>CM068583.1:29326840-30014340 GCA_035048485.1 Pteria penguin
TATATCTTATCAAATAAATCAAAACATTGTATAAACTCTCATGTTTGTATCATAACAGTCTCGGAGAAAAGTAGAATATATTTAAAACGTGTTTTATCTGTATGCAAAATAAAAATTAATTATCACATAACTTCATCAGACGGAAGAGCCTATTTCAATTCATCATTTTTGTTTTAAATACTAGTAATAAATTAAGCATTCATTACTCTGTTAACATTTCTATTTTAGGTACCGGTAACGCATTAACTGCCACACCTCCTTATGTCTGTTTAGGGCATTACTTTGAACAACGATATAATCTTGCAGTTGGCGTGACCGCAGCTGGAGCTGGCGTTGGCATGCTAATTAGTGGCCCAATACTACAAACATTATTTGATTACTATGCATTCCATGGCGCATTCTTATTTCTTGCTGGTATTGGAGCTCAACAATTTGTATTCGGTTTCCTCATGCGCCCTTCTCTTAAAACACCTGACAGAACAATAAAACTTCCGAAAATGCAAGCTTGTCAAAAAGAAAACTGTCAGAAAATATTTGACTATAGTGTTCTTAAAAACAAATCATTTTTATTGATGACATGTCAGTATCTCTTATGGACAACTTCATTTTCGATGTTAATTCTACATCTACCGAATTTTGCCGTTCTTGAAGGAGCATCGGAAGGGGATGGTGCATTGCTGCTCTTCATAAGTGGGTGTGCTGGAACATTTGGCCGATTTCTTGGCGGTCTTTCTTCTGGACCATATGGAATAGACCCACTTCTCATGAATCTTGGAATGACAGGCATATTAGGTTTAAGTTCTATCACAGTACCCTTATACAGTTCAACATATCTAGGAAAATCCATATTCGCTTCCTTATTTGGATTTTATAATGGAAGTTTAATGACTTTATCTTTGCCTGTGTTGATATATTTACTAGGAGTATCCAGAGTTTCTACAGCATTCGGACTGCTTTATCTAATAGGTGGCTTTGGATATATTATGGGACCTATTTTAGCAGGTAAAGAATATAAATGTTTTCAGTGAATTTTTCTTCACAATAATGTAGATGATTTTGTACAATGAAGTTTTTTAAATACATCTATTATATTCAATAATAGATTTATAAATAAATTTATGCGCATAAATACTTGTTAGAAAAGGTGCTTCTCGACTTGAATTTATCCTTCTGAAGAAACAAACATCCAAGTTACTACTTTACTTCGTACTGTAATAAGGTATTTAGCCTTCGTTTACAATGTATTTAAATTAAGTGGTTCAGAAACCAATCTACAGATTAAAACGTTTGTTTATCATGTTGCACCTTCCATATGGGTGTGTAAGAACAACTTCTATATACACATATATGTCATATGCATATTGTAGTATTATTTATGATGAAAACAATACATAGGGTGATGTATTTGTATATTTGCTTTTCAGGTTTAATACTTGACGAAGGCGGTACTTATGAATTAAACTTTATTATTTGTGGTAAGAGTGATTCATATCATAGTATTTCTATTTCCTGTACTATTCATTCATTAACATATTATTCAGTTATCTTGTTTATTCAATGACAAGACATATCGTTTTGCCGAACATACATAACCATATCCGCATGTAGTCCGCTTCTTGCAGCGGTCAGAATCCATGAAGCTCCGTAGATGAGGTGCGGCTTGTGACGGAGAGATCAGGGGTTCGAATCCCACCATGCACACACAACTATTCCTGTCTTATTGTTAAGACAGTAAAACGTGGTTGTGTTTCGATTGGCTTTGCATGTAAGAGAGTCCTCGTTATTTCGGCTGGATTCGTTGCAAAGGTAAAACATTATATATGGACTATATTTTTCGGGATGCACATCTATTAAACCTTGAAAAATTGCTTTCTTGTGTACTTTAGGAGAAAATGGCATATTGCTTTCTTGTGTACTCCAAAAGAATATGGCGTATTCGAAAATATATATCATTTCAGGTATTATTTTGCACGTGCAATACATGTATAACTTGAATGCTTATTTCATTTAGACAAAGCTTTTTAAAACAATTAATCTATCTACTATGTAATTACTATTTCAGGTGTTCTGTATTTTTCTTCAACTCTTTTGACGTGTGTTTGTTCCACATATTTAGACACAACTGCCGTTCATGCTGGGGATAAGAGTATATCCGCTCTTCAAGCGTCAGGGTTGATTTACGGATCATCCCGGGTCAGTGTGAAACCTGATGACAATAATCCATTCCTCAAACCTGTTGATACTCCATTGCTAGTTCTAAGTCAAGAATAAGATGTATATGACATTGTCAATACTCTTTCATTCATACTTAATACAGATCAGAATTCGTTAACTACTGTAAAGCATCCATATTATTATAGATGTTGTGTTTAAGATGTGCTAGTAATGAAAGGTTATCTATGTATTAATCACGTGGCAATCATGGCAACGTGTGATAATTATTGCGGAATATTTGATAATTTTGATTCGTGTAAGTGTTTGCGATAAGACAACACATTTAATTGTATGATCAACTTTTAATAATATTTTGGGATCTGATTATACAAAGAAATCATACTGAACGTTTTGACCATACATGATTTTACATTATATGTATACATATGGATATTAATTTTGTTAACGTCATTTCCCTTTCAACAGCATTTCATACCATGAATGGGATAATTTGTTTTAGTGTCCTTGTCTCCTTAATGTGCATCTTTTAATTTGTATAACTTTTAATGATCTTGCAACCTTTAGTATAGAAATCAGCGTTCAAAACATTTGACAATTGGTTCAGTAATAACCCTATGATCTTCATGTGACTAATGAATTAAACTGACATAAGGTACTCTTTTTGAAATATACATATTGCCTATTTCTCTGAATAAAAAAAAATCAATGTTACTGATCTTAACTTGATGGTCGTGGCATTTTCAACAAATATGTCGAATATGTACAAGTAAAAGATATACGTGTAAACATTGCATACCTAATCATTCATTTTTCATATCAGTGTTGATTAACTCTCTAGATTTTTCATGATTGATTTTGTATTAAAAGGAAGACAAAAAAAAAAAAAAAAAAAAAATGACTCTCGTAACTGATGTGTCACCACGGAAATACTTTTGACTTTTGATACGAGGAAAGCATACAAATCTAATGAAAGTGAAAAACGAAGTACCGAAGGTTAAATCATATCATAGTCCATGGAATAAAAGAACAATATCGTGTATAGTGTCATATTCAGACAAATGCTTACCTCAATAAAATCCCGGGTGGAGTAAGCGTCCTCTGGTTGCATGCAACACCCGTCGCAAAATCCTGCAAATTTTCAAGTCGAGGAAGTAAATGCATAAATGTACACTATTAACACAAGGAAACAAGAGCACGAACTCAAATTTTCCTATTCAAGGCATGAAATGTTGTTTAACTGAAATTCCGGCGTCGGAAATGCACGTGAATGAATGTCTGTATTTATACGAACCGAGATGCTAATTGTTTATTACCTTTGGAGAGCAGAAAATTCTGCTTCGTAAAAGTACAAAAATATGTCGGCCAGAAGAGGCACGTAATTAGTGCCCATCGGAATGTCAACAATATATTGGAACACTTTCCCACCAAATATCACAAAATATTATCTATAAAAAATTCTAACATTTGGATGATCTCTTTTTCTGTATACTGCTGGAATCACAGCTTTACAAAATATGCGAATTCCTTTTTTGTTAAAGAGGGCGTTTTGAAAGATTGACGTTGTTATATTCTTAAGTTTTTGATGAGGAATGGTTCTATAAAGAGTCGAAAAGTCAAAAGATTTGAATCTTGAAAATAGGAGATTTTAAGTGCTCTAGAAGTTCCTTAGAATTCTTTAGGATACACATCTGACTGATTCCGCTTCTCGAGTAAGCAGTAGAGCAGTATTTCTGGAGAGCATGGTTGACTTCTGTTAGAATTTAGATGAGATATATGGAAAGATCAGATTTATTTGTAGTAATACCGAATAAACTGAGAACTGACATGTGATTATCCAATACATCTGATGGAGAGAAATCTGTAATTGTGTAAGCTGGATTACCAGGCGTTGAATGACGAACAAGGTCTTCTATAAGATAATCTGATTAAAACCGTATATTTATTCCGCTTATCTATTTGTCCCATTGCGAATAAAGATCTTGCGAAATTCCATAAGGGGTTATGTTCTGATGAACTCTGATTTTCAGCCAATCAGTGGATCCGCAACAAATTCGTAGGAATGAAATTAACATCCACAGAGTGCGTGATCCACAAGGTAGTTTTTGAACGGTGCTTGTTACATATTGCGTCACTATCACGTGCCTAGCCGAGTCATTGATTGGCTATGGTAAAGAACGGTTTCGGTGACTGAAACGTCATCAGAGTTCACCAGAACATGACCGCTTACAGGGTTTCACCAGATCTTTATTCGCACCCGGACAAATAGAGAAGAGGATTAAAGATATGGTTTTAATGAGATTGTTCTATAAGACATTTAATACAATATGCCTTACATACGAATGTGTAATTGTTAGCTGCCTTGTCAGCAGGAAAAATAATGAAATTTTCGTGAAGTCGAGAAAGGTCTCTAACGACACTGGAGTCACGAAATATAGAGTAGTGTTTGTTCTTGAAGAAATTACAAAGTCCTCGAATTCTTTCTTTAGCAGACTTCTAATCGACTTGAGCCATTCAGAAAGAGTGTCTAATTCAACTCTCTTTCTCTTAGCCGAACGTCCGGCATACTCCTCACATGAGTTCATAATGATAAAATTCTGACGCCATGTAAATGACTGTGGTTCTGTATACTTTGGGCCTTTACTTCAAAGTTTTTCGTTGCGAACAATATGGATATCTTCTGTCACAACTTGGCTACATAGATTATATTTTAACTCAGAAGAGGAACATGAACAATCTATAGGGTTATGGAAGTCATAAAGTAAATGAGGTATTTATAATATGGCATCGTTAAGTCTGATATACTGCAAAGTTTCATTTATTATAGAGTTGATTTAATAAATATTAAGATATTGTGATTGCGACTCAAAGTTGTTTTCAAATTTAATAGTCCAAATTATTGAGCATTGTATCCACATGTACATGGATATGCTAAGAAATTGTCGTTCGCTCTGATAGTATGAATTACAAATGAAGGGAAGTTCGGACTTTTATACTATATAAGTCTTTAGCAAAGTGGCTTTACCTAGTTGTACAAAGCAAATACAAAAAAGTCACTTCTTTGAAATTAAACATATATTTGCAGCAAGAATTATGGAAGTAGACTATGAACAATTTTGGAGTTTCCGTCACTATAAAATTACAATACATGCAAACCATTTATTACATTGTGTTTGATGGAGCGATATCGTAGTACTATTTATAACAGAAGAAATTTCTGAATATCAATTTGTATATATGTTTTGTGTATGTGTGTGTGTGTGTGTGTGTGTGTGTGTGTGTGTGTGTTGTGTGTGTGTGTGTCTGTTGATATTCTTTGGGAAAATAACCTTTTGCCTATTTGATTTCTTTGTTCATGAATCTACCCCTGGCTCAATTGTCCTACCATTACGAACTAAAAGGCTTAATTTTCACAATCAGCATCTGTGCAAAATTACACGGTCGTTCGTTATTGTCAATTGGAACTGTAACAATATACATCTTTCATCATTAGTGTAGTGACCTTGAATTAATCTACCATTTAAAGAACATACACCGCAATATTTATACTAAGGACGAATTCCGTAAGAATACGGCAACGAAACGTTAAATTTGATTGTGATTGCCTTTAATCACTATTTTGTCTTTTTATATCGATATTCCGACGAAAGATTATTCGGCATTAATATACTTAAGTAATTTGTGTACATTTGCAGCAACATTAAATACCGACCTGGAAGGAAATTTAAGGGATTTCATAGCAATACTTACACTTAGGACAAAATCTCTTAGAATAAAATAAACATATTTTGAACGAAGAATTGTAGCGAAGGATAATGTTGACAACAGACAGGTTTACATAAAATGCCCCCTACCAATCGTTCCGGGGATGTAAATCTGTGTGACAAAAACCAAAAAAAAACCTTATTAAAATTCAAAACATTTAGCAGTTAAACACATTATAAAATGTTAATAAGACATTTGAGTGCCGACTTCGGACGGCTAATAGCCATTATCACTGCCCAATTGCGATGAAGAAATGAGCGAGATAAAAGTTCTATTGCGGCGGATGTGGCAAGCCAAACAGGAAACGCTCACTCCACCCGAACACCTGGTCTCGCCTCTGAAATTCAGATGTCCGTGAATGTCCACTGTGGTACATTGTTCTTAGTATCAGAGTCATGTAATGCTAATTACCCTCGTATTTTGCATTAACGTCACACTTATTCCCTTTGCATTGTGGAGCTCGTAAACAAGTTGCCCGCGGAGGGTTTGCCTCAAGTGTTATTATGCCCTTTTTCCTGATACTATGTGGAAGTGGCACTTTCACATTCATGAATATACAGTGCTGAATTATATTTTCTTCGTCTGTAATGGCATTCACGGTGGGTGTGGCAAGCCAAACAGGGAATGCTCATTCCTCCCGGGCACCAGGTCACGCCTATGAAATCCTGGGGTCCGTGAATTTCCATTGTGGTACATTTTTGTTAGTGCCATCGTCATGTGACACCAGTTACTTTTGTATTTTCCAAGTATCAAATCAGTGCGAAACGTCAGGTAACGCGAAATATTTAAACCCGAAGATATAAGAACATAAACGTCATAGTATATAGTAAAACCGTGGAGTGACATTGAAAATAAATAATCAATTAATCAATAAACGTCATAGACACTTATGCACTTCAATACGCAAATGAAACGTCACAAATACAATATACATGTATCAGCATCAGTCTTTTGATATTTCAAGAATCTAATTCAACCGTGGTGATAGTCGGCGTTCCTTAAGATTATGGTTTAAGTTGAGTTTCAGAAATCTGAGACACCTATAGTCTGTCTTACACTTTTCATATTCTTATTTACTTATGCGACCCAGTTACGAAGAACACATCATACTTACTTCTTTAGTACATATACAACCTCATGCAATTTAGGAAATAATTTTTGCTTGACGTAAAGTAAAAATTAAGTTGTTCTTTCTAGAATCAATAATATGTTAAAAAAGCTATTCATATCACCATATGAATCTACTTTTAAAGTTTTAATTTTATTTCTTATTATATGTTTATATTCTATCAAATATCTTTTGGTGTAAACTAAGCCACAGTATAATTAGACATGATATACTGTGTTGTTTGCACATGCCTCCTGTCATTACAGATCCGTACTTGCTCCAACAATGATGTCTCGATATTCGAATGATGGAGACAAATTTATGCAATCTCCCAGTCAATTTCTGAATCAAAATCTCTACTGAAGTCGATTACACACAGCAAATATGTCAGATTTAATCTGTATCTGTTCATCTATTGGGAATTCGTGTTTATTCCCTGTGTTGTATCAAAGAAATTATCTCAGCTTTGTCATGATTGATATACGATGCACTCTGTACAGTAAAAACAACAATCCTTGTGTAAACAGCTATCTAGCGATTGTATTTATTATTCGTTTAGGTCCACACCTCGTGAAGCGACAGAATTATGGAGTAGGGTACCACGCTATTAACAAAGTAATGATTGTTACTTTGATGTTACTTAGTTTAAAACGACTACACCTTAATGCTTCTCGAACTGTATAGAATCATTTTTGCATATTGTTGGAATGTAGTTAAGGAAAACCTATAGGACTTTATTCTGCTTCTTTTTCATATCCAGCAATATGTGTAAATACAGAACATAAGAACTGTAGAAGTTAAGCGTAGAATAAATATTGGTATATTCTTTACAAAGATTTCATTTACCTCATCATGCAAGATGACATCAACATGCCAAGCATGTTTGCAAAGCGAATTTTAAATCAGCTGATCAAAAACGGATAAGTAAGTGATAGACCAACGACCTCACTGTGTCTGGTCTAAGAGGTCCTTACTATATTATATGGTATTTCATTATGCAGAATCTTGAACGATATTCTGGATTGAGGTACCTTTAAATCGTGTATGGTTTTATCCATCATCTATTTGTTATAAAACGTTTTGGTAAAAAAAAAAACACGTGGTTTGACATTATGTTGTGTTATGTAATGTTATATTCACTGGTATTGTGTGTGACATACATCTGATGATTCACTTGAAATCTTGTTACGAAATTAACAGGAAAAATATATCATGTCTGGGAACACGGCAGCTCAATTTGAATCATCTGCAGACATTAAAATAACGGGTATCACAGGGATAACTGGATGGCTATATGAACTTATTCCATGTAGTTTTTCAATTATTTTGATGGGGTGTTCTGCAAACTGTATAGATCCAAGGAGACTTTTCCTAATACGTGTTCGATAGAGTCCTATCCTAACACCTTACCTCATTTTGAAATAAATACTTTTACTTGATTATATATAGACGAAATAAAAATCTTGGTTTATACCAGAACATTTTATTAACATTCCAGTGCTTCAAACATTTAAGTTGAAAATGAAAAATACACAGTTTATAACTATTTTTAAAAATAGCATATTTACAGTACTGATTCATCGCTGGCCTACCGTGCAGACGAATTAGGTTCATTCCCCCAGTTGTAATCTGATGTTAAAAGAGTAAGATATTACAGACAGAAAGTTTCGTAAATACCTATGCCATTGTGAAATTTTTGGAAAGAATACAAGGGAAGTTTGTATCAGTCTCATTGATAATATGGACAAATAACTATTTCAGTTAAGATGCCCCTCACAATGTACACCTACCAGGACTAGATCGGAAATCAGTCAACACTATCTAATAGCCCACAATTCAACCAAAGCATTGATAGATGTAGAAGTAATAAGATTGGATTATGGCAAAAATTTTAATCTATTAAAACCAAGAAAATTGTTTCGGTATTTTCTTATTATAAGGAATACAGATTCTGTATCCAAGATTACATGGACTACAGTTGTTTGGCATGGACTTAATTATTTATTATACCCACCTTTATTAAACATCTCATAAATCAATGGTTTTGACTGGTTTAAGTATGTCACATGGTTAGGTGTATTTTCGGTACTTGGACCAAGTATTACTCATTGAGAGGTGCTTCGGGGCATACTCATTTTTCATAACATCATATGTTATCAAATGTATACCCCGAATGAAGTTTTCGATAAAATGTTAGAGACTTAAGTTGGACAAGTTGGCAATTAGATTGCTCTTGAAATATTTTGGATTTCCACATTTCGGACTTGAGCATCACGGAAGTGACACAAGTTATCAAAATGTGCATGCGCTGCATTACATTAATCCATTTACGTGTATAAGTTTCTCTTCTTGTGTTGTATTAATTTCTTAATGACCTTCTTACACAACAAGGGATACATTTTAAGGAATTCTTTTAGGTGTATGCTACATGTGTTTCAAGGATTTATAAGTATCCAGGCAATATCGTTTTGCTTAACATACAATTACTGACCGTTTGTTCAATATACCCTGGGATGTACCATAGGACACATTGAAAACACATCATAGAGCACTTTGTTATGCATTATGAGACACTTTTGGACGCACCTTCAGACACCACCCTGTCGGGGAACGAATATACATGTAAGTGAAAGATATGGTGCCTTGTCAACTGTAGTGTATTTGTGCTTTATATGTTTGTCTAATTTGTCTTTATTTCTACAGGTATTTCTTCGGAGATCCAAGGTCCATTGTATTCCCGAGTGTTTCACTCTTTCTATTTGTGCTTTATATATATATATATAAAGCACAAATAGAATCAGTGAAACACCTGGGAGTACTATGGACCTTGGATCTCCGAAGAAATACCTGTAGAAAATAAAGACAAATTTGTCTATGAGTGCTTTATATGTTTATTTCTCTTTCAGTGATGTATCCTCTCAGGGGATCCGCCTGCGTTTACGTCGGGTAAATTCCTTCACTTTCCGCGGCCGTGTTGTCATGCATGCGATTAGCTAATGATTGGCTATTAAAGCTCCATTTTTGTGGAGCTCGGGAAGCTCAGTCGGTTAGAGGGTCGGATGCATAACAGCTAGGTGATTCGGTACCATAGGTCGTGGGTTCGAGTCCCAGACGGGGAACGAATATAAGTGAAATATAGGGTGCCTTGTTAACTGTAGTGTCTTTGTGCTTTATATATATATATCTTCTCTGAAAAAGGCTCACAGTATATTTATATTATCAAATCAGCGAATGTTAATTCATTTTCATTTAATATGACCTTGGTGTTGTTGTTTTTGTTACGTTTATATAGAAATTAATTGATGTTGTTATTGGATCAATTCTGCGTATATTGTGATAAAATATAAGGATCTCCATTCTTTAACATGATTTACAATCAGTGATATTTCTTAAACAGCTTCTGACTGCAGCATATAGGGTAACCTCATTACATCTTGCTAAATGCATTGACATTTTCATTACTCTTGTTTTCTAATAATAGGAAAAATTGTTCAGGGAATTACACAACAACAACAAAAGAGACTTGTCCATAGGAAAAAATGAGAAGCATCTGACTTAAACATATGACGGAAGTCACCATGGAAATGCACCTTTAATAATGTAATATTTTGAAGGAAAAATTACACACACATAAGAACATAAAAACTTTGGATTAAAGTGCAGTTGCAATACCGATTTAGGACGGTCAATTGATATGTCTTTCAACTGGTGTGGTTAAGCGGTAAAAAATCCCATCTTTCCACTCATCACAAAAGCAGTACAATCAAAGAACAATTAAAAATCTATAAATAATCCACCATCAAGGATAAACAAGTTTCTCAAGTCGTGGAGCCATAATCATACAAACAAGTATAGTAATGCCGAGTACGACCACGATATCAAAATATTTGTATTGACATTAACATGAGTAAACCGAGCTCTGCCGAAATGGAAGCGAGCTCAGACAATGATAAATAGGAGTCCCGGCTAATAGTCAGAGTGGACGGGGTTCAGGGCCATGTCTCCTTTATAAAACGTTTCAACAAGCCCCGTCATATAGTATCCACCGCCCAATAAGTGCAACGTTCAAGTATAAGTGTACATGACCATATGATGCACCAAATAAATACATGTATGTATGTCCTCTTTCCAACCACCTCTTTGTCGACTTTTGTTTAGCTGATACCGTTCACTCAATTATATTTCAATATATAACTACAAGGCAAAAGAGGTATTCCATAAAATAATTCATATAGACATTTCTTCTTACATTTGAAACTTAATTTAAGATCTTCCTTAAATGCCATCTACTGCCTTTTGCAAAAGTTTCCTTTCCAAATATCATGTGTGTAAATTTACATAAGTGTAAAATTCTTCAGTGTAATTTCTTTCTAACATTACAAAGCAAACGAGATATAATTGTTCTGACCAGAAGTCGTTCCGGATGGTGTAATTACATCTACTTTTGATTGAAACGAAAATGAGATGAACAAATAATTTTTTCAAAGCCTGCTCTTGTAAAAAGTGTTTTGTTATAACAATACCGCTGGCAGGTCTAGGAAATTTGAATGAGATGAGGATCTACAATCACACTTTAATACTTTCAGCAAGAGAAAAAAGAACATAAAATATTTACCTACTTTCATTAAATTATGGTTCAGGTTACTGAAATTGGGGTTATAAACCTCGGTCCATTGCATGGAATTTTGTAGTCCTGTTTGGTAATAAAAAGAATAAAATTCAGGAAGCAACAATTACATTGAATATATATAAATATCGGCTTCATTTGTTCACCATAGAACCATATATATATATATATATATATATATCCGACGACAGCGGAGTGATTAATACCACTTACGTACAGTCATTAATTTCAATACCTTACTTGAAATAAGATCACAATATATCTATCTTATCAATTAAGCATAATGTATATTACTTTTCATTTAATTTGACTTTGGCCTTTTTATTTGTTACGTTTATATAGAAATAAAATGGGTAGTGATTGTATCATTCTGCTATACTGTAATACATATAGAAGAAAGGGGTCGTTTTTATTTGACATTATTCATGATTATTGATATTCCGTAAACGCTGTCCGACTGCAATATATAGGGTAATCCGATCTCATTTTACTAAATGCATTGTCATTCCCATAATTTTTGTCCACCACTAACTACGAGAAACTAAAACTGTTCAAATCATTAGTTAATAACCATTTGATGTATGTTCATCAATATCATCAGATATAATATCTGGTATATTGAAATACAAACTTAAAATGTAACTATCTATCTAGAACTGTGATGAAGACCATCTCTGATAATTAAAATCGAAATCAAAATAGTCTCTTAGCTATATTGATATTTTGTTTGTAGTTCATAATCCACTGTGTTTGACTTTTGGTGCAAATTTAAACTTCATTAGACTATTGCGAAAACTTCCATCTTTATCCGCTGTCATAAACTATAGAGTAAACCATCGGGAAAGAGGACTTTTTTCGATAAATTGTCTGTAAAGAAAGCCTTTCTCAGAAGATCTGCTATAAAGAAAACTTCCCCACGGAAATTTTACTGCAAAGAGATGCTTCCGCTGAGGGAAAGCACAAAAGAGGATAATCTCCGTTTGATGAAGATCTCCTCCCGGAAGCTATTCTGTTCATTAAAAATAGCTTCTACATCATGAAAGCTCTTTGGATGTTCATACTTTCAAAAAGCAAATCAACAACAACTGAACTTTATAATGCATTTCCTGGTTTGTTTCAAAGTACGTAACGCAATTTGTTCAATATTTCTTAATAAATGAAGAGTAATTATGGCTCCGTGCTGAAATGAATAATTCTATTATTTTTGACGTATTTGTGAACTTCGTAAACTAGATTATTAAATGAAGGGGAGGCACTGCATTATTGTTCCGTATTGTATTTTTGATTTTGATTGGTGAAACACACATAAAAGTTTCATGCTTAAACTTCCCTTTGTTTCTAGGATTGTTTTAGTTGCACTTATCGCATTAAAGTTAGTAATTTTAAATAATGGGTACCATTTTATTTACTACGTAGTTTCACGTTATAACACCCAATTACTTTATTTTCTTTCTTCATTTTTCAATCATAAATGGACTGTGTTTTTCTTTTTTGTTTTTACACAAAACCTACATCATGTGATGCTGACAATATATACTTCTTAAAAAGTTGATCCCCTTGTATCAATAATTGGTAGGTCATGCACTGTCTCATACATTTGATATCAAAGACAACAAGATTGCATAAACACTTGAATAGAGGTGTATAGAGCCAGGGAAGGATGCATCCATATAACAGCTTGTAAATTGTCAGAGAAATTTAATAGATTCTTTATTTTTTGTTTTTGTAGTATAATTTTTCAATGTATGATTTCATAATATGTTTCCTCTTGATGTGTGTTAGTGTTGAATCAAATCAATGACCGTCTATTGATTCCAACTCGGTATGAAGTTACAGTAAACCATGATTTGACCTATTAGATAATAGTATTTTCAAGCAATGCCTTCAATAAACAAAGTGTAAAACTAATGTGAGTAACTGAATGCAAACGTTTCAGATTTTGACATTATGTTACAGTGAAAGCTGGCTTAACCCAATATACTAGACTCCGATAACCTACTTACCCGATTTAAGCCGTCTTATTTCTATTATAAATAAGATGAGTCAAGTAGTGGTATAGCTGTATATTAAAAAAGAAAATCCCACTAAGAAGTGAAAGATCTGGAGATTTGAAGTTTAATTTTCACGAAAATTAACTAAATCAAACAAATATTGAATTAAAACCTGCAAACAGATGATTTGTTACGCAGCCTTAATCTATTAGTGAAAACTTCAGATTATTAATGGATCTATACCAGAGACCCACAAATATTTACTTATTGTGATGTAGTAGAATCTTTTTTAATGTCAATTTGAAATATCAGTCGTAAGGTAACTATACAAAACATAAATAATCCAAAAAGGTAATGTACTTACAATTAATGATAATGAAGTTATTCATAATGATACAACGTAATTCGCCCAATTACATCTTTATTTACCTCAACCCATCATTTATTTAGTAAAAACAAAACTATTCCACATTCAGTTATAAAGGTGATTGAGGGGAAATGGTGGTTAAAATTCCGAAAAGAAATTGGTGTGCCCTAGGTTGGCGTCCTGGATGCAAGTGAAGGGACACTAAAATGATGCTGTGTCTATGGCCGGTTGGCAAAAGTTTAATGGCTATGAAGGTCGTGGGTCAAGCGTGTTGAAGGTGAGCGGAAAAAAAGGACAACTGTCAAAAGACAGAAGTCATCTGACCAAGGACATAAAAAAATACTAGTTCAACTGGTCACTTCAAGAAGAGGAGTCACAAAAATCTATCTATCTACCTATCTATCTATCTATCTATTTATCTATCTATCTATCTATCTATCTATCTATCTATCTATCTATCTATCTATCTATCTATCTATCTATCTATCTATCTATTTATCTATCTATCTATCTATCTATCTATCTATCTATCTATCTACTATCTATCTATCTATCTATCTATCTATCTATCTATCTATCTATCTATCTATCGTTTCTTTCTTAAATCCTTTCTTCAGGCATGCTACCGATTCTCCCAAACTCTTAGCATTGTTTATATAATTTTCAACACAGCAACAGTAGTTGACGTTAGCACATGATGTCCAACATCAGGAAAATATGTAAGAAACTTTTTCCTAACCTACCAATATAACGTATTTGAAATCTTGAGACAATTTTATGTGTCCGCATGTATTATATGGAAATTCTACCCGAGAGGTTACTCTCATGCTAAACGCATTTTGATTAAGTACAATGGAAATCGCCGCCATATTGAAAAATCAGGATATATTTATAACTTTTTAATTACAACTTTTGTTCGATTGAAAACATAAAAAACATAAAAAGCGTTTATAGTGTCTGATATGGTCCTCAACCACTGTTGAGGACTACACAAAGTTAATTCAAATTAATTGCGTCTTTTGGGAGTTTTCCTTCTTTAAATTTTTGAGTCTTGGTTACCAATATGTGACTAGGCAGAAGTGTTACTACGAACTGAGGAAGTAGTTCGTCTTTAACCCTCATATATTTAATCAATTTATATGTATAAACAAATTGATTTTTACAAAACCAATACATACGTCATATAACACTATTTATCAGAAGAAAATGCAACGATTAAACTTAACAAATGACGTCATTATTTATCGTCATGAGTTGATTTAGCGCCGTTATTTGGATTACATGTTTAACACACATAAGGAATTGAAGTCATAGATTACTCTTCTGCGTTTTCTGAAGGTGACTGTTGTAAGGTGTATGTTGATTTTTGCACTTTTGATAAAGCAAATATCGAATCCATGCGGCTTGAAATCTGTTTAGAACTGAAGGAATTTAAGGCGCTCAACCTTTGAGTTGCCGTTAAATGTTGCCTTTTCTTATTTGGCACAAAACGCGGTGTTTTTGAATTATCAGAACATGCTTGGATATTCAGAGAACATTGAGGCAAATTCTGAAGTGATCCGGAAAATTGTTGTCGATATGATGGATAACATCGGAGACGAAGTAGAGAACTTTCAGAATTCAGAACATTCGTGAAATCATAAATTTATGATCATCGTTGTGAGTGCGATAATTATTCAATGTTTTGGCATTCTTAGGTCCCATAACATAGACCTGTAAGCTATCGGGAATATTGCAATCTGTCATTTTTGGTACAAGTGCTTTTCGGACACTGATATGTGTCAATCTAGGCCTAGGTAAGTCATATTTTTCTGCCTTTTTTCATGATGCTATCCAATTTATTCCCGACCGACGAGAGCACTCAGAAACCATTTATCCATATAATGGTCATTTAGGAAACGGTAATTTATGGGCCTTTTTGCGCTATACAGCATATAAAGGGGAACAGGACAGCGGTCTTGGCGTTCAGGGATCACATACATTCGAGGTGGACATGGTCTGACATTTCTTACATCCTCTCCAGTTCTACTTTTTGTTGTTCTTTCATGGTAAAATTACTTGCGGTTTTAGCCAAAGTGTTCTTATTTTCATGCGATTTAGTGAATTCTTAGAAATTTTGTCGTTTGAATCGATTTGTAGACGCCATTACGCAATGTTTACAAATGCGTACGAAATGGGTCATATGTTTTCATTCGCGATCACGTGATATATGTTATAAAGGGATTTCCGTCAGGTCAATTGCATGGGCAAATTCTATCATACATAGGCGAGTATGAGAGAAAATAACAAATCTATAGTGGAACCCTAACCTGGGACTACTAGTATACATACATACATATATATCATTATGCATTATTGTAATTAAATTCCAATATTTCTATTTCAACCATTCGACTGATAATTCGGCTTATTAAGCTTTGCTGAAAATTTAATACCCAGGACTTTCTTGTAAATTTTGTCTATAGTCTTATTGTACACTGATTTCTCTTTAAATGTGAAAAAAAAATGTTCAAGATCAATGTAATTTGAATGGTATAATTTGTTAGTTTTTCGTCACTTCTGTATGGGAAAACAATATTAGTATCTACGCTTCTTATATTACTTATGCGAATCTGAAGACGAGATCAATCATATTCAAGTTTTTTTCTCCCATAAGGAGTGGCATGTACTTACTATCTGTATCAATTAATTTAATTTTTAATTAATATCTTAAAATATAATTAATATCTTTAAAACAGGACAATTAATGGACGTCGCGTCAATGATATAGTACTGGCAAACTAACACGGCAAATTGAAATAGATCCAGTTTTATTTATTTGTGGCATTTTATATATGAGTCTTGTGTATCTGATAAATGACCATCAGCAATAGACATCCAAATCTGGTAACTTGCGTGATGTAGGCAAGATTACAGTATTATTCAAATGCTACATCAACAATTTGTTTTCTAATTTGTACAATGATGCTAAAATACTTCAGACTTAAAGAGGTGGAGAAATATCATGATTCATATTTGTTTGTGAGTCTGTTACTGTTTCCCGGTCGTATCTGAGATTGTAAGATCATAGTTTTTTACGAACTTTGTCACAAACTGACATAACATAGTTTTCATTCTCTAGAAATGTTTTTGTTACTCATGTCTTCATAAATACGTGAACAGATACTTACTTGAACATGAAGATAAGATAGCTGGTCTTTTTCATTAAACAAGAGTTGCAAAAGAACAGCATAGATCGCCGGTGGGGAAAGGGGGAGGGGTCATAATAATTAAATGGTCATTAAAAGCAAAGATCAAATATCTGTAATGCATTTTGAATTATACGTCAAAGTTCAAGGTCAAGGTCACGAGGTCAAAGGAGTTGATACCAAATAAAAACTTTGGTCACAAGCAATTTACAAGAAATGTCAAAGCTCTAAGGATAAAAACCCTGAGTAAAGTTTTTTAAAAGTAGGTCAAAATTAATGGCATCAAATGAAAGTTCTTGTCCTATCTTTAACGGTTTATTAGATAAAGTGAAATATTAAAAGCCCATTTCTAATGGTTGAAATGATACAGCAAAAGTTGAAGTTTGAAGAAGGTGAAGTTCTAAGGTGAAAGTCACAAGGTAAAAAGTGATGGCACCAAATGTAAGTTCTTGTTATTAGGAATGTGATTTGAAATACCAAACCCCTGAAATTTTTGAAAAGTAGGTCAAATTCCAAGGTCAATGTGACGAGGTAAAAAATGATGACAACAAATGAACGTTCTTGTCCTATCTAAAACGGTTTATTAGATATAGCTCAGGTTACACTTTTTGAAAAGTAAGTCAAAGCCTAAGATCAAGGTCATGAGGTAAAAATTGTGGCTCTAAATAAAAGCTTTGGTCATGAGGAATCTACTTATGAAATATCTAAGTCCTATCTCTTATGGTTCAAAAGTTACAGCCTAGGTTAATGTTTTTCTTACGGCGGATGCCGAGGGTATGATATTAGCTTCCAGGACATTTGTCCAGGAGGGCTAGATTTTTAATACATTTTGATATGGTTGATATGTCACTTCAATACTTTCAGTTATGTTCTGGCATCGATTTACTGCATAGCTTCACAATTTTGTCTTTAGCAAAGTACCCACCGAAAGCACTGACGGATCATTTACGTGCTGACGTTTACCTTATTTACACTGTCTCATTTGAAAAACAGGTCATCTTCCTAAAAACCTCCACGCCAACAGTATCCGGGCCATCAGATTAATTTCGTACCACTGGACGAACATGTCCCCAATAGTTAGAATGATAATAAAACCAAAAGCTGCTGTGTATAAAATTAAGATCATAACCTTTTAACTTTGTCCACCAAATGCGCATTTCGACGACCTATGTCACTTCAGAGATGTCACTAATGATTGGAATTCTAATAATAACTAAATATTTGAAGTGCAGAGTTAAAACCAAAAAGGCCAAAAACTGAGACAAGGAATCTATCTAAAAAGAAAACTGAAGACATCTGACAAAGCCGTTTGACAAAAATCACCGAGGACATACGCACAAAACATGACAACAGCGGAATAGTAGTTTTATTTATTTATTCTATTTAAGGCGAATTGTTTATGGTAATGTCTAAATATTGTATTTGCACTGAAATTTTGACCTGTGTAACTGACAATCTACGCGTTCCTTTTTGCAGGTATATTTCCATCTGCCGCTAAGTATAACATTCATGCCTTAAATCACTAAGTGACAATTTGCAGATGATACAAGTTTAAATTCATATCATTTCATTTTAATTTATATCTTGTTCCATATTGAAGGGGTTGTGATGGCTGAACTAGCAGACACGTTGCCTCGCGCATGTTTGGTGGACGTCTGCAGCGCAATTTCGGCATTGCGTGATATTTCTTCTTCTTCGTCTAGCTTGTTGAAACCTTATACACATTTTATTTCTCTTCTACCAAAATAGAAAAAGACATTCAATGCCTGTAAGTTTAATATATAATTGAGTTGACATATGTAACAAACCAAAAACATAAACATAAAATTATTTTAAAATTGCTATCTATGTATAATGTTATACATGCATTTGTATAATTTTATACATGCACTTGGTTTTCAATTGAGTTGAAGATGTCACATTTTTATTTGTTTGTATTTGTTTTTATTATTTTTTTAAAGGGGGGTGGTTATTGAAAATAATAATTGAAGATTGATGATTGAATATTGTTTTACGTCACTCCATGATTATTTCACGTATATGGTGAAGGCATCTGCCTGATGCATTGCATAGAAATTTCGACCTTTGAAACGGACCCACCCGAAGCAGTGAGGGATCTCTTACCTGCCACGCGAACCGTAATTATTATTATTATTATTATTATTATCATTATTATTATTATAACTGCTCACTGCATGTCTACACTTGAATATTCTCATGCATATCTAAATTTAGGACGGAAATAAAAAAATAAAAAGTTACAAATTGCGCACTCATTCTTGTAATGTTCTTACTACCTTTTTGCACTTTTTGAGAAAATGGACTTAGAAAGTTTAGGTATGTGGAATATGTTATCAAGAAAATGTGAACATAAAAACCCATTTCGTTTATAATTAGTATACCAAGACACATATTTATGTAAGGTTTTGACCAATTTAACGCTACAGTTTCTGTATACAAAGCATAAATCGGTTTCAAAATTTTGGACATAGAACATTACAATTTAGAATTTGTAACTTTTCGTTAATCTTATATTGTTACAGGTAAACAGAACACTATTCCACTTAGAAACAACTTTATTAAATCTAACACAAAATGAAACGTAAGTCATTTTAAGCATTTCTTGCTTGTAAATAACAAAAAACAAGTAACATTTGAAACAATTTACCCTGAAAAAAATTTTTTTAACATCTTTCACATATAAGTATTTTCACTAACATAAAAGATGGTAACAACCTCGAAAAATATGGGGTCAAGGAAGAAGGATGGGGGGGGGGTTGGTTTCGGGCATTGTGGACAAGATTCGAGAGGATGGTGACATGTAAAAATGCGCTTAGGGTATGGACAGGGGATTATTTTGGGGTGGAGCTGGGAGAGTATGAGAATCAGGGGGTAGATGTATATATTGTGAGCTTGAGTGGCGAATGAGATCCTTAGCCCCATCCCCTGTCCGCACACTTTAACAATAAAAATAATCATAACAGACAACTTTAAACTTTTGAGATTCAAGCATACTTTGCTACAAAAGGAAATAATAGGAAACAACAGTTACTGTAACAGTCTTCAAAAATTCAAGAGCAAATTTTGCTTTAATCTTCAACAATTCAGTCTATTTTGCACAGGAAGCGGTTTTTCTTTTTTCTTTTTTTTAGTTTTTATTTTGTACTTTGGACGCTGTCAGTTTTGTTTTCTGCTAATAATAATTTCTGCTAAATAATGCATCGTAATATTGTCAATTTATTTCAGGCATAAATTTCATCAGGTAAAGATGATGGATAAATCCAAGCCACAAGTCCAAAATCATGAAACCAGAGGACATACAAAATCAGTGAAAATGAAATACAAATGGAAAATAACAAAATATGTCTACTTGAAGAGCATATACGAACCCCTGTGATGGAGTGAGATCAGGTGCCCGGGGAGAGTGAGCATCTCCTGCTTGCTGGAAACACCCGTCACATATACCTAGTAAAAGGGTCAAATCGTGTAAATTCCATATGTATTTGTATAAGGAGAAGTCGAATTAGGTAACCTTCTAGTATAGAAGGTGTCAAATGCTAAGAGTATCATTCTTCTACGCTATTGAGATAGTCAGACGTATTTTAATTTTGTAAACGTTTAGAAAAACTTCACGGCAGCCGCTTCGGGTCACCTTGCTATGAATGCTTTCTTCCTTGAGTTCTTGAGCGAAAGATGTCTTGTAATCCAAGACCTGTTTGCATGACTTGTTAGCTAAGGCGTTTTACCTTTAAATATGGTATTGACGAGCATTGAAGTGAATTAAAAGCTTTCTTGTAATCACTGAAATTTATCTCTTGTAATTGTATAATGACGGATTTTCCTGGTCTGATACGTCTGTATACTCTAATGAGACTGACTGGGCTGTAAATTTCAGACAACTTAAGACTTTTCTCCAGGTGGCAGTCTATGTTGTGTACCTCTTGTGTCGACGAGTGCCTTGGTGTGCAATACTTTTGAGTGATTTTTGACATGTTAGGATGATCAATCAAAAATTTTTTGATTGCTAATTTCATTAATGAATATCAATTTTTTCGCAACACAACTATTCGACCAGAGTGTAAATTCATGCACGTCACTGTGTTCAAAGAATATTCTATGACGTATTGCCATCAGAGCACTAGCAATTTCATTTCCACCACGACCTGCCGTCCCCTCACACCAGAATGCATTATATGCTGTCTTGATTAAGGAAAAGTGAGCCGTAAGATTAATTACACTCACTTTTCTTTAGAAAAGACATTTGACACATTTGCACACGGACAACTCAAAACATTTTGCATATCAAAGCAAATAACCGTCTTCGTTTTGTCCTGTCGATCCTTTTCTCTCTCTGACTTTGTTTCCTCTTTGTCTAATAAATGTTTTTAATACTTTGTTCTTAGTGTTTCGTCCACACAGTTTGCTTTGTTTTGTGCTTCGTATTCTTGAAAAATATCACATAAGTATATCTTAGGTTTGTAGAAACCAATGTTGAAATCGTAATAATAATATTGAAGATCGTGCGATATAAATGGAGTTTGCATGGTTCTCTCTCTTTTCTTCACAATTCTGTACATACAAAGCATGCATTCTCTTCATTGTTAATTCAGACTCGAGAAATTCCTTGCTTGTATTTCTTCTCGCGTAGTGTGAGGGCGTGCGAGAGAATGACTCTATATGCTTTTTAACTGATTCACGGACGGATGGATCGATCTCAAATTTTGTAAATTTCTCCTTTTTGTCTGCAAAATCGGTTTGTTTATGCTCATGGTTATACTGAATCCTCCTTTGACTTATGTTCAGAGTGGACAAATAGAAAGTTTACAAACATGAATTTTCTCGTCCCATTTAAAAAGAAATAACTATAGGAATATGTTCGCCTTGATGACGTAGACATTGTTCTTTCTTTGTCTTTGTTTTTTTCTGTCAGTAGTTTTTGCATAATAATTGTGTTTTTGTGTATCACAGAGATCCCAAAAATCTTTGAAGAAACCCTCTCGTTCTGCTTTCGTTACTTTTGTGTTACATCGAAATTTACACTTGCCGTTACAATCCTTATTGTTTTAATTTCTCGATTTCTCACTTGTTTTCCTTTTACTGATATGTAGTCTTTACCTGATTGTCTTCGTCTTTTCCTTACTGTTTGTTTCCAACGTTCAAAATTGTTTTTTTCTCTTTCGACCTTTTCTTACTTTTTCTACCTCAATTGATAGTTCCTCTTCATTTACGGAATTGCTTGTTGTTTCTTCTTCTGTGTTGTATGTTGTAGTCGTTGTTTCTTCCTCTGTGTTGTGTGTTGAATTGCCATTTTCTGGAATCAGCTAGATTTTCGTCATCAAGGTTTGTTATATTGACTATGACCTTAAGAGGTGGAGACACGATAGAGTCTGTATTTGAATATTGGGGAATGTCATCATTTATGCTGAAATCTCCAATTTGCACATTATGGTTTTCATCAATTCTTTTGTGAATTTCGGTGAGTGGGACCGTTATTACGGGTTCCACAGAAACCACATTTTCTTCATTGTCAACCTCAATATCAAGAACGTCAAAAATACGTAAAGCTGCATCTAAATCATTCTCAAAATGAAAATGCATGCTTACATATATTGAAATTGCAGTCAATGAATCTTTTTACTAATTCTTGTTGGAATTCTAGCATATCGAAATTGTCCCTCAAAGAAAGATGAAAATATATGAGTGATGGAAAGTGTTTTGCTAGTATGCCCTTACAATCTTTAATGGACAGTTTGACGCCAACTGTGTCTAACATTAGTAAGTTCAAATGCTGGGAAAGTTGTACGATAGTTCTTGCCGTCACATGAGTTAATGAGAGATATAAATGGTCCAATTCACTGCAATTTGACAAAACTAAAAATTTACTGTCTACTAATAGTGTGCAGTGTGATAGATTTAATAGCTCACTATTCAGAAGATACTTTAGGAAACACAATGTTGATAAGCTGCAATTTGAGACATCGAGCCAAAGTAAATTCAAGGCGAGTGAAAGCCTTGTGACAAATCGATAATCCAACGTAGCGTTATTGCAATTAGATTGTTCGGCCAAAAGGAATGTCCGAAAGTATCTTGAATGCTTAAGAATCCTGCATGTCTTTCTCAGTCAGAGTGAGAGGGTCCGAAAACTCAAAGTCTCTCCATAAATTAATATGAATTATGTTCTATAAAATCTCCCAGAAACACACAGGTTTTATTCACATTTAACAACAGTTCCCTTAATTCTAGGTACTAAGATAATATCTTCATAAGTACTGGAAATGGAAGATCAATGAGGATTCTGAAATAAGGATACACATTAATTACCAATAAGATAATTATATGAGTATCGAGATTGTTCTGTTTCTCATGTATAGGTATATGCACGTGAAGTTAAACAACTTTGAATCACAGTAATCTTGCATGCATGAATTTTTCATATAATTCTTATTGTATAGAATGTATAAAGCCATCACACCAAGGCATAAAAAATATTATCAAATGAAATGTGGACTACTCACCTAAGTTATTTGGGATTAAGAACAATATTCAGTTGCTTACTTTTACATATCTATCACAATATAACAATGTTCTATCTCCATTTGCCTTTTGTATGGCCAGTATTTCTGTGATAAATTGTGATTCTTTTCATATCTATTAATATTGACATAGATATCATCATAAAATGAAAAGAAAACAATTGAGAATTACTTACCCTCCATATGCAGACTGTTGTTCTATCATAGTGAAGAAAAAGTAATCACATGACGCAATCAAGTAATACGGTTGGCTTATGGACTTACAACAATATAAGATTAACAAAAAGAGCAAATTTGGAGATAGAACAAACAAATAATGCATATTATAGTTTAATGGTATTTCTGGACATAATTTGAGCTACTCTTGAACAGCTTTTTACGATACCAGTGATATGTGTATCTCAATTTAAAAAAATGTAGTTAGAACACTATAAGAATGACTGTGCGAAATTAGAAGCCCGCTGTACTAACGAACGTGCGACTAATCTTAATTAGTGAAAAATTTCCCTAGAATATGGCAAAAAGAAACAAACCTCTAGAAGAAAATCCATCATTTCCGCAAATATTCACCTTGAAACACTTTTTACAATTTGTCATACGTTGTTTTTTTTTTCTTTTTCAGAAACCTAGAGAGATATTGAAGTTAATGCTTGCGAAAAAAACTACCTGTATGCCTTGAATAATATTTTACCATACGTACAATTCCCTCTAGTAAATAAACCTGAGAGAATCCAGTCTAGAAACACATACTTTGTCACCGTTAAGTGTTTTTCACATTTGTCCAACCACTTGAAATTCCAAACATCTATTCTATCTTTAAAATATCTTTCAAATAAACACAACAGTTCTTATTTGATTTATTATTATTTATTATTATTTCTTGTTTAATCTAATTGTCTGTTAAAATGTTACACTTCATAATTTTCATCTTTGATGTTCATGATTTTATTAAACAAGAGCAATGGCTAGCGCGGCTAAATACGCCCGTCGCTTACTTTGGACGAGATCAATTCGAAGTACGGTTTTATTGCCCCCAAACTTGGGTCTCTTTGGTAATATTTTTATGAAATATTGAAATCCAAAAAGGGTAGTGATCTCGTATATAAACTAAGGAAAGTAAAAGGCTCCGATAACGTTATTTTATCATGTAATAAAATAGTCAAACGTCTCCTAAATAGACAATATGATATTGAAATCATCAAAAAGACTATGGGTCTTGTATTTGGCCCCTCTACAGCCTTATGCAGACTTTTACTTGAACGTTGCACGCTGACTTACAGGGCGGTGGGGACTATATGACGGGCCTTGTCCAAACCTCTTTCAGAGGAGACATGGTCCTGAACCTCGTCCCCTCTGACTGTTAGCCGGGACTCCTACAGATTTAGGGTCTTAGCTCGCTTTCAGACTGGCAGAGCACGGTTTATCATGTTGATGTCGCATATATTTTTATACCATTATGTGTTTTACAATACCTTATGTGTTTATATTTTTATGACCTCTCAATATGCCATACCTGTTGACCCTTGTTCTTTACATGGAGGATTATTTATAAATTTTAAATGTACGTCCTTTGATTGTTCTGCTGTTACTGTGAGTGGGAAGGTGGGCCCGTAAACTGGTTAACCACACCATTTGTTTGGCTTTTGTCAAATTAAATGACCGTCCTAAGTCGGTATCGTAATTGCACTACAATCAAATATTTTTGTAATGTGTTATATATTCTAGTATATTATTTATATTCATGTATTGTATAGCTCCATGGTGACTTCTGCCACATAACTGAGCCAGTAACTCCTCTTTTTTCTTGAATTCTATTAAAGCAGTGAAACATATTCGTGAAAGTTTTCTCGAGACTTTACTTACTCGAGATTGTTGCTGTTTCATGAGCATTTAGTGAAGTTAAACCATGTTATATTATTTAACAATGCAAAAAATACATTGAAATACAAATGCCTCTTGTTCAAGGTCACATAGCTAGGTGTCATTTGAAAGTGTTATTAGATGAATATGCAAACCAAATATGAATTTTGTTTCTTATGATTCAACAGTCGTGTGGTATATCATTTTACTCAAACTCCAAAGACAAGGTCATAAGGTAACATCTTTGGGTATAGATAAAAAGTCTTTGACATAAAGACTCATACGTGAAATATGAAAACTTTATATACAAAGATATATCTCTTATTGAAAGTGAAATGTAATGATGGACGGAATGACGCCTGTAGAAGTAAAAAAAGAAGAAGTACCGAAGGGTAAACCAAAAAGATGGATGGATGGTAAAAATAAAATCCAAGTCCTATAACTTCGTAGCGACATAACAGAATTTCTGTATGAGTTTCATGAAAAACAGCTGACCTTTACTAAAGTTATTGCGTTCCATAGCATTTTATCATAACTGACGTTTACTTAAGTAATCGCTTTCAATAACATCTTTTCATAGTAAAATTCTAATTCCCATAACTTTGTAACAAGAAAACGAATTTTGCTCTTAATTAAAGGCGACTTCCCCTTCATTATTTAAGCATTCTGCGTGAGTTTCATGGAAAACAGCTGACGTTTACTGACGTTATTGCGTTCCACAGAGGATGGACAGACGGACATCCTCATACCATAATACGTCCTGTCTTTCGACGGGCGTATAAAAATGTATGAGAACTGCATATTTATAGAGAAGAACAGCTCAGCTTATTCACCAGATGTAGAAGGCAGATAATTAGTAAATACAGTCATCACAAAAATATTTTATTTCACCGTAATTACAGTAAATACTCAAGACCGTCAATTTAAATCTTTCATTTGTGTGAATGTGTAACCGAGCCTTATTTCCTATTGTGAAACACAAATACAACTGGTTATCATATTTATAATGCACTCAGTCTTAGAATATAGAAATCTTAAGAGAAGTGCAATCTAAAATGTACAATTTTCTGACAATTGTTGAAACCGACACAAGAATAGTAGGTAAATTTATGAGGTCAACTCGGTCATATTTTCAATGTTTTAATTATGTGATATTGCGGGTAGTAATTTTGATTGGTTTATAATATAGTCGTCATTTATGTGATAATATATAATTTCGGGCAATATTATCGTCTAGTATAAAATCTATATGAATACACTACCAAAGAACAATTTACAACACCCACTCCCCTAAAAACCAAAATAAATAGGTTTAGAAGCAAGAGAAGAAACAGAAGACATCTGACAAAGCTGTATGACAAAAATCACCAAGGATATGCACACAAAATATAATAATAAGATATACACGTAAAAATGACATTACAAAAATATTCGATTGTTTTGCGGTTACGATACCGACTTAGGATGGTCCATTACAGTAACACACGTCACCCAATTGGTGTGGTTAACCGATTTGCGGGCGCCCACATTCCCGTTAATCGCAAAAGTAGCGCAAGTAAAGGACCCATTTAAAAATCGAAAACAATAACAACATAAGAAAAAGAAAAGAAAAACACCTCCTTCCCACCCCCCCCACCCCCAAAACCCAACAAAAACAAATTCCAAAAAGGACCATTTACAATTTGTAGTAATATCTATTTGAATATTTTACTATAAGTTTGTTACAGCATGTAATTTTCTTCTTTTATGTTAATGTGTATTTGAGGTTGGGAAAAGAGAATTTTGTAGAAGTACATATGGTATGAAAATGTCCTAGCAGCCACACCTTCCTATGGCATTATAGGATTTTATAAAATACGAAAGCACTCGAAAATGTAATGTACAAAGGCAAGTAAAATATAAGAGATGCAAGTCCACGCGTGTCCTAACAATCTAACGTTCTTAAGATACACGATTGTTCGTAATACATATGACATGAAATACACGGCCTTTTAAGAGATAACCGATGAGAACTGAAAAACAACTGCGGGGAAGGTGATACGACAAGAAACAACTCAATAAAGTAGAAAGCAGATATGTTGAAAAAGAAAGAATTCGCAAAAGTGCCGGATATAAGAGGAATATTAAGGATACACCAAAACAACTCTATTTAACTCACAATCTCACCAAAGTAACGTCCATATATCATAACACAGAGAGATACACATACCTAAAATATGATTACATATGTCATTATGAGTATATTCAAAATAGTTACACACATTTTAACACATAAAACATATATAAGATACACAATTACCTATCATTAATAAAGACTTAGAAAATAGTATATACAAAGACGAGGAATCAAGAATATCGATCGTTCTGAAACTTTTCCTGCAAACAACAAATGAATTATTATATAATTACCGAGAAAATATAAAATTGCAGTGTGTAGAAAGAAATAAAACAACAACGAAGTAATAATAATTGTCTAGTTCACATTAACTTAAGCATACAAATATCACTATCGACAAATAGTGCTAAAATATTATGAAATGTACCGTCACTTCTGGAATACTGAAAAACATATTTCAAATGCATAATAAGATAGTATCACAATTTCTAGGACTGAAATGTCATTGGTATTTTTGTTTTATTAACGTAATTGGAGGTTACATTTTAGAAGAGAAAAGAAGAGTAGCACCACTCAATCTCTTTAGAATAATTTTAACATTCGAGTGCGATTTTTTCATATTATTAAAGGTGATAGACAATATACTCAGATATATAAGCCGTAGTAGAAATACAGTGAAAGCTTAAGTGTTGTTTACGAATTGTAATCTACTGGTATGCCATTACGGTGATATTTATAACAGCGTCACTGCGGTTGTTGTCCCCGGTTGACAATTGAAATTTTCATCAGAGCTATTAAACAAGAAGAAAAAAAAAGAAATAATAATAATAATTAATAAATAATAAATAAATAAACAAAAAATGTGTTGTCTGGTCAGTTTCTTCTTGTTTACAGACATGATATGATAATTTAAGATATTAGTAAGGAATGAACAACAATGTGATCCCGATACCCCACTTTGTATGCTCTAAGTCAAGTTCTTTACTGCTTTACGTCTATAAATGAAATATAAATAATAATTGTGACTAGGATGGGTAATAACAGAAAATCTAAATAAATAAAAAAAGGTTTAAATGTAACAAATGAACATGATGTATAAGCTATTAAGGTAAAATAATTATTCGTGATGAAAAAGAAATAAACGTGATAAATTGTACACTTGAGATCAACAAAGTGGTAGGAAAACACATATTATACGGTATTAATCTTGATGAAATGCCATTGAGAGATAAATATGTCAGACGACGAATTTAAGAGGAATGGAACCTGAAGTATTCGACCTCTTGTGTATCTGTTAATGCTATAAATCAATAGGACAACTTTGTCTAAAGGAACCATTGGTCATTAAAGAAATGAATCGACTGGGTAACTGGAAGATGAGATAAGAACATTTCTGAACCATAAGGGTTCTTTATGAAAAGTTTGGTATTTCACGCGATAAGTAAATACTTATGTGATATGTTATAAAGATAGTTTAAAATATGTATCGATAGTTATCTACGCAAACTTTGTAAAATATTAAAATACCGAACTGTAGTCAAAAAGGAATATCCATTATACAGGCACAACCAGAGGTGGGAACAGGTGACATGGAGGGTAAGTATTCCCTGCTGACCAGTCGCATCCGCCGTGATGGCATAAATTTATCTTTGTTGGGATGACTTGTAAACATATGACGTTATAACGGTATTACCGTAGTTACAATCGCTAAAAATTCATAAGTAATTGAAGAATATTATATGCAAATATACATTAATAAATATAGAATATATATACCTTATAATTTAGTGCACCATATGCGCATTTCGACAACTAATGTCTCTTCAGTGATGCTTGTGGACAAATGATTGGAATTCTCAAAATATATAAATATTTGAAGAGCAGTTTTGAAACCAAAATGACCAAAAGTGAATCAAGGAATCTATCTAAGGACAGAACTATGCATGAGAGAGGTACTCCTTAGTTTTAGAGCAATTTACCTAATTTGATGACTGAAAATTGGAAGTATATATATTAAAGTATGCCACAATTATAAACAATTTCTTAACAAAATTAATCTAATATGATATAAATCTATGAAGTATTCTCAAAAATAATCCGAATATTATAACATGTATCAAAAGTTGTATTTATTATTGGTCACCAAAATAACTTCCGTTCGTCTCTTTAAATCAACAGCAAAGATTTAAAACCTTGTTCTAGTAGCATGGTAGAAATCTATGCAATAAGAACCCCCTTCTCGAATCATGAGTTGTGCAATCAATATATATTGTGTTGTATGAAACAGGAATGCATAGAGATATCGTTACATGGAATGTTGTCTTGATCATCACTGAAAAAATATAAGTTGTGGAAAATGTGCCTGTATTCACTACACTGATTCATATATATGTTTAAAATTTTATTTCATTTAAGTTGCGTCTTATTCAGTTCGGACAATTTTCTTAAATCACAATATAAGAAACTTCGACACATTTATACATAACATTTAATGTACATCTATACTACAATTATTGTGGAAGGTTTTGTATCCATAACATGTATACAATTTAATCTCCTTTACATTCAAGTTATGCTTTAAATACTATGCACATAACAATTCATTATTACTTCTAGATGAGTGTTCGTGCTTGTGGAATTAAAATTCTTGGAAATGTTTATAGGAGTAGTTGCCAGTTGTGAAAGCACATTCTAGTTTAGGTAGTTTGATTGAAATGGTTACTTTAATTTCTAAACTATAAAAATATTTTACGCAATCTTGTGAAAATGATACAACTAACTGATTAAAATGAACAGTGTACTACATTGGACATTACGGACGTCTTGAAATTAAAGCCAAGGCAGGGGAAAGCGTCTCGTACTCGGGTAGCCGATCCAACTGCCCAGAATATACAAATGATAAAAACATTCAAGTACTGTACACAATGAGAAGATTGCAGACAGGCACCGTATAGAAAATGTAATAACCACAAAATATCAGAACAATGAAAACGAGCATGTATGTATCAGTATTTCTTTTGCCCTCAAAATGCAGATTACAGCATAGTGTTTATTCTGTAATGCCCATGTCAAACTTATGTGTCGAACAACCTTTTTACCAAAAATAATATGACCCTATACGAAGAGCGGATATAGAAAACATAAATAAATAAAACTAACCACATAAATAAAATTGTTACTAGGTACCGATAAAGGACTCAAAACGATTTATACGTTTGACTTAGTGTTCTTTCAAGAAAATAGGAATTTAATGATTCAAATCTGTCAGATGTCTTTGTCATGTATGAAATTACAAAATTTATCCTTTGCACAATAGCAAAAATACATTAAAGGTTTACAATTCGCTGGATAATATCAATAAATAGTGAACAATGAACACCAGGTCCAAGGACTCTTTGACAATACGATTCTACATGGATCATTGCTGGTATATTAGATTCTTACATCTTCTGTGCATCGGACATTGAAGAATTAACAATTGTGAACCATTACTCTTTCCCAAAGGACATTTCAAATTTGAGTAGGAATCATCGTTGAATGATTCGAATAAAGACCCGAAGAACAGAAATGCAAATCCGAAAGCGTACGCGAGTGAGCATTGATTTTTTTTCCAGAAGCTATAAAAGGCAGCCGTAAAGCCTTTCCATTTCTATAGAAAGATAGCAGTTGATAAGTGACGATCACTGAATTAATACGGCACAAACGTATAACATACCTCAGCTATTTCATGAGAAAAGAGTAATATAACACGTATCAAACTGAACTATCGCACTAGGAACAGGTAAGGATTTTATTCTCTTCCCATTTATGTTTTATGGTAATGATTACGTTCATTTTAGCCTGCTTTATTGTGCTGTGGAACCCATACGACTAGAAAAGTACATGTTAACCTTTTTATAAGCACTTATTATTTATTATTTATTCACAAGAATGCAATCAATATACGAAATAAAATTCAAGTCTTAGTCATATGCGCTTAACATTTATCTTTTGTTTAGTAGTATTCAAAACGACTAAAAGCAGAGAGAGAGAGAGAGAGAGAGAGAGAGAGAGAGAGAGAGAGAGAGAGAGAGAGAGAGAGAGAGAGAGAGAAAACGAGCTTGAGCTTCGAAAATAGGTAGACACGAAAAATGTTATAGACTGATAACATTATATGAACTAATGTAGAGAAAGGATTTTAATGTTTGATTGAAACCTGCAATAAATGTGTTTTAAAATGAATTAAATAGAGACAGTCATGTGATGTACATTATTTGAAAAGACATATACAGTAATTTCTATATACATTTTCTTCTCATTCTGTATTCCATTAAATTTATCAATCATTTCCCAGGAATTCATATTTGCACCGCTGTCTTAATAAACATACTAAACACGATACAAAAACAAAATTCTTCATTTAGAAGTATGCTTCTATTTAAACAATTTACCGTTGACAACTTACTCACTCTTAAAATGGATCAGTGAATGTTATATCAACTACACTAATCAGTAGGCTATGCAAGAAATCTTCAATTTTTTATATTTGAATGTGCAAAGTTTGATTGTTTTACAGCTACGTATTATGAATTACATAGAACACAAAATAAGTCGTATATGTATATGGCATTAAACCACTCCAAAAACCTCATATCTATATAAATCTGCTTTAAATGCAGAAACATTTTCTAGTCTATTTAATACATAAAAGGCATATCTATATTTTGGAATATCAATAATACATAAGCCATACTTTTTATGGTTTACTGGATCCAGAAATTCATTTTAATGTGGAACTAGTTTTCATTTTAAATGGTGAGTAATATAATATTTAAGTTATAAAAGATTAAGGTTTTCCAAGAGATCATTAATAATAAAATAAAGTATGCCGCTTGACATTTTTGTAGCATTCTGCAATTTACTAATGTTTTCTTCAGCGGAGGTACCAGTAAACGGTATTTTGATATCAAGCAACATTTAAAGATACAATGTTTAAATGATTGAATCAAAATTTCACTATCTAATCATTCAGATGAATTGTATGTTCGACATTGCTTACTTTAATAACAAACCTTTCAAATTTTACTCATTTTTGTCGTCACAAATCGCCTTTTTTCTCGATGAATGTTTAATTTCAACATTCGTCATAAACACCCAATTTAAAATCAAATAAGCAAAATGTTCTTTAATACCCTATTTATTTTTCGCATATTCGACTGAGTATTGACAAAAGCATATATAGACTGTTTAAGACTAAAGATTATAGTGTTTTATGTACTGGAGACAGCTGCTGTGAGGGAAATTTAGGTGCCATGTGTGCTGTGAAACGGGGCTTCGGTTTATACGGTCTCACGACAGAAGATGATAATCACCTCAGAAAAATCTGAACCGACTGCCAGAATCGAACCTGGGTCGGCATATAATATTTTGGTATTCAAATTGAAAAACTAAAAGAACAATAAAACAATATGTATTAAATTACATTGGTTGGTTCGATGTTGCTAATGACGTTAATCTCTGAAATTGTAGAGAAGAGAAGTGAATTTAAGATAATTATAACTTACATACAAATTTATGTGTTCAGTGTTCCAAACGGAAAAATTATTTACAAATGTCAGACGTATATACTGAAAAATTATGAGGAATAAGATACGTGTATTCATGAACATGTACGTTACTTGAAGGCAATAAAAGTACACTGACTATATGTTAGGTTTTAAATGCATATCATATTAGATGTAAACATTGGTTACTCAATATATTTGAGTCGCACTGAAACAGGTATTATAGCGCGCCAGGGAGGGGGGTTGGGGGTTGGGTTTTTCCAAAAAAAAATCCCTTGCTCTGAATATTGGTAAAAAAGATTTGCGTAATATCAGAAAAAAAAAGTAATATGACGTGGAACCTTTCTATACCAGAAACAGATTTAATTTAATTTACAGTATATTACCTTATGTTTTAATATGTACTGTGTGTTAATGGTATTCTCAGATCCAAATCTATGATCATCTCACTGCAGTCACAATACTCAAAATCAAGTAACGAGGTAGGCAGAAAGACGTGGCGCCCGGAAGGAGTAATATACCCGGCTTCTGTTGATTAATTCCGCCTTAAAATCAAAATATTCGAAGTCAAACTATCCTAAAAATTGAGTTTTTGGAGGGTTGGCAACGGTGGTCATTTTAATGCTTCCATCAAGATCGACGGCCAATGGTCCCACGATCATGACTTGAGGGAATACAACCGGTCAGGTAGTGATCTGATGCCTCAACTAAATAGACCATGGCCACTACCTACCTATAGACAGAACGTTGTTGTGTATATCTTGCAAATGTAAAATAACATTGGATAAAGTCTGTGTTCCTATTTTTGTTGTATATTTATGTCGCCTACAATCATATACTTTGCTATTTAGATATACATAAAATAAAGGGATCACATTGTCCGGCGTCTGTCTGTCCGAGAGTCGCACTTCAGTGGTAGTCACACTTTAAAATCAAAGCTATTGCAGACCACATTTGTGTTTTATAGAACACTGATTAGTTAATATGAAAAAAAAAACTCTTGCCTGGACTGGCCATGAAAAATGAATTTTCCTTATATTCAGCTTGAAAAAAGTCTTGCTCTGACAAAAAAAAAAACAAAACAAAACAAAACAAAAAAAAAAAAAACAAAAAAAAAAACAAAACAAGTGTCCCTGCATAACATCAAATTGACCGTGCCTAAATTAAGATTCAAAATGAAACCTTGAAAATGCTAAATTGCCCTTTTGAAAAAGGTATTACAGACAAACAACTCATATTCTCTAAGGCTGTTTAACCATTCAATCGCACTCAATAATTGAATTACTGTGTCAGTTGACCGGCTTTAGTCGGAATCGAGGAGTACGTTCCCTACTTTATGTGTAATACATAACAGAACTTATATACGCGAGTCACCATATGTGTGCAGATATTTCATTCTTACATTATCAATTTTGTTTGAGCAGTTAACTATACCTGATAAATGACTTTTGTTACTGTAATTGATCTTGCTTGGTTGGTACCGCAGAAGCTCTATTATCTATTTTACCACAACGCTTGAGGTATGTTTAAACCTACTGTTGACTTGTGGTGGGTAGTTGTAGTATGCCAACAGGGGACAATTTTCCAGCAAAGCACATGGTGTTAACGTTGATTTTCAGGAGTCAATGATTTATTTTCCAGAATACAGTAAATTGGTGCGAGTTACAGAATATAAGAAACATCGTATATTAAGCTGTATTCTAAAATTGAATTTACTAAATACAATGGCAATCTAACACTTAAATATCATTTCAGTAATATAATAATATAATGAAAATATAATAAAAATATAATGATTTGGGAAAGAGAATAAGCGATTGCTGGCCTTTTCAATCGGAAATATGTCGCTTTTCTTAGTCAGTTAATACCTTTACAAAACAAGCGAGATGTATACTTACTTTCCTAAGTGTTGTCGTCTTGAGAATTACATGCTACCTACTTCAACTAACACCTTATGGAGATTATTCAGATTCTGACTGAGGAGTAGCCATACTTTATCATTATTCGCACAAGATAGGGATGGTTACCCTATTCTAATGCATCTATTTAATGGGTATAACTGTGTAAATATTCACATTTGTTGTGACGTCATATACAGTAACTTGGTGAATCTCCTTGTCGTTTTAAATCGGTCAAACAGTGAGAGCGCGTATTGTTACAATGAAAATAGTACATGTATACCTTTTAATTTTGTGCACCATATGCGCATTTCGACAAGTTATGTCTCTTCAGTGATGCTCGTGGCCGAATGATTGGAATTCTCAAAAACATGATGCATCAGATATACGAATAAAATAAAAAAGAAATCACTTTATCTTTCTTTGAATATGGAAATACTTTGTTGGATCTAAATCTCCACGAATGTAGATAAATGAGGTATTGAAGTTTACTATGTTTAATTATGATACACAAAGATAAATGTATGAATTTTATAACACATTGGCGATTATACTTCGGGGTTTCTCCTGTCTTCTGCTACTTTTCAGTATTTTCGTTTATCAGCAATACGTCTAAGGGGTATATACCCAAAACTGTTGAAAATGCTTGATAAGAGAATGTCAGGATTCCGATCGGTAGGTAATGAAAAATATCCCTAAAACTAGACAAAATAGAGATATAGGTTATTACGGACATATGAAAACACTATAGGTACAATCAGATTGTTAAGGAGTGATACGCATCCTCAACTGATTGATTACATCCTGTCATAAGATTATCTGAGCCAGAATAGCTCGTAGTTATATGAGGTGGTAACAGTATTACCGTATCTATAATCGGTAAAGGGTCATGATAAGTACTAAAAACCCAATATGCAGATATTCATTCAATCGCACCTGTTCATTTATTCTCACAAGACACATTCCACCATTTGCAGCGAACACTTAAAAATCAATACAATTTTTTTTTCTCATTGCTTAGAAAATCACAGCAGTCTGTTCTTACTACCTTGTCATTACCTATAGATATATGTCAGAAGTTTATTACACTCAATTTTAACTACTGTTTACGCTGATGAAATGTAAGGTACAATCGAGCTAGCGAAATTAATATTTGCAAATAAGTAATAATAAGGAAATATTGACCCCTGGAGTAACAGAAGTTAATCTTATCATTAAGTTTGATAAATAAAAGGTTAAAGTTTCAAGTCATTCTATTGATTTATAGATTTACTAATTGCAGTTACTATAAATAGTGGATTAAAGTTTACCAATAAATAACTTCATGAATTGTTAAAGTTGTGTGTAATTGAAGCACAAGAAAGGAAAAGACATCAGATTTAGCTGTATAAAATAAGTCGCAACGGATATGCAGAGCAAAGAAGAATAAGTATAAAAATCGCATCATAATAATATTTGATTGTTTTTCAATTGCGGTAGCAGCTTAGTGTGGTTAATTGAAGCTACATCCCTCCCTATCTTGGGGTGGTTTAGACTGCAGATTAATCAAAAAATGAAGTAAAATTCTACCAACGCATCTATCATAAATGCCCACACACATAAAATATGAATATGTATAACATATACATCGGTCATCGAAATCTGTAGTGATGCGTTATTTTCAATTTCCTATTACAACGTATATGGAGATTTTATAGCAATTAAATCTTCTAAAACTGAGAACTCCTTTAAATACATATATCAATGTTATGAGGAACTTAGAGTGTGGATTTAAAGTATACCATACTGACACTACTAAGTGCATGCCTACAAACTTAATTGGTACCCTTATTGGATATTAGTATGGTCCCTGCAAGGATTTTTATTTGTAGATTTTGATAACAAGAATTTTTATTTGTATCCACAAAACTGTAAACTACTCCAATTGACTTTGTGTCAATTTACTGTCCGGCCTTAATACCATCTATCGAATATTTTGATGAAGTTAAGTATGCGTTGGCTTTATTCTGTTTTGAGTTTTTTAGTCTGTGGTCAATACTGCCATGTCTTTGAGTCAGATTCTTACATTTTCATAAAGATAATTAAAGTCTATTTCATCATAATGAGAGTCTTAGCATGTCGAATGCACTAATAAATTAAATAGTGCGAAATATTCAATACCAGTTTATAATTTCTGTTATTGTTATTCTATCTTTTGTACTCATATCCGATTGACGGTTGTTTGATTGGTATTTTAGTCGCTTTCAACATTTATAACGTGATATGGAAGGAAGACATTTCCCACTTCCTGAACCTGGATCGTCTACGTACGCCAAGCTCTTAACAACTACATTGATGCTTCCCTACTCTTTCACCTAAACCATAAGTTATCAATGTGAGTAAGAACATTATTTAGATGTCTATAAATCATCATTTTAATATAAAGTTTGAGGTCTCGTCAAAGTTACGTACTTTTTGAATAAAATAATAATTGTAGTAAAACATCAAAATAAATGTATTTCGAAAATAATTCACAGTCCATTTGAATAATTTTAATCTGTATGACACTTGTTAAATACAATGAAACTACTGAAAAGGGAATGGTGAATTTCTGAAACTCAAATTTTCTAATAAAGGCACTGACACTTTGAACCAGAAGTTTGTCCAACATAAACAGTCCCATAGTTCCAAAAGGAAAAAGAGGAGTTACTGGCTCAGCTATGTGGAAGAAGTCACCATGGAGCTATACATTACATGAATATCAATAATATACCTGCACATATAACACATTACAAAAATATTTAATTGTAGTGCAATTACGATGCTTAGGACGGTCAGAGTTCCAATACACGAAGCTTGCATTTTCTATAGCTATACACATTCAGTTGCATTCAAAATTTTCAACATTTACAATTTAATGTAGAGCATATATAACTTTCAATTTTGTGCACGAGATACGCATTTCGACAACTTATTTCTCGTCAGTGGTGCTCGTGGCCGAATGATTGGAAGAATATATGAATATTTGAAGAGCAGTGTTGAAACCAAAATGACAGAAAAGTGAACCAAATAATCAATCTAAGGACAGAACTATTCATGAGGGAGATACTTCTTAGTTGTAGACTGATTTACATAATTTCATGAATGAAAATTTTAAGTATATATTACATGTCAGTACAAAAGTACTGAAAAATAGACCGTCAGTACAAAAGCAAAGAAAACTAGACTTATGATGCCATCAGGGACTATCAGGCCACCAGCAGTGACACCGGCCTAGTGGTTATAATTGATATAGAACATATATAACTTTCAATTTTGTGCACCGAAAGAGGACGTCGATCTAGACACTCTTTCTGAGTGGATTAAGTCGCATAAAGATGCTCTAATACATAGATTACGACGATGTGAACATATTTTTCAACAACAAACTTTGAGTCAAGTCTCAGTGACCCTGAATATTTCCTAGAACGTAGCCGTCTTCATTTGTCATCTTTCATGCCGATAAAGCATCAAACAACTTCACATTTATCTGCAAGGCATATCACTTCCTTAGTCTGGACTGGAACGTGGACTTGAAATACAAATAAGTGATTCAGAGCTCGAATTGCATACATTTACTTGATTACAAAATCCACATATTTATTGGCTCATTACCCAGGTGTTTAATTAAGACTTTAAGCCATTTTACTATTGTAGTATTGACGCTTTTAAACCAAGGTCTTCAGATGCACTATGTAATTGCAAACTCAGACTAAGGGTCAATCAGATGTGGGTCCTTAAGTAATCTAAGGAATTTCTGGAACGTTTCAAATATTTTAGTCATATCACAAGCATAAGGTTTTTGACTTCTTGACCCTATTTACAACTATCCCTAACAAGGAACTTTAAACATTCTTAATTCCATCATACACATTTTATTTGTTTATAAAAATGGAAACTGTAGATATACATGCCTCGCTTTATTTCGTAAGGATCTGTATTTTGTAAAAACAAACACCGCTCCGATTCAAAGAACAAGAACACTTAAATGATATCAATAAGATGCTGGAGTTCTAGTTAACAATACATGCGTGTAGTTTGTAGGAAATGTTTTCCAGCAGATAGTTGGCAACCCAACGGATATCAATTGTGCACCACATCTGGCCGACATCTTTTTCGATGTGCAATTCATCTCTTCCGGACCAAAACAGTTAGAATCTCAATTCAATTTCGCATACAGATACATTGACGACACTCTGTCCATATGATCCAAACCTTCACCATTACCTCAGCTATGTTTATCCCACTAAACATATCAATAGGTATGGTTAGTTACACATTTCACCTCCCTTTGTGACAAATGCGACGGTTCAACTTACATATCATGAATTTTCCCTTCAAGATTAGCAACATTCCCTCCTCATCTGACTATGTAACTTAATTTCATAACTTCTTTGTTATACCAGAGTTTAAAGGAAAAGATGTAAGTCCCGCTTCTTACTTGGACAGCTAGCGGATAGCGATAAATTTAAGCTGTCAATCAAGTATGAATTCATCACGCTGACCACAAGAGCGGATGACCGGGGTACTTGTTGTCAACCATGCGAAACCACGCGACATAAACTTATCCAATATGGACGCAAATAACGATCTTCAAAATTTGTGAAGCCACGGTCTATTTTTTTCTCCGAAAATGTTAATGCGTTGTTTTTATAAGGAGAGGAAATTGATAATAAGTAATTAACGTAATGAAGAGAACAAAGTAAAAATTGCAATTAGAAATTAATTATGAAAAAGCGTTATAATATATCTTAATCTCTTCCACATATCAGCATTCTGTTTCTAAAACCCAACTATGAACACTAGCTGTAGCTTTGAATCTATCACCTGATAAGCTTCAAGCGTTACTGGCATTTATGCACACAATGACTGGGACTGGATAAATACTCCGCCAGCACTTTGACAGAGGACTAGTGGTCACCGAACCACCTAGCAATGAGCCTCTCATTCCACAACTTGAAGGGGGACACGAATGCCCAGATTGTTTTTGTCACTTTGCGTGATAGATGATCGCTACCGGCAGATGTGGTGACCAGAATCAGATGTCCCTCCTCACCATCGTAATCATACATTGTTTACACCAAACATGTTCACACCTCCCGATTACCAGGCGTCTACAGGCATACCCAATACCCCAATTATCAAGAAGTTTGTGTGGGATGATCCTTGATATTTAGTTAGAAAGACTCGGGAAGTCAGTCTGAAGGCGAAACAGATTTGTATGGTAGTCTCATTGATATTGGGAGGAAATTATGCCCAACTGTGTAAAGTGCGGGAGAAATATCGGCTAATGCCCTTAAACTCTTTCAAAATAAAACTTTCCGAATAGAGATCAAAACAGACAAATACATCAAACACACCTCCGTTAAAAAGTAATATAACCAATCAAACAAAAAAAAAAAATAAATAAAACACTATACTAGAATCTTCATAATTGGGACTGAATAATGTACTTTCTATTACCAATTCAAACCCTCATACATTGTTTACACCAAACATGTTCAATCCTCCCAATTACCAGGCGTCTACAGGCATACCCAATACCCCGATTATCAAGCGCCTCTAGGCAATACCCCGAGCTGGAGACAAGCAGTGACTTCGGCGACTAATTAAACCACGCCCCAGTTTAATCACGTGACTTCAACCGTACGGACAAAAAAAGTTTAATCCTCTAATGAGTGCTTTGTTCTGAGGGCCAGACGACTAACCAAAAGAATACTACTGAATCACAAATGGAAAACTTTAAGTTCTATGGTCGATACAAAGATGTTCTTGGACAGTATGAAGTTCCCCTCCCTAAAATGCTATTTGATATTCTAAAACACGGCCATACACTTGGCCGTCCTGTTGCTGATCTGACAAATTACCTGTATGATCTTTCCACCGAAAGTGAGAGGTTTATATGAAATATTTTTAGCGGTTGTAGCATGCTTACAGAAAAAAGCACATTCATTCCAGACACCAGGTGTCATTCCATTTGGAATTCGCAGTTGCTTTCCCTGTCACCAAATTTGCATTGTTTAACTCAAGTTTAAATACTGTACATCGAATTGTAACTCTTGAATTTATACTTGTCATAGTAGAAAAGGGTTGTTATTTTCCTGGAATGTAGAAATGTCCATTTGAAGTACCTAAGATGTTAGTATTCGATAATTCATTCTCTTTTATCCTTTCTATGAAATTAGAAAATAAACATCAACAGTTATTTATGTCAGCAATACACTAAAATGTATGCTCTGCAGCCACATGTCTCAAATTTTGCGTGTACGACCCCGTTTTTCACACCATGTGAAAGCGAGATATCAATAGCATACAACCTCTATATTATAAATGAATATCTTTGACATAAATGATTTTGCAGTGGAGAGGTGGGATTCGATTGATTTCCTTATACAAAATGTCCCATAATTTGCGTCTTTTCTTATTCCTTTTTCATATTTCAATAAATGGTAATTTTCCAGAAAAAAAAACACGCTTGTATTCAATAAATAGAACATTGAAACATTTCGTATGGTACCATAATCTTGAAACTGAGAACACCTTCTATCTTAATTATTAAATGCAAGCCTTGAACTCAGTGTAAACTGAAGATAATATTTAAAAAATTAAATTGAATATTATGAAACATACTAGAATATTTTAACTTAAGATATTATTATGGCTATTTATCTATTAAATGTCTCTCCCACGCCTAGCATTACTTGACGTCACTTTCTGTATTGTATACTTGTATTATATGTTGTATGCATAAACCTATAAGCTTGTGCTTTTGGATGTAAACTATCAATCAATATTTACTCTTATCTATTGCATCTTTGTAAATAGTTTTTTTTTTTCATTATTGCCTTGTTGTTGCCATGCTCAATCTTTGTGAAATAATGATGGAGAGGAAATGTTTTCGTGTGACAGAACACACAACAACGGTCTATAAAATAGATAAGTAGATATCGAAATACAGCATCATTTTGACATTATGTCCAATATAAGATTTATTTACTGGTAATAAGACGGAAGAGGAATCAACGGCATCTTCATGCCAACCTTAAGCTTGTAGCAGGATGCATCATCCGCTTTCTCTTTCAGTCCAACAGTTTGATCAGTTTTATCATTCCTCTTTGAAAAATTTAAGCTGCTTATATTGTAGAATAAGATGACCTGTTATTGATTTTCTTCTGCAGACTCTCCTGAAAGTTCCGTCTGCTATGATCTTGTAAAGATTTTACTGAACTCAAGAACGTGTTTGCAATCTCGAGTAGCATTTCAGTCATGATGTTCTTTTCAAATTATTTTCTTACAACATTAATCGTGATTTGAAGATTTATATAAAGCTTCAAGAAGTTCATTTTCGGCACTGAATCAGTCAGAGAAATTGCTGAATTGCAATGAGTGTTAAGCCGATGAAGTCTAGCGTTCATTTCATACGTATGCAATAAATATAGAATAAGGAATCCTATATAGATAGAAAAAATGAATACTGGTCACGACGAAAAACAGTTACTCTGCCTTCGTATTAGCTTCCGATAAATGCGTTTCGGCCCGAATGTCAATAAAATATAGCAGTGCTGACCAGCATTAAGCGAAGCCAATTTCACCAACTATTGCAAGCATATCTAATGATATTGTAAAGGGGAGTCGTAATTGGTAGGCAACGATGGAAAGCATAATGCCACTGTATTTCGTAGCAATTAATACCCCCTTAATTGGAGTGAAGCAAGGATACGACACAGTGGACTGTTTATCTTCTGATACCATTAATGATACACAATAAAAGGACACCTTCTTTCCTCGTTTTTATAGTTTAATATTGCTGTCAAAGAAAACGATTCAGATCTTCGCGTTTTCGAATAACCAGTACTTATTAATCGCATAATATGTATAAAACCTGACAACTTCATAGCTTCATGTTTTATAATTCCCAATCAGTGCATGTACCTGCAGATTTACATGCATATGAGCAATGATGCATTTTATTACTGGTCATTAAAAAGGTAATTAAGCTCCTCTTAGCATCAGATGAATGAGAATAATTAATAGACGAAGATATCTATCTCTGCTTCCAAGCCAAGAATATAAGGAATTCTAATTTCTAAAGTGTGCTGGTATTCTCCGAAATCTTCTTTTTTATATTTATTTCTTTATTATTTTTTTTTGTATAATAAAACGACAAATATGCACACATACATAATAAGATGTATATTAGGGGATACTGAATTGGTCTTATCCATCAACTGTTGATGTATGTGTTCAAGACAAATCGAAATACAAACTGAAAGAAAATTGTAAACACATGCAACACAACTTTACAACGGCATTTTAAAATTAGGACATATAATAGACAATACACAACAATGTAGCCGTATAGCTAATGTGTTTACGCGTTATACCTTTAATCAATGCATAAAATGCTGTAGAGAGACAAAAATTCCTTCTTCTACAAAATACCTAATAAGTTCTTTATTACGATAATTTTTCGATAATTTCATTGGCGGGTTCTAAAATTATTAAACGCCTTCGACATCAACAGTATGACATTGAGATCATCACGAAGACCATAGGTCTTGTATTATGTCCCTCTACAACCCAATGCAGACTTTTACTTGAGCGTTGTACGGTACGCTGACTAACACGGCGGTGGGGACTCTATGACGGACCTAGCCCAAAACTTTTCAGAGGAGACAAGGTCCTATGCCTCGTCCCGTCTGACTGTTGGTCGGGACTCCTGTTGATCAAGGATCTGAGCTCGCTTACAGAGCGGCAGAGCACGGTGTACTTATGTCACCTTACATAATTTTGATAGTAATATATTATTCTATTAACGTCTCGTGTGTAATAAATTTTCATGACTTCTCTTCTTGAGTAACCTCTTGATCCTTGTTCACTATATGGAGGATTATTTATAAATTTTTAAATTTGTGTCTTTTGATTATGCCGCTTGTATGGGAAGTGGGAATGTGAGTGCCCGTAAACTGATTAACCACACCAACTGAGTGACGTTTGTTACTTTAAGTGCCCGTCCTAAGTCGGTATCGCAACCGCAGCAAAATCGAATATATTTATAATGTCGTTTTTCCGTATACATTCTACTATTATCATGTTTTTGTGCATGTCCTTGGTGATTTGTGTCATACAGCTTTGTCAGATGTTTTCTGTTTTCTCTTTCATATATATATATAAATAAAAACGCGAAAGGTATTTTGGTTGTCTTTTTATGGTAATCATGACGTTGAAAAAATACGCAGTGAGACTTATTGCCTTGTATGAGTGAGAAAGTAGAAATACAGATGACATATAATGGTCATGCTATATGATCATGATCGGTAAAATTAGCGAAACACGACTTCGCTGAAGTTTTATTTCATAACAAATTGTTGCAACCAATACACTAGAAGACACCAAAATATGATTTTCCATGCTAGTGAACAAACCAAGACAAAAGCATACAGATAACGAGATAATTCAAGTAGATCATGCAATCCGAAAAATAACTGGTGTATCCTAAATTCCTTTAATTTCTTCCATCAGATGTATCAGCTTTTTCTCAATGAAATTCTAAATGGAGCTTTATCAAGAAATGACGTCAAAAAGCTGGTATGAAAAATATATCCTGAAGAACATGAAAAAAAAGTTATTACACTTTAATGATACACCAGATACCCACATTAAAATTTATAATTAAGTATATTCATCTATTTACAAAGTCCATTTATATGTGATAGTAAAAACGCAGTTAAATTTTGATAATGATCATCATGCTTAAGTCAAAGGATGCTTTGTCAATTCAACACCTTTTCCAACCCGGAATACAGAGTAATGTTTTATGGTGCACTAAATTAATATGTATACATGTTCTATATTTATTATAACCACTAGGCCGGTGTCACTGCTGGTAGACTGATAGGTCCCGAGGGCATCATACGTCTAGTTTTCAGTGCTTTTGTACTGACATGAAATATATACTTCACATTTTCAGTCATCATATTAAGCAAATGACTTTAAAACTAAGGAGTATCTCCCTCATGCATAGCTCTGTCCTTAGATAGATTTTTTAATTCACATTTCGGTCATGTTGGTTTCAACACTGCTCTTCAAATATTTATATATTTTGAGAATTCCAATCATTTGGCCACGAGCATCACTGAAGAGACATACGTTGTCGAAATGCGCATATGGTGCAATAAATTAATAGGTATATATGTTCTATATTTATTACAATAACCTGTTTGGGCAAATAAATGCTCATAAAGACTTTTAGATAAAAGATAATAGACTCCAGATAAAAGATACAACTGAGAGCGCATCTTCTGCTTCATACCTCGAAACACTCCTATCAATTACTGACGATGGTTCATTAGTAACCTCACTCTATGACAAACGTGACGATTTCAATTTCATTATTACCAACTTCCCTTTTCTGAGTAGCAACATACCATCCTCTCCTGCATATGGCGTCGTCATTTCACAACTTGTACGCTATGCCAAAACATGCTCTAAATACGAAAATTTCGTCATTAGAGCGAGGCTACTTGCCACGAAACTACTCTCACGAGGATATATCGAAGAACGTTTGAAATTGTCCCTGAGGAGGATTTATGGTCGAAAAAGGAAACTAGTATAATTTCAGATTCCTCTTTCCAGAATGTTAACCGATATTTTGCTACCTGACTATACAAACTAACCATCTTAACTTTTTTACTATACTTGATTTGACATAATACGTATATATGCAGGCATTTGTTCACCTGCATTTTCGATGTCGGAATTTCAGTTAAACAACATGTCTTGAATATGAAAATTTGACTTCGTATTTTCGTTTCCCTAATGTGTTCATACGTGTAATAATAACTTCCTAGACTTGAAAAGTTGTTGCAGGACTTTGGCGACAGTTGTTGGATGCAACCAGGGGACGCTTACTCCTCCCGGACACCCGATCTCACCTCGAGTTTATTGGGGATCGCATTTGTCTGAATATTACACTATACATGATATTGTCCTTTTATTCCATGGTCTATAAGATATGGTTTACCCTTCGATACTTCTTAGTTTTTTACTTTATGGTGAGAATTATCATCACTGCTACAGCATTTGATCCTCCATTAAACAATACTGTACAGTGATGTAAATGTGATTCCCCAATATCGACAATAGAGAGACGGTAAACTTTTCTATTATGTTAGCAAGTAAACAAATTAACAAAATATCTCAACTTTCTGTCAGCTGTACCGTTGTATATAGATTGTGATGATATAGGTTGTTGTCGTAGGATACACCGTAATATTCCGCCGTTCATTTTTGCTGTCATAATAATCTTAAATCAAAACGATCCCTCTTTTCTTCCGTTCCTGATATAAGTAACCTTCATGTGATCGACCAATGCATATACTATTGAGATACTGTTGAGATACTAAAAATACCATGCTGATGAATATTAACACTTTTATGTGGTTGTGACATTCCCATGCAGCACTATTTTATTTTTAAATCAGGCATGCCATGTTTCAATATTCAGATACTGCTCGAATGGTTTGGCATTCAGTGGGGGTATGATTAGCCAAAACTGAAGACATCTTTTCAATCCAACATTTTCTCCCATCTCTTACCTTCAGGAGTTGATCATCATTAACATTGGTACCTTGCTGTGAGTAATCATATGCCAAGTATTCGACTAACACCAGCCAGACTATTAAACCGCTTGGGCTAATGTCACAATGTCAAGCAGTTTGGCCCATTGTAACTCTTTCGGTCTACATGTCGCTTAATAATGGCAGTGCTCGTCAGAGAACAATCGGAGTTCTAAAAGAATTGAAAATATTATGAAAATGTATATAATACACATATTGACTGTGTAACCCAGAAAACAAACAAGTGTTGTACACATCTCTTCACAGTCATCATTCCCATTTATGAACTCGTCACATTTAGCCGTACATTTTTCATAGTACACACATCATAGCTTGTGATAAAGTCATGTTCATTGTCAGAACTTGACCAAACTTGTAGAGAGGTATTGAACTGTTGTTGAGAAAGAAGACACAGAAAAAAAAAACACAGATCGAAAACATGTCAAAATTTGTTTAAAGAGAAGATTATGGTACTGCTCAGTTACTAATCTGGAAGAGAACTCCAGCTGTGTTGAAGAGAGCTCAGAAGTCACATGAATATCCATATCATCAGCAATTGCAGACAACTTGTGAAGTTGTCTGCGAGTTATACAATCCGCCAGGTATTGAAGTGGCTCGAATGTTCAACTCACAGCTGTCTGAGAAGTCTTTACGGTGACATATTGTGTAGCATGTCACATGTTTTAAAAAAAAGTTGTTCAAGCCAAATTGACACCTTAGAACAATTTTTGTTTTGTGCAATATGAAGCTATTTGTGAGCAATCTCGTTCAATGAATACACAAAGATAGTTTGTTTAATTAATGTACATGGACAATACACAACATTTAGATACTGTATATATACTTATATTATTACAACAACTTAATTCTATCACAAAACATTAAAATGACCGGCTTATGATAATATATTAGCTTAGACATGAATTAGAGCGATAAGTGACTGACGTAATACGTATATATTTTATTAACTTATTCACGAATGCACTCCGGTCAAAATAAATAAGGACGTATACATGCAGTTTGCCTCAGAGTAAGCTACATTTGTATTGATTAACTTTAATGCTATACGACAGAGCCATCGTGGCTCAGTACGTAGCATGCTTGACTAATGGTCGAGAAGTCCTGATTCAAGTCCCATCTACGACTTCTCGGTGTTCTTTCTTCAGAATTACACTGTGCCGTATGGCGATATACGTTGGTATGAACAAGATACCTCACTGCTTCCAGTTGGTCCGTGGCGGAGGTATCTATTTCTGTGCAATGCATTATGCAAATGTTGTCACCTGACGTCAAACAAACTTTTCGACAATATACTAATTCATAAACCTAAAGGACTGTTTTAATTCTGCTGACATGTTGCAATGTTACTTAAAAGATACTGTAACAACCCGTACTAAACCATCAGTTTTACTTTTTGTGTAAGTTCTATTATCGTAGAAATACAAAAGATTTTTCTTACATAGCAGGAAATAAATATATTTAGATATAACTCATGAACTGTATTTGTTCATTAAATCATAATCATTATTGATTATGAGGTCAACCTATATAATTGAATTATATATCTATATAATTATTTTATAGATACTGCATAGATATTTCTATAATATACCCTGACTTCATTCCCTTGCCTTTCTCGTTATGTATTCAGGCAGTAAACCTGATTTTCAAACAATCTTACCAGAAAATTCACTTTGTAGCTTTCCTTTATCTCTTATCAGAGACAAATCTAATATGGCTTTAACATGAAATCGTATTACCGTCGTAGAGAGTTCCATTACGTGGCGTAGGACGTTCAGCTGAGAGACAAATTAGGTATCCACGACCATGTTGAATGTAGGTTGACTATTTATATTAAGTTCAAGCACAAGGAAAAGATTGTCTCTGTCTGTTTTCCTTGTTTTTTGGTTGATTTATTGACGCATGATATATTCCAGACGTTATAATTTCATTTCAAGGCTTTAGATAATCTGGTTTGTCGAACATTTGGATATGCTTGTCAACAGGATATTAAGTAACATAAATAGTACAAATCACAGAAACTCCAATTATGGATCAATATCCTTCTACAGACGAGGACAATATTAGCCATAATATGATACTTGAATTGCATTATCCAAAATTCCTTTAAGAAAAATATAAGGCTTAAGAAAATCTGGTTTTCGAACATTTAGAAATCTTGTCAAGTTGTTTGGATGCCAATACCTGCATAAACACATGCACCCGTAGATCGTACATGTTAAAAGTTAAAGCAGAAGTGATATTAGTTATATAATCAAGATAGGATTCTACTCAGAATCAACACATAGACGTGTAAATGACTTCCCATTTCATTCCGAGTTTCGGTATGTTGTATGTTTCTGGGTTGTTGATAAAACACAGAAAACTGAGAGATAAGATTTCCTATTATTGTTTTGAATGTACTGGAAATTAGTTAAAATTAAAACCCTAGCCCTATAATCTTCAAGAGGTATAATTAATGAAAATAAAATGATACGCCATACAGGTTCATGTCCAGAGATAACAGAGAGTCCTAAAATGAAATAAATGCATTATGTCCCAAAAATGACAAAACACCAAAAAGTGGAAAATAGTTCCAAAGAGATAAACATAGGAGGTTTCATGACCTTTATGTGAAAATGAAGGTAAATCTATAATTTCAATAAGAAAAACGCCGGACAATGATGTGTCTACGGACACCAGACGGAGGGAATATTTTTTCGATATATCCCCCACCTCTTCGTGGGTGATAAATTGTACATTAGTTGCTGAATTGAATTTATAAAAATGTAGTCTGTCCACACATCCCTAGTCTAAGACACGCGGAATATGATTTTGTTTGGGTTGTTTGTCAGTTTGATATTTTGAAGAAGACGAGAACGAACATCTGAATTGGTCGTAGGTTTATTGGATGTCTTGTGATCTCTCCACATATCTTATGTATTAGTAAGGCAGTCTGTCACATACAAATGCACACTGGCATCTGTAAACATTGTTCAAAATAATAAATTAGTTTCTAATACCATAAAGTGCAGATTTTATTGGGATCTGAACATTACTATGAAATGTGTTTTTGCTGTTCGTGTCTGAGAAGGCTTATTCAATGCATGATTACTTTTTGAGTTTTTATGTTTTCACCGTCCAGACGGTCAAGTGATCGCGGTTTGAATGTTCTCTAGCAATTACATGTGAGTTATGATTTCATGAATTGCCTAAGTATTAGAGTATAATACTTTATACCTGAATGGAATTATTTTTTTTTTTACATTTTCATGAAATCATTTAGTATTTAGCTATACATACTAGCAGATTACATTTAATTTTTACTACAGTCTGTACATTCATAGATTAAATTCTAAAAGACCAACAAATATTTCGGTTAAGTCGAGTACAGACTGACATAATTTCATACTTTTTATGATCATGTTTATCACAGTCTAGACTTTGTTAATAGAAAGTCGTTACGATTTCTCAGAAATGTGAAATGTATTATTAACTGATTATTGAATATAGAGTGTAAAATAATAGAACTCAGATACCTATGAATATTACTGATTGTGCATTTCCTTTTCTTTTATATTTATCTATTCATTTATTATTGAGTATTATTTTTAAGGGGGGGGGGGTCAATCCTATTAGAAGACAAGTATTCTCTTACATCAATATATTGTTCCAATTATTATGTAAATTTCATATCGTAGATTCATAGACATATATGTTATATTGTGAAAAATGTAAATTTTCAATAATAATTTGTATGAAAAATTTTCCACGTTTATATCGTTTAGCGTTAATGAGAATCATGACCCTTTCCAACTTACATGAAGAATTAACTATCGTTAGCACACACAGCATACATAGTTTACAATACAGTTGATATTTCAGCTTGCCTTCCATACGTCTAATTCCCCATGAAACAGCTTATTATTCGAGAGACTATTACATAGTTGCATTGTTTACGCACACACCTAACGAATTTCTGTCATCTGAGATCAACGCATTTCACGCCTGCTCCGTAATTGTTTCCGATAAATAATCCTGCGACATAACCTTCCTGTCGATTACAGATTGGTATTTATAATCGAAAGTGCATTCGTCATATTAAACATTTAATTGTCAAACACAGTTTTTAATAAAGTCCGTCTGTTGACATGGAGAGGCATATATAGACTTACGTACGAAAGATGAAAAAATTGTCATTGATAACATTCATATTATTGGGATGGAATGCAAGTCCTATACAAATAAATTTCCAACAGGAAAACTCAAGCTAAAAGCATTGTTTGAATTGATAACCTTACCTTGAATAATACATGTCAGGATGAATTCGCCGTTAATGACAACAGCTTCCAGTCACTTTGCTAGATCAAATTTGAATTGTGCAGCATAATATCATTTTATTATTTGACCTCAGATTTTACTGTCTCAGGTAGGAAAACTTACTAATTGATTCTAGTCGAAGACTCTGTAATCTTGAGCTCAGTTTAATCAATACACTTGGTACAATATACATTCTACTGTGTTATCAGTGTGATAGAAAAGTAATACTAGAAGATGTTGAAAAGAACAGACAGAACCTTCTCATTTTTATATATGTGTAAATGTTTGATTAAAGTATTAATAAGATATGAAAGAGGAGCCATCTGAGAAAGAATTCTGAATTCTAAACAGTAGCCTCTTGCTTGATATCAATTTTTGTGTCGTCTATATACATACCTATTGAAAAAAAATACCAAATGGCATATGTTCTATTAATCAGACCTATGCATTGAATGTCGGTTCAAAGTAATTTTGACTCTTATTAAATAAAGTATTTGCCATGTAATTAAACGTTTGTGTCAGTTTATATACTCTGCTAATTTTGACCCTTTCTAAATATAGTATTTGCCATGTAATAAAACAATTGTGTCACTTTATCTACCCTGTTATTGAAATAAACATGATATTTCTGTCTGTCTCTTGCTCATGTAAAGCTATTTATATAAAGATTTTATCACAGTATGAAAAAGACATTATGATGTAAAAAAAAAGAAAAGGTATGGCATGTGTGTGTATGCGCGCGCGCGCGCGCGCGCGCGTGTGTGTGTGTGTGTATGATTATCGATTCTGCAAGATATCGGTCAGAGGCAGCTATTGCATGACAGCAATTTACAGGAAGCCATTTGATAGGGAATTACCTGTTTCATGCTTATTGTGTCGTATTGCATTAGCATCAGAAATAGATCATTATTCAAAAGAATTGCGCTATAATGTATTATATTGCCAACTGATAGTAGATGCAGCCAATATTATGGAAATTGAGATAGCATTAAATATTCATTCACAACAGGAAGTGAGAATTTGTAGGTTGCTACAATATTTAATACTGGCTGAAACAATATTTTTGTCTTTGTACAGGGGATCAAATTGAATGATTGAACTTTGATAAAACAACAAATGTGAGAGTTGTTAGGTGTAAATTTATACAGAAAAAACAAAACCCTTTTAGCGTTAGCAAATTTTGGCTAAATATTGTGCTGATAGATTTATTTGATTCACGGGAGATCGAAGGACTTTTTGTATCACCTGTCACTTACATGCCTGGTTTTGATATTTGGTTTGGGCAAGTAGGAAGGTGTGAAAGTCGAGGATTGATATTCTATATAGTTTATGTGGTTTCTTCCAACATGCAAGTGAAATGGTAATTTCCAAATATGTGCAATTCAGTATCTTTTACGAATATGTAAGTCTTGACCTTTATATTATTTTAATTTTTATAAATTCAATGCAGTGAAATTGAATATAACATTCCCTTTTCTTTAATGATAAAAGAAGTTAGATATGTATCAAGTATGCTAGGTAAAAGGATGCAAACCGTCTTCATGGTTTGTTAAATTAATACTATATATATGTTTTTAGACAAGAGATTCAGCGATGGAGGCTGATAACCACATTACATACCTCTACAGTATGACAACAGCTGTACGTCACGAAATGCCGTCAAACAGTACTCAAATCAACATCTCCTTCGAAGATATAATGAACATTGTAAATGCCATGGATGGAAAATTTGATAAAATGACGGAAACAATATTCATTTGCTGCTTCTCATTGCTGATTTTATTTGGCGCCGTGGGAAATGGAATGGTTTGTTACGTGGTTGCAAGAAATGCTCACATGAGGACGCCAAGGAATATTTTCATTATAAATCTCGCAATCTCTGACTTCACGCTGTGCCTATTCACTCAGCCGATGAATTTATATAGAGTACTGAAAAATCAGTGGCAATTGGGTGAATTTATGTGTAAGTTTGCGACGATGTTTCAGGGAACTAATGTGTTTGTTTCAACCATTAGCATTACAGCCATTGCACTTGATAGATTTCAAGTAATTGTCTACCCAACAAAAGACAGTATGAAAAAGATAGGTGCAGCAGCCGCTCTTATCTCTATATGGATAATATCCTTTTTAATGGCAAGTCCTTTAATTATTTTTTCCATGTTGAAAGAAACTACACCTGCTTTGCCGGGAATGCCTCCTTTTAGATATTGCATAGAAGATACTGATCTGAATGAAGAGAAGGGTGCTTATTCAGTTGCTACAATGATCGTTCAGTATTTTCTTCCCATTGTCATCGTGTCTATTGCCCACTTCAGAATATGTAATAAACTCAAGTACAGAATGGCAAATCAGCCACACGTAGTTGATGCAAGATCACCGTTCCAGAAAAGGAAGAGCCAACGGCAATCAAGGCGAAAGAGACGAACAAATATCTTACTGGCAACAATTGCGATTATTTTTGCGTTGAGTTGGCTACCACTGAATATTTTTAATATATTATCAGATTTTCGCCTTACGCTTTTTCAGGGTAAAATAAACATTAATTTAGTGTATGTGATTTGTCACATGTTAGTACTGAGTTCTGCATGCACAAACCCCCTTCTGTATGGCTGGCTTAATGAGAACTTCAGGAACGAATTTCTTAAAGTTCTATGTTGCACGTGTTGTATGAAGTTAAGGAATATTTTCTCACGCTGTGTTGGGACCGGAAACTCTAGCAATGTGTTAATAGTTTTCACAAAGGAGACTAATGGGACTTCACACATGGATAGGGATGCTGTTTCCATGACCGCCGGCCGCTCAGTCACGGATGTACATCTATACAGAATGAATTCACAAGTATCTTTATAATATATGTAAATATACATAACTGATGTCAGACTCAAATTAACATCGAATTTATTGATAAATATTTCATTTTTTATGTACAGTTAATGAAATAATTCTACTTATTATATTCCTCTTATGTGTATTATAAGGCACATGTATGTATATTTCTCTTTCTAATCACGAGATAATTATATTGCTATTAAAATCAAACTGAACCCCATATACACGTATTTGGATATATATTGTTTGTTTAGTTGGTTCTTTGTATTACAAAAAAACCTTTCACTTATCTCTTTCCGCCTAGTACAGGGAAGTGCGCTTAATTATTCTTGCTTCTGATCTTAAATGGAAATCGAATTCAGATTCAACAAGCACAAGAAGCTAGCAGTTCCAACTTATTAAAACGATATTTACTGTAGTTGTGAACGCCAAACTCGATTGAATCTTACTTTGAAAAAATTAACACTACGTAACAATTGCAAAATTTTATGCATTGCATAAACAACGCTCATCGATAAATCAATTATACTAGCTTACAGACGATATGCACACAAAACTTATACATTAACATTATTACATAAACATTACAGGGCAGTATAATGATCGAGTAAAAGCACAAAGTGCATTGATAATGTACGATAAGCGTACGGTATTTCACTGGTTCCGATTAGTGAAGCAGTCGGAACCCATTAAACACTGTGTATTTATGCATATTCTAATTTATTTTTTCCACATATATCGTTTAACTTTATGATATTGCGTCCGATTTTCCATTTCTGTGAAGAGTAACATAGCGCCATATTGGAATACCTCAATTATAAACAACGCTGTTTTACTACTAAAAGAGAGTGTTTCAAGAAATAAAATAGTAACATGATGATAAATAAAATCAACACACTATAAAAATGAAACTGAAGTGCATGCAAAATCAGCACAAAGCCGAGAAGAAACAAACTACTTTACTTACTTAAGGAATATATATGAACCCAGAAAAGGAGTGCGATTAGGTGCTCGGGTATAGTAAGCTTGCCAACAATACCATCTCATATGTCCAGTAGAAATTATCGAATTAGGTAAATCACAAGTGTGTAAAATGTCAAATTTCGTGTTAAAGATTGTTGAAATAGGTCTCATGCCATAAAAAATAAACTTATAAAATGTCATGTTGTATGATAGGAACATCGCATCGACCATACAACGGCGATGTTGTTTTTCTACCACCACATATAACTGAGTATGTAGCGTATCAGAAAATCGTTTTATCATTGGAAAAAATCATTGTTATTTAAACTTATTTTGGCATAACGTATTTAATGAGGTAGAAATACATCATATGCAGGCGGAAATGGAATAGTGCTGCCATGAAAATACAGTCGATGCTATAATCCAAATTACTGTCTATGAATGGAGTTTCCTTGATTGACGATGCTAAGATAATCTGCAAAAAAAGCATGCGATCTATGTGTAGTTGAAACGAATTGGTTTATTACTTTGATTGATTAATATTCTATTGGATGGACATTTGATAAATACCATTTCTAGTGTTTTACAGTTGCTTTGATGCACAGATATAATTTATGATAGAATTCTTGTGAAATAAAATATTTATAAAAGTTCTATCACTAATTTAATTATTTTTTTAAAGTTTCAGAATTAGTTTCATAGATAATTTATAATCAAAGTTAATTCTCGAAAATACAGTAGACATCTAGATGGTTCAAAAGAGTTGACGTTATATTATGGCTATACATGCCTGGTTGTTTCTGTTTCAATGAAAATCAATTGCAGTGAGTTATTAATCCCATTTGTAAGTTAAACCATTTGCCACTACATTACCCCATCATATTCTCTTATTATTTTCAAAATAAGGAAAGGAAAAAAAAATAGATAAATAAAAATAATATTACCAATGGATCAGATACAAGAGAATGTTATACGTATGACATTCTCTACAAGGTTGCCCTTATTTCTCATGATTTGATTCATGATATATAGTTTAACTCTCTTAGAGGGTGTAGGATAATATCTTAAGTTATTTCGTTTTATGTACATGTATTTGAATTATGCATTTTCTTTTTGTGTATTTCTATCTATGGTATCTACACTATGACTGCTTATTGGAGTTTTGTATAAAGATGATGAATATACTAATTCAGAAGTCATATTCATGAAACCGAAAGGCATAAAAAATCAAGAAAAATCAAATACAAACAAATAAAACATCTAATAAACAATAGTGAAATCTAAAAAGAGAATGAGATCATATGCACTCGGAGAGTAAGCATTTCTTGCTTGCTAGTAACACAATCTCAATCTATCATATCATATCCTAGATAACGAGGTAAGAGCCTCGTATTGACCATAGATTTTTCTCAGTGACGTCGTTAGTCTTCTATTTTCATGTCACTGGTTGAACAGTTCATTGAAACCGTTTTGCTCTTAGAACGAAATGATCATAATGCAAGTTCATTCTGGCATATCGTATTATCTGAGATATGAATATTTCATAAGCAGAAAATGATAGATATTGCTACTGATAAAGGTAAAGCGTTTGTGATACTGAGATTAAAATCGTCACGTTTGTTCAACATCTTAGTGGCGTCAGTCTCAGAATACTTATTATGATTAATCAATCTTTTCTCCAAATACTACAAACTTAATGATCAGAGAGTAGATATCTTGATGACATATGCTTTAGTGTGTTTAATTTTACAATCAGATTTCTCCTTAACGCACTAAAGTTTTATCGTGGTTATGAAGAATTCAAAGGAATATGCAGATGTCATTTTTAGTAATAAAACATTTAGTATGTCTGGTGTCAATGCATAACTTGATCACAACCTTGGGGAAGCAGTAAACATTTCACATTGGCGTCTTACAGACGTAAAATTGTAGTTTATGAAATTTTTCATTATCAAAATCTAGCCTCATACAGCCCACTAGAGATAAAATAGGGATATATTTCTAATTTTCCGAGCATCTTTCTACTTTCATGGTTCATATTTTTATTTCTTCTTAAAATTAAAAGCTGATAACACGTTTTGATTTGATGTACATCAACCTTCATGAATGCAATTTTAATTAAATTGCTTTTATTTCAATGAGTTTGGATTCACAATTGAATCTCTTGTGACTGTGTGAATATTATGATTCTACTATTGATTATTGACAAGACTCTGTATCATGTCATCGCCGAGAGACCATATCAATTCTATCATTGTCCCTAAAATGAGTGGTGTGAATGGTTATATAATTGAAATATAGCATAAATATATATTTTCGAACCGTAAAATAGCAAAAATTATTTAATTGTTAAAACTTTTGAATATCTTCTTTTTACAATTATAATTGTAGTATTAAAGTAAAGTTTTAATGTCTTCTTTTTACAATTTTAACGGTAGTCCAAGAGGAATCTCCTAGTCATGTAATTGACAAATCAAAACATCTTTCTGTCGTTTTTGTTGTTCATGGAATACCGAACATCGGTTGTCATACAACACGAAACACGTTAAAATAGTGTTGTTTGTTTTGCTTGTTGTTTGCGTCATGTCAAGATTATTTCCCTTACATGTACATGTTACTTGCATGAGGCACTGCCCAGAAAGTTATACAATGGCCTCCGGCGATATAATAAGGGATCATCTATTGGTCCAAACGTCTACAATGGCGAGGGAGCTCTGTCATCTACTCCTCCATAACATCTAGTTCTATGGAACCTCGGTCAGTATTGAGGAGAAAACAGAAGACATCTGACAGAGCTGTATGACACAAGTTATCATGGACATGCGCACAAAACATGATAATAGTAGAACTGAGGTGTTTTTCTTCCATAACACCTAATCATATGGGACTTCAATCAGCAGAGGGATGACACTCCTCCATAACACCTAATCATATGGGACTTCAATCAGCAGAGGGATGACATTCCTCCATAACACATAATCCCAAGGGACCTTCATCAGCAGTGGAATGACACTCCTCCATAGCACCTAATCCCAAGGGACCTACGTCAGCAGTGGAATGACACTCCTCCATAACACCTAATCCCAAGGGACCTACATCAGCAGTGGAATGACACTCCTCCATAGCACCTAATCCCAAGGGACCCACATCAGCAGTGGAATGACACTCCTCCATAACATCTAATCCCAAGGGACCTACATCAGCAGTGGAATGACACACTTCCATAACACCTAATCCCAAGGGACCTACATCAGCAGTGGAATGACACTCGTCCATAACACCTAATCCCAAGGGACCTACATCAGCAGTGGAATGACACTCGTCCATAACACCTAATCCCAAGGGACCTACATCAGCAGTGGAATGACACTCCTCCATAACACCTAATCCCAATGGATCCACATCAGCAGTGGAATAACACTCCTCCATAACACCTAATCCCAAGGGACCTACATCAGCAGAGGAATGACACTCCTCCATAACACCTAATCCCAATGGACCTACATCAGCAGAAGCCGGCGTGGCCTAGTGGTATCGCGCTGGACTCCTGATCGGGAGGCCGGGGTTCGATTCCTGCTCTGGTCATGCCGGTGTCATGTCTTTCGGATGAGACAGTAAAAACCGAGGCCCCGTGTCGTGGTATGCATGGCACGTTAAAGATCCCTCACTGCTTCGGGTGGGTCCGTTGCAAAGGTCAAAATTTGTATGCCCCGCATCAGGCAGATGCCGTCACCATATACGTGAAATATTCGTGGTGTGACGTTAAACAATTGAAAAATCAATCAATCAATCAATAAAAACCTACATCAGCAGTGGAATGACACTCGTCCATAACACCTAATCCTAAGGGACCTACATCAGCAGTGGAATGACACTCGTCCATAACACCTAATCCCAAGGGATACACATCAGTAGTGGAATGACACTCCTCCATAACACCTAATCCTAAGGGACCTACATCAGCAGTGGAATGACACTCCTCCATAACACCTAATCCTAAGGGACCTACATCAGCAGAGGAATGACACTCCTCCATAACACCTAATCCCAAGGGATACACATCAGTAGTGGAATGACACTCCTCCATAACACCTAATCCTAAGGGACCTACATCAGCAGTGGAATGACACTCCTCCATAACACCTAATCCCAAGGTATACACTTAACAGCTTTATCTCGGGCAATTACAGAAGTTGTGCATATATATTATTATCAAATGATATTTGCATTATCGTCTAGGATAAAACCACAATAGTAACTTATCTACTGTTAAAGGAATCGGTCTCTATGTAAAACGCGAAGCGGAAGATAAGGTTGATCACTCATGATGTTTGCGCATTGCTAACGGCGCTAGGGGAAAAAAAGCTGTACATGATGTTTCATGAACGATATTTTTTATGACGTAGTAACAAATATTGTGACATGGTGTAAACACAGGGGCGCGTTACATCAATACCAACTGAATGAAATAAATAAAGGAACATTGCTCTAATTTATTCAAACTTCAATCCATAAATCTCTCACATACTTGTTAAAATTAATTCAAATATGAATCTGGACGTTAATTCTAGATTGTAACATAAAAACTCCGACAATATTTTCATTAAATTTATGTTATTAGATAACCATCCAGTTTTACCATGGAACTTTCGGTCCGGAGGTAAGCACTTTAACAGCATCCATGGGAAGCGAATTTTTTGTTGTTGTTGTGTCTTTTCTTTTCATTTTCTTTCCTTTTTTGGGGGGAGGGGGGGTTAGAGGTTGGGCGGAATTCGTACTGATAATAAGGTGACGTCAAGTACATTGTGTCATCTATAGACACAGGGTTCAAACACGTTTGGTTGCTCTAGGCTGTTTCTGAACAAATTTGTATGACATCTTCTTTTCGTGATGTTGTCTGTCTCTTATATCAACACTAAAACATATATTTTTCTATGCATCAAATAAAAGAAGAACAACCCAATTTGTTTTTAAGTGTAAAATAAAAAAAGTACTCGTTAATTGTGATGTAAAAAATAATTTAAAATGTGGCGACGTCAATTTCCTTTCCTTTGGCACCTTATAATATCAGCGGCTGCATCGTCCGATTGCATAATTAGCACTAGTAATCTTGTTACTGATATTCATTTGAATTATTTCGGGTTTTGATAAATGCACTTTACCTCAAGCAGGTTGTATTGACTTTAGCGAATAATTTACATCTAAATACACATAATCTACAGTTTATGCTTTATAGCTAATTATAGTAAAAGGCATAACAGTTAAACAGAATGTGTCCTATCAACGACTTACATCGTATAGGACGTATATGAAAAGTCATAAATAGTGATATCCATTTTAAGCAGATTCTAGCTCTAATGTATATATAACATCATATAATTCCTCTATGCAAAACAACTTTTTTCTATGTAAATCAGTATTTAATTGGACCATGCGAAAATGAATGCGAAGCACATCTATTTGCAAAACAAACATTGGAATCATGGGAATTTACAGCTACTTAATGGGTTGTTAGTCCAAAATTCCATATATCCTTGTTTGTTAGAGACTTGTACATCCTCTGTGGTAAATTCGGATCTTACTTCAGTATTATGAGTATTATTTGCTAATTTGATCGTTAAAGAGGATTGAATCCGTGTAAATTGTGCAAAGTTGACCGCGCCATGAACTTAACGAATCAATATAAAACAGCATTCCAAAAATGCAGGATTATTACACATCAGTTAAACACTTAGGTCGCTTTGATTGACACCTCCTATGACTTTCTCACAAAACTAATCCGGAATATATATCAATATAATAAACTGACCGTTCAAAAGCATCCATTGTTTCAACTAAAACAATTAATGGTTTCTGGATTTTAACTAGAAAGACAATAAATAATAGAACAACTCAATAGAGCAATATGGAGTTTAGTTTGATTCGTTTAATTTACAATTCATTTAATTCAAACAGTGACGTAGTTATAGTAAAGCTATAACATTTACAGGTAGATGATGTGTTGAAGGCTTCCAAAAAGTTAGCATCCTCGTCTTACTGTCTCATCTGCTTCTATCTGTGATAAACGAGAGGATACGAATCAAATATGACGTAACAATATCACAGAATTAACAACACAGAAAGCAGATTGGAAAATCAAAAGACAAAAAAGCCACATATAGAAAATATTTAGTGATAATCAATGAAGTGTACAAAGACTGTTAACTGATATGCTACCGTACTTAGTGTGATTAACCAGTATATGTATTCTATATAATAATGATTGATATTCATCATTATAGAGATACGGTTTCATTTTATCAGGATTTTACGCAAAATATTACTACACAATCATGACTTTTAGTACAATAATTTTACAAGATCCACTTCACTACTAAATATACTTATTGATGCTTTGTTAATTTAATGTGATATACAATACGCTATCAAATCTTTCTTGAGATACTGAGAATTTTGACTTAAATTGCACGTGACAATTTATCCCTATATAGGGATTAAATATTTTTAGACAAACCACATGTCATAAAATCGTGTTAAAATGTTAATTATATATTAATATTACTGTTTACATACTATGCTGATATTTTTAAAGAATTTTTCAATGTCCTAAATGAATTCCTGGATTCCAAATGCAAAAACGTGTCCGTTCGTTGCAGATTGGTGTATGAAGTAAACTAAGCTGAATGCTTTGGGGAATTTTATTTTTGTAAGAACTTCAGATATTTGGGCTTGCGCAAAGATGAGAAACTTAATCAAAAAGAGATTATTTCGGTGAATATAGTATTCTGCAAAAAACTCTTTGATGTTAATTTTACTGTCAGCATATGTGGCTTAAAAGCCTGTTTGTATGTAAAGATTATTCACTATAAAAATATCGTACAACTGCATGTATGTAATACTGTTTGTCTCCAACCTTTTCATGCATAATATTATCATTAATTATGCGGATTTTTGCACCTCACATTGATTGATCGATGAAGATGATCAAACGAATCAATTTCAACTCATTACTCTTGTCTGTCAATGTAATCTTATTAAAATGGAATTTAACGCATTGTTATGTATATAGGCAGGTCTTCATTTTAATTTTCAGTACCTTTCTCCATGTGAATATTATATTTATAATTTTCATATATATTCATTATCATAAATTTTATATGCAACAATGAAAGGAATAAGACGAAAAGATATTTTCGAAGAGGGTATATGCTGGCTTTACGATAGTCACTCCTGACTCATCTCTGGAACCTAACTACTGAATGATCAAAATGTAAAAGGCATTAAACTAATTGTGCTTAAAGATTAGAGATACGACTTTAATGATCGCTTAGTAATCGTGTAATTAACTTCTCATATGTTGTGTAATTTTACTGTGTTACCATTATAAATGGATTTAGCAGTTTCATTGTCATGTTGCATATCATGACAATTAGTAAACATAAACACAACCCAGATTTCGGTTAGGTTTATGATAAAGCTACTATGATCTTTATTATGTTACGAACAAATCAAATCTCTTCCTTAGATCCTATCATTAGCGTATGTAATTACAATTTTAGACATTAATGTAAAATACGGAAATGACTGGTAAGTACATTATTAGAAAGCCTACAGTCTGATACAATAATTATGTTCTACACACCCAGTCTGGCGTTTGTTAGGCTCAATGTTACTTTATAAATTCATGGCAAATAATGTTGATTAATATCTTAATGTAAATTGACTGTTCGGGAGGTTCAAATAGCCATAACATTGGCCAGAGGACAAAGCGACATGCAAGAAACATATTCAGTCAGAACATGTAAGTAGTAGACAGTAAACTTCATTTAGGAAGTTCTATATTTGATATCTTTTATAATTCAAAATAGGAGATCTCATTATTCAGATTATTGATTGATATTCTGTCCCTATCATTTCAAAGACCGAATTCTACACCTATATTTGGTATTTACCTCATTCGAAAATTACTATTGGACCGAAGTGCTGGTGTTGCTAGCAAGTAGGAGATGCTTACTGTCCTTGAGTACAATATCTTAATTCCTTTTTGAAATACACGTAGATATTCTCTGGTTTGTTTCCATTTGATTTACCATTTTTTTCTGATTTGATATTCCTGTCGGTTTCATGAGTAATTTATTAATTTTTTGTTTCATCCATCATAATTATTCATCATTTTACTCATTTCATGAATCCGAATTTTATTAAAGAAACCGAGTTTCGTTTGTTATATAATGCCTTTGTTTTTTATATTCGTTTTATAAGGCAAAGTTGCGACAGGCATATGTTAAAGACTTTTGCCACTTAGGCAAATACAGCAATAGTATCACAAGTGTATATCATGGTAACATTCTATCCCGTACAACGTCAGAGGTGAATGAAAGGAGAAGGTTTATGTAGAATTCTGAACGACAAATATTGCGATCAGAATAATTTTACTGTATTGCTTAAGGTGAACTGTATGACGACTGGAAATTCAGTATGAGGATTTCTTGGATGAAAGAAATAGCATCCGGACTTTCATCCCAAGAACAAAATATTGATTACTATTATAGCAATTGGTTCTCATTTTGAGAAATCATTAGATGAAAGGAAAAAGACATCTAATTTAAATGTATGACAAATTATACTACGGAATATAGAGGAAAAAGGAATAAATACACACAAAGACATCACAAAAATATTCGATTGTATTCAATTTCAGACAGTCAACTGAAGACCCAATCGTCCCCCAATATGTGTGAACTGATATCTGTATCTTCATACCTACCAACCACAAAAGCAGTGAAATCGGAAAAAACACACGTTCAAAATAAAGGTAATTTCAGTATGAAGAAAAAGAAATAGCAGATTACAGTTTAGAGGTCATACAATTTTATAAACACGAATTATTGAACAAAATTTTATTAACAAAAGTTTATATACGATATCAAAATGAGCAAACTGTTTTATGTCCATTCGAATGCGAGCTACGGCCCCTATAGGAGTCTCGACTAATAGTCAGATGGGACAAAGTTCTGAATATCATCTACTTTGAAAAGGATTAGGCAAAGCCTGACATAGTCCCCACTTCCCTATTCGTCAGAGAGCGACGCTCATGGCTGTGTGTTTTGTTACACCATTTGCTTATCTAAATGTAGTCCGGAATTCATCTCCTGGAGGAGAGGGTATTTCATGGGTGTGAATTTACACTCTATCGGGTACATTTCTCCTGCCTCGATTTTATTGGGGTTCGCATTTGTCTGAATATGACACTAAACACGATATTGTCCCCTTTATGCCATGGACTATGAGATATGGTTTACCCTTCGGTACTTCTTCGTTTTTTACTTGCATCATTGTCGATTAAGGTAATGTAATAACATTTATCATCACACTATCTTATACTCACTAACTTAAACACATACAACCATGTACTCACCCCCCCCCCCCCCCCAAAAAAAAAAAAAAAAAAACCACACACACACACACTTACACACACAAGCACACACACAATAATCAATAAACAAATAAGTTTTGCTGAATTTAAACAAATTCAACAGAAATGTTTGAAGTCGTTTAGATAAGCCTTATTATCAAGTTTAAAATTTTCAAATCACTTCTTATTTAGTGTACTGTCTCAGAACCACTATTACTCAATAAGACGGGATCCAGTAAATATAAACGGATATATACATATATCAATTTGGTGCACATTGTGTGCAATTAGGAAGCTAATATATCTTCAGTGATGCTCAAGCGAGAAACTCTGGAAATCTAATGTATAAATATTTGAAGAGCAAACTAATTACTATACTGACGTATAAGTAATTTCTAAAGAACCAATGCTGGTCCGTAGAATATCAATGTACCAAACAACGGTTATAACGATATACCTTTAATGAAAGACAAAATATCAAATATAAAACAATCATTGATTACCGAAAGAAGAAGAGGCAGGATTAAGTGTTATAGAGAAGAAAAAAGAGGAGTTACTGGCTCATTTATGTGGCAGAAGTCACCATGGAGCTATACAATACATGAATATAAATAATATACCAGAACATATAACACATTACAAAAATATTTGATTGTAGTGCAATTACGATACCGACTTAGGACTGTCATTTAATTTGACAAAAGCCAAACAAATGGTGTGGTTAAGTAGCACTCCACTACTGATGTGGACCTATGTATGTTATATCTGTATAAAGTACATTGATCGGTGACGTCATAACGCCCCATATTTGACCCACTTTTCAACATAGAAAGCGATGTTTGGCAGACTTTTGATTGTTATGCTAATGACGTCATAATGAAATGTTCGTCATTTCCAACCTTGGGTGACGTCATTAAATTCGTATTTTGCGCTAAAGTGCTTGACATTCGACGAAAGTATGTCATTCTGGATAAACGTTACGTTGTCATGGTACACCGGCTGTTTCTTTCAATTTATAACTTCCCTCCAGAATGATTTAATGATGCAGTTTATAAATAGGAAATGGAAGTTTGATATTTTAGCGATAAAAGCGCATATATATAGAATAAATAGAAATAAAAAGAATATATAGAATAAATGTCTTATTTTGTGTTTTCATGCAGGAATAAAGTACAATGGGGCTGATGCATTTATTAGATATAATGCGCGTATTATATATAATACTCATATTATTGTAAGTAAATGAAAATCAGCAATTATTTTCCCACTTTCCATAATAATCATAGTAAAACAAAATAAAAAAATAGATTTTACTTAGAAACTAAAGATAAATGTCGAAAGGAATCACTCATGCAAACTCACTTGTCTGGATCAACTCAGTCTCTGTGAATGAATCCCATTATGAGAACAAATGTCACGCAACTCTTAACATACTCTGAAATAGTATTAAATGCATAGAATGTCTAACTACAAAACGGATATATCGGATTCTTTTAGTATTAAAATTGTTGAAATATAACACAAAAATTGTAAGAAGTGATTGTATATTAACACAAATCAGGCACCTTGGCAGGTTTGACTGATAACAGTCCTTTAATATTTCTTGTATCTTGCTTTGTAGAGCTCCTTACTGCTTTCCTATATTTTTACTTTTGCCATCTTGACAATTAGATCTGATGATTGTATCTTAAAAATGTGAAATATATTGAGATATTCTCGATATAAACTGAACATAATTGGAAATGATTTGACACAAGTGTAAAACTGATTAACTATACCACTTTCAGTTAAGCTGCTCAACCAGGGTTATATATGTGCTAGACTAGCATCGTCACTGAGGAAGTTCTACGGTCGTTACGAGACTCTTATTACTCCATATGATATCTCGTTATCCAGACTTTTAAATGATATTCTGGACTGAGACCGATTCCGATCACTTTACACAGATTTGACACCTTCTGTACTAGAAGGTTACCTACTTCGACTTCTCCATATATAGATACATATGGAATTCACACGATTTGACTCTTTCTACGGGGTGTTGCTAGCAAGCAGGAGATGCTCACTCTCCCCGGGCACCTGATCTCACTCCATAACAGGGGTTCACATATGCTCTTCAAGTAGACATATTTTGTTATTTTCCATTTGTTTTTCATTTTCACTGATTTTGTATGTCCTATGGTTTCATGATTTTTGGACTTGTGGTTTGGATTTATCCATCATCTTTACACTTGGACGTCTGAATTATTAAAATGACTTTATAGCATGCATATTGAAAATATATTTATATGATAACAATGAGAATATTTCATGACAAAGTTTCTTACGCGCTTCTTTCCATCATTGGTTTAATTGCTACTACATTATTTTGTCTGGTCTGCTGATGTTTTTGACGAGTTTCTTTTTGGCCAATGGATTTAATCTGTATTCGGCACGAAATCGGAAGTTAAGTATAATAACTAGATAAGATGATGGACAAAATCATCTCAGTAGTCCAAATCGTGAATCTTAAAGGCATACAAAAATCAAAGAAAAAAAATGGAACAATAAATAGTAATCAAACAAAAGAACATCTACAAGGTCATAGTCAATAGATTATTTCACTGTTGACAATAAAATTGCTTCATTTTATCCGTATTATTCAGAGACATGAACAAAACATTTTACAAATAAATAATTTATGACCGGAATTCAGCTTTGAAAATAATGAACGTGAAGTAAAATCAAACTTCGCCAAAACATCAATAAAGATGCAGCTCGTGTTTGAATTAATAGATACACGGAAGTGAAAAATGTTGTTCATCAGAAGACTTTGGAGAGGAAAGGAAAACGATCAATTGAGGAGAAAATTACTCGGCACAATTAAATTGTGTCCATTACAATATGACTTCATTGAGTAGTCAGAGCGAAGAATACCACCAAAAACATAATTAAAGATATTTTGATTAGATTACTTATTTCCTTTGTAACGGGTTATTTTACGAACAATTATTTAATTATTTACATTTAGTCCCTCTTCACAGGCATACTCAGATAAACATTGTATTTCCAAGGACAAATTTGTGTTTGATCTTATTAGTTCTGTTATAGTATAATAGTATTTGTATGATACATTACAATCAGTTATGTATAGTGTATAAAATTTTCATTTCGTCCGAATAAAAAAGACTTACTTTAAACAAAAAATTAAGCTGTTATACCCGTTATCATAATGATTACAAGAATCCTTTACATCGTTCTGAGCAAAGACAATCATGTGTAATTTCTTGTGTGTGTTTATAAACTTTAAATATTCATTTCTTTTCTTAGAAAATTTTATCTATACAATAAATTATTATTCTCGATAATTTCTTTTGTTTTTCCTGTGTGCAACATAAACTTCTCTTGCTGTTATCTAGACTTGGTGACAGTTAATAAGAAATCGGTGTCTATATATATAACACCACAGAAAAACAGTTGTAAATAGAACTTACATTATATCTTTGTCACATTTATTAGAGTTAATAACTTTCTGGTATTTAAAAACTTATTAGTAAGCTAAAATACGTTATATGTGAAAACAAATATGTTAAGAGAAATCCAGTATACTACTAAAGTTTGGAAGCCTGGTATAAGCACATAACTTTCTTTCAAAGATTTTCAGACGGACGAATGAATACATACATGTACCAACTGAAGGACACGATAAAAATAAAAAATAATCCAATACAACTCCATCATTGTATTACACAATATGGCAAGATTTGTGATCATGAAAACGAAGATTTTTTTGTACCAGTAAAGATTATCAATGTAAAATCTATCCCTATAACAGTTAAATCTATTATTGTGATGAATTTGCATGAGATTCTTTCATTAATTTATACGAACTCATTCAGACATAAGCATAGTCAAGAAACTGATTGCGAAGCCATTCTGAGATTCGCCAATTACTTGGTCTATACTTGATAATTTGACCATGTAAATTAGAGTCGGATACAATACGATCCCTCATATTCTTGAAGGGTGTATGGCAGAAATCTTAGGAATTGTAGCTGTTAGACCTGCCATTAAATATGGCGTTCTTGAAATGTGTACGACATATAACCATCCTTTCTATAATTACATTATTCCTCAGGGAATAGGATTCTTTGCTTTTTTTTTTTCATTTGACATTTTCTATCGTTTCAAGAGTTTTTCTCTGAAGCTGTAGTATTGCATTATTGCCTTCAGTAACATTTTAATTACATCTTAAGTATGATATTTCTTCGGCTGATCGAAATGGTCAATAGCAATGCCCAAGTAGAAATTGTCAGCAGAGGCCATATTCCATGAAGAAGTAAACACAGCTATAACGAAATAAAGGAATTGTCATATTACACGCGGCTATTAGAATACAAACTCTTAAAAATCAATATACACATATATTTTGTGCATATATAATTAGTTACACAATTCTTAGTGCGTTAGAAATACTTATATATAAGCATAATATGTTTTGAAAGAATATGTTTTAACTCGCTGAAATCAGATTATAATTATTGTGTAAGGTCAGATAAGAAACTGACATCCAAAGCACAGTAGCTCTTTTATATGCAAAAAAAAAAAAACACAACCCCCCCCCCCCAAAAAAAAAAACAAACAAAAAAAAAACCCACATGGGATGTGGGAGCTGGAGTGGCTCAATCAGTAGGGCGCTTGGATAGTGGCTCAATCAGTAGGGCGCTTGGATAGTGACTGAACGATCCCGGAGTTTAGTCCCACCGCTGTCCAACCTTTCACATGAGACAGTAGACACCTTTGTCTGTGACACTGTATACACAGCACGTAAAGGATTTCTCAAAGCTTGGGTTGTTTGTTGCATAGGATAGTAAAATAATAAAATACCGAGTTATGTTTCGTCTGCAAATTGACATAAACAGACAAAATAATAAATAAAGACAATCACAGATCCCCAGAAAGATCCAGAAAGACAAAATAATAAATAAACGCAATCACAGCTCCCCAGAAAGATCCAGAAAGGCAAAATAATAAATAAACGCAATCACAGATCCCCAGAAAGATCCAGAAAGACCAGGTGCCGTGGAGGAAAACGCATTCACTACCGACCGGTCACACGCGGTATAATGCCATCATATAAGTCGAATTACTATCAACTCGAAGTCAGATTCAGTAGATGGTATAATATAAAGGTGTGAAATAAATAAATGACAAGAAACACTCGTCGTCCACAAATATTTTGCCACTTAGCCCTTAAGAAGTTGAAAGAAATAATAAAATTTCTTCGTAACTTTCATGTCTGTCGGTGAAATAAAAATGCGGGACATCGAGTGTTTCTTTTCATATCGTTATATAAATTGCTCAATTTAGAATTGCATAAAATAACAGCAGTTTATCATTAAATAATGTTTGGAAAGAGACAGTAAAATTTCTATATTAACCACATGAACTCAGGGCGAAAAACGAAAGCATTAGTTTGGTCAGTATGTTGAAATATATCATTTTTATATTATCACGATATATCTGTTTCGAAATATTCCAAGTAAGTAAAGAAATATATTATGCATATTATTATATTCATTTCCACTGGATAATATTACTTGCAAAGATCGTATTAATCGTATGTGTATTCCATAATCATAAAGCTTAATCACTTATGTTTATTTTATCTCAACTTACGAAATTTATTATCCAAAGTTCGTGTTTGAATGGATTTATAAACACCCCCTGTATTATCAACAATTTTCTATTAAGACCTACTATGGTCATTGCCTCTTCATTTAGAATCCAATGGCTTGGACAGACTGGTTTGAGTGTCCCAAGAGACTCATCAGTGCCATACTGGGATTAATAAAGTCAGTTCCAAAGGCATGCCAAAAGGGCATCTATCACCATATGACTTCACAGTTTCTATACATTATTTGAAGAAAGTGAATTTACCCCAGATAATGTAATACATCTATAATAAAGAAAGCAATTGAGCTTTGTTTTACATCATGACTTTGGTTTGATTTCTGTGCAAAGAAAATCAATACCATATTTCTTCATAGTATGGAGTTCTATGGAGTTCCGAGAAGTGTTGATAAGTTGAAGTCTTATCAAGTGCAGGGATCAGAGATGTCAAATACGGGGAATAGCTTCTGTATACGAAACAACCAATGTATCCAAATGAAATCTTGCAACGATATAATATAGTGTGACAATGGTAGACTTGCAATTCATTTGCCTGTCAAAAACATAAAGTTAATCAGAGTATTGCAGTTGATTTATATGTGTGTAAAATCGAATGTCTGTTTTCAAGAAGGATATAATTATATGCAAGGTCGAGGTGAATTTTATGAGTTTATAACACCAAAACATACTTCACTATCATCTCAGGGACATATTATCCTCTTTTTAAGAGATGGGAGTATTGCACTATTGATTACAATGTACACCGATAATGATATCAAGGGTTTTATCACTTGAGAAGTGTGTGTCGACACTCATTTTTCGAATTCTGGATTCAATTCCCTAACTTCGACACATGACTGATGATGTTTGGTAGACAATATGGGGGATGTATGTTTGAGGGTTTTTGTATGCTTTTGTTTTGGTTTCCTTTTTCTCGAGTATTCCCTTAATCCACCGCCATCATCACCACGCATGTGAAATAATCGTGTTATGGTTTTAAACAACGTACAAAACAAATTCAATATGGGATCTGCTTTCTGTCATAGTTTTTCAGTGGCTGCTCTCAGGGACAAATGTTGAAATCTATTATTTAGTTTTGTAACTTTCTGAAATTTAGATATATTTGAAAAAAAACCCATTAAACGGAATAAGGCGAAACGAATAAGTAATAAATTGACAATATTCATAAACATTCATTAATGGTAATGACGTATACATCTCACTTTCTATAAAATATAGTCGTGATAAATGTCTAAGTAATGGAAGACATACAGCAGATCTAAAATCAACAGTCCTCGTCCGTGGCAATGACGCCAATCATTGAAACTTTCAATGACCCTTCATTAACGGTACTTTGTATTCGCCGAAAAATTACTGAATTCGTTTTTGCTTTAAAATATGAATCACGAAATGTCAAACAGTCTGAAGAACGATTTTTTGTTGAAATCAAATAACCGTTATCGCCTGACTAGTATAAATAGTTCATTGAACATTGCGTGACGAATGGTACCTGTTATAGTGAAGATGTAATGGATCTCCAAGTGGTATGAGAGACCACCTATTCCTTAAAGATCCTTCGGAACATTACTTCAATTTCCCATACTACATAACAGTAATCAGAGTTGGATGTTCAATACAGATATTAATCTAAATTTCACCTCAAAGTTCTTCTGCTACATTTTGTGTTGCAGACGATATTCAGAATTATGTCAACAATATTTCTATTACAATATTCATGTCATAAGCAGCTGATATTCACTGTGCCCGGCAGAGGAAAAGTACATGCAACAGCATTCGAATGCTGAATTTAAAAAGTATCGTTTCACTTTCAGAAGAATTGCATCATTTTATTTTACCGTAGATTTTTAATTATGATATGTACATTGTATGTTATAAAATGTTTTACAGTCATTATTCCTTTGTTAAACTCCCAGCTTATACATGCGTCATTTGTAAATAGGAAGTACAATGTATGATGAAAATGACCATAGTGACCCATATTCTTTCTTCACTTCTCATTGTAAAGGAGTAAAGATTTTATTATTTTCTTTGTTGTTTCATAATCTAAGTATTCTATATTAACATAGTATAACATTAATAAGTAATACTATGCTTAATGTATACGCATATCTTCTGATAAAAGAACAGTACAATATGTTTTATGTTTCTTGCAAAAAAAGCGATGATTTCAATAATTTATTTTTACAAATAAGGATAGATTAAAAGGACTTACATTCCTTTGTTCTGAAGGATTAGGGTAATTTACGATATCACTTTCCTTTTAATTGAAGTTACAGCTCAAACAAACATGACATGTGAGTATGCAAGTGAGAATGTAACAATGTATACAATATCGAAGACATAAGGGACAGACAAGTAGAGAACGAAGACACAAGGGACAGACAGTAGAGAACGAGGACAGACAGTAGAGAATGAAACACTAATACACAGACATATGGATACACCAGAAAGATGACCGAACAACCTCTCTATTCTGTAAGGCTTTAACCAACGCTTCCACTTTGTTTTTATATTTGCAAAAGACACACAGTCACATCATTTTGCCATACTTAATCACTTTTCGGTCATTAGGTTTTCTCAGCCATAAATGTGCTCTTAAAATTGTATAGATATGCCTTAAAGAAAATGGCTTAAAATTTAATAAGAAGGTGAAGAAAAGCATCTGCTCAATCCGATTATGTTATGTACATATTTATAGTTTATTGAACAATGACTTCAGAAATACTGGAATATAACTGAGCGTCCTTGACATGCGTCTTTTTTAAAATAACAATATTGATTAAATCGTATTGATTTTCAACCTGTGATAAATTTGGTAATTACATGCATTTTATCAAATCTAATCATAAAGATAATCTTGATTTTAAATCTCCAGTACATACATAAATTTTCAGTTTACGCACTATATCAACTGCACTATAAACATATCATGTTATAATAATAATGAGAATTTAAAAGAGATGATATTGTAACAAGAGTACAAAAGACATTATTAATCTGTGATGTTATTTTCGGTGTTTGGGGCGCGCTTTTTTTTTTTTTTTTTGGACTGGACTTTGGAATATCGAGCGTCTAGTGGTACTCTATAAAATTATTGTTTCGACTTCTGACATTTGAAAGCATTCGTTTTAACACTGCTAATAAGGATTGTATACCCGGGCCGATTAAACGAACAATTTTCTTGAATCTAGACTAGAATAACAATGTTTTGTTGCTTCAGTCCAGATTTATTTTTTTTCCCTACAGGTATTGCAAACACATTCAATTTTGTCATTATACTTCACAAGGACGTCGATAATAATGTCTGGCTTATTTTCCCATTTTCTAAGAAACGTGTGACGTTTTTGTATTTCTCAGTGTGCTATGACATTTTGTTTTGAAACCAAATAAACAGGATATTCACTTTTAATACAGATTACACTGAATCCTGGTTTTCAATAGACATTTATTTCTATATTTATTAATGATAAGCTCAATGAACAAGACATTGGTTTAGCAATATTTATTGAAGAATATGTACAGTACAAAATTTTGTAATACAGTACATTTTAAATGAAGGATTTGACAACAAGATATAATACAAATCCATCTCTTTTTAACTAAGCTTGTTTACATGTATATTATGGCCAAAGATAGTATTGTTAAACTTTATATGTAGATAAACAATGAAATAGAAGACAATGTTGAATGGTGATGAGCTATAATTATTGAAAATATTGCCTTTTTCTATAAATTCATTGATATTCTGGAAAAGTTCTTCGTCGCTGTACAAACGACAACCGTCTAAAGATATATGGAATATTAAGAGAAAACGAAAACAGAAGACATATGACTAAGCTGTATCACACAAATCACCAAAGACACGCATACAAAAAAATGGTAATAGTAGAATACACACGGAACGACATTACAAAAATATTCGATTGTGCTGCGGTTACAATACCGACTTAAGACGGTCAATTGAACTTACAAACGTCACTCAATTGATGTGGTTAACCGGTTTACGGGCGCCCACCTTACCACTCACCGCAAGAGCTGCACAATCAATCAAAAATTGATATTTACTGCCAACGATATTTTACGACAATGTTGAAATCTAAGAAGAACTATATCTCTTATACACATTTGTAAGTTATTGTAGCCCAAAGAATATCTCACTTGTGCATAGATCATTCTTTAATATTCCTCATGTACATTTGTAATTTATTGTAGCCTAAAGAATATCTCCCTTGTGCATAGATTATCCCTTAGTATACTTACGTATTCCCTATTAGCCAATTTGTATAAGTTTACTCCACAAATATTTTGGACTTCCTCAGTTTTTACCTTGAACATCATTGATAAGACATATAGATATCGCATATGGTATGCAAGGTCAATACTGATTTATATGTTATATTTATCCTATTCAGACAATTGCTCAGATCACATATTTTTCATTAAATTTCGATCCGTATACAAACTTTTCTACTTTACAAATGTTGAATGACCCTCAGAAAAGGCCGGGCTTTTAGCAGTAAGTACGAGGACATACATATCTTTGTATAATTATGTCTTTTGCAACATATACACAATTCAACAACGTATGTCTCTTCAGTGACGTCCAAGGCCAAAACTGGCTTAAAGTGAGCTCTATATCAGTTCCCAAACCCACTCAGACATCAGACCAGAAGAAGTATATACAATGAATAAAATATGTTACAAAGAGAATGTTGATACGAAAATGTGAGTATAAAGAAAATGGTAACATTAATCAACACGGTATTATGCCAGAGCAGAACACTTCCATGAAAGCGAAAACACGGTCGTGATACAAACAATGAATAAAGCTTTCGCCAGCAGCCGAATAACAAACGAGGAAAATGCCCTTTTGAGTAATTGGAATGGAAAACATTTCAGTTAATGTTAGTACACTAGAAGTGAAAATGACAAAATGTAATTAAAGTGTCTATTAAATAAGTCATTCAATATCTGAGAAGCTATTAGCGTCGTTTTAGGTCAATAGTAAGACACGATCCAAAACATACATGAGCGATCCACACTTCTATTCAAGGACACGTGTCCAGTGGCGTTCTAATTATTCAAGTGATGGTATTCATTTAGAATTGATATTCCAGCTGAAAATGAGAGCATGAGAGGGTGTTGAAGATAATTACTTCTTAATTACTTACATGCAAACACGAACACACAAAGCCTGTTGGAATAGCCAGTTCTGATTTATGTAATGCTAATCCAGACATAGATTTGTTAATAACCAATGTCAGGAAAATATTACTTCAGAGAAAAGTTAATATGATCGCTTTCAGATAAATGACAACTTTATACATATTTTCTTGATGATATGATAGAGTTTTAAAATCTTTATTCAATTTTGGATTGAGTCATTCTTATCATGAATATAATGTACATGTAAAATATGCAATTGAAATATTTTGTGGCGTCTGTATGTTTTGTTATTCCTCGTATGACTAACAAAAAAGAGATGTTTACTCACCCAGGCATTTAAATTTGTCTTACCTATGTGATACGATATCAACAGCTTCACAGTGACTGTCGTATTATACGTAAGACGCATGTCGGCCTAGAACATCACTGACGAAATCTAGGTTGTCGAAATGCAATAGATTAGTACAAGTGTGTGTATTTATAGATATTTTTTGTGTGTTGATTTTTGTTTGCTGTGCATAGAAGTGAAGCAGATATGCAACCGAATCAAATGTTTTTCTGTATAAATATATCGCACCGTATGCACATTTCTACAGTGTATGTCTCTCCATTGATGCTCATGGCCCAAGCTGTGGATAACTATTATGTTACAGTCTTAATTAATCTAGTGTTATAGTCACAGGAACTTCTTGTGACCCGAAATTGAATTATATGTCATACGGCAGTAACGGTGGCAAATGGCACAATGGAGATCAAGCTGTACATAAAGCCAATTAATGCCCGTAAATTTGGACGTTATGCTCCCCTGGCGTTGTATGAATGGATATAATAGCCTAGCTTTTTCCGCGGCGGAGAATATCAACATTATAAAGCATATAATCTATATCAGCTCGAGAATGAATAGATAAATATCTCAACTAAGGTGACGTCTACTTTGATCATATTATGCGCTTATTGAAGAAAACCAAGCGATGGTGTCATTCATTAGGGCCCAGGCAGCGTAAGTGATAGCTAAGCAATTTACATCTCTGTATTCTTACTGTTATGGACAAAATTTTACATAGATTGAAATATTATATGTCAGAATGACTCTAAATGATCATAGAATTTAATACCATTTACGTTCTGCATTGGCTTTAATAGCTCCTGATGCGTGTCAATCTGTTACAGTATACTACAATTGATATTGTAGAAGAGACAAATATGACGTTGAAAGTGACAAATGCCATAACCAAACCCCTTTTTATGCACATTTTTCGATTTTACGACGTCTTGATCACACTCTCCATATATGCACAGCACACAGGTACGCATGAACACACACACAAACACACGTACACACACACCAACACCCCCACACCATATCTATCCAACCCGACACGATGGTATACGTATCGTAGAGATATGGCACATGTTACTCGTGATTTTGTATTTTGATTTATGTGCAAACACATTGCTTACCGGTATTATTCACGATCAGCTATAGATAGTGAATTAATCTATAATCACTGTTTGTATTGTAATTCATCATCATTGTATTTATTTTTATTAGTACAGACACGTTGTAAATCAGCGGAAGAATCCAGCTGATGGTGGGCAATAACATATAAGCGTCTCTATTAGTTGTTCTTTATTGATATTTTATACCAAAGAAAAACATGACCTCACTAAGGACTACGAACTGTGGTAACGTAACTACAGTCTGACGCCATTGTCTGGAGATATTTCCTGGGAAAGATAATCAGTTCGTGGCGGAAAAACCTTCACATTGACAGAGACGCATCCATCACAGGATTAGCCAACACGACTCATCTGCTCCGTAAACGACAGTCCGAAACAAACACGCAAAATAGAAATTCTTCTAAGCAATCAAGATTCCTCTAAGTCACACTTAAGGATTCTTTTTTATCGCACCGCCATCTGAAAGTTATTTGTCATTAAAATTTATTTTCGTTTTCCCTTTTATTTCATCTAAAAAATTGGCTTGTTTACAAAAATAAAGTTTTATCTCCCAGGCAATCTTCATAAGAACCTGTCACTGGGAGTTTCTGCCTACTTAATAGCAGACTCAGTGACGAGGGTGTTATTACAGAAACCAACCAGGTAATAGTGTAAATATTTACATCACACGACAGCAGATTTAATTTCATACCTTTGTCGGAATTTGTAGCTATATGTACATTAGATTAAGGATGTCTCTTGTCTGCCCTTAAATGACGTCAATACAATAAAAAATTTTTGCGATATATTTTTTTTTCAAAAATTCGAGCTTTACATGCATCGTACTGGTCACATGATTGTTTTGTCAATAATACATCAAGCAATCTCCAAAGCAGAGTTGTCGTTCCTTTACAATCCACACACACCTCTGCCAACTTAAAAGGTTTTACAAGATTCTTGTAAAATCAGATTTTTGCCTCTAGACGATATGACTTGGTCTTCAGTGGCATTATTAGTTAAATTAAAAGCATTTCCCATGTTACATTGAGTTTTAATCGGACTTCTACATGAAATCAACCCTGAATTTATACCGCACTATATTTTCTTAACGTACAAATCAACGTACTTAAATAATACAGTTTGTCAATAACCCTATCATTTGCACCTAACACGACTTGTAATTTCTGAATGAATCCCTCATTGTTTAATTTTCGCGCAGATAACTTGAATACGATGACATTTTTCCCAAAACACGCAAAACAGTCTATATTTTCTGCCTTCTGATTAGGGACTGCTTTCAGTAGTTGGCAGAGATTAAAGGGAGTGCAAGGACCGTAACTCTGCTTTGGAGATTGATACGTCAAGGCTATAATTTTTTCTCTTTGATATTTAAGTATTTGTCCATGTCTAGTCTGTAAATCTAATAGAATCAGTATGTTGCAAATACGTCAAAGAATCTCAAATGCATTGATTTCATTTGCGCTTATTTTAGTCAGATGTGTAGACTTCTACAGTATAATAATATTTAAGCAAATTCTTAACTATATGACATTGAAAATTAACGTTGTTTTACGATAAAAATCACACTCTATACTGGCTACCGGTAATGTAATAGTATAAATGTTTGCAGCGTGATAACTTGCATGCTACAAAGATTTTCTTCTACGTAAATTTATTTCTAGTAACAGACGTTCCAACGCTAAAAAAAACCCTATACATCTGTTCATATTGTCATGTTTAACTATATTATATTATTGCATTAGTTATATTCGTATTTTACATTTAACACCTTATCACTTTTACGTTGTGGAATATAATCGACCGTTGTCTGTTTAGTGTTTGAGGTTACTTCTGGAAATGTGAATCAATCTCTTGTGTGTATCCTATATTTTAAGATTTTTATGGCGATTGTTGCTAACCAATCAGGTGACGCTTACTTCTCAAGCGTTTCATTTCTGCATCGCATGGGTCTGTAAAAGTCCAACGTGGTACATATTTGTGAGTTCCAAGGTGATATTGTATCAATCATCTTTGTATTAGGCCTATATATTTCTAAATGGCACGACATGAAAATCTTATCATTATCATGTAATTTGGTGTTAATGACGGAGGAAAGTGGTGCACCAGGGGGAAAGCTTTGGTCAAACACATTGACATATCTTCCCAATTAATACACACACATCACAAAATTTTTGAGAAACATCAATTTTCACATATTGCATGGCAAATTTATAAAAACTAAGAAAATAAATATTATTATCTTTATTGTTTTATTATTATTATCGGTAGTAGTAGTAGTAGTAGTAGTAGTAGTAGTAGTAGTAGTAGTAGTAGTAGTAGTAGTAGTAGTTTCTAAGACTTTTTTGTTATTTCAAATGTCTAGCCTCACATTTACGAAAGCCTTTATAGATATATCAATTTCATCTAAAGACGAGTCGGACATGCTAACAACATGTAAACATAAGCTCGTTGCCAAAATTAAAAAAGGAAATGGTAACATGGCATGGAAACAAAGTTGAAAACCAGAAACTATAAGCAATTTAGACTTAGGAAGCAAAACCATTAGTGGATCCAGGATTTCCGAAAAGGTGGAGGCCAAATGTGCATTAGCTAAATTTTGATTTTTACTAGTAAATATGTGACGAAAAGGGGGTGCCCCCATTAAATCCGCCACTGAGAACCCCATACAGAAATCTCTAAAAAATAAAAGTTGACTGTGGATCAAACAGGTGGGCATATCACAAAAATTTACATCTCTTCCCTGAGATAATAGGAGTATATTTCAGGAAGTAGAATCCATCACATTACAAGTTTGGTTCGTAAATAGATAACTTGCGTGGTTAGAAAGATTGAAAACTGGATTTTTTCAAGTATGAAGAACATAAATTATATGCTTCAATTCACTGCGTTCTCAGGAATCCAAACAAACAACGCAATTTATGTTGGAAAGAGGAAAAAGATTAGATAATTTGGCCTTTTTGACGATTTAGTGAAACGATTTTTATGCACATATAAACATTGATAGACCAAGCTAAAAAGGGCAATCGCATCAGTTGCTTGATCGACTATCGGGATGTTCTTATGTTAACAAAGAGAGAACGCCGAGGCGAGATTCAGCATAAAAACCAGTGATAAAGTACCATTAATCCGAACATCAGCTAATAATGTACAGTTAAAGCATGTTCCATATAGACCTACAGACTACTTAGACCAATATACCAGTTAGATCATTTTTTAAAATTGGCGTCACATAATTTCAGACTCTCTAGGGTAACCTAATTGTAAACGATAGTTATAATATTTGTACCTTAGTCTGAGAAGATATCGACTTTGAATAAATCTTCCTTTATCAGAAACCTTACAATTCTAGAAGTCGAATCAGCGATTTTATTAATATCCTTAAATAACAGGATACATGACAACTGTTCAATTCTGCGATTTTACAATGACCTTGTCGGTGCCACTGCATCAATACACGATGTAGGTGAACAGGAGGTGTAAGGATAAAAAAAAGGTATCTCGCGTGTCATAATTTGCGCGAACTTATAATATAGATGAAGGAAAAAAGATACATTACGCCTCGTAAACTTGATAATTTCTTTTATATTTTCAAATTATTATTATAGCTAAATCCATTCCCCTTCGTCGGCTCTTTACTAGGTTACATGATTTACTATACACAATGTCATTTTTCCGATACAATCTTTCATGTACATGTAGGTATTGTTTAGACACCCAAATCATCTACATTAAAAATATACATTTGTATATCGTTTATTGAAAAATCAAAACAGACTAAAGTTTTATTTTACATTGTAGAGTTATTTATCGATAGTGATATACAAAATGGCTAAAACTGTTCTTGGTGAAAACTATAAAATAATGAATCTTATCAAATATATGACACGAGTTGAATATAATGTATAATTACCATTTTACAAAATATGAGAACAAAGAAATCATGTAGATGACATCATTTAAGCTTCGTTTGAAGATTGGGTCACATTGTTGTTAGGAACTAATTAAGGTTGCGGAGTTAGGATGAGGTTAGCGAGGTCGGGCAAGCAGCCCTGGTGGCGGGAGGGAATGGGCCGCAAGAGGGCGAAAAAGGACAAGTTCCACTTCAATTGGCTGTCATAAGTCAGTATTATAACTGTCATGTAATTGAAGCTTCTGTGATGTAATTCATGTCTTTTCTATACCTTACTATTCTGATTGTACCTGTGGTAGATTTTGTCATACTGCTGAACCAGGTCTGATATTTTAATGAATCTTATTCAATCATCATCTTTCTTTTTCTCTTGTGCATTGCATTCATTAGACAGAAACGAAGTACTACCCATTCTCAGGAATAATGTGCAGGTGAACACGAGAAAATGAAAAAAAAAATAATAATAATACGTTAATGACGTCGTTTGCATTTCTTTCTTTAGTAATGACATGCAATGGTATACTCAGAAACACAAGTTACTCGATTTTATACTGATATTTTCTCACTTGCAAGTAAATCATTTCAATTTAAAACACTTTCGTTTGCAGACACAGGTTTTTTAAATTCGATTCTATACAGAATGGACCGTCTCTTTCCATTCGCATTTATTTTATGTCACCTAGTCTTTGACTATGATACAACATGCAATGCATCACTCGCTAAATTGAATTGTCGGAGAAAAAATACATACAAGATTTATTTATCTAGCTTGAACAGATCTGAAATTGAAATATCAATTTCGAAGCACTTGAACATGGGAAAATGTGCAGTAATTTAGGAAATGTAAGATATGTATCAAACATAGCGACGGGTTTGAACAGTCAGAAATACTTGATTATTGTATACATTGTTGCTTATTTAACATGATAATAAAACTCTGGGAATCTTATCAAATCATAGCAAAACATGACAAGATTTAGGAAAATTGACACTAATGGAGAAATGCCACGTATGTATCATTACAATCATATCACATCCGGTGTTTGTTGCATTCACCTTTAATCACTTCTAAACTGTTAACTCAGGGATACAGATACCATAAACTTAGAAAACCTTTTGGAAAATTTTACGGATCGCATTCAAAACTTATATCTAAATTCGGAAATGTTAGTTTTCAGCAACTTGTGTATAGCGGAATTTCCCATCCCAATATCTGCGGTGATATAGCTTACAAACTAAGGAGGGTCACATATTATGATAACTTTATTTTGTCCGGATCGAAAATTGTCAAACGTCTTCTTCATCGACAATATGACCCTAATATCATCGCCAAGACTATTGGTCTTGTATTGGGCCCTTGTACAGCCATATGCAGACTTTTCCTTGAGCGTTGCTCACTGATTGATAGGGCGGTTGGGACTCCATGACAGGCCTTGTCTTTGCAGAGGAGACATGGTCCCGAACCTCATCTCCTATGAATGTGTGTCGGTACTCCTACAGATCAAGGGTCTGAGCTGGCTTCCAGACCAGCAGAGCACAGTTACCTCATGTTAATGTCGCTCTATATATTTTTGATATCATAATCTTACTTTATGTGACTATTAGTGTTTATATATTTTTATGACCTTTCAATCTGATATACTTTTTCTCTATATGGAGGATTTATTTATAAATTTTTAAATGCGTCAGGGTTTTTTTTATTGTGCTGCATTTGCGATGAGTGGGAAGGTGAGCCCGTAAACCGATTAACTACACCAGTTGAGTATCTTTTGTTACTTAATTGACCGTCCTAAGTCGGTATCGCAACTGTCGTACAATCAATATTTTGTAATGGCATTGCATGTATTTCATGACTTATTATCAACATTTATTGTACATCTCCTTTGTGACTTCTGTCCTACAGCCAAGTCAGATCTCTTTCCCTTTACCTTTTAAAAGTGGACTCCTGATGGAAATTGATGCAAAAATTACTTTATTTTTCGCATTGTGAAGACGGTTGAATTATTTTTGGAGCAGGTATACACATACCTTGTCCTCCTTTCTTGACCCCTGATATATTTCTTTGCGTTTCTCCATAAAATTTACTTCAATATCGTGCCCCCTTTTGTCAATATCTCTGACTTTTCCTATGTACCAACCCTTACTGTAAACACAGGCTACACAATCTCCAATTTTTAACTTGTCAACGGCACTATTGGTTTATTTTGTTGAAGTAGTTGTAACTTATGTATTATTGTTTTCGTCCAAAGAGTCATGAAGTCTCCGTCACGAGATCCTGATGCTTCCGTTGTATTTGTGTCTTCCTCTCTTTGCATTCCTGCCTCATTCAAACTTCTTGTTTTCATTTTATGTTTCTACTTCATCTTGAAAGGGGGATTCTCCGACCTGCATCTACATCGGTTATTACATGCAATAGTATCTCTCTCCCTCTTTGGAGGGGGACGGGGGAGATCTTTCTGTTGTTGGGGACAGGCAGGGTAAAACGTCCTTTTGCTCCCATGAATCCGCCATTGTATATGATATATAATCATTTACTAGGTAAATACACGATAAATTGTCATACTTGTTACAGCTTTGCCTACCTTAATATTTGTCTGTTTATATTTATAACAGAAATTCATAATCCATACAGTCAAATTCTATTAGACTTTGGGTTCAAATAGAGTGCAGAAAAGACAGAGCTCTATCCGATGATGGTAGAGGAGTTATATCAAAATAATTTGTTTACAAGCCTGATTTGTGTTGCTGGCATCCGATAGATTAGGCTTAACGAATTACATAAATCAAGTCAAGGTTTACAGTACACATATTTCTACAATTCACAAGACTGACTTTGTTTCTTGATTTTGAACCAAGTAATGAAAATCAATAATTAAGGAAGATAAACCAATATCATAAAGCATAAACAACCATCATTAAAAAGTATTGAATGACCTTTCCCACAGAATTTTCTAGAGAACGATAAAAGATTTTCAAATATATTTTGTGTTTGAAAAAAACGAACTCATGAATGCTGAATATACTATTCGTAGTGCACCCATCTCCAATTTTTATATCGAAAATACTAATTCTAAAATCAAAACTATAAACATTATATCTTGATGAAAAACAACAAAACTTGTACAAGACCTTGAGTATTTCATGAGAATCTCGTTTACTGTTCTCGAGAAATTGATAACGTGAAAAGTAAAAGAACACAAACACGCTGTATTGCAAATTTTCGGCCTCACGACCTTTATCAAGCAAATTTTCATCTGAAAAATTGCTTGATAAAGGTCGCGAGGCCGGAAATTTGCAATATAGAGTGTTTGCGTTCCTTTCTTTTTTATGTACCGAACTTCCCTTTGGAGGACTTCTTCGAATCTTGATAACGTGAAAAGTTCACTGAGAAGTACAGATGGACGACAGAACAAGCATTCTGAAAATAGGTCACTTGAATACTTTCCTTAGTTATCGAAAAGTTTATATTATAAATAACAACAATGAAGACATCAACGGACATATGCTGTATCTAATACCTAATTCAACAAACGCTGCACTCCATGCCCCTGTACACATAAATTAGGTTCCAACAACCGTTAATTGGTATTTTATATGGTCTTCATATAATTAAATGATATCGCTGCAAAATGATCCGTAGTTCCACTTCCTCTATATTACCTTTGTGATAGTTTTGTTCTCACCACTTAATGTTGAAAACGTAAGTGTCGTGCTTCCATTTCCATTTTTTCCTGTAGTTCGATAGAAGTTTATTAGGCATAAAATTTAGACCAGTATCATGTATATAGCATTTTTACGTTTTATTTGTAACACGTAAACATGCAATCGATGAAAAATATCAAATTACCACCATTCAAAGGTTAAGTCAATTTTTGTATTATATTGACTGGACGATTTTGATTGGAGATTCCCTTTCATGTAGTTTAACGACTATGACGGTGGTAAATTAGGCATACGTTATTTTCAATTAGCGTGAATGTTATCTAATGTAATAGTTTTTGTTTGTCCAGATTGATTTTCCCGGCTTCTGTGATCATTAACGTTCAATATAATTACTTCTGGACTTTGTAGACCAACAAAATGAGACAGACGATATAATTCAATTTTCCTCACAAATAAGGAAACCATGTTTTAAGACACCTTAAGCCAATGCATGTTTTACTACAATTATCGGTAATGTAACTGGTTGCAGTTGGGCCGTAAGATCATTATATAAAGTGTTTTATTCAATGTCTCACTTGTTTTACCTTACCCCAAGATGAGTGAACACTTGTAAGGCGATGCCATCTGCCCTATACATTGTATAGAAACAGTTTAGTGCTACGCAACCACCCGAAGAGGTCAGGGATCTTCTACGGGGTCAACATCGACCTCTTTTTATTGTCTCAATCAAAAATACCGACGTGCCGCCGGTGGGAATCGAACCCAAAATGATATTTTCTACTAAATGTTGGCAAATAAATGCTTTATGGCTTCTATATCATATATATTTATATTTATATATATATATATATATATATATATAGAGAGAGAGAGAGAGAGAGAGAGAGAGAGAGAGAGAGAGAGAGAGTGTGTTGCAAAATGATTTAAATCTTGTTTTGTGTAAAATGAAATGAAAAAGTTTTTGTCTCTCCCAAGGTGTGAACTGCTAACCTTCAGCATGCCAGAACTAGCCTATATCCGAAAAAACAATCTAGAAAACAGGATTTTCAAGTGACACAACTCTTTCAAATAACTCTTGAAATAGGTATTTTTGAATAGATGTAAGCAAATAAATGCTTTGTTATTTCTCTGTATCAAATAAATGAATAAAATGAGATCAAAAAATTGTGTGGAAATGACAAAATCCAAAACAACATTTAAAAAAAAGTTATTTCAGAAGGGATCAAAAAAAAAAAAAAAAGACTCAAGACATTCTTTTAGATCACCGTCATGCTCTTGGTTTGATGAGAAATGCAGCTGGTCTGTAGAAGTCTATCAAATGTGGATGCCCTCTTGGGTCTTTGTTGCCCTGTCTTGGATCCGACCTTAATAGATCTGACCGAAAACAGCAACAATTGTAAGAAAACTTAAGTCCTTTATACCTACTAAGTTTCAGCAAAATCCTTCAACTATAAATATAACAAGTTTAATAAAACTCTGTCTGGCAGTTTAGAAGAAGAAGTTGAAAATTTGTAAAGTTTGATATGGGATTCACCTCAAAATTAGAAGAAGGAGAGTTTGGTAGACTAAAGCATCAAATCTAAATGCTAAAAACGGTGAAGTACACAAACAGAAGGCAAAGGATCCTAGGAATGAACTCCAGTCCGTCCATCAGTTATCCACCTTACCTATTACGAATTAAAGAAAGACTAGCACAACCTGTTACGATAAAGATAACATTACCTCACTGATGTCTTAGTTAAACAACTATCATTTGGAGAATCCAACTTAATTCTGTCACTGAAAAATTTATCAAATGATTTTTATTTTTACTTTAATATTCAAAATCAAACTAACTAAGATTTTGAACGAGTACTACTTTACTTTTCCTTGCATACAAAATACTTAAACAAATACACAGACATAGATTCATTTGTTAAATTTACAACATCATTATCTAATTCATACTGAAGGAGTTTTACAGTGCAAGCCGCTTAATTGAATAAGCTATTTGTCAGAACTTTATTATTCAAATAAACGAATATTCAATTACACGGCATGACGAATGAATGCAGTTTCAAAGACCAGAAGATCGACAGATTGTGCAAGAAGTGCATACGTGTATAACTTTCGCGGTATCTGTAATGGAATCATTGTACATGTATCTATATATAGATACACTAGAGTTACCTCTCTTAGATCCTCTTCTTGTTTGCTTGAGCTACATGAAAGTCAACAAACTACATTTTCGATAATTTTGCAAATGTCTTTTTAAGTTCAGTGACCAAATGTTATTAAATAGTTACATTACACCTGCTCATCTGACCGTAAAGATAAATCCGCTGTCTATTGAAACACATGTAATTGTATCTCAATCGTGTAGCCAGGGTGATCAAAGACATAAGACGGGTTCAACAATTTATTTTAACAAAGGCAAATTAAACGGCATGTTCAAGCTAGTAAATTTTTCCATCTGATAGAACAGGCTGAAGTCATTGCTTTACTTTTCCTCAAGGAATCGTCAAAGTATGGCTATTGCATCTTTATGTTCGCCGTACATTACTTGTATCGTTTCTTCAGCCACCTCGTCGTCACTAATGTCGCATGGTCGGGTCTCGTCTTCAGGGAAACTGGCGCATATTTTCTCCTCCGTCCGGGCAGTTTAGTTTTCTAGGTTGCCATCGTTCGTGATGAAGGCATCAAACGTCTAGCTATCAACATCTTCTGGCGGCCGGACATTGTCAGTTTCGGTTGCGTCGTTGTCTGACGAAACAAAGCCAGCCTTTCGGAAGCAGTTGGCGATAGCTGTGTGCTTGACGGTGCGCCAGGCCTTACTGAGTATAATCTCATAGAAAAACCCTGAAACTCCAAATACTTAGCCAAATATTACAGCAATATATTCCTTTAAAGCATTTTTATATAAAAAACTACTTTGAAAATTGACAGTTTTTAGGGCTGAGCAAATACTGAAGCAGGGCTTTCCTTCTTATCATTTAAGAAATCTGATACATGTACTGATTATAATAAAGATGCTGCACAATGTACAAAACATGCAACTTAGCTACATGAATATAAATGTGTTTAATTAAACGGTTCTTGATGGATGTTAAGTTTGTGAAATAAAAGTTCAATGCATCTACCATTTACAAGAATATCTGATGATAAAGAAGAAGTGAATGATATATAAAAGACCAGCAAACAAATACATATAAAAATCTTTCTTAAGTCTTTGGTTCAGGTAATGTAGAAATTTGAATACTCTAAAATGTATTTCCGAATTATTCACCTATGTGTCATTTTGCATTCACTTCATGTAACTGTCGAAGACCTTGAATATTATTTTTGAATAAGAGTAATGTTTGTACTTGATTGACTGGGCTACGTATGTTATAAAAACAACTTCACATTCACTTTTATTCTTCTTATGATCTTGGAATACAAATGCTCAATAAAAGTAACAATTTACAGATACATGCATTTTAATCAATTTCAATAGTAAAAGAAGAAGTCATTTCAAAAATAGTTAATACAAAAGACATACACAATTCTCCCCCTCCCCCCCCAAAAAAAAAGATAAAAAACAGAAAAAAAACAAACAAACACAAACCACTCCCCCCCCCCCCCCAAAAAACCCCAAATAAAACAAAGCACACACACAAAAATTGCAAGTACCTCTAATACCAAAATATAAACCATGAAGATAAAGTCACAAAATTTGAACAGTTTGACATTACTGATCCACATCAGAAGAATCTAGACATTTCTCCATCAGTTTGACTTCCTTTTCTTTTCTAATATACTGGTTCAAGTCTCTATCCTGTGCATCCGTCAAGTTTTCTCCATCCCATTCCTTTAACCAAGTATCTAATTCTTCAGATTTTCTGGAGTCAGTATTTGATAATTTACGCTTCTGACTCATACGTATTTGACTTCTCATAACGCTAGGTGGAAGAAATGACATCGAATATTCATCTAAAGATTGTCTAGATATGTCAGTTTGTTTTTCACAAATAGTAGACTCTCCTTGAGTCGACAAAACAACAGGTTTTCTTTGTGTAGTGACTAAATCCACCTGAGGGCTATTGCTAGGATTATTAAAATCCTTCGTATCATTGGGAATTCCAGATGAGGGAGGCATTTTAGAAGCTAAACATGTCTTCTCTAGGTCCTTGCTTTTATTAGACGGGGAAGCTTTGCCACCATCACCATCTTCATACAAAACATTATTAAACAGAGTATGTTGAAATTTCAATACATCTTTTAAATTTATAGTTAAAAAGTCTTTTTTCCCTTTCTTCTGAGCCCATGGAAGACTTTCTGTGAGATCTGTAAGAACAGATCTTATATAAGTATACATCTTTTTCAAACGTGTAACATTTAAATTGAATTTGTTACAAAATGTAGTGAATGATACGGACTGATTCTCAAGCTTGCTTGCTGCCCAAGCAAAGTAACCTGCAACATATATGACTTTGTCTCGATGTTGTCCTGTAGTTAACCATGCATTCTGGCATATAGTTAGAAGCTTTTTAGCATCATCAACAACATTTCTTTCAAATCCTAGACGTCTAAGTAAATCACCTGTCAAAATACCTACTCCCTGATACGGAAGCTGTATATTTGTACAAGATTTGATGAGGTAATAAACATTTCCAAATTCATACATATCAAGACGGCTCCTCATACAGAATTCTTTGATGGTGACAGGATAGTCATTTTGTCGCAAAACAATGTACACACACACAGACCCAGCATATTTCTTAGTTTCCATTAATTTGTTTTTTACTTTTGAATGTTTATAGACTTCTTCAAATAAACTCAAGGCTGCAGTTTCCATATCCTGATTTAGCTTATTCTGTCTTGCTACAGTACGTACATGGTCAAGGGATTCTACTTTCCCTTTGCCATCCCTTTCATAGATGCCTGCCTTTACCTTAGTAGCCAAATTACTTATGCCTGCACCTTCATATGTGATTCCAACTTTTGATGGATCATTTGTCAGTGCAAAATCATCCACCATACTACCACATTCTTCACAGACTTTGATCTGCCGATCACCATCTTGGTCAATTATCACAGCCACCTCATGACACGTTGGACACTCTGTGGGCATTCTTATGAAAAATCTAAAACAAAATACATGTACATTTTATAGTCATAGATATACTGTAAATCACTTATGATTTTTATGATTATTTCACTTTACATATACATGTATTCAGAGATATAATTTTAATTTGCGAGGAAGCCATATACATGTTATAGTTTAATGGTCTAAATGAAGGTAGCGAGAACTGAATAATTTTGCATGGAGTCATACTCATGACATTTATGTGAAAATAAAGGCCTCACAAATAAAACTGTTAACACTATCCCACTCAAGTATGACACATATGGAAAACAATTGTAACAGGCAGGGTGAAAATTGTGGCTGGACCCGGGAATGAAACCCAAAACCTTCCACTGTCAAGGTGGATACTCTCATCATTGAGTTATCCGGGCTGATACCCATCCATCTGACCACAAATTTTCACCCTGCCTGTTACAGATTTGATGTTGTGAGAAAGATCCTCATGTGAGAGAGAACCAGGGTAATTTCTCTGATGGGTTTTGAGGTATGAAAACCTCTGGCAGGGGGAAGTGTGACGGATGCTGATATCAGTCCAGATAGCTCAATAGTGAGAGAGTCCGCCTTGACAGCTGAGGGTTCTGGCTACGATTCCTGGGTCCAGCCACAATTTTTCAACCTGCTTGTTACACAATATTTAAAGAAATTCATATTGGTTTTAAATCTTATTAGAGTAATTGGAAGTAAACATGTGCTGGTTTATCATTCACTTCCTACTTCAAGGTAAAAAAATGACTGAGGTTGGAGTTATGAACTGAAGGAACAAATATGTTGCTGATATCCATTTTTCAAATGTGTGATTCCTACCAGACAGACAGAACCAAACGAAATGATCCCTATATGTCGATTGTGTCAAAGGTGACACAAAATTTGAATCTGCATGTGCAATTAGAAATATTTTCGTAAAACAGAATTCCAACACTCCTTCAGTACTTGGAATCTCAATAATTACAAACCAGCTGCCAAACAAGTCTTTGCATCATTTAGAAAAATGTTCTGTGCAGTCCTTAATCATGTCATACTATGGGTTGATGATTTCATATTAATGAATCATACACTGTATGTGTTATTACATCAATCTATTGGCATCACATCATAATTCAAAATACCTTTCCTTGATATGGCAGTTTTCATCATACCGATATAGTACATGTAGCATTTTCATATTATGGTCATGGGTCAATAAATATAACTTCATACTAATGATTTGCCTATAATTACAGCAAAAATCTATCAATATTAATTGTTTGGAGATAATGAATACATGCACTCATTACATATCATAAATAGATATACATGTACCATTTCAGGGCGTTTGGCATGGCATTTCATAATTTTATAAGTCAGCCCCTTTCAACTACGAGACAGTTTTTTGAAAGTTAGGTCAAATTTACATTTACCGGTAAGTCACTAAACTAATATTACTAAAATCTCAGAAGAGAAATATAATTTGAAGATTTACAGTAATGTAATTTGATGATACACTATTCATTGATTTCACTATTGTAAATATGAGGCATACCTTCATTCACAAAATAAGTGGGAGTCATTGAAAAACCCTTTATTCTGAAAAATCATACCAATATCCCACCTTTAATGGCTGGCAGTGGGATTTTGGTCAAAAACTAAACCTGAATGAAAACATTGAATCCTTCCACAAATCAGGGTTTCACCACTTTTTGTTTTTAAACAATTAAGCACTTGCACACTAAATAACACATTACGATTTGCAATGAAAGGGGGTAGCTGATAGGACTAGGATTATCCTAGACCAAATGATACAGTCTCTGGTAGCAAATCAGTATTTTGTAATGCACCAACTAAAGCAATTTTCTTCCTCCATTATGAAGTGTTCTCAAAGATTGACCATTATGCAGACTACCACCATCAGCCAGGGACGCCACTGCTGTCAACACTTTCCACCTGCAGCTGAATTCCATCCAAGCTGCATGCCCAAGTAAGCAGTAGGGGGAAAGTTTCTACCATTTTTAATGGTAACTAACACCTTCTGAAAATGTATTTTAGCCGTCATGAGATGCACAAGTACAAAATTTACCTTCAGGGATGAGGCCAACACATAACTTGGAGGATGAACGGTCTATTTATATATTTATATATTATATTTCTATGGAAATACCCGAATCCCCAACCTATTTTCTGGAAACACTCCAAAAAGTACCAGAAACACCATTATGTTGACAAAAATATCAACTGTGTGAAAAGTCATGCATTTATAAATACAAATATTCCCAAAGTTTCATTCATATTAATCAATATTTGACTGAATTATGAACGATTTATTATCATATTATTAAGGTTTTCTTTTGAGTGGCCATGTTGTTTCTACCAAAACAAAAAACAAAAAAACAAAAAATAAATAGAAATTATATTTAATCCTTCAAAACCATGCTATACTTTGCATACTATTATGAATGTGAACAATTTTGGTGATAGTCTGAGATTCTCTGCCCTTCTCCCACTTTTGATATAGGCAGTAATTTGTGGGGGAGGGTGAGAGAGTCTTTGTTCATCAAAAGTTTAGCAATACCAGACGGTATCGGGATGTACAAGCCTCTGGCAACAAATAAATGCTTGCAAAGTGAACTCAGAACCTATAATCCAATAAATGAACATTTAACTTACTCAATCATAGCAATGTCTTTTCCAAATAAGGTCTATATATAACCTCTGCAAGTTGCTGTTTTATCTGCACACATGATAATATTCTCATTACGACATTTGTGTATACAATATGATGTCAGATCTCAAGAATGCGACTTCGCATTTATAACAGTTCAGCAGCTGTCACATTTTTGTAAAGAAAAACACAATGAAACCTGGTCATGGATGCAAAGTCGTGTTCGGCAGATTTGACATGATACTCTTATACACAAACGACGAAATAGAGAATCTCGTCGTGTTTTCAGATAAAATGGCAGCTAATAAAAGTGATAGATCTTGATATGATCAAGTAAGTTAAATGTTCATTTATTGGACAATAGATTACAAGTTCCCTGCCAGAGGATTGTACATCCCGATACCGGCTGGTATCGCTTAAATTCCAACTTTTCAAGAAAAAAGCTCTCTTACCCTCTCCCACAAATCGCCAATATCAAAAGTGGGAGAAGGGCAAAAAATCTCGGACTATTATGGTGATAGCCGGAACAATATGCAAAAATAGTTGTTGGAAGTGTCCGACACCATTGTAAGCTGCTACAGCACCTGTGCAACTTTTATATGCAAAATCACAGGCAATCGTATGGCAAGGAGGTGGGGAATGATGGTTACTCCTAACACATAATAATTGTGATATGCGTTAGGAGAAACCATCCCTCCCCACCTCATACTATACGATTGCCTGTATGCAAAATACAATTCAGCAAAGTTGCATTACGGTCTATGATAAACACCGAGTTTTTCCCACGGTCATACTCGGAATGTTTTGGGGATTATCTACATTTAAATCTTGGTAGGATGTCATCGATTCCGACTTCGAGAATCATCCACCTGGCTAATTTTTAATTGACAGCGAAACTTTTGTGCAGTATGACGTTCTCACATTATTTTTAAGGTCTAACCTTGTCTACTGACTACAGTAGTGTTCTTAATCTCTGTAATGTAAGCAATTACGGTTACTTGTCTTTTTTGCACAACCTTCGTCCAACATGAGGTATTATAGTAGTGTACTGCTACATCTTAGCACCAGCCTAAGCACCATGAAGAGCGCATGCGCGTAGCTTACTTTCGAATTTGAATAATAATATAAACAACACGTTCTCAGGATTCAGTTGGTAAAATGTTTTATTATTTCTTATAAATTCCTTTGACGAATCACAGCTTATTTCCCTATGGCCAACTATTTAAGGTATCAGTAATATTTGTCCCCAAGACAACTCGTCACAAGATAACTTGTACAGTGCAGTACTGTACTGTCAAACACCAGTGGCGGATCCATGATTTCCGAAAGCTTGGACCGCGTGTGAAAGTCAAGAATTACCCATAACACTCGGCCATTTTGGGTGCCAAATCTGGAGTTTTATTCATTGTTTGAGTGTTTCAACCTTATTATCAACCTGCCTTGTACATTTGTGGCTAAAAAGGGAGAGGGGGCAGGCCACATGGATCCGCCACCAAGTACCCTACTTATATCTGGTGGACACTACTAGAACTAGCAACATGCATATATCTGTACTATGTGACTACAAAATACATACAGTACTGTGGCAGATCCAGGATTTTTTGAAAATGGGGGCACATTTGTATTATCCAACCTACTCCCCCCCCCCCCCCCCCCTCTAAATCTTAACAGTCAGAACAGACCTTCCCATCATGTCCAGTGCACATTGCAACTACATTTGTAAATCATCCAAACATAACATGACTGTTGCAGTTGCCATACAGTGTTACTGGCGCCATGCATATACATTTATCTGTACTATATGGCTAGCAAAATACAAATATCTGTATTACATCACTAGTACCATCCATACCGGTATATCTGTATACTACATGACTAGCACCATACAATATATGTCCTATACATGTGACAAGCAACATACATATATCTGTACTACAGGACTATATAGCAACATACATATATCTGTACTACATGACATTAGAACCATACATTTATCTCTACTTAAGTACTACATGCCTAGCACCATACATATATCTGTACTACATGACTATCACCATACAATATATGTCCTATGGGACTAGCACCATACATATATCAGCACTATACATTAATCTGTACTTCAGGACTAGTGCAATACATTATATCTGTCTAAAGAACTAGCACCTTACCTATTTTATGTACTACATGACTAGCACCATACATACCCACGGTATATATACAGGACTAGCACCATACACATATCTACTACACAGCAAGCAGACTGGGATGATGCCACAATTATGGGTGTTTCACTTTAATGGAAGAAAAAGAAGCACCATACATATACATGTAATAAATAACTAGCACCATACATATATCAGTACTACATGACTAGCACCATACATATAGCTGTACTACAGGACTAGAACCATACATATATATGCACTACATGACTAGTACCATACATATATCTGTACTACATGACAAGTATAGACCCATACATATATGTGTGCTACAGGACAAGCACCATGCACATACATATTCTAAATGATCGAGTAGCACCATGCATATAGATGTGTTGCTTGACTAGCACCATACATATATATGTACTACATGACTAGCTCCATACATTTATCTGTACTACAGCATGAGCACTTGCATCATACATATACATGTTCTACATGACTAGTGCCATACATATACATGTGTTGCATGACTAGCACCATACATACATCTGTGCTACATGACTAACACCATACACCTACATTCACTGCATAACTAGCACCATACATATAAATGTCCAACATGACTACTAGCATGCATATATCTGTCCTGCAGGACTAGTACATGTGACATGCTTATACATCTCCTACAGGACTAGTGCCATACAATATATGTACTACATGACTAGCACCATGACTAACACCACATTTTTTTACACTTAAGGACAAGTGCAATACAGATATGTGTGCTAAAGGATAAGCATTATACATATAACTTTCCCACACAGCTTTAACCATACATATATCTGTACTACAGGACTAGCACCATACATGTATCTGTACTTCACGACAAACACCATACATATATTTGCACTATATGCCTACCATCATTCATATATCTGTACTACATGAGTAATGCCCTACGTATGCATGCACTACATAACCAGCGCCATACATATATATGTTTACGTTTACATGACTATAGTGCCATACATATAGCTGTACTACAAGACCAGAACCATACATATATCTGTACTACAAGACCAGAACCATACATACCGGTATATCTGTACTACAGGATTAGCACCATACATATCCAAGTACTACATAGCTACACCATACATATATCTGTACTACATGTAGTACTACAGGACTAGAACCATACATATATCTGTACTACATGACTAGAACTATACATATATCTGTACTACAGAACTAGCATCATGCCCATACATGTTCTAAATGGCTAGCACCATGCATATACATGTTTTACAGGACTAGCACCATACATATACAACATGTATCTGTACTAGATGACTAGCACCATACATATACATGTTTTACAGGACTAGCACCATACATATACATGTTCTACAAGAATATATATCTATATACTACATAACAGACAGACTACAGGACTAGTGCAATACACTAGCACCATTCATATATCTGTCCTACAAGACTAGAGCCATACATATATCTTTAATACAGGACTAGCACCATACATATACATGTACACACAAATGTACTACATAACCACACCATGCATATATCTGTACTACATGACAAACACCATACATATATCTGTACTACATGACAAACACCATACATATATCTGTACTACATGACAAACACCATACATATATCTGTACTACAAGACAAACACCATACATATATCTGTACTACATCAGTAATGCCATACATATGCATGCACTACATGACTAGCACCATACATACATATGTTCTACATGACTAGCACCATACATATAGCTGTACTGCAGGACTAGATCTATGCATATATATGTACAACATGACTAGAACCATACATATATATGTAATACAGGACTAACACCATGCACATACATGTTTTAAATGGCTAGCACCAAGCATATACATGTGTTGCTTGACTAGCACCATACATATATATGTTTTACATGACTAGCACCATACATATATCTGTACTACAGGACTAGAACCATACATAAATCTGTATTACAGGACTAGAACCATACATATATCTGTGCTATATGACTAGCACCATACATATATTTGTACTATAGGACTGGCACCATACATATATCTGTCCTACAGTACTAGCACCATACATATATATCTGTCCTACAGGACCAGCACTTTACAAATTTTCTGTCCTACAGGGCTATCACCATGCATATATTAAGCAAACCAAAGGGACAGGACAGTTACATTTGGTAATCTCAAATACTTCACTTAAAGTGCTAGCTGTTTTTAAAAATGCATTTTTCTGTAAGTTTCCTTGAAGATGAAAGTAATAATTAACTGTTGTCTTTTATCTTTTCAGGTTGGATCGTATGTGACAGTTGTGAATATTTTTGGATTTACATAAAGTGCTTTCCAGGCAGAATTTCTAAAAGATCTCTGTTTCTATGTGAAATAAATTTCTGTAAATTTAAAATAAAAACTTTCCTATTGGATTTGTTTGTGTTGTGTACAGTTACTAAACTTGCCTCATTCTTTCTGGATGGCCACATAAAATGTGAGCTCATGCTATACCACGATTGTCTGTCTGACTCTCACCTATCTTGTCTTTGCAACTCCTCCTAAACCTGTGAGATGAGACTTGGCATATTATGAAAGAACACCATATAAAGATGTGCACATTGGAAGGGCAATGCTGTACCAATAAATTACAAGAGTCATGCATATGGCCATTGGACTTAGATTTTTTTAAGATACCTTGTCTTCACAACTCATCCTCCTAAAGCTTTTGGGGGGATTCTGTGTACAATTAATTAATTATCTGCTACAGGATATGTCTTCCATATAAATATCAGTACTACAGTCCGATTAGCACTGGAACATATGTCTGCAAGGGAAGTGTAGGACTAGCACCATATGTATGTTTGTAAACCATTTGAATTGCCTCCTTGGTTAGCTTCCTTGGAAAATGGTCTAGTGTACTTAAATTGGCTTCAGACCCACGTATCAAGAACTGCATGTCATTTTACGTTACAATTTGCCTTCTGGTAGAGGCATTGATAAATATTTTGTCCGTGTGACCAGGTCTGATGATGGTCTTTGTAATATCCTATCAGCTTCAGTGGAATCATTAAATTAAGACTTGACGGACAGAGCTTCCATATGTTTGGGTTAAAAAATTATTAAACTAAGGTAGAAGCTAACCCTATCTCATCCATACATTTATAATATAGAACTAGCACATACATATATCTGTGCTACAGGATTAGAGCCATTTGTCCTACAGGTCTAGCACCATACATGTATATGTGCTACATGACTTGAGCATTCTGCCTATATCTGTACTACAGAATTAGCACCGTACATATATCTGTACTATGGGACTGGCACCATACATATATCTCTGCTACAGGATTAGCACCATGCATTTATATGTGCTACTAATGCCATTCATAGATCGCTTTTATTGGACTAGCACTATACAATTATCTGTACTACGGGACTACAACCATACATATATCTGTACCACAGGGTTAGCACCATGCATATATCTTTACTACAAGGCTAACACCATGCCTATATCTTTACTACAAGACTAGCACCTTCCATATATCCGTACTACGGTACTGTAATTACCATCCATATATCTATACTACATAACTAGCACCATACATATATCCTCGAACCCCCGAACTGCGACCATCATACATATATCTGTACTGCAGGATTAGCACCATACATATATCCGTACTACAGGACTAGCCCCATGCCCAATTTGGCACAACAGAACTAGCACTGTACATATATCTGTAGTACTACTGGACTGGCACCATACATATATCTGTACTACAAGACTAGCACCATACATTTATCTGTACTACGGAACCAGCACCATATACATCTATCTGTACTACAAGACTAGCACCATACATCTATCTGTACTACGGGACTGGCACCATACATATATTTGTATAACAGGACTAGCACCATGCATATATCTGTAATATAAGACTAGCACCATACAAATATCTGTACTACGGAACTAGCACCATGCATATATCTGTATCACAGGACTAGCACCGTACATATATCTGTACTATGGGACTGTCACCATACATATATATGTACTACAGAACTGGCTCCATGCCTATCTGTACTACAGGACTAGCACCATACATAAATATGTCCTACAGGACTAGCACCATACATAAATATGTCCTACAGGACTAGCACCATACATAAATATGTCCTACAGGACTAGCACCATACATAAATATGTCCTACAGGACTAATACCATTCAAAACTTACATTTATAGGACTAGCACTATGCCTATATCTGTACTACAGGACTAGCACCATACAAATATCTGTATAACAGGACTATAGCACCATACATATATCTGTAATACATGACAAGCACCATACATATATCTGTTATACAGGACTGGCACCATATATGTATCTGTACTATAAGGCTAGCACCATACATATATATGTACTACGGGACTGGCATCATACATAAATATGCCCTACAGAACTAATACCATTCATAGACTACTTTTATAGGACTAGCACCATGCCTTTATCTGTACTACAGGACTACACCATACATATAGCTTTACTAAAGGACTAGCACCATGCCTATATTTATACTACAGGACTAGCACCATACGTATATCTGTAATACAGGACTAGCACCATAGCTATATCTGTTATACAGGACTGGCACAATACATGTATCTGTACTATAGGACTAGCACCATACATATATATGTACTACTGGACTAGCACCTTGCTTTTATCTGTACTACAGGACTAGCACCATACAAATATCTGTACTACGGGACTGGCACCATACATATATCTCTAATACAGGACTAGCACCATACATATATTTGTAATACAGGACCAGCACCATACATATATCTGAACTAAAGGACTAGCACCATACATATATCTGTACTATAAGACTAGCACCATACAAATAGCTGTACTACGGGACTGGCACTATGCCTATATCTGTACTATAAGACTGGCACCATACATATATCTGTACTACGGGACTGGCACCATGCATATATCTGTATCACAAGACCAGCACCGTACATATTTCTGATTGATTGATTGATTGTTGTTTTACGTCACACCACGAATATTTCACGTATTTGGTGACGGCATCTGCCTGATGCAGGGCATACGAATTTTGACCTTTGCAACGGACCCACCCGAAGCAGTGAGGGATCTTTAACGTGCCATGTATACCACGACACGGGGCACGGATTTTACTGTCTCATCCGAAAGACATCACACCGGCATGACCAGAGCGGAAAATCGAACCCCGGCCTTCCGATCAAGAGTCCGACGCGATACCACTAGGCCACGCCGGCTTACATATTTCTGTACTATGGGAGTGTCACCATACATATATCTATACTACATAACTAGCACCATACATATATATGTACTACAGGACTGGCACCATACATAAATATGTCATACAGGACTAATGCCACTCATACATTACTCTTATAGGACTAGCACCATACATATATATGTACTATAGGACTAGCACTATGCCTATCTGTACTACAGGACTAGCATCATATATATATCTTTACTACAGGACTAGCACCATACCTATATCTTTACTAAAGGACTAGCACCATGCCTATATCTATACTACAGGACTAGCACCATACAAATATCTGTACTATGGGACTGGCACCATACATATATCTGTAATACAGGACAAGCACCATAGCTATATCTGTTATACAGGACTGGCACCATATATGTATCTGTACTATAGGACTAGCACCATACATAGATATGTACTACTGGACTAGCACCTTGCTTTTATCTGTACTACAGGACTAGCACCATACAAATATCTGTACTACGGGACTGGCACCATACATATATCTCTAATACAGGACTAGCACCATACATATATTTGTAATACAGGACCAGCACCATACATATATCTGAACTAAAGGACTAGCACCATACATATATCTGTACTATAAGACTAGCACCATACAAATAGCTGTACTACGGGACTGGCACCATACATATATCTGAACTACAGGACTAGCACCATACAAATATCTGTACTACGGGACTGACACCATACATATATCTGTAATACAGGACTAGCACCATACATATATCTGTACTATAAGACTAGCACCATACAAATATCTGTACTACGGGACTGGCACCATGCCTATATCTGTACTACAGGACTAGCACCATACATATATCTGTACTATAAGACTAGCACCATACATATATCTGTACTATAAGACTAGCACCATACATATATCTGTACTATAAGACTAGCACCATACATATATCTTTACTACAGGACTAGCACCATGCCTATATATGTACTACAGGACTAACACCATACAAGTATCTGTACTACGGGACTGACATGAAGGACGACAAGGAGGCGAGAATAGCTTTATTAATGACTACAGCTACAGGAAGTTTTCGACATCGAACAGGCGAATCTCTTGTTCTCGTTTTCAGGACTAGCACCATACATGTATATATACTAGATCTATAGGACTAATGGCATACCCATACCTGCACTATTGGACTAGCGATATACATACATGTGCACTTCGTGACTAACGCCATACAAATTCCCTTACCATAAGACTAGCACCATACATATATCACTTTTATAGGACTAGCACCATGCACATTGTTCCATGGGACTGAAAACATACATTTTTGTACTATCGAACCAGCATCATACATACATGTACATTTCTTCTATAAGAGTAGCACCATACATATATTTGTACTATTAGACTCGTACCATACATACGTTTGTCCATAAGACTAGTACCGTACATACATCTTTGCTATAAGAGTGGTTGATTATTGATTGATTCATTATTGTTTAACGTCACGCCACCATTATTTCACATATATGGTGACGGCACCTGCCTGATACATTGCATCGAAATTTCTGCCTATACAACGGACCTACACGAAGCAGGGAGGGATCTTTTACGTGCCACGCCTACCGTGACACTGGACCTCGGTTTTAACTGTCTCATCCGAACGACAAAACACAGATGTGCCCAAGGCGGGAATCGAACCCCGGATCTTTCGGTCTCAATCTGAGCACCTCATCCACTAGACCACACTGGCTTTGCTACATGAGTAGCATCATACATATATTTATACTATAGAAGCAGAACTTTACTTATATCTGCGCTACACGATTAGGTCCACACATGGGTAGACTTATTATTGAAGAGGATATGACTATTTGGGCTAAATTCCACAGAAAAGAACTTGACTTGTGTGGTGGGGTTGGGCCATTAAAACATTTTTAGAACTCGTAAACACAGGAGTTGCAAGAGGTTATCTGTAGGTGTAGCTGTAGGTATAGTTCATTCATCTTCCGGGTGCTTCATATGGAGGAGAATTTCAATTACAGTTTTGATTTATGTATAAATACACATTATCAACCCAGCGAGACTCGAACCTGTACCGTCTAGAGGTGAGAGACTAAATGCGTTTAAGCGCGATGCTGTTTACCATTCGGTCACGTAAGCCCTATAGAAACATACATTTCTACGGAAGTATGGAAGGGACATGTGGAAAAAAATTACCGCGTACGTACGACTTACTAAGTCGTGCGCACGACCTACTAAGTATTGAACACGAGATAGTTATGTCGTTCGCACGACACAAGAAGTCGTGCGCACGGGATAATTATATCGTTCGCAAGACATAAAAACTGGCTGGTGCGCACGACTTATAATGCAGTGCATAAACAAGAGAGAGAGAGAGAGAGAGAGAGAGAGAGAGAGAGAGAGAGAGAGAGAAATATGACAGACTTATAACCCGATAATTAACTCGACTTCTGATTTTTCTACTCCACGAATATTCCAGTCTTCACATTGTCATCTAAGCTCAAAATGCGTCATAATCGCAAGTTCTTCTTGATACTCCAACACTCTTAAACGGGTGGGGGTTAGGAATGAATGCATGCAAACTTCAGATATACTTCATTCATTTGCCTGCTGGTTCTTTTATACTTGTTTAACTTGTCCAAGGTTTGCCATTTACCAGTCCGGTATTGATATATTAACGGCAAAGATGCCCGAACCAATTACCTTACTTGTTTGAAATAAAGCCGATTCATGCCAGTTGTTTGAAGCAAAGGTGATTTTAGCCCGATGTTCGATGTATATTTCAGGTATATGCTCGGTGTTTGAAATAGAAATGCTTTACCTATCTAATGTTTGAAGTATAGGTGCATTTTATTTTCCCCAATGCTTCAATTATTCTCCTTTCATCTGGCTGGTGCTTGAGATCAATGGTATATATATATATATATATATATATATATATATATTAATGGGGCGAAGTGACGCTATGACAGCCTTTATCTAGAATATTTCAGAGGGGATAACATCCTGATCCTCGTCCTCTCTGCCTGTTAGTCGGGACTCCAACAGAGCAGAGACAGCTTTCAAATAGGCAAAGCATGGTTTCTTCAAGTTGATGTCACGAAATATTTTTATACCTTTATTTCATAATGATATTTAGGTCCTATTTTTATGACCTCTCAACTTGAACAGCCAATTGATCCTTGTTCTCTATATGGAGGAATATTTATAAATGTTTAAATGTTTGCTCTTTGATAGTACTGCTTTTATGGATAGTGGGAGGGTGAACTCGTAAACTGGTTAACCACACCAATTAAGCGACACCTGTAACATCAATTGAGTGTCCCAAAATGGTACCACAACTGCAATATAAACGAATGTTTCTGTAATGTCTTTTTGTATGCTCATTCTTTTATTATTTCCATGTCAGTAGCAATTTATTTAATTGTGTCAGATGTCATCTTTCTTCTCTTTCATAGCCTTATATTTCATTAAAATAACACCTTTGTGTGTGCGAGATTTTTTTATTGATCTGTTTTAATTAAACTTCCGGATATCTGACAGATTATGATATATGCATTCAAATTCATTGTATGAAGAAATAACATTCCATAACAAATTAACATGGTTTAATGGCAATAAGATAAAAGTCTTTACAAGATTCATCTAAATAATTAAATAATTTGTAGCTGAAAACAATGCTTTTCGATGATTCAAAATGAAAGAATACATGAAAGGCCATCAGAAGTGTATGACAATGCTATTATGTAGTTTGGAACTACCAGAAACTCATGACGACCACAAAAAGAACAAATATTGGATCTCAACAAATAAAAAGGGTTTAGGGGGAGTTGTGAAGGCATAATATTTTGCACAGAAAAATTTTAGTCCAAATCTCATAACTCTGTAAATTGTTTTGGAAAGTATTCCCCTTCCAGTATGCAAGTCTTCATATGGTGTTCTTTCTTTGTATCATGTTTCATCAACACCCTCTAAAGGATTTAGGAGGACTTGCAAAGACAAGTTATCTTGCATAGAAAAATTCAAGTCCAAAAGTCATAACTACTGTAAAATGTTTTGAACTGCATTCCTCTTCTAATATGCACATCTTCATATATTATTTTTTCTTTATACCATGTTTCATCTAAAGGGTTGAAGAGGAGTTATGAAGACCAGATCTGAATAACTTTAAGTCGAAGAGTCATATGTAATGTTTTGGACAGCATTCTCCTTCCAATATGCACATTTTAATAGGGTGTTCTTTCTTTGTACCTAGTTTCATCAATATCCCCCAAAAGCTTTTAGAGGTTGAGTTGTGAAGACAAGGTATCTTAAGAAAATCTTAGTCCAAGGGCCATAAATCTTGTAATTTATTGGTACAGCATTCCCCTTCCAATATGCACATCTTTATATGGTGTTCTTTCATTGTACAAAGTCTCATCTAAATCCCCCACAGGTTTAGGAAGAGTTGCAAAGACAAGATAGGTGGGACAGACAGACAACAGTGGTATAGCATAAGCCAACATTTTATGTGGCCGTACAAAAAGAATGAGGCAAGTTTAGTAGCTGTACACAACACCAACAAATCCAATAGGAAAGTTTTTGAAAAATTGCAGAAACAGAGATCTTATAGAAATTTTGCCTGGAAAGTCCTTTTAGTGAATACAAAAATATTAAAAACTGTAACATCCAATCCGATCTGAAAAGATAAAAGACAACAGTTGTTATTTTCATCTTCAAGGAAAATTACGGAAGTTTGAAAATGCATTTAAACAGCTAGCACATTAAGTGAAGTATTTGAGATTATATGTATGTGTATGTATAAACTGGTATATAAATATATAATGCATGTAGCTGATTTTTAATTAGCTTACATTTCTTTTCTTGTGCTAAGTAAATAGCAAAACTAATGGTATTATTGTTATTTACAGTGTATATTATGCAAGTCACTGATCTAAAATGTGTGTGTGTGTTTGTGTGTGTATGTGTGTATGTATTGACACTTAATACACTAGGAAATCCTGACTGACAATTTACTCAAGAAACAAGCTGTACATAACATGTAGATGAAGAGATCTAGTCCAAGTATCGGGAAACAATTGTAAACTTCTTTCTAAACTTTAGAGTTAACCTTGAAATTTAACATTTGTAATATGTAATACCCGATACTGTTGTACAATGCAAATGAGAATATCCTAGTACTTCACACTTAAAGTTAAAGTCCAAGAACTTTTGACTTAATGATAAATTGTTTCCTGATGCTGAGACCTGATCCATCAATCATGACTGCTGAATGTAATTATAAAACATTACCTATACTATCATATCAATCTTAAAACACACATGAAAACGCTAAATACAAATGTTGAAGTATATTTTCACCTACCCTGGTTGTTTATTACAGTTCTAGTACATAAAGTCAATGCTGCATAGAGCTAGTCCTATAGTACAGATATATATATGGTGCTAGTCCTATAGTACAGATATATGTATGGTTCCAGTCCTATAGTACAGATTTATGTATGGTTCCAGTCCTGTAGTACAGATGTATGTATGGTGCTAGTTCTATAGTACAGATGTATGTATGGTGCTAGTTCTATAGTACAGATGTATGTATTGTGCTAGTTCTATAGTACAGATATATGTATGGTGCTAGTCCTATAGTACAGATATATGTATGGTGCTAGTCCTATAGTACAGATATATGTATGGTGCTAGTCCTATAGTACAGATATATGTATGGTGCTAGTCTTATACATGTAGTACAGATATATTTATGGTGCTAATCTTATAGTACAGATATATGTATGGTTCCAGTCCTGTAGTACAGATTTATGTATGGTGCTAGTTCTATAGTACAGATATATGTATAGTGCTAGTCCTATAGTACAGATATCTGTATGGTTCTAGTCCTGTAGTACAGATATATGTATGTCCTGTGTGTTACTAATCCTGTAGTAAAGATAGATGTATGGTTCTAGTATTACAGTACAGATATATGTATGATGCTAGTCATTTAGAACATGTATGTACATGGTTCTAGTTATGCAACACATGTATATGTATAATGAAAGTGCTGTAGTACAGATAAATGTATGGAGCTAGTCATGTACATTTATAAGTATGGTGCTAGTGCTGTAGTACAGATATATGTATGGTGCTAGTCCTGTAGTACAGATATATGTATGGTTCTAGTAATGTGGTACAGATATTTGTATTGCACTTGTGTGTATACTGTTGAACTGAATCTTATTCCAGTTCTTCTTTTTTGTAAAACCTGAAAGGTATAAAAGTTACACCAAATAAATTAATATATTGATAAATTTGTGGAATAGAATTAGACTGGAAATTGGAAATTCAAGTGATGAACTTTAGTACAGATATGAGAAAATAGCACCCACTGTTATATGTTGTATATTATACATGTAATTCCCATCTTCTTTCTTTGCACTGTTAACAAAATAAGAAACATGTTTATTTACAGATTTTATCTTTAATGAATTTACATTCAATACTTACTTGCATAGGCCATACTTGTTCGATTATGTTTTACGATCTGAAAATACAACATTTGTTATTTAATTTTATAACATAATGCTTCAATTACACAAAAGAAATTACTTATAAAATTTAATATTTCACTTTGTATCTCTATTAGTTATGTCAAGAAAGATGAAAACATAAATTGTGGTTGCCAGCATGGATACTAGTTGTGCCAGTATCCTAAATAATACTGATTTATACCATCACCAGTATTCTCCAGTTCTATTGTATACAGAAATCTTGAATTTTAGGAAAATGGACTCTCAGATTTAGAAAAATTGTCCCTCACTATTTTCTGCAAACAAATCATTAAATTGTTGAGAAGACAGGTATAATTCATGAAAATGATAATAATGATATATGTACAAAAATGATGTGTTAGCAATGAAGTTAATTTATATCTATAATGATAGTTTGTAGTCTGCATGTAATGTAGTCCATGTATATAGATACATATTCCTGTACAATATGTATATGTATGGTGCTAGTCCTGTAGATCAGGTATATGTATGGTGCTAGTCCTGTAGTACAGATATATGTATGGTGCTAATCATGTAGAACATATATATGTATGGCCCTGTTTATGTAGGGCATGTATAGGTATGGCATTACTCATGTAGTAATTTGTCATGTAGTACATATATATGCATGGTGTAGTTATGTATGGTGCTAGTCCTGTATTACAGATATATGTATGGTACTAGTCCTTTAACACAGACATGTGTAGTGCACTAGTCCTATAGTCTGTATGTAATGTAGTATATAGATATATATTCTTGTAGAACATGTATACTGTATGGTGCTAGTCCTGTAGAACACATATGGTGCTAGTCCTGTATTACAGATTTATGTATGGCTCTAGTCCTGTAGGACAGATATATGTATGGTGCTAGTCCTTTAGCACAGACATGTATATTGCACTAGTCGTATAGTCTGTATGTAATATAGTATATAGATATATATTCTTGTAGAACATGTATATCTATGGTGCTAGTCCTGTAGTACAGCTATATGTATGATGCTAGTCATGTAGAACATTAGATTTATATGAATGGCACTGGTTATGTAGTGCATCCATATGTAGGGCATTACTCATGTAGTACAGATATATGTATGATGCTAGGCATGTAGTGCAGATATATGTATGGTGTTTGTCATGTAGAACAGATATATATTTATATATGGTTCTAGTCCTGTAGTACAGATATATGTATGGTTCCAGCCCTGTAGGATAGATATATGTATGGTGCTAGTCCTTTAGCACAGATATCTGTATTGCACTTGTCCTTAAGTGTAAAAAAATGTCGTGCTAGTCATGACGCTAGTCATGTAGTACATATACATGTATTGTATGGCACTAGTCCTGTATGAGATGTATAAGTATGTAACATGTACTGGTCCTACAGGACAGATATATGTACTAGTATGCTAATAGTCATATAGGACATTTATATGTATAGTGCTAGTTATGCAGTGAATGTATGTGTTTGGTGCTAGTCATGTAGCACAGCTATATGTATGGTGCTAGTCTTGTAAGACAGATATATGTATGGTGCTAGCCAAGCAACACATGTATATGTATGGTGCTAGTCCTGTAGAACATGTATATATATGATGCAAGTACTCGTGCTGTAGTACAGATAAATGTATGGAGCTAGTCATGTAGTACATATATATGTATGGTGCTAGTCAACCAACATATCTATATGCATGGTGCTAGTCATTTAGAATATGTATGTGCATGGTGCTAGTCCTGTAGCAAAGATATATGTATGGCTCTAGTCCTGTAGGACAGATATATGTATGGTGCTAGTCCTTTAGCACAGACATGTGTATTGCACTAGTCCTGTAGTCTGTCTGAAATGTAGTATATAGATATATATTCTTGTATAACATGTATATGTATACTGCTAGTCCTGTAGAACATGTATATGTATGGTGCTAATCCTCTAGTAAAGATATATGTATGGTGCTAGTCCTGTATTACAGATATTTGTATGGTGCTATTCATGTAGAACATATATATGTATGGTGCTAGTCAAGCAACACATGTATATGCTTGGTGCTAGCTATTTAAAACATGCATGGTGTTAGTCCTGTATTACATATATATGTATGGTTCTAGTCATGTTGTACATATATATGCATAGATCTAGTCCTGTAGTATAGCTATATGTATGGTGCTAGTCATGTAGAACATATGTATGTATGGTGCTAGTCATATAGTGCATGCATATGTATGGCATTACTGATGTAGTACAGATATATGTATGGTGTTTGTCTTGTAGTACAGATATATGTATGGTGTTTGTCATGTAGTACAGATATATGTATGATTGATTGATTGATTTTTGTTTAACGTCACACCACGAATATTTCACGTATATGGTGACGGCATCTGCCTGATGCGGGGCATACAAATTTTGACCTTTGCAACGGACCCATCTGGAGCAGTGAGGGATCTTTAACGTGCCATGCATACCACGACACGGGGCCTCGGTTTTTACTGTCTCATCCGAAAGACATGACACCGGCATGACCAGAGCGGGACTTGAACCCCGGCCTCCCGATCAGGAGTCCGATGCGATACCACTATGCATGGTGTGGTTATGTAGTACATTTGTGTGTACATGTATATGTATCGTGCTAGTCCTGTATTAAAGATATATGTATGGCTCTAGTCTTGTAGGACAGATATATGAATGGTGCTAGTGTATTGCACTAGTCCTGTAGTCTGTCTGTTATGTAGTATATAGATATATATTATTGTAGAACATGTATATGTATGGTGCTAGTCCTCTAGTACAGATATATGTATGGTGCTAGTCCTGTAAAACATGTATATGTATTATGCTAGTCCTCTAGTACAGATATATGTATGGTGCTAGTCCTGTAAAACATGTATATGTATGGTGCCAGCCATTTAGAACATGTATGGGCATAGTGCTAGTTCTGTAGTACAGATATATGTATAGTTCTAGTTATGAAGTACAGATATATGTATGGTTCTAGTCCTGTAGTACTAGTACAGATATATGTATGGTGTAGCTATGTAGTACATGCATATGTATGATGCTAGTCCTGTATTACAGATATATGTATGGTTCTGGTCCTATAGTACAGCTATATATGTATGGCACTATAGTCATGTAAACATATATATGTATTGCACTGGTTATGTAGTGCATGCATACGTAGGGCATTACTCATGTAGTAGAGATATATGAATGATGCTAGGCATGTAGTGCAAATATATGTATGGTGTTTGTCATGTAGTACAGATATATGTATGGTGCTAGTCCTATAGTATAGATATATGTATGGTTCTAGCCGTGTAGGAAAGTTATATGTATAATGCTTATCCTTTAGCACAGATATCTGTATTGCACTTGTCCTTAAGTATAAAAAAATGTGGTGTTAGTCATGACGCTAGTCATGTAGTACATATATTGTATGGCACTAGTCCTGTAGAAGATGTATAAGCATGTCACATGTACTAGTCCTGCAGGACAGATATATACATGCTAGTAGTCATGTAGGACATTTATATGTATGGTGCTAGTTATGCAGTGAATGTATGTGTATGGTGTTAGTCATGTAGCACAGATATATGTATGGTGCTAGTCATGCAATACATATATATGTATGGCGCTAGTCATGTAGAACATGTATATGTATGTGCATGGTGCTTGTCCTGTAGCACAGATATATGTATGGGTCTAGTCATGTAGTACAGATATATGTATGGTACTAGTCATGTAGTGCATATATATGTATGGTTCTAGTCCTGTAGTACAGCTATATGTATGGTGCTAGTCATGTAGTACTGATATATGTATGGTGCTAGTTATTTATTACATGTATATGTATGGTGCTTCTTTTTCTTCCATTAAAGTGAAAGACCACATAATTGTGGCATCATCCCAGTCTGCTTGCTGTGTAGTAGATATGTGTATGGTGCTAGTCCTGTATATATACCGTGGGTATGTATGGTGCTAGTCATGTAGTACATAAAATAGGTAAGGTGCTAGTTCTTTAGACAGATATAATGTATTGCACTAGTCCCGAAGTACAGATTAATGTATAGTGCTGATATATGTATGGTGCTAGTCACATAGGACATATATTGTATGGTGATAGTCATGTAGTACAGACATATGTATGGTGCTAGGCATGTAGTACTTAAGTAGAGATAAATGTATGGTTCTAATGTCATGTAGTACAGATATATGTATGTTGCTATATAGTCCTGTAGTACAGATATATGTATGTTGCTTGTCACATGTATAGGACATATATTGTATGGTGCTAGTCATGTAGTATACAGATATACCGGTATGGATGGTACTAGTGATGTAATACAGTTATACATAATTTGTATTTTGCTAGCCATATAGTACAGATACATGTATATGCATGGCGCCAGTAACACTGTATGGCAACTGCAACAGTCATGTTATGTTTGGATGATTTGCAAATGTAGTTGCAATGTGCACTGGACATGATGGGAAGGTCTGTTCTGACTGTTAAGATTTAGAGGGGGGGGGAGTAGGTTGGATAATACAAATGTGCCCCCATTTTCAAAAAATCCTGGATCTGCCACAGTACTGTATGTATTTTGTAGTCACATAGTACAGATATATGCATGTTGCTAGTTCTAGTAGTGTCCACCAGATATAAGTAGGGTACTTGGTGGCGGATCCATGTGGCCTGCCCCCTCTCCCTTTTTAGCCACAAATGTACATGGCAGGTTGATAATAAGGTTGAAACACTCAATCAATGAATAAAACTCCAGATTTGGCACCCAAAATGGCCGAGTGTTATGGGTAATTCTTGACTTTCACACGCGGTCCAAGCTTTCGGAAATCATGGATCCGCCACTGGTGTTTGACAGTACAGTACTGCACTGTACAAGTTATCTTGTGACGAGTTGTCTTGGGGACAAATATTACTGATACCTTAAATAGTTGGCCATAGGGAAATAAGCTGTGATTCGTCAAAGGAATTTATAAGAAATAATAAAACATTTTACCAACTGAATCCTGAGAACGTGTTGTTTATATTATTATTCAAATTCGAAAGTAAGCTACGCGCATGCGCTCTTCATGGTGCTTAGGCTGGTGCTAAGATGTAGCAGTGCACTACTATAATACCTCTCCAACATTGGTAAACCGAAAGTCCTGGGAAAATCTTCATCAAAGTCAACCAGATGCTTGAAAATTAAAGCCATATCGTGCGATTATTTTTCACTATGCTGTATTTTCAAAAACGCTACTACATGATTTACAATGTATGACCTACATAAGAATATTTTTACATCAGTCTTGGCCTTGGTCAAGGTATCAAAACAGAATTCGAAAGAAAAACAAAGGGTCATAAGAGATGAACAAGACAGGTGTCACCACCATATAGGCCTACTATATACTATTGGTAAACAAACACGTCTGTGTGTGTTAGGGGATAGGGTGACACATTTGTTTGGGTCGTATTATTTTTTAAACAAAATTGTGCAAAACTGAGTCTGAAAAGAGGCAAAAAGAGTAGCTAACACAGCAAAAATACGAAGAATTTCGTGGTTAAGTATTATTAAAAAGGATAAATAATGAGAATCAATGTGGAAAATTGTTAACACAATAAGAGTACAAATCAAAGATATACTGATCCGATATCCACAACTGGAAGTCGAAGAAACACGACAATACATATGTAAATATTATATTAGCAATCACATACCTCTGTCAAAACAGAGGTGGGATCAGGTGCCATGGAGGAGTAAGCATCCGCTGCCGACCGGTCAGCAGTTAGTGAAATACTTTTAAAAATACTTATATATGACTGCAATAAACAGAAATAATTTGAAAAATTAAAAGTCTAGGCTGCTACGCCATTTTCTTTTTCGCTCTTGACACCTACAGAACACTTATAAAATATCAAAGCACTGTCACTCACTGTTTAAAAGTTTGACACCCACTCTGACAAATATATTTTACGGACAAACACTGAATCTCTAACGACTGGACATCTTTTCTAAGCGTGTGGAGAGAGATAAACAATAAATCAACCCGGTTTAAAACATACATGAAACTGAAAGAGACTAGACAGCATTATTGTTATCACAGTTTATTCTCTAATCATCACAACTTATCCCAGTATCACATCAACAACATGTACAGGTTTATAAATAGATTTCAATGATTGCACTTGCTACATAAACCACATGACAATATGAACACTTGAAACATATCACTACTTTCAAAATAAAGCTATTGAAGTGGAAAATCAGAAAGAAGTATTCAGCAAAATTTCTCAGTAAAACTTGTGAGAAAACAAGACTTAAATGTATAGTCTCAGTGTATACTATATATTATACTATATATTACATGAATAATACATGAAGTATTACGCTCAACTTTTGAGTACACTTCGTATTGGAAGAAGAAGAAGAATACATGTTTTATCATATAGCATGAAAGTGACACAGCGTCATAATATGGTACAATATCTTTTTTTGCTCTCTCTTTTCTGCTATAAAGTTTTGTACAAGAATGCTCACATATTAATTGTAGCAAAATGAAATTTATATTTGAACAAAGGTATTTTATTTTTCATTACATTTTTAACTCCCTACCAAAACTTGTACCAGTAAATCTTTACCATCAATATAAATATGATAATAAATACAAAGCAAGTTAAGGGCCATAAGTAGTTTATGACATACATGTATTTACTTTTACATGCATCCATATGTACTTTGAATGTAAATGTATGTACATATCCTTATAAATGTACTATAGAACAAATAAATAAAAATGTATATTGCATAAAGCTTTTAAGCCATTACTCTTCATTTTCAAATCTTTTTCTCTGATTAGTCTATTAAGCATTAAAACATACAGACTGAAATGTAGAGAGAAAACATGCCATTATGTAGTGTTTAGAACACACTTTCAAAGAGTAGATTGGAATGAATCAGTTGGTCCCTATTCCACATAAACAAGTCACATGACAAAGTAAATGAATGACTGAGGAATTCAAATGGTTGAGATGCTGAGTACACAAGATGTATATTACATCATCAGGCTCTCAATAGTTCATTTTTCATTAAAGAAGTGTTATTTGTTACTATAGCATCTATCACATCTAACATTTAAATTTTCATGCTGACCCATAATGACTCAAATTCCACCTTTTCCTTTTGATTATAGCACAGGACCGATAATAAAGAAGAAAGGTGAACATTACTTTAAAGTCTACCACTATGAAATAAACTGATATGTTAATGATATTGTAATGACTCTGACATGCTTTATGATTTCAATGGTCAGATCTATATTTCATATTACCAATACATGTACCTCATTTTTTACCCAAAATGCATGCTTAAAATCACAACATCCCTCTGTATCTTTCAGGTCTACAGTAGACATTTTAAAAATCCTCATCTATGGCTTTGACTTCTTTTTATCCAGTATTACTATCCATATACACCTAAGAGTCTAATTTGTACAGTTTCACAGATGATTGCAATTATTCCAATCCTGTGTGTAAATGCTATATTAATTACTTCTGAAGTACACAAATAAAAATAGCAATTCAGTTTTGAAATAATCTACTACATGAACAAGCTTTGAAATTGTTTCACACAGGAATTAGCAATACAAAATACTTTGAATTTTTCTATCGCTTAGTCTTCTTTCCCTGAATCTGTAGTTGCAGTTGTCTATTTTCCTGTGAAAGTCGACTTATTTCACCTCCCAATGTATCTAAACTCTCCTGCAATACATGGTAAAATATAAACAATTTTTTATGAATAGTTACAGATCACATTTCAAGTTGGAAAGAATGTGGTAAGAACACTTCATTAGATTGGTTTCCTTATACACTGATTAGTTTAATCATTTATATCAATGAATGTATACAAAGAATCATAACTCTTGCTTAGAAAGTAATATAATTAAATGATAATAGATATAAACAGCAACATATAATCATCATCTACAATATTACTTTTAGAGTGATGTTTTTCAAGAGAGTGTCCTCCAGCACTGCTTGCAGTTTACGATTGATTTCCAGTGACAAATCCAAGGTCATTGCACTATCCGTCTGGTGGGAGCTATATACAGAGCCCATGATGCTATGTTTTCTGGATATCTGAAGCTATAAATGACCATTCCTATTAGTGATAGAGATTGTATAATACAGAGAAATGGTTTTGTTACATGTCCTCTGTCTGATCGTTGTCCCTTTTATTTGTCAACAAATGTTCTAAATATTACAAGATAATCAATACTTTTTCTGGAAAATGTTAACTTTTTGCACCTCTTTTTTAACTCCTCAGTAAACCATCTACTGAAAGAATGCATTTATTGCAGAAATGTAGAGGATTTCTATTTAAGACAGGATTTTTCCTTACATACATGAAATGTCTTGTGCTATGACATCATATGAAAAATTTTCTGGTCAGTTAATGATAGTAGCTACTGGAGCTAGTGGTAATGAAGAACAAGCTGTGTTCGTAAAAACACTAATGCTCCCGGCAGCAATAAAGTCCAAAAAGTTATTTTTAGTTTGAAGGTCACTGTCAAGGTCAAAAGGTCATTGACCTTGGTGTCATTTGAAAGGACTTCATTAGCTGAGTACGCATGTCAAATATGAAGTCTCTATCCCTCACGGTTCAAAAGTTATGGCCAAGAATAAAGTTGACAATAGACAAACAGACAGACAGACAGGACAAAAACAATATGCCATGATCTATCAATCTGGGGCATAAAAAATTTTCATAAGTGATCTATAATATATGGAAAACAGAACCAAATTAATAATCCCCAGATTTTGTATTTTCCAGTAATACGAATAGAATAAATGGAATTGACAATCCTTTACTTGTGTGTCATTTTACTCTTCTCTTATTATTTGACAGAGTTAGCCACCAAATAATGATCAAGATCTTTACATTGAGAAGTCCCTTCTAAATTTCCTACCTTTTCGTCGTCATAACAGAGGCAAATTTTGTAGAATTTTTAACAGAAACCGTTAAACAGATACATATTAAAATTAAGGATAAGATAAGAACAAGTAAATATAGATATCAATTCCACAAAAAACAAGAGGCCCAAGTTGGCCTATATCACTCATCTGAGTACCTAGATGATCAGTCATGCAGGAAGGAAGAAGTCATTTATTTTTGCATTACTGTGACTAAGTCAACACAAGTGTTGAAAATATGTCAAATTTTATTTCATACCAGAATAAAAAACAACAACACTTTTGCACATCCATTCTGATGATTTTGATATTAAGCTTTGCTTTATCACATTTGCTTTGTCTCTGCAAGATGTGATTCAGGAAAAAAAGTTAGACATTTTCTTTAGGTTGGGCCTTTTGATGACTGATTTCAAGCCTAGGTCATGAATAACATTTGTTTCAAATATTGTCCAGATCCAACTTAAAATGGCCTAATTTCAAATGCTGAGTGTTATGAAACATCTAAAAACTTAATCAGATGTGTAAAGAAATGAAAAAAAATTTGACCATAGCTGGATTTGAACTGCTACTCTCCATATTTTAATTACCAAGTGGTATATGTACCATTGTGAGACCTATTTTTTAGCCATGGTGGCACCCACTGTTGACCAATTTGGATGAAATGTACAAAATTGATAGAGGACCTATAGTACTTCACATATACCCTGTTTCATCCAAATCTTTAATGTGGTATAACAGTAGAAGTTAGAAAGGTGAAGAATTGTCCCTATACATCCTTACTTGGAAGTTTAAGAAAATTCAGAGAAAATCCAAAAAATTGAAATATTGACAAAATGCATTCAAAATAACACTCCTTACCATAATTATGATTAAAATAGTCCATAAGAAATCATCATTATCAATTAACTAGGAAATATGACACTTTTCTGCACTGAAATCACCAAGTCCAAAAAATGTCGAAAAAATCTTCTAAAATTTGATTTTGAAAGGGAACCAAACTGACAATACTTCTTCACTCATCCCTCTAGATCATTTCTATGCATTCTGTTTGTTTCTGTATACAGCCAGTATAAAGTAAAAGATTGCCAAAGGAGGGTACTCTTGTGACCTACTTTTGACTCTGGTGTCACCATCTGTAAAGAGATCTGGACGAAAACCACAAAATTGAAGGGGATCATAAGTTAATTATTTCTAAATAAGTTTGATTAAAATCCTTCCAACAGTTTTGCAGAAAAAATTGAAAATGGCCAATGCCCCCTTTTTTTGGAAGTCTTAAAAGATTAATAAAAAAAATCTAAAAATTGAGATACTGACAATATTCTTTCACAATAATATGCCTTACCATAATTATGATCAAAGTTGTCCATAGAAAATCATCAGTACCAATTTACTGAACAAGAGCAACACCTAGCATGGATTAATATGCCCGTCGCTTACTTTGGACATGATCAATGTGAACGTATGGTTTTATTACCCCCAAACTTGGGTCTCTTTGGTAATACTTTTATGGAATATTGAAATCCAAAAAGAGGGATCTACCGGTAAGTCCCATAACTCTGTAACGACAAAATGGAATTTGCCCAGAACTAAAAACTGGCTTCCCCTATACTATTTAAGCATTCTGTATAAGTTTCATGAAAAGCAACTGACGTTTACTTAAGTTATCGAGTTACATAGCACCTCCATAGCATCTTATAATAGTAAAAATAAAATCCAGGTTACACAACTCTGTAACAACAACACAGAATTTGCTAAAATTCAAAAGGCAGCTTCCTCTTCCCTATTTAAGCTTTACATGTATGAGTTTCATGAGAAATAGCTGACGTTTACTTAAAAGTTATCGCGTTCCACAGCATGTTCTCATAGTAAAAATAAAATACAAGTCCTATAACTCCGGAACAACAAAACGGAATTTGCTCAAAATCGAAAGGCAGCTTCTTCTACACTGTTTAAACATTCTCTGTGAGTTTCGTGAAAAACAGCTGACATTTACTAAAGTTATCTCGTTCCATAGGGGACGGACAGACGGACGAACAGATGGACATCGCCATATCATAATATGTCCCGTCCTTTGACGGGCGTATAAAAAACGTGACCATTTTCTGCATTGAAATTACGAAGTCCAAAAAAATGTTGCTCGGAACAGTACCAAAACTAAAAACACTTCTTCACACTTCCCTCTAGATCATTCCTATGCAATCAGTTTGTCTCTGTATGCGCCCAGTCTGAAGAAGAAGTTGATCAAAGGAGGATACACTCTGTGACATACTTTTGCCTGTGGTGGCGCCACCTGTTGAAGGATTGGGACAAAAAACAACAACACTTGTTGGGGACCATGAGTATTTTATTCCTATCAAGTTTCATAGAAATCTGTTCGGCAGTTCTTGAGAAGAAGTCGAAAATGTGAAAAGTTTACGACGGACGGCGCACTATGACTTTTAAAAAAAAACATCAATGGGAGTGATTGCGACCAGACAGTAAATAGATGCAGTTTTCGATTTGGAACTCTTTTTAATTCAGATTTTCATTTTGGTTTTATACAGCTTCAGATCTTTTGGGTATAACTGGTGAGGTAAGGTAATAATAAGGTTTAACAGATAAATAGACATGATTGCTTTTATAATCAGAACTTTGATATACATATCAATATGATAGGAGAGAAAGCAAAGGTGTGCATATAAAAAGAAAATTATTAGTAGAGCTTTGTCAAGTAGTTTTACTGTTCCATTTTGCTTTTTCAATAATCTTCATGCACATTCAGGAAACTGTTTGGCCTACAGAATACTGGAAATGATTGACAGATAGCCGACCTTAGAAATGTTATTACAGTACCTCATGGAACATGCACTGTCTGTTAAGATAGTAGATATAGAAATGTAATTGATGGACACACAAACAAAGGATGGAGAAATTCCAAAGTGTTGCTTGACATCTGACCTAAAAATGTGTGTAGGTTGTACCGTATCATATATGCAAAAATTTCACAATCAAAACCACTAAGCCTTGACCTTCATACAACAGTCATGACAACTTCATTTGTAATAAAGTCTTACCGGTAAATAAATATCTGAAATGTACTCTTGCTTGTAAACAACTTATTGAAAAGGTAAAATTCTATTCCCAACAATACATTTAAGGCCACTGTGATCAAGTATAAGAAGCCATACTCTAGTGCTTTCTTCATGATATCAAAGAAGAATTTTCAATAGACTAAAAGAATCAATATCTACAAAATACACCTGTCACTTAATATAAGGATGGCAACAAAGGGCAAAAGTAAATTATTATTAGTAATAATTCCATATAAGGTAATTAGGAACTTTTTTCCATTTCCTCACAAAAAAGGTACATGTACATGCATGAACTAAATAATTAAACATGGTGACATCTTTACAAACCTTTGATCTATTGTGCTTTTGTAAGTGTAAATCTTTTTGAACAAGGAGGGTAACTCTTGTCTCCATTAGAGAATGATTGACTTAAACATCTTTGCATACCAATCTATTGAGTACAATACCTCCTTCTATACAGTGAAAGAAATCCAAACCATGCAGTGGTTTGGGACAAGAGTACTAAAAGTTTGAAGAAATTTTATGATTCAAAATAATTCATTAAAATTTTCTGGAGTCACAAATCAAAGTCTCAAACAGTAAATGGAAGTAAAATTGATTAAATCTACATCTAAAGCCAAATATATAGATTGCACCTTTTACACCCTTCTACTTGATGTTCATTTCAACAAATTTTGGAAAATGTTTTCAATTCCCAATCATGTAGATAAATTATCAAACATACAGCAACAGATCAGATTCAAATGCACTAAATAAGTTGTCTCACTCATTTAAATCTTCCTCACTACTCCCCATAGTATGTATTTATGTGTAAAGAATATGCAGTACTTCTGGCCTTAACTTATTTGTATAATACTGTCTAGAATTTTTACTATTTTCTTCTTAGTACTATGCCAATGGCTTTAGGAATAGAAAATGATAAATCATATATAAAGTGGTTCAGTAACTACAGTATTCAAAGAAACACATACTTCCTGCTAACCATTTTTCAAAAGTGTGACTCCAGATAAACAGTCATACGGATGGACAGATACACAACAAAGTAATCCCTATAAGTCATGTTGCTTTCAGACATCACAAAATCTTAGTTGTTCTGGGTCTGGGGCCATAAACAGGGAAAATATATGTGCTTAAGTCATAATTTCATATTCTTCTTTTCAACAATGAATAAATAACTGGGATTTGGATTTTATTGAGTTTTATTCTATTGATAAATAGAATTAAAGCATTTTGCATGACAATTTCCCCAGCCTTAGGGACATTTCTTTCACAAACAAGGAAATGACAATAACCCATTTTCACAGTCTGTGTTTGTTAACTCTGCTGTAAATTATTTCAGAGGAGTTACATTCATAAATCAGACAATTGGGTTATTAGATAACCACAACTATTTATAACCAGTAGAATACATAAGCAATTCTAAAAATCAATTCCCTTTGTTGCAGCCAATCACCACAGCATCCCAAGTGTAGTACTTTTCAGCACTAAGCAATGACACCAACAAAGCAAAAACAAAAGATAAATGTATATACTAAGGGTACACATATCCAATCTACATTACTCACATGGGTTGCGTACTTGCATCCTCATAATGTCAATGACGTGTCATTCTGTCTAACACAAACCTTTGACAAAAATTACTTTAAAAGCTGGGCTTGCAAATTAATATTTGTTTTCAAGTGAAACATATGGAACCATTCAGTAGATAGATCTCAGCAAGCAACACATGTAATATCTATAATATAGTATTATATATTAAAATGTTTTTAATATACAGTATTCAAAAATTACTGATAAGAAAATATTTTCGGAAACCTTTTTTACATATGTAAGTTCTAGTACCCTGCTTTCATAGTTTGATCTCCTAAGAGAAAAATAGATGCAGAATGATGACTGACTGTTTATTCTGAAATACTAAAACAGCAATTTCATTGGATGATTTATTTTTAGAAGTTATGCTGTACCTACTGTGAGCCAAGCTATTGAACAGCAACTTTTGTTAAAGGTTTATCCTTGGGGCTCAGTCACAAGGTCTTGACATAGTGAAGATGGTGTACATGAAGAAATCAGACATTTACACATATGACTAACAAAGAGGTATCATCCAGTGCTCAATACCCACATACAACATGCAAAATTATGAACACAAATTGATGTAAATTGCTATATAAAAGCTGAAATTCCTCAATTATCATTTTAAAAATGTCATCTTCAAGTTCAAAGATGCCATAAATAGAACTAAAATGAAAAGGTACTCTAGGAAAGATTTTTATAATACATATACGAATTGTACCTCACCTGGGATTGTTTCCCGTGATTTGGCTGGAGAACAATGAAAGCATAGTATAACAAAGATCCCAAAAAGCTAAGCAATCCATACCTTAACTTAGCATGCAGAAACATCAAAAAGAAATTGTAAAATAAATCTGGGGGGCATACGTTTTATGTTGATACTAAAGCATAACTCATTAATGATTTCATTATGTTCAAGTACACATTTTTGATAAAAGAAATCGCAGAATCTTTATTTTAGATGAATTCAAAACAGAACTTTAACAGCAGGAGCTGCACATTCATAAGATACAGACTCGTCCATTCTTAAATTAAAAGTCGAATAATTTTTATGACTTTCCTCCTGACCCTGTGACAAAAAAAATTCAAAAGGCTCCTTTTCTGTGGACCCGTATTTCATTTACATACATGTTTTCAACAGGAAGTTAGCAATTTCAATGATATTTGGGCCAACAAATGAACTTTTAAAATTCTGACCTTTTCCTTCAAGTCTTATATTGGAACATCAAAATGCATTCTCACCTCTCTATGATCAAGCATCACATAAAATCAGGAAGGAAACAGATTTGACAAGACCAATGTAGTTCTTATTGTTAACATTCATCAATAATTTTCATGGTCACTGTAACCCCTTAGCAAAGGTCATAATCAAGTTGTTTCACATGGGTTAAGCATTTTTAAATTGTTAAATAGACAATGAATTTAAAAGCTAGTTGCCTTGGACACATAATTTGTGGTTAAACACATCAACACTTAAATGGGAGTAGGCATTATATTCAGATGGGAAGACCTAATGAAACATAAAAGTTCAAGTCTTGGATGTTACAAAAAGTAAACAAATGTCTAAAAACCAAGTATGTTGATAGAAAAATAATGAAATCAACTGATTATGTGAAGAGGTGTAAAATATAAATATAAAGTACATATTACTATATGATGTATTTACAAACCTTATTTATGTCTGTTTGCTCAGGAGTTAGAGTCCCCGCATCTTCCCTCATTGCATAACTCTGTATAATTCTGAATAAAAAATGTTGTTATTTAATTGAAATTGAAAATGAATAATTTGGAAACATAAGACTAGACAAATAAGCCATTTTACTACGGTGATCTGTCTGTTCTTAAAAAATTCCTTCACTTTCTACATATCATGGCAAGGTATATATATAAAGGCGACTGCTACATCTGTAACCATATCTCACTATGGTAAAACGACCACACAAATATAAACACCCAGTGGTAAACTGAATCAGCATTAAACAACTCTTATACCACTCCTTTTCCATATCTGCTGACTTCTTTCTTCACAAGGGCAGATGAGTACCCTTCTTTAAATGACTATGAAGTACAGAATTGACAAAGTTCCAGCAGAGTTGTAAACCACTCTGACATCAAGATCTACACATACATGTACAAAGAAACCAACAAAAGTACTGTTTTCTTCAAGCTTACTTATTTTTCTTTTGAATTTCATCCACCAGTTGTTGAATATGGTCCTCTGTAAATTCTATTTTTTCATTCTTTCTAGCAAGAGATCTCTGCAGCTTTACAATCCTCTCTATCAACATCTGCTTATCTGGTTCCACCTGCTCAGTTATCACAGGATATTCCTAGAGCACAAAACATTCAACACCTTCATATTTAAGGCAAAACATAAAATGACAATGGATATTTAATTGACTTTGACTTTCCTTTGTAATTTGTGACAGTATAAGTTATGAACAATAAAGTCAAATCCAATCAACCAGAATGTTGTCATTTTCAATACTTACTTCTAGACAAACTGCTAGTATAAAATGTAGTATATAAATAAACATGTATGAATGTCACTTATTTCTAATGGTCAATTATTTACCTTCCTTTGAAGATCATTAACAGACTCCTAACTTGAAGTTATCTGGAACTGCTGTATTTCTAAACTGGTACACAGGAAATATTTCAAAATTATATAAGTAATTTCAAGAATGAAATTCTTTTAGTCTCATATTTCAAATCATGTGATCAGTGTACACTTCAAATCATGTGATCAGTGTGCACAATGTCTCTTCTTTCATAACATAATATTGTCTATAATTTCTACTCTACTAAATGCATCACTCACCTGAATTTGCTCTGGAGGGGAAGGTTGTTTTGCATATGTATAGTTATTGAGATGATTCCCACTGTTTTGTACAGAATTACTAGTGTTTTCAGACACTCCAACAGTGTTTAGGGATCCATTTGAACTGGTACGAGACCCCATACTAACAGAATCCTTTTGATTTTCTCCATTTGCCTCATAAGTTTCAAGTTTCCTTCTTACTTGCTGTAACTGTCTTGTAAGATCCTAAATAAAAATTAATATGATCTTTTTAATATTTTTCTCATTAACATAGCAAAACAAAGTACATTGTGAAATGCATTATCAAACAAACTTTTCGTCAAGAATTTGAGTTCTTTTGTAATTATTCCATGGTGACTTCTGCCACATAACTGAGCCAGTAACTCCTCTTTTTTCTTTCTTATTGAATGCTACACTAGTATTATTTCATTTATATGATGGGAACGTAAGTGGAAGGGAAAACGGACGATCTTGAAAAAATTACCCCACAAGGATATACCAAATATTTAAGAATTTTGAAAAGTCTCTAGCTATTCTAACACAAAAGTCTATTTTTATGATTAATGATAAACTTATTGAAAGACTAACACTAACGTTTCTGACATTTTTCTAAGGTATCATCTCTAGTTGAAAATGAAAAACGATTTTTTCTCTTTTCCAACACAGCAAATCATTAAGTTGACAAGAGTGAGCTTGAATCTGCATGTGTAGATGCCATTTTGCATTTGACCTTTCTATATTGTGTACTTTTTCAAAGTGATGATGTTTTTTGACAAAGAATGCATTAGACTAATTACTGATATAAGTAACAATGGAAATCCTCTAAATTTCGCATTCGTTAACAAATCTGGTAGGGTCAGATGGAAAATGGTGACATATATTTTATCGCATATGCTGTTTGCCGTAAAAACTAAATACAAATCAACGTATTTAGTATGTTCATGTGTAGAGTGTTAAGCCAAGCTCTACACACATATAAATAGACTGAATAGTATGTCAAATCTGAATTGAACCAAGACTTAGTAGAAGAAATGAAACACTACAGCAAACTCTGACACATGGCTTTAGTGCACTCAGTCAAAGAAACCTTCTTCTTTATTATTGCTGATGCTTTATCATTTGTTGAGAGCAGCTGCTTAACTGATCATTAAGCTTGTATGTCTATCAATTACACATGTGAATTCCATGAAATTACCTTAATGTTATTTGTATGCTTTCGTTTCAGTGTTTTTATCTCATCTTTTCCGTCTTCTAGCTTCACTGTCAAATGCTCCACTTAAAATACAAGGTATAACATTCATATTCAAGTTCCACTATATACTATTTCTAATGGTTTTATATTTATGATGTACAAGATAGCCTCTTGACAATTTAAAAGCAGCCTGTTTTCCCCGATTTTCAGTATCTGAACTTGTAGCTGGTCACAAAATTGATCATTCTACCCACTGAATCATGAAGCAGTGGCTGGCCACAAAATTGAACTCTCTACCCACTGAATCATGGTAACTTATTCATTTATAAAACCTAATAGGAATATTGTATCATTATAATGTTTTTTTTCAATTCTCTTATGGTTAAAATGGTCTTGGTGTTATATGACCCAGTACAACATAACAAACATCTCTAATGACAAATACCTGCTTTGCTTTTCTCTTCCAATTTAACAGAAAGCGTGGCATTTTCATCTTTGAAATGAGCCAAATCCTGAGATAACTTTTCACTCTGAAACAGTAGAAATTATTTCAAATTAAAATAGAAATACAAATATTATACATTAATGAAAGATTTTTCCTTTTTATTTCTTTACTTTCATCAGAATTTTAAGAAATGTAAATATTAAATAAAAGTGCATTGTATCTTACAGTATCTTTGTGTTGGGTTTCCAAAGATTGATGTTCCATTTTTAAAGATTGCAGTTCCCCATTCAAGTTCATTGACTGGAAATAGAACCACAGAATACATACATTTACTAAACTATCAGTACATAAAAATTTATGGGTCATGTGTTGGTTTGACTCCTGTTCTACTTTACACACATGCACTTAGATTACTGCAGTTATATGGTGATAACATCCACCTAAGGCAATGAAAAGAAATTAAGCCCTCTGAAATTAATGCATCTGTAGCATTGAGGGATGTTTTATGTGCCATGTCTAACAGTCTATTGTGATAGAGAAACTCTCCTTTTACCATATCATACAAAAGACCGGACATCTACAAGTCAACACTGATACTGAAACCCAGGACCTCACGGTCAACAAGACAAGTACCTGGCCAATGGAGCAACACCAGATTTACAGATCATTTGTAAAACAAAATTTATTGATCATTTGTAAAACAAACAACCATTATAAGTGTTATGGATACATTATATACAGGAGAGAAAGCCAGAAATCTGACTTCATGAATGTCTACATCTAAAACAAAGCAAAAACAAAATCATAATGTTGACTGTTCAAAGATTACTGCACTTTCATGGAGGAAGCACCTGCCTGTTTTGCTTTATAGTTTTGTCATATGCTTCCAACCCACACAAAGTAGTGATGATCTTTTTTGTGGCACTGAGTACCATGATACAGGGCTTTAGATTGCACTCTCTCATACTAGTACAGATATGGAGGCACAAGAGCTGATAGCAGAAAATGAATCTGAGTCCAGATTTGAAGTTCTGTGTGATACTACTGGACCAACCTGCCAGTTCCAAAATCGTGTGAAATTAGTGCATTATTGTAGGTTTGAAATCAACCAGGAAAAGAATATCAAAATGCATAAACAATATGTAAGCATGTATAAAATCAAAGGCTTGAAGAGCCACAAAGGCATCGAGCTAAATTTGATTTAAAGCAGTCAAAAGTAGTAGAAATTGACCAGTCGTGTTCAGCTTTTTTGTTGAATTCCAATAAAAATAATAGCTAAAGTTCCAACAGCCATATATCATATAATACACCATCATAACATTTTATCGTTCTTTACGTCATTCTTGCAGAAATATGTCAAACGTCTTATCACAAAGAATGCACATGTAAAATCAATCGAACACCATTGCCATTTTTTTTTTTTTACAAAGATAGAAATGGATGAGTTGTTACCATTGCCTGTATAATATGTAAGTCTTATGCTTAATTTGTTTTAATATGGTCTAGGTTACAGTTTTTGTCTATGCCACTAACACTGTCACTAGGGCCAACAGCTTCTTTATATAGTCCAAACACACTACTTATTATTCGGTCGTTTATTGTATGTGGACGTGTAAAGGCTACAACGCCATACCGTTCGCCGTAATGACGCAAGCCAATTGTGCATCACAACTGCACTTTATCAGTTGATTTGGAATAAAATCTTCACATGTAAGGTCTACGTAATTATTTTTCATGCATTCAATCTAAAATTCTGTCTTAATCCATGCTATCATCCTTTACATTGGCATTAAATTTTGTAGGCGATTTGAAAACTTTCTCGGCTTCCATTTTTATGCCCTCGTGGGAACTTTTCCGGCTATGGGGAAGACCATGTGATATATACACATGCAACTTCCCTAATAAGGAAAAATGAGGCGTGGCTTTAGAAATTTTAGCGGGAAAATTCACAACTGCGCAAAAACAAGTAATTCCTGTATACATAAAGCTTTGTGACCAACATCTTGAACATTTAATGCTATTCCGTTTGCAACCTAAGCTTTTTAAAAAGCTATGCTTGTTAAGAAAGACTGGAGTTACCTGCTCTTGCTTGTTATCGCTGCGCGAAGAGACAAGTGACCATCACCATTTTGTAGAGGCTATTCCCTGGCCAGCAAGTGCTATTTATAGCACAGGCGGTAAGGGCAGATAAGAAGCTGTACCCACTGCGTGTAGATATTTTTAAAATTCATCTGCAGTAGCATACACAACATAGGTATACAGTACCTGATGTAATTTACGAGAGGCTCGTATTTAGCCTTAAGGATGTAATTAATTTTGTCAATATTTGTTGATTCTAGGTTAAATGAATGGAACAAAACAAAATCCAGTGAGATAAAAGTAACCGATAACACGTCACTTGAACCTAGGTCAGCCTCGTTATGAATGAGTGGTCACCTGTCTAGATATCTTTGTGATACACATTGCCAGTCTATATTCTATGAATATTTTATTTGTTCTTTTTAAGACTGAAATTTATATCTAAATATACAGTCAAACCTCGTTATCTCGAAGTCGGAGGGACCGTGGAAAATACTTTGAGATATCCGTAGTTCGAGATATCCAAATTTCGAGTTTAGGATCAGAAATCTTGCAGTTGTTAATGTACGCCGATTCATTTGACATTTGTGATTATTATAGTAGATGTATGAGATATACATGTATTTATCTATAAATACGCATGAAGATGTGCATGTTGTATTGTTCCTAAATAATTAATCTAAATCTCATCATACCTTTCATATTTTATGAATATATTGAGAATATACTCCAAAAGTGGAAACGTCATGTTTCCTTTTCAGTTACATCGTAATTTAAATCCAATACTGGATATAACCGTCTTATACTATACCTAAAACCGAGGACGGGCTAACACGTAAGACAAGATAAAGACACACGTCATAATTTGATTTAATTACTATTACTTTGCATAAAAATACATAGACATATACACGGATTGCAAATAGTAATAATGAACAGTGTAAAGAAATTTCTTTAAACGCAGGTATGAAAAAGCATTAATTACAGTTAATGTTAATTATCTCATTTTGTGTCGAGTTTAATAAACTATCATCATTTATTAATATTTGGTATAAATAACAGGGTACGCACGGACGCGATCGATTATGTAATTACTGCGGCTTTGTACACCGACACAGTCAATTGATCACACTACGCGAGCGACCTGTAATTTAGGGTAAACGCCGCGGGAAATATTGTCAATAAGAAGCCAACTTCGAGATAAACCGGGTAAATAAGAACTTCGGGACTTGAAAATGTATTCGAGATAAGCATGGTATTCGACATATCAGTGTTCGACACATCCGGGGTGAATTTAATCATAATATGAAGGATTTTTTTCGGGACCGACGTTCGACTTCGAGATATCCCGGGTATTCGAGATATCAGTGTTCGAGATATCGAAGTTTGACTGTATTATTATTATATTATTTATATTATTATATATATTTCGAAGATCGCTTTCCATATTGGCGCTTATATGTCATATTAGGTCTTGATCGCGTGTGTTACAAGCGTTCTACTACGATTTCTCCAAATAAGGCAATATGTCACGTGGTCTTCCCCATATTTGGAAAAATTCCCATGAAGTGCGACTGTAATTCATAATCGGCTTGCGTCATTCCGGCGAATGAATATTTTAACACATACAATAAGCGACAGAATAATAAGTGTTTTAGGGCAATATTATTGATAATTTAAGTTAAGCAGACTTAAACCTATTTCTATGCAATGAAATTTCAATAACAAGGATAACAAAGCCGATTTTGCAAGAACTTTTACTACTTTAAGTACTTTAATGAAGGTACTACTTTGTTACGTGTATAAAAAAGGCGGTGCAGAGGTAAAATTTTTACGATCGCTAGAAGACTGTCGAGCAAATGCTGGACGCCTTAATAAAAATACTGTACCTGATTTCTGAGATTGGAGTTTTCAGAGACCAGTGCTGCATTTTTAGCACTTAGTTTTTCTGTCAACTCCAACTTTTCACTTTCTCTTTTCTTGCAAGCTTCCATTTCAATCATTACATCTTTGTTTCCTATTTTTAACTCAGAAATCTCAGCATCCAAGCTCTTTATAGTATGCTGCGCCCTGTTTAAGTACAATTTTTGAATAAGGTGACCCATATTCAGTGAATATATCAAAATGAAAGGAACATTAGCAATAATAAACAGTCTACGCGAAAGTTGAAATTTTTTACAGGACCACAGGTCTGGTGAAAGTAGAAATTTTACCAGACCTGGAGCCATTTTACCAGACCATCAAATTTTGTGTGATCTTGATGTCAATTATGATATATCCAACTCATTTTAATAATAAAACTGAACATCAGCTTTTGCGCTTCCGGACATAACAACTGAGAAAAAACATTTCAGAAAAGACTAGGATGTAGTTTTCATAAAAACTATAATAGAAAACCTCTTGCAGGTAATCGTTTATAAAGAGAATTGAATAAAGATAGTTTGATTTAAGGACAAACTTTCGATTTTTTGTACCAGACCACCGGTCCTGTTTCCATGAAAAAAATACCGACTCGACTAAAAATTTACCAGCAAAAACCGACGGTCCAGTGACTTTCGCATAGACTGAATAAAATTTAAATTTACTAGAAATATATTGATATGATTTGAATGCCCTACCCCTGATCAATTATAAGGAATGTATGTATCTTATTACTTATTACAGGTTTCTGGTTTAATAAATGCCAAGGACACAAACATTCATAATGGTTAATATAATCTCAATAAGATGTATAAGATGTGTATAAAGTTGTATGAAGGAGTCCTTCAAAGTATTTTAGAAAATGCACTAAATACATTAATATTACAAAATCAGAAATGTGAGGTTCAGGTCTAAGGTCAAAAGCAACATTCTGGTACAAATGAAATGCGCTCACTAAAATATATTGGTGTATGTAGCAGCATGCAGATAACTGATGTCACCTTATTTAAATTTTGTCAAATTTATCTGAAATGAAATTGTTTGGTTTTTTTTAGCTTTTTTCAGGAATTATTTCAAATTTAACAATATTACCATGATGCTAACTAGGCTTGGTTCAAAATTTGACCTTCTGTCCTGCACTTTTCATTAGAGCCAGCTTTAAGTTATGTCTTATTAAACCCAACCCTCTTGTAAATTCAAGCTTTCAGACATATATTAATCTATGATTTGAGGAGATTTAAATTTGACTCTTTCTAATCACAAAGCTGTACTTGATAATCACATGGCTATATGGTAATGCTATGACGAACTATGTACAGTCTTGAAAAAAAAATGTGATGAAAAATGCTTTGTAAACAAATGACAAGATGTGTGCAGAAGAATTATAGATAAATGGACATTTTAACAATGCTGCAGTATGCCCCAGTATTACACAATACTCATTAAGTGCATGCAATATAACCAATAAATATCCAAAACCAATGGTATTCTTTGAATCATTATATACCACTCTCAATATTTTTAAATGATCATAATGTTAATCAAGTACAATGTAAGGGTTTCAATAAGACATTAAGATGAAAAACAAACCTTTTGAAGTCTGTTCGTACTTGAACTAAATCCTCAATTTTTGACTGCAACTCTTTGTTCTCTGTTTTCTGTTTTTGTAACATTTCTTTGAATTTATTGAGAGTTTGTTCGGTATTAATTCTTTCTGTCTCTAAGCACTGTGATTTATCTCTCAGAGTTTCTAGTTCTGACAATGCCTCTCTGTGTTTTCTTTTCAAGCCTTCCAATTCTCTGATTGTAGTTTGGTGAACCTTAATAATAAAGCCATACATATAATTATAAATCATGCCACAGTATTAGTAAATGTTTCTTACAACACCGGGTTTTTAAAACTTGTTAATTCGTTATTTTACAATGTTAAGCATGCCACAGTATTAGTAAATGTTTCTTACAACACCGGGTTTTTAAAACTTGTTAATTCGTTATTTTACAATGTTAAGCTGTGAACAAAAAATTAAATGTAAGCTGTTGTATAAATATCTGAATTTTTTAGGGGTATATACCCTTATTTCAGTCAAGCAAAATGTATAATATCAACCTATCTATCTACATATACAATGAATACTAAGATGCGATATTGCAGTAACCAACCCCAATCAGGAATGTGTCAATGTGCATATGTATTTCATTCAGATAACATTGAATTTTCTTTATATTATATTATCTATGTCAATGCTACAATCAATGTACATTAACATCATCACCTTTATACACTTCAAAAACTAGAACTGTCTTAATGGGACAAATACCCCACGCGGCAAGAAAATTTGAAGTAGGGCAATGACCAAGGTAAAATGCATGAGATCAAAAATTTGGGTGCCGACAGACAGGTCTTGTCACAAAGAATACACATGTGCAGTATGAAGGTCCCATCTCTTTTGGTTTGAAGGTTATGGCTAAGATTAAAATTATTCAAAAGTATATTAAACATCATGCCACAAGGAATACATATGTGTAGCATGAATGCCCCATCTCTTTTGGTTCTAAAATAATGGCTAAGGTTAAAGTTTTTCAAAAGTAGATCATACATCAAGGTCACAAAGTCCAAAATTTTGGTAGTGACAAACAGGTCTTGCCACAAGGAATACACGTGTATAGTATAAAGGTCCATCTCTATTGATTTAAAAGTTATGTTTAAGGTTAAAGTTTTTCAAAAGTAGATAAACGTCAAGGTCATGGGGTCACAAAGTTTGGTACCGATGGAATGGTTTTGCCACAAGGAATACACATGTGTAGTATGAAGACCCTATCTCTTTTGGTTCAAAGATTATGGCCAAGGTTAAAATTTTTAAAAGTAGGTCAAACACCAAGGTAAAGGTCACAAGGTCAAAAATTTTGGTACCCACAGAAAGGTCTTGCCACAAGGGATACACATGTGTAGTATGAAAGCCCCTTCTCAGTTTTCTGGACAGACAGATGAACAAGGTGATTCCAATATATTTCCCCAAATTTCACTAGCGAGGGGTATTATAAGTCAGTTTGATAAAAGACAGAGAAACAATTCAAAATGCTAGAAATAAGAAAACATATAGAGTGTTGATGAGTAATCCCTGATAGTAAGTCATCAATAAATATTTTTAAATATTTAGCTGATTTCATCTGTTTTCAAATTTCAATATTTTGCAGAGACATTTTTTAAATATCTTCTTTTCATCCCTTTTTCCACCTTTATTGCACTGAGGACCTTTTTATACCCTGTTATGAATAAACAAAGGCAATGAAACAATTCACACTTGCCATACTCGTCAACAAACTATATCGCTGAGACGCTTTCAATTTAACTAACTTCACACACACACTTAGGGAGGTAACTCGAAGATGTTCTTTGAACATTTGACGGTGGACCATTTTTTTGTTTATATAGTTGTTGGTAACGAAAGGCAGTGGCCATATTGCCCCCTAAGAAATTTTCCTGATCCTCCATAGTCCCATAGGGGGTCATCATGTGACACGTTTTGTAACACAATTTTGTCCAATGTGCAATAATGATTTGTTTTCACTTTAAGGCAGTTTGGAATTTTCAGAGATGAAATTCCAATTCATGTACCACCTGCTCATAAACAATAGCAACACATAACGTAACATAATACACCCATTGCTTGAATTGAAGCAAAAAACATAAGCACTGTGACCTTCACCTTGCAGATATGACCTCAATTCAATGTCACGTCACACCCTTGGGTCCTGGAAAATTCTGTGAAATATTATTCAAATCCATTCATTAATCAAAAATTTATGACCCGGAAAAGAATTTAACTGACATAGGCCCTGTGACCTTGACTTTTGTGAAATATTATTCAAATCCATGCAAGGGGTAGAAAGTTATGGCTTGGACAAAGATTACTCATCATATGCATTGTGACCTTGACTTTGCAGATATGACCTTGGTTCAAGGTCATGACACACCCTTTGGTCCTTGGGAACTATTTTGTAAAATATTCTTCAAATCCATGCAGTAGTTAAAAGTGATGGACCAAACAAGAATTTAACTGACATCAGCACTGTGACTTTGAACTTGCAGATATGACCTTGGTTCAAGGTCATGACACATCCTTGGGTCCTTGGCAACAATTTTGTGAAATAGCATTATAATTAATTGAAGGGGTTAAAAGTTATGCCTGAACAAACTATAGTGGACAGACATTGGACAGAGAGACAAATGTCTGACAAATGGACAACACCGTAACATGATATGCCCTGTCGGAGACGGGTATATAAAAACATCTAAGCTAACACATAAAGGTCTATCGCACATAAATGTGCCAAGCAAACTGAAGACACAAGTAGATGCCATGTACACAGCACCAAAAAGTCTACCTCGTCTTGATCTGTTTTGGCCTGCTGCTGCTGTAATAATTCAGATTCCTTCACTTTAAGTTGACTGTCAAGAGCATTGGATTTGATTTCTTCAGATTCCTAAAAATATCAAAATGCAATTGTACCATCTATCAGAATCTCATTATGATAAACAAAGCTAACTAAACTATATCTTAAAAAAAAAGAGAAAAAAGAGTACTTAATGAAAACCAATGACCTTTGGCATGTACACTGATGGACCTTTTCAATTACCCTGACCAGGATTATTTCATACAAGATTTGTTTTACAAATAATACATTTTCATACAAAACTTGTTTTATAAATAATACATTTTCATACTTGATTAAATTGACCAAAACCACTGAACCACTGATCTTATTCAAGTACACAGGTGTACCTTCCCACATACCTTAGCTTGTACTAAAACTAGAAATAAAACTTTTATCAATACCAAATGTTTTTAAAGTTACACATCTTTTGATACATAAACATCAAACAAATCACGTCTCCTTTAATCCAATATATATTCTATGATACCTGATATGTTTTGACAATGGCTTGACAATCTCGTCTAATCTGCTCCGTCTCCTCTTTAGCATCTTTCAACTTCATTTTCATCTTATCTAACTCGACTTTCGTTTCCTGTATTAAAAATAACTCAGTAAAGTCTATTAAAGTCTACGGAATTTCTTGTGAAACATAAATCCCTGCTTTCACCTTATTTTACAGAAGAAATAAAACTGTTCTTTTCGATCATTCTGAATTTCTACATGGACACAAAGCTTTAGTTTGTAAAATTTTAAGGGTAAAAGACAATAACTCATCTATTCATACACGGTTACCCTTGTTGTAAAACAATTGTATGAAAATCTTCCCCAATTCTATTGTATGCTAGTCATTTTTTTGTACTTTGGTTACCTACTTGTCACAAAATGATCATTTTGGGTCCTGAATGTGCTCATAACCAAATTTAATAAGATGTACTAAATTGTGCAGTTGTTATCTATGCATATTTTCAGGGGTATTGGATTGTTGGACTGAAATTAAATTTTCCACAGAGGATGTCAAATTTATACAATATACATATATATATACAATATATATGGATGATTTGTGTACCACATATCACATGATAGCTGTAATACATGTCCTGTGACGTGCATATGACATACTAATGATAATGTTTACATATTACATTAACATATGGTACAGAATTTTTGTGCACAATTAAGATCATTATTTTGTTGTAAAATGAAACATTTGAAATTGATATCTAACTCTAATATCTTCGCACTATTTCTGTAGTTGATGTGATGCTAAAATGCTTAAATGACAATTTCATAATTTCAGAAAAATTTTCGTTATACATAGTTATTTCCTATATGAGCAAATACATGACATCAAATCATTGTGATATTATATAAATTCTACATCCTCTTCCTTAATTTTACACCAGTTTCCATAGAAATGGTTGAAATCACGATGATTTGACATCAGATAATTGCTCAGATGGGAAATAACTGTATAACGAAAACACTCAACTACTACATAAGATTCATGAACATTATTGAATAAAACACATGAATAAATGCAATGCCATGGACCAATTTAACTACACAACTGTGATTAATTGTTAATGTTTCATTCCTGAACTAATGAAAAATTTTCCAAAATACTCAAAATAAATGCACTTTTTGGGGGAAAAACTAGCAAAAGTATGCAAACGTCAAGCAGAAAATCTGTCTTTTCTGCAAATAGCTATGTTGTATCATGATTTTTAAAAAGACATATCATAATGTACAGTCAGCAACATAAGACTGATGATAACATGCTCAATACTGCATACCTTATGAGCCTCTAATTCTGCTCTTAGTTTGTTCTGAGCCCATTTCACACGCACATCTGAAGAGGATATTGTTTCCTTTTGTTTTTCCAACTCCTTAGTTAATTTTTGAATTTCTGAATTCTGAAAGGAAACACCAACTTTTTTTTATTAAAAGAATGAAGCAATTCCCATTCTATATTATACTGATACACAAGTACATAAAGTGGTTTTTTTCACAGGAAATCTGTCTCTTTTTAAAGCAAGAATACCAGACAAATGATATGATTATGATTACAATAACTTTTCAATGTTACCCATGAAAACATATCACCTTTTCATCAAGCTCCAAAGTGGTTTTTTTCTTCTCTGATTTTAATTCTTTGAATCGTTGTGAAAGAGTTTCCTTTTCTTTGCTTGTATCCCTGAGTTTGCTATCTGCCCTTTCCAAATTTTTCTGCAATTCTAAATTACTTTTTTCTGCCTGTGCATATTTTACTACCATTGTATCTTTTTCTCGGTTTGCATCTTCATACATTTTTGTTACCTAAAAGTAATATTGTTGTACAATAATATGCAAAATTTATTGAATTATAGATCAAGATTATGAAACAAATCCAAATCTTTTTCTTCAAGAATTTTGTCATGTTTCATTTATACAACTGAATCCATAACTACATTAGTCATGATAAGAATCTGATCTTTTATTAGAAAATTCACACAAAGTGGCTCATTATTAATGATACACTGATCATATTAGCACAGGCTGTTTCTTACTTGGTCAACTCTGACTTTGAGTTCATTCTGTAAAGCTGCCACAGCTCTTTTGGCCGCTGTATCATGACTCTGAAGTTTATCTTTGGTCATACGGATTTCATTTTGTTGTTGAGTAATGGTGTACTCCAACTGTTTAAGTAAATCATGAACGTTTCATCATAATAATGTAATGTTTAGTAATGAATAAAACTAGAAATTCAGAAAAGGTCATTGACTTTAAGCAACGAATCTTCCTATTTACTCTTCTGAACTCAAACTAAAACTAGAAACGATCTGATTAAACATCGCTTTCTATTAGTATGTGCTGAAATTGGAATCAAGTAATGATAGATTAAGGATCATGTTCCAAGAAATGATCAATCAGAAAGCAACTGGCATGATCTCAATAGTTAATACCTGCATAGTTGTAATCTCTGGTATGCTTCTCTATTCTACATATACATAATGTAAACACCCAAAAACCAAAATATACTGAACAGAAAGAAACAGCTAGGTCCAGTCCATTGCATTGGGTTTACTTGAAGAATAGCAGTTGTATATTATGCAGTTTTTTTTTTCATCAAACATGGATATATATTTCCATCCAATGTTTTCCTAAATGTTACAAGTACATCATGTACATGTAGCCCATTCTTGACCGCAATTAAATACCACCAGTACACTGGTGAGTACATACTTTAAATTTATACCAAAACACTTACAACACCTTAACACCTTAATAAGTTCAAATTCCTTAATCATGTTCATGCTAAATCCATAATGCAAACATTTTATGAGTGAACATGATGACAAAAGTAAAACTTAAACTGTAATTCATCACGCTGCAAATGCACAACTTGTTATATTATTATCTGTAAAAGACGGCCGAACAGAGTGGAAACCTATAATCCCCTTTGGTTTTCACAAGCAGGGACTTGAAACAAACTTCATGACAGGATTCAATTTTCACTCATTTAAGATTATCTTACTGGATTCCCTGTTTTTAAAAAGCTTTATTTTTAAAGTATAATAATTAAAAAAATATCATACTGTTTAAAAAGTACCAGCATGCACAGTAAAATTAGTATCCTATTGTTTTGATTCTTATTGGTGTTCAGCCCTAAATTTGACTATGTTTTACTTCTGAACCTTCTTGTTGGAACCAGGTATCCGAAAACATTATACAAGTAGTGATTTTCATGAATACTTTGTTAAAAAGACTCTCACCTCCTTAATCTGAGGAAGATATAAATCATCAGCATTATGTGATTTCAGTTTCTGGTTCTCCTTCATGTAGGCATCTCTTTCCTTGAGAACTTTATCAAACTGAATTTCACCATTTTGACGTATTCTCTGCAACCTTAAAGAACACATTTGTATGTAGAAAAACTTAAACATCAGTTTTATGTTTATTAAACTTATGCTACCATATAATACATGTAATATACATAATATTAAATTAGATATTTAGAAACATAGAGAGATCAGAGATCAGGCAAGCTTAAATGCTGATCTTATACCTTTTGTAGTCCCTCCCCTCTGTAGAGTCTTCGGACTGATTCTTTGTCAAAGTAAAGCCGGCGTGACCTAGTGGTATTGCGTCGGACTCCTGATCGGGAGGCCGGGGTTCGAGTCCCGCTGTGGTCATGCCGGTGTCAGGTCTTTCGGATGAGACAGTAAAAACCGAGGCCCCGTGTCGTGGTATGCATGGCATGTTAAAGATCCCTCACTGCTTCGGGTGGGTCTGTTGCAAAGGTCAAAATTTGTATGCTCCGCATCAGGCAGATGCCGTCACCATATACATGAAATATTCATGGTGTGACGTAAAACAATAATCAATCAATCTTTGTCAAAGTAATGTACAAGTGTGCCTGCCAAAATTTCTTTTCTGTGGTTATCACACTTCACTTCACACAGATCACCAAGGTATCAGTAATCCTGTAGGTTGTCTACATTATTTTACTTGTCCTTATAAATTGTTAAACAACTTCAAAGAAAGCTAGAGTACAACATGGTCATTATTATTACCTTTGGATTTCTTGTTCCATCTGGTAAAGTTTGGTTTGTAAATCATTGAATTTTTTCACATCCACACCAATCATCCCATTTGGTAATTCATTGTTGTTAGTACTCAAGTTAGTTGTATCACTGATGCTTCTAGTTCTGTTTGGTTCATTCTGATCACAACTTTCAGCACCTAACTCTGATTCTAGCTCAGATAGCAGGTCATCATCTAAACAAGTTTCAGTATCACATTTAATAGTACTTGCAGATGTTCCACTTTTTTCTTGATTATGAACAACACCTAAGCTATCTCCTAAATGATTTCCCTTCTGACTAGATGTAACACTGTTATCCTGAACACACGAGTTTACAGACGATACTTTGCTTATGACGCTGCATGTATTTTCCACCTCCTGATCAAGAGACTGAACATTTTGATGATGATTAGATACTTGTGACTGTTCTTCAACCACATTTGCAACATCCACCTCTTCCTCTATTAGAGGACTGCTGCTGGGAGGCAAATTAGAAGTCTTACATGGGCTAGTATTAAGAACTGAAAACGTTGATGTGGAATGACCAGCTGCCCCTGAAATGTCAACACCAAGATCTTCTTGGTCACATTCAGGTTCATAAGATTCTACACTTTCAGTATGTGTTAATTTTTTCTGCTGCGGTCTACTTAACGGTATAACCTGTTCTTCGCCACACTCATCTTCTTCCATCATTACTTCTGCTACCTGTATCTGAACTGCACTTGACTCTTTTACATCCTCCCCTTTAGAAGGATCCTGGATATTGTGATTAACTGAGTCTTTTTCATTGTTAATCTGGCAATCACTTTCTTCTTTCAGTCTCTCTATTCTAACTTCCACGCTACAATTTGAAGGTTTTACGTTATTTCTTTCAGATGAATGTCCCTCACATGAGTTTATATCCAATTCTGCTGTAACAAACCCAGAATCTGCCTCAGTCACTTCCAAACTACCAGATGCACTACTTTTAATACTTTCTAATTCTGAATTAAATTCCTGTTTCAAACCAACTTCTCCCTTTGAAGAAACAAAACAAGAATCAGCCTCTGTTACCTCTAATCCCACTACTTTCATATCCCCCTCTTCCTCTCCTGTAACCTGGCCTTCTCTTATACATTCTTGGTCTATTTCATCCTCTGTCTTATCATTTACAAGCTGTTCCTGTTCACTATCTCTCAATGTATCTGTACAACTGATAGCATTAGAGAACTGTGATACGTCTTCCACACTCTGAATGTCTACCTCTTGATTTTTACTGATTCTTCCTTCCTCTACCACCTCACTCTCCGTATCATGAGCATGTCCAACCTCAGAATATAGTTGGGAAGAAGCTATATCATCTTCTGTTCTTTCATCATCTTCATCCTCATTATGTTGCTCACTTATATCATTACCATTGTTTTCTCCTTCATCAACTATACCAAGACTATCAGCCTCTGTTTCAGGGTTTTCCATTTTCAAACACTGCTAAGCTCCCGATATGTGCACATTGCCTGTAGTTATTTAAAATGTACAATTTGTCAACTTTTTGCTAGTGAGAAATTGACATGTTTCATTTCATGAAAATTTTGTTAGTAAAAAACTTATAAACTAATTGATCTTGACTCCTGGTTTTAAGTGCTTTTGGTCTCATTAAGGCACCCAATTATATTATTGAATTATAAATATTAAACTTCTTTAACTGAAATAGCCACTACACTAAAATACAACAAAATAAGGCTTGTTTTTAAGTAAGCGAAATGCTGTAGCTTTTTGAGTATCCTATGTATACATGTACTGAAACATCATGCATCAATGACACTACCAACTTTGGAAGTCAACATGTGTATGCAAATCAATTCTTATAGAAATGACTTACTTATGGGCTACAACCCCCCCCCTCTCCCCCATTATATTATCTACCTACTTACATTATTTTGAATATTGATGTAATTGGGAACACAGGATTTTGTTTTCTTTGCTTTTTGAAATGTCAGATGGAAAGACTAGAAAAGAACATAACTACTAACATTGAAATGAAAAGAACTTTTTGAATAAAGAGTTACTGCTTAAATAGACCATATTCCGGTTTTGATAATTGCTGTCTTTTTGTCTGAGCTAATACATTTTGGCGTTGTTTTTCATAGTGACGTCATAACGCATAAACAGATTCATTATAACGTACGTCACTATGAAAAACAACGCCAAAAGGTATTAGCTCAAACAAAAAGTCCTCATTTATCAAAACCGGAATATGGTCTACTGAGATGTTCCTTGTACTTTCATTAAACAGATGGACTAGTAAAATGTTATTTGGTCTAGTGACTTTACTCTAACACTAGCCCAATTGAGCTAGTGGTGAAATGAGCTTTTGACACACATAGTTAACATATTTTGTCATTCAAATAAATAAAGTTTAAATACATATCATGTTTTACATATTTCTGATGGTATTTTAGGTGCAACTAGAATTTTATGGTGTCAGTGTGTCACACAAATGCCTCACTGGCAACTAAGATATTGAAATATAATTGCCAAAGTCAACTAATATTTTCAAGAAATTTTTAATGTTCAAGGGCAATTACTCTGTCAAATATTACCTGAATACACCCATATTTTATCTTGACCTGCATGTTCCCTTGATACATCTATATACCGAATATCAATTTAATCCATTACACCTTCACTAAGAAAATGAGCGGAAACTGTCATTTTTAAGAGTTTTTCTATGTTCAAGGGCAATAACTCTGTCAAAATTACCTAACCACGACCATCTTCAATCCTGACCTGCATTTTCCCTTGATACATGTATAAACCTAATATCAATCTAATCCATCAAACCTGTACCAAGAAAATGAGCGGAAACTGTCATTTTTAAGAGATTTTCTATGTTCAAGGGCAATAATTCATCAAACCTTCAAAGAGAAAATGAGCGGAAACTGTATGATGAGGGAATGACGGAACAGGGTAACACTATATGCCCCCGGCCATTTCCTGGTGGAGGCATAAAAACTTATAGAATTGATACAGAAGAACTTAATATTGTACATGTACTGTTACTTCAAAAAATCTCCAGTTGTCCCCAAAAAATCCTTATAAGACTCTTCCGGTTCATATGAGAGTATCGTTACACAGAGCTTCAGAAAAGTTATGAGTCGAAAGGGTATTTACCCCCTGATTTCAAATTCAATGCTAATTTTCAGAATTTCAAGTGGTATTTTCATCCCCATTTTCTTTTCCGCAATGCTGAAAAAGTTGTTACTGTTTTGGAGCAATCTGGCTACCGTATTATATATATTTTTGAAATATAGCCTTGGTTGTAATTTACAATTGTTACGAGTAGTATTAATTACCAGTATATCGCAAACAACAGTTTGCACAGTGATCTTCCAGTGCACTATATTACACTAGACATACAACATGCTCTTGAAGGCTTGGTATCACATTTCCAACAAGCATTCTGAAAGTACATGTATTGCTTAGGCAATACTAAGTTCCCTACTGGCAAATGGAAAACTAAGACCCCCAAAACACACACACACCCAACATACTGTCTTTCAGGCTGCCAGCAAGTTAAGTATTTGATCACAACCTTTAAAGAATTTTTTTAATTCCGAGGGCCGTAATTCCGCCAAAAATCAGTGGACCAAAACAGAACTCGAACTTGATCTGTAACTCATGGTGGTAGACTCAGACACCAAAAATTGGATGAATATCTACAAGGGTTTAGAAAAAAAGTCCGGAAAACTGCCATTTTAAATAAATTTTCTAATTCCAAGGGCTGTAATTCCATCAAAACTCAGTGGACCGTAACGAAACTCAAACTTGATCTGTAACTCATGGTAGTATACTCACATACCAAAAATTGGATGAATATCTACAAGGGTTTAGAAAAAAAGTCCGGAAAACTGCCATTTTAAATAAATTTTCTAATTCCAAGGGCCGTAATTCCATCAAAAATCAGTGGACCGTAACGAAACTCAAACTTGATCTGTAACTCATTGTAGTATACTCACATACCAAAAATTGGATGAATATCTACAAGGGTTTAGAAAAAGAGTCCGGAAAACTGCCATTTTAAATAAATTTTCTAATTCCAAGGGCCATAATTCCGTCAAAAATCAGTGGGCCAAAACAGAACTCGAACTTGATCTGTAACTCATGGTGGTAGACTCACACACCAAAAATTGGATGAATATCTATAAGCGTTTAGAAAAAAAGTCCGGAAAACTGCAATTTTAAAGAAATTTTCTAATTCCAAGGGCTGTAATTCCGTCAAAAATCAGTGGACTGAAACGGAACTCAAACTTGATCTGTAACTCATGGTGGTAGACTCATACACCAAAAATTGGATGAATATCTTAAAGCGTTTAGAAAAAAAAGTCCGGAAAACTGCCATTTTAAATAAATTTTCTAATTCCAAGGGCCGTAATTCCGTCAAAAATCAGTGGACCGTAACGAAACTCAACCTTGATCTGTAACTCATGGTGGTATACTCACACACCAAAAATTGGATGAATATCTACAAGCGTTTAGAAAAAAAGTCCGGAAAACGTGAGTGTGACTGACAGACTGACGGACAGACAGACTGATGGACAGACGGACAGAGTGCAAACCTATAGTCCCCTTCGGCGATGCTGGTAGGGGACTAATAAGAAGAGTACTTCCTGATATATGCATATATATTGTACTTCTTAGATTATTCTTTAAACAAAATGGGTGAATTTTGTCATACAACTGAGAGTCAGACCTTCTTCCTCGCCCTTTATGCTGACCTTTTATTTAACGTGTAGAATAATGCATGTATGATAATTGACTTTCACAGATGAGTCAGATCTCGAAATTCTGAACTGCTATTTTGTAGTACAGTACTTCATTAACGTGACATCCCTTGTATCAGTCTCTCATATAGAGGGTGCTATGTTTCTCTCCCCTTTTCCCCTCTGTTACCGGCTCAAAACCGTTTTTACAAGATTCTTGTAAAACTGGTGAAAATCACATTTAACGGTAAAAATGACTTACATACATAGTGTGCCAAATGTAAAAACATTTCTATTAAAAGGTTAATTGATGTTTAAAATCTTTTATACCATTAAATGGAATTTTTCCCAGTTTTACAAGAATCTTGCAAAACGCAGCTTCGAGACGATAACACAAGGGAAAAGCGGATAGTAGCGTAGCAACCTGTGTGTGAGAGATTACCCTTGTTCACTTGCATAATACCTTTGGCGAACTTTTAGTAAATTTGTGCTATTGGTAAAGATATAGCTGAAACATTTTGACAGTGTCAATGTTTTTACACTCGCTATCTGGCTACAATTACTATAAACAGTATATGGGAAAGTCCCAATGTATTTCGAATGGCTTAGTTTCACACAAGGTAAAAAACAGAACAAATCCAAATGTGAGGCAGTTTTACCTTTGTTTTAATGTGGACAATCACATATGCATTGCTTTGGACATCTAATTCATAAAGTGATATGTAAATGCATATTCTTATGTCCTGTTTATTTTTCCAATGCGTTTTTAACAATTTTCAATGCTTAATTATGCTTTTATGCACCTTACCTGTGGCTCTGGTCATGCTGACTCAGAAAATGTTTTAAGTCAAATGATTATTTTACAAGAATAAAATAGAAAAAAAATATTCAAAGCTTTCAAATAATACTTTTACTTTTTAGCTAAAGTTAATGAGGTTTTTTTGCTGTAATTGATTGATTTAAAGTAAAATAAATTATATGATCATTTATCATGTGGACCAAAGTAAAGATTAAAGTCAGAGACTAAAATTAGCGGTCACTCAAGATGACCACTTTTGCTTCCGAGCCCCTGAAATCCCCCTACTTGATCGCCGAAAGACGACTAAAATTCTTGAGTGTTAGTAAAACAATTTTACTTTGGGTCATCATTGAGCACTTCTTTTGTTGATATCAATGTTCTTCAGGTGCTTAGATCATCTATGTGTGTCGAACCTTTGAAGTCGCGAAGGGCCCACATTAAAACTAGTATGTAGACACCAACACGGACTCAGGAAACAAAACTACTGATTACTCTAAAAGTTCAAAATAAGTCTTCATGAAACTCCATACTAGCATTATTGTGGTAATGTTTAATATTTAATTTAGTACATCTTTAAAAGCGATAAATCAAGTTTTGTTTCGTCAGACTTTTTCAAGTCTACGACGGCAATCGCAAGAGATGCAACGATATACTGCGATATAATATATCGCGATACATGGGTCACAATATGATACACAATACGTAGAGAACTCAAACGATACACAACCATACGCCAGTGTTACTCATTATAAAATTATGTTGCAATTTCCATGATAAATAGAGATGTTTCATTTTTAAAAAATTGTAACAAAAAGACCAAACGGATATGTTTTCAGTATATTCTTTATATTGTTATATTGTATCAATTTGTACCTCATTTCTAGTATGAATTGTAATGTGTATTTCTTTTTCTCCCAAAGCTCTTTTATACATGTAGAATCTTCATGAAATCGAACAGGTACATTTTAACCCTGATTTCATGATAAGAAAATGTATCACGATATGTATCGTATCACTGTTCAAGTATCGTGATACGTATCATATCGGGAGGAGCTGTATCGTTGCATCTCTAACAATCGCATACTCTTTTAGTGTGGGTCTTCGTGGAGTCAAGCTGGTCCGGTTTCGCTAATTCTGAATTATTTTCGAGTTTCGCTTTGACTCCCAAGAAAAACAGCAGACAGAAGTAATGGGAAGAGACAGTGAGATAGGGACAAGGCTACATGTAGGGATAGACTGGGTGAAGAGCAAGAATATAAAGATTTAGAGGTATCAGAGGATGAAAGTAACTCGATGTGACTGAGCGAATTTTTTTAAATGGGGATACTTCACTGTACGTATCTGTTTTGAGTTTTACATATTCCTTTATGAGTAGAGGCGCGAGAGATTCTGCATGCATGATGGGGTATGACTTTGGTTTTATCCTAGGCATATAATGCAACTTTTCAGTAAATTTTTACAAATACTAATTATAAATATTTTGAAATCCACATTCGAATTCAATGAAGAAGCATACATAGATGATATATAATTAATTATTTTCTCATTTAAAATAATAATCATGCTAAAACAAAAGATTGAAAAATAAGATTTTACTTAGAAATTGAAGATAAATCCCATGGAGTATAACTCATAACAAGTCACCAGTCTGGATCATCTAAGTGTTTAAATAGTCCCATTGAAAGAGAAATAGGAAACTGTTAATGTTTAAGTAATTGGAATTTAATTTAAATAAGTATACAAACTTTACATCTGAGGAATTGAATAGTTCGAAAAAGATAAGAAAGTCTGCATTTATTTACCAAACACTACTCCAGGCTCCTAATTTTTTTAATCTAGGGGTCCGAATGGCTACCATGTCAAAACAGTTTAAATTTTAGTCCCTGAAAGTAAGTTTGTATTTTCAGGGTTGAATATTTGGCTATATTCTGTTATTTGCCCCGCTGTCTCTAAGTATTTTTTACAATGTCTCATTTTATTCAGTATAATACGGAATAAAGCAAATCAAAATTAATAAAAAGTTTGCAAACATGCTGTTTTAGTCAAATAGACAACGATTTTATTTTTTACATCCAATGTATGTATTTATATACCGTATATATACAAGTTGAAAGAAGCAGGGCAAATAACAGGATATTGCCGAATATTTTAACATATAGTGATGGATAGATACTTAAGTGTTAAAATATTGGGCAACCGAGGATAGTTTCGGTTTTAGTTGAAGACTAGATCTACATATGACTACATGATGTTATAAATGTATGGGTCCCTGCAAAAACAAAATACAACATGCGTAAACAATCTACAGTGTTGTGGATTAATAATAACACATACATCTCACGTTCAGTTGAGAACAAAATCGAAATATAAACATATAATATACCTTACTGTCCTTATTTTCGAAATTCCTCTGACCAAGAAAAATAATAAACTTCAGCATACGGTATTGATCAAAAATTATAGCTAATTGCCTTTTCCGTCATGGTACTTTCTTATTTTTGACAGATTTCAAATACATCTATGCAGAAGAAAATGTTTCCCTGACATGTCATCGATTGCCATTAGAAAATGGTGCAGGTCACATGACTTATTTGAGCTTCTCGGACTTTTTCTTAAGCCGATGTATTAAAATGTCTCACCCATATACGTCCCTGCCCAGAAGGTAATATTGCAAAATTTAGGCCTTTTCGGAATTTCAACCCCAGATTTGCGAAAAAAAAAAAAACCACAAAAACAAAAAAAAAAAAAACAAAACAAAAAAAAAACAAAAACAAAAACAAAAATAAGAAATAAAAAAAAAAAAAAACAAAAAAAAAATAAAAAAAGAAAAAAAAAAAACAAAAACAAAACAAAAACAAATAAGGGAGAACCAAGAATTAGTTATAATTATTAATATCTTTACGAAAAATCAGAGACAGAGAAAGTAGTTTATGTCTCTGCGAAAATCTTTAAAATTTCGTGAGAACTTTTGTGAAGTAAAATCATGTGCATTTATAAACAACAATTATTAACAACCTTGGTTGGGGGTTCAAGGGGGGGGGGGGAGCCCCCCGACGGAAAACGATTTTAGTAAATCTGAGCCCCCTGTACCACATTGAAAATGCCTCCTTTTTAAGAAATATATGGAATATTTGCATGACCATATGTTTTATTTTAAATAATAAAGATCTTAAGGTAGTTCTTAATTATTTAAAACAAAACATATGGTCAAATATTCCATAATATATTTCTTAAAAAGGAGGCAAATGGCAGTTTCGGTGGATCCTCTCTCTCTCTCTCTCTCTCTCTCTCTTATGTAAATTGATTTTTTTTTTTTTTTTTTTTGCCGTTGAATAAAGTGCAAGCCCGGACTTACGGGCCTACATGGCAGCTACGCTCCTGAATTAACAATTATAATAGCAGTAGTAGTAGTGGTAGTAGTAGTCACACTAACCACTAGTGATTATTTCTTCACTTGACAACTGGAATATGCAGCCAGTGCATGGGGCAGACCCCACAAAAAAGATCTCTCCACTAAACTTGAAATGATCCACGCAGAGCTGCCAGGTGGACCATGAATGCTTTTTCACCAACCTCAAGTGTGACTTCCATGCTAGACAAACTTGGGTGGGAGATATTGGAACATCGAAGATCCTTTGCACGACTGGCATTGTTCCATAACCGGCATATAGTATATTGACACGTACGTGGAAGTCCCCTTCCCCGAGTATATTGTGCAGCCCAACAGACAGACTCGTGCCACACACCACCTATCCTTTCGGCAGATCACCATCTCAAAGGACTTTTATAAATACCCCTTCTTTCTCTTGGCTATAGTCCAGTGGAACCATGCACCTGCCACAGCATGTTGTATAGAACTTTAGTCAAACCGTGTGCCTTTAAGGCTGCAGTTGCTTAACTTATACATCCCAGACCTTAAATTAGCCACCTGCTTTTAACTTTTAACTTGTAAATTTCAATTTTTTAACAACACACCTCCTAGTTCTCACAACCTTTTAGCACTACACTGACGCGCACGCAGCAAATAATGTTCGAAAAGGGGTGCTGTCGTATCACAAGATAGATCTATAGACTTCATTTGCATGATAAATGTTCATACAGGCCTTTTCTGGTGATCTCCTGATCGTAAAAAAGAATACGTCATGTTCGAAAGTGATTTAAAATTATATCTAATATATTTGAAAATTCTACCGTTGTGAGAGGAAAGTATCGCTATTGTAAAGATGAAATAAGATATATATAATTGATTGATTGATTTTTGTTTTACGTCACACCACGAATATTTCACGTATATGGTGACGGAATCTGCCTGATGCGGGACATACAAATTTTGACCTTTGCAACGGACCCACCCGAAGCAGTGAGGGATCTTTAACGTGCCATGCTTCGGACTCCTGACCGGGAGGCCGAGGTTCGAGTCCCGTTCTGGTCATCATTGTCGGTGTCATGTCTTTCGGATGAGACATTAAAAACCGAGACCCCGTGTCGTGGTATGCGGTGGTGGTGGTGGTGGTGGATTTGGTGTTTTACGTCGCTTTCAACAATTTTTCAGTTATATCGCGACATGGAAGCAGGAGGTTACCAACCTCTTAAACATAGTGGCGCAACCCGGGAATCGAACCCGGATCGTCGGCGCCGCAAGCCAAGCGCTTAACCACTACACCATTTTTGGGGGCAGGCATGGTGTAGTGGTTAAGCGCTTGGCTTGCGGCGCCGACGATCCGGGTTCGATTCCCGGGTTGCGCCACTATGTTTAAGAGGTTGGTAACCTCCTGCTTCCATGTCGTGATATAACTGAAAAATTGTTGAAAGCGACGTAAAACACCAAATCCACCTCCACCACCACCGCATACCACGACACGGGGTCTCGGTTTTTAATGTCTCATCCGAAAGACATGACACCGACAATGATGACCAGAACGGGACTCGAACCTCGGCCTCCCGGTCAGGAGTCCGAAGATATATATAAGAGAATGGGCCAGAGAAGTTACTTCAAATAGCCCACCCCTCCTCCCAACACACATTTTCTATTTCTAGGTTTTCCATTGTGTGAAAGTCAAGTCACCTATGATTAATATCAAATTTATGTTTTCCCTTGGATGACCTTTATACCCAGATTTGACTGCATGAAAGGTGTAGGAAATGAGAGATATCCAGAGCCCTTTAAACATTCCCGCCCTTTTCCCAGTGATCATAAAATGAGAAAGAAAAATAAATACTCCATCCAGGTTACTCCAGATTTTATTGAAACTCACTTTCCGGAATGGAATCGAAGAAGTTTTGACTATAGAGTAAGATGCCCCTCCCCCTCCTTCAAGCCGACTATAGGGTAGTGTCCTATGACTTAATTGTAATCTGTGAAATTAAAACAAGCATAAATGACATAGTCATTTATGTTGGTTTTAATTTCACAAATTACAAATAAGTCATAGGACAGTAGACTCTCCCCAGGGAAAAATGTACTCAGACATATAATTTCTCCCTGTGGAAGATCTATTCTAAAGTCATTTCTCTGCAGGAAACTCTTCTCTTCAAATAGTTTAAGATCGAGTTGGAATTTTTCCACAATAGCATCCACTCCATCATCTCCATTTAGGGGGGGGGGGGTAACAATATGTACTGCGATACGATATATCGCGATACAGAGCCCATAAAACGATACATGATACGAGAAGGAGCTCAAACAATACTACAACACTATAACAATCTCCTCTCTTTATTAAAAATCTGTAACAAATTTTATGATAAATATGTATTGAACAGAATTATTATCATAAAAAAACTCTAATTAGCTGCAAACAGCTGTAATGTTGTGCTGCTTGACCACTGAGTCATCAGCCGAGTCCATCCGTCGCTGGATGTTTCAAACCCTAACTAGGAGCATCCCCGAGATGGTGGTCGTCAGCAAGAGGTGATCAGTCTCCTGTCCTCAATGGTCTGGGTCCGGCGCCATAAACTGAGAATATACTTAAGTCAAATATTTCATTTTAATCTATTCCATTGTCAAACGTTCAAATAAATTCTCGTGTAGAATGGTTTAATTCTTTTTATTTCAATAGAATAAAACTAAATAAAGTCCAAATCCCAGTTATTAATTCATTGATGAACAGAATAATATTAAATTTTGACTTAAGTATATTCTCAGTTTATGGCGCCGGACCCCAGCTTCCAGATACTCTTATTGCGTCTCATCCACAGCCAACAGGACGCCCTTTCTGCAGCTTGTGCCATGGTGTTGATAGCCTGCTTCCTTGATATTCCCTAGGGGCAGGCTTGGTGTAGTGGTTAAGCGCTTGGCTTGCGGCGCCGACGATCCGGGTTCGATTCCCGGGTTGCGCCACTATGTTTAAGAGGTTGGTTACCTCCTGCTTCCATGTCGCGATATAACTGAAAAATTGTTGAAAGCGACGTAAAACACCAACCAACCAACCTTGATATTCCCTGGACATCAAGGGCACCCATCATCTTCCAGCACGACTTCGATGGAAATCCCCTGGCTCCAACCTATATTGGGAAGCCCCATGCCCTATACCCCTGATCTGTACACTGCTCCGCCTGTTCTGCATAGCTTACCGCCTTCCTTTTGTGGGCCTCTTGTGTTCTCCCATGGTACCATCAGCTCCATCATGATAAGTTTCTCTGTTGAGCTTGACCGAAGAAGCATGTCTGGCCTCCACAATTCTAGGAAAGTCTATAGCTTCTTCTCAAGGTCTACCATTACGGACAATTCCTTTGCTCTTCCGAAAATACCAGCAATCTCTCTGCTGTCTGATGCTGTCTTTGGCTGCTCTCCTACTCTGACGAAGCTGATAAATCTGCCTGTACACTGCTTTTTCCTGTCCATCCTCCGCTCGATATTCAATGTTTGTGCTACTGTTCGAAGGACATGGTCGTATCTCTGCTGATATCTGCGTTGTTGGAGTGTCACCTTGCAAGATGACAGGATGTGTTCAAGCTAGTTTTTTTTCCTTACACCTCATTACACACAGATTGCATTGAACGCCCGCTTTTTCCCGTGTTCATGATAAAAAGAGTCGGGTTTAGAGTGATGACAATCATGGAATCTGGGTAACATTCTGTCACAGTTTCTAAAGGGGTTGTTTCTAACTGTTATTCTATAATATATGTTATATGTTTTTGCTGCTAGGCATTAGAAGCACGTGCAGTAACTTTGAGATAGTTCATTTGACATGATCAACTGGAATACACTTCCTTTCCGTCCGGTCGTAACCTTTTTCACTAGCATTAATTTTTAAATACTTTTATTTTAGAAAATCCATCCTTTCATTTGGGCATTAAAATAAAACTTCAATAAGTCACTAAAACTTACGGAAAAGTAGGGGGGCCTGGCTAATGTGTGGCTGAAGTGTACATTTCACATATTGTGTCCAAAAGTTTTTCATAACTTTTTTGTGCTTTGTGTAGAGAGTGCGGATGTCAACCCACTTTATTGCGACTCCTTGAAGATAGAAAATTAGCTCTAGATCAAAATGTGTATGTGGCAGCAATTCTGATGGATCTGTCAGATGTTTTTGACTGCTTGTCACATAATATCCTTCTCGGAAGACTTTTTGTATGTATGGTCTGTCCTCAAAACCTGTCTCTCTGCTTGGAAATAATTTATCTAATCGTTTGCAACAGATCAAACTTCAGGGCGTAGGAGTGACCGGGCAGACACTCAGAAAAGAGTTCCTTAGGGTTTCATTTTGGGTACCCTAGTTTTTAGCTCGCTGGGACCAATGTCCGGAGAGCTATTGTCATATCCCTGGCGTCGTCGTCGTTGTCGTCGTCCGTAGACAAAAACTTATACCTGGATCATAATTTTAGAACCATTAAAGGCAGGGCTTTAATATTTCTCATGTATATTATTTCTGCGAAGACCTCTCATTGGGTACCAAAATATTGACCTGTGACCTTGACCTTAAAGCTTGGCCTACTTTTTAAAAAAATTTAACCTTGGTCATAACTTATGAACAGTAAGAGATAGGGTTTAGATATTGCATATGTGTATTCTCTGTAAAAACAAAAAAAAAAAAACCTTTCATTTCGTATCAACACTTTTCACGTTTTGACCTTGACCTTGAAGATTGACCTACTTACAAAATACTTTTGCTACATGTACTTAAATTTGGTTGCCACTGGCGAGCTTTGATGTTTTTTATGACTCTTTTCGATACATTTATTAAGGAATTAGTCTTGTACAATTATGCCGACGATATTATGCAGGTATGTAAATAACGGGAAAGTTATACTGTTATTAACTGGTTTAAGTGGTAACTGCATACAGGAAACCCCCAGTAAGTTCCAGGGTATTGCTGAAGGGAAGAAATATCACAATCTAGCTCCAGTTTTTAAGATTGAGTCTGTCAATATTTTTGTGAGGACATAGTCAAGCTATTGGGCGTAGTCATTGGTCATAAGCTGACAAATATATCTGCTCTTTATGTTGAGTCCAGTTCAGTTACGTATGCTCAAAAAGGTAAGCAAGTTTCTTCATAGGTTACATAAACTTACTATTTTTCACTCCTTTATTATTCGTTCAAACTTCAGCTTCTGTCCTATGTTTTGTCATTTTGTTCGCAAACATATGTACACGTGTACATTTAAAATTGAGAAGAATCAGGAATGAGCTGTTAATTTATGAAGATTACTCATGCAAATAGCTACTCAGACTTATTGAATACTGCAGGTTTATCGACATTGCACATTAGACGTTTACGCAACATATGGCACTGGAAATTTTTTAAATTTTACATGTATAGCATTGCATCGTCCTGTCTTGTATAATTACCAAGTTTTATCAGACCATGTACTCGCAAAGCATGGTAAAACTAGGTCAGATTTGCTGTGGCCAAACTCAACTGGGAATGATCTACCTGATGCCTGTAGAAACCAATCAAGTTTTAAACAATTCAAGTGTCTCTTTTCCTCATGGCCTGGGATGGTATATCTGTAATGTAATATGTGTGGGTCACTTCAGTAGAGTATTATCATCTAGAGTTTTAGTCATATGTTTTGCATGCATCACGGTATGAACATTTTTCTTTTCCATGTTTATAGTTGCTTTGTATAGTAAGTTTAGTTAGCATCTTTTTGTGCTTTTGATATGTGTCCGTCTTAGTATTTATCATGTAGTTCTGCCTTTTATGTTTAAGTTTTACTTAGTCCTAGATAAGTTAGCCCTTTAATGTCTTTGTCATTAACTTCGTTCTTATACCAAAACCTTCATCAGTGCCTCTTCTTATAAGAACAGTCATGAAGTTTTTGGTACAAGCACGAAGTTAATGACAAAGACATATATATTTAATTTATTTTACTCATGAACGATTCTGTAATGGTGAATATTATTTTTTTCTGCTATATTAAGTGCTTTTGTTTCTTAAATGTTTTTTTTGTCGGTGAAGAGCTAGCTTAAATTGTGTTTACGTGTTTTTCATATGTGTCGACTTTAAAGAAATATTGTCTTGTCTTATACAAATTTTATATATTTGATAAAAACAATGCAGGGGCAGATGTAGAAAGGTCAATCCAGGAGGGCATTTGAATTAATCAAGGGTACATACAAATGTACGCAATCGCAGTAGTACCGCATTGTTATTTAAGTAATTTTGGAAAAGTTTGATTTAAAGTCACCTTTACAAGTTGTATATATATATATATATATATATATATATATATATATATATATATATATATATATATATATATATATATATATATATATATATATCTAAGACCATGCCGTTAATGAAGAGGATATATTTTTCTCGCACCGGAGATCGACTAATGCCGTTTTTTTTTTATAAGTACTGGAAAATTCTATCCGGAACACTTTGTATCCTTCCGCGTGTCGTCTGCATTGTTTACAAACAAATGAAACATGGCGACTCACGATTTTTGCGTCGGAGAGATAGTCAACATTGTGTGTTATCGTTAAGTTTAATGTTGAAAAATCATATCAAAATATAAAGTTTCTTCATGCATATCATGGTGTTTTACTTTATTGTGGCGGACTATCTCTTTATTCAATCAGTGATTCGGCCATCAAAAGAAGTAAACAAAAACATTGAAAATATCTATAGCCTACATCGAGCTGCTGAGGTGCGAGAAAAATAATCAAGCACTAGTTTGAGTTCCAGATAGAAAAAGATCAGTCTCGGGCTGGATGAATTATCATATCTCAACCTCGGCTAACGGCTCGGTTGAGATTTGTTGATTCATCCAACCCTCGACTGAACTTTTTCTATCTGTACCTTAATCTAGTGCTAGATTCTATTAGTCCATCCCAGCGTAGTATATATGTCTTTAGTCCCTTTATCTTTTTGATACTTGCTGAGTCCCTCCACCCTCCTTTTAGAACTTATTTTCTGAGTTTACCGGAGACATAGATTACTGATAGTTGTCTATGTCTCTGAATTCACACTGCTATTTCTCCAACATTCCTCCGATATGTTGAAAAAAAATGTTAAGTGATATTGGCGGTCACAGAATTCAGAACAACTACGGATATGTATAATTCTACATAAGTTAATCAGAGCTTAACAGAATAATGTCGTATACGGCATTGTGAAGTAAGCCCACAGATAATCAAAAATGGCATGTAACACAAGAAAAACTGATTCTTGGCTTTTGAAAGTCTTCTCATTTTCATTGTTTTTTTTTTATTATTTTTCTTTTAGTATTTCATAAATAAAAGTATATTTTTGTGGCGCCATCGAACTACGAGCCACTTTCTAGGGATCGCTTTGTCCGTCGATCTGAGTTTCTGTTTCTCTATCCGTCTGTCTGTCACGGATTTGCTTTCGCTGGCGCCACACATATTCTTTAAATATGTTGCTTGAATACTCTAGTTTATAAATCATTTACTATTTTCCTTCCTATTCAAGGGAAGGGGAAAGACATCTGACTTAGCTGTAGGGCAGAAGTTACCAAGGAGATATACAATAAAACTTGGTTAGAAATAAAAAAAAAAATACATGCAATGACATTACAAAAATATTGAGTGTACGACAGATGCGATGCCGACTTAGGACGTTCAACTGAGTAACAAGCAGTACTCAACTGGTGTGGTTAACCGGTTTACGGGCCCACCTCGCCACTCATCGCAAATGCAGTACAATCCAAAGACATACATTTAAAAGCGAATAATCCTCCATATAAAGGAAAGGGATCAAAGAGTATCTCAGGTTGAGAAGTCATAAAAATATATAAACACTAAAATTAATGTAGAGTAAGATTATGATATCAAAAAGATATATAGTTCGACATCAACATGAGGTAACTGTGCTCTGCTGGTTCGGAAGCGAGCTCAGATCCTTGGTCTGTAGGAGTACCGATTAAATGTCAGAGAGGACGAGGTTCGGGACCATGTCTTCTCTGAACAGGTTTAAATGAGGCCTGTCATGGAATCCCAATCGCCCTGATAGTCAGTGTGCAACACTCAAGGAAAAGTCTGTATAAAGCTGTATGAAAGGGCTCAATACAAGACCAATAGTCTTAGCGATGATCTTGAGATCATCATGAGTATTGCCGATGAAAAAGACATTAGACAATTTTAGATCCGGACAAATTTAAGTTAGAAAAATATCTTACCCTCTTTAGTTTGACACTTTATTTTCCATCACTTATGGCAACGGTGGTCATTTTAATACTTTCATCAAAATCAGTGACCATTGGTCCCACTATGATGGCTTGAGGTACCACAACCGGCCAGGTAGTGGTCTGATGCCTCAACTAAATGGACCTAGGCCACTACCTATCTACAGACAGAACTTTGCTATGTATATTTTGCAAAAGTGAAATAACAAATGACAAAGTCTGCGCTCTTATACATTGCTATATACACGTTTATACATAATAGGGGTCACTTTGTCAAGCGTTATCTGTCCGGCAGTCATACTTTAGTGGTAGTCAAAACTATTGCATGCCACATTTGTTTTTTACTCGAACACTGTGATTAATCACTATGAAAAAAAATCATTTTGCCCGGACTGGCCATGAAAAAAAGATTTGCTTATACTCAACTTGAAAAAAAAATATCTTGCTCTAAAAAACCATAAGGACACCCCCCCCCCCCCCCCCCCCTTACAGTCTCGTAGGAAGCAATTCAAAAGAGGGTGGTCTAACTTGTAAACTCAAAAGAAAATTTGCAATATGATACCACTGTTTTAAGCCACTTTTTATTCCAAGGAGTTTTGCTTGAATCTCATAGAGCTAGATACTGACCATAGGCGGATCAAGAAAGTTTTGAAAAGGGGATTGAAGCCGGCGTGGCCCGGGAGGCCGGGGTTCGATTCGGGTATCACGTCGGACTGGCTCTGGCCATGCCGGTGTCCTGTCTTTCGGATGAGACAGTAAAAACCGAGGCCCCGTGTCGTGGTATGCATGGCACGTTAAAGATCCCTCACTGCTTTGGGTGGGTCCGTTGCAAAGGTCAAAATTTGTACGCCCCGCATCAGGCAGATGCCGTCACCATATACGTGAAATATTCGTGGTGTGACGTTAAACAAAAATCAATCCATCAATCAATGAAAGGGAGATTGCAGTCTGCTATGACTACTATTTTCCACTATTCAGTCTGGTGTTGCATTTTTTGTTCTTTTTTTGTATTTTGTTTGTTTGTTTGTTTGGTTTTTTTTTCTTTGTTTTTTGTTTTTTAACATTTTCCGACCAAAGTGGGGTTTCAATTCCTTCTCAAAATCCGCCAATGCCGACAGTTAATAATAAACTCACTCCCCCCTCCCCCGCATGGTGTTTGCTGTCATAGACGAATTCGTTTGCAATATCATCCAGATTTTAAGTGCATCAAACACTTTTTATCTTTGCATGATGAAAGTACCTTCTATAGTATTAACGTTCAGAAAGAAAAGAACAAATTTATGCATACACTGCAACTTATGAGATTGCTAATCAATTACAAGTTAAGAATAATTTAATGAAAACAATTTAGTAAATCAGAGGAACCTATGAAACAATTATGATCGGCCAAAAATAAGAGGGGGGCTGCTACTACGGCCATGACCTAGAATATCAAATGGATCGTGCCTTAAGAGTGACTTCGCTGATGTCCAGCTAGATTTTTAAACTTAGTCCGGCAGAACCAAAGGCGTGGATTAGGCTTCAGAATAGACTGATAATGCCTGTCCTCGCGAAGCGATAGCAAGGAAGAGCAGGTAACTCCAGTCTAGATCATAGTCATTTAAGTGTTTAAAATAAACTTTTCTTTTTAACATGTGCTGCTGAGTTGTTCACAGTACGACTAGATGAATATTTGATCAGAGTACGGAAGTAAGTGTTCGTCAGTTGTCATAACATTTGAATTACGTAACAATCTTTAATATTTTCAGGTATGTACGTACCAATTTTATATTTAAGAATGTATGGAATGCGTCTAATGACAGTCACAGAAAGTGAAAGATGGCGGGAAAAACCTTGTTATTTTGATGTAATTTTGAAATGATTGTGATAACTGACCAAAAGATTGGTGCCTTTCACATACAACACCTTAAAATAAATTTATTGATTGTGATTACATAGTAACAACATAGTAAATGGAAATTTCTTTTCTTTTATTTCAGATGGCTAGAAGGTAAGGCATGCAACAGACCACACACCACGATGTGTTTATGTATATACATATATGTAAACAGCAGAAAGATATATGATCACAATTTGAATAGAAAGAAGTCTACATGCTGTTTCTTGCATATACAATATTGGGTACTTTTTTGTACACTTTTCGAGTACACTCCTCAGTTCTTAGATGGATTTAAGATGCAATACAGCCTTCAATCTTTAAGAGAAAATACATGAAACATCAAGTTTAAGATAAACAACGAAGTACTGATCAGTTATCCAGTGTCTAAGGCTAAAAGAGGAGGCTAAATTATGGAATAGTCCCATACAAACCATTGCAAACCTCGGAAAAAATGCAACATTCCAGGGTGGGAATATTTTGAGGCTCTATTTTGTCCTATCTTCAGTTCTGCATGAACAAGAATGTTAAAAGCATTTGGATTTCTTTTTTTAAAATTTTGAGGAGCATTGAAATTCAGCAGATATCACTGGGTCCGGTTATGTTCATGAAATCTCCTGTCACATTTCTACATAAAATTTTACTCTTGGGGCTTTCAAACAGATAACTAGTCCTTGTCACGGTACACATGGCACGTAAACGATCCCTCACTGCTTCAGGATGGTCTGTTGCAAAGGTCTAAATTTCTGTGCATTGCATCGGGCAGATATTGTCACCATTTAAGCGCAAAAATCTTGGTATGATGCGAAACAAGAATCAAAGATTCAACAAATCAGTTTTCAACTTTTGTCTATAAAAAGTCATGAACTGCAGATTTCTTGAAAACTTTCGAAAAGTGTCAGACATTCAGTCTGATTAACCTTCTGAATTCTATCTGGCCGAACAAGCTTTTATCAGACAGAGTAATTTTCTTGTCATTTAATGATTTGAAAAGAAAATGAGGTATTGGCATTTGATGATTTTATCAACAACATCATAACAAATCTATATTTAATTTCATAAATTTAGATATTTTCACATTCGATTTCATATTCTAGAATAATTTGTCTTAGATTTTATCCATTTTCTTCTGATTGTTCAGTTTCACTTTTAGTGTCCCTTTCTTCTTCACACTCTACCGAACCATCCTCAACATTTACACCCCTTCCCTCTCACGCCCATTCTGCCCTATGACACCACCATCCTCCACAATGCAATGACAACATCCCATCTGACACCATAATCCTGTGCAAGGACACTACCATCCACCACATTGAAAACATCCGCCCCAATGATACCATCTGAATTTCTTAGATCTCCCCTCTATACTACATTACTTTAATTGGCCAATGCGGAAACCATTTATATCGTATCTAACTCCAACAAGTGCTTGTATAGTCATAGAACATTTCACAAAACGTTTGCAAGATGAAGATAACTAGTTTAGATAAGTTAGAAATTTGCTGTATTACTTTATTTGGAAAAGGTAAATCGAAAAAATCGTATCAGACATTAGGGGGTCTGATTAAGAGATAGATTTTTTCATTGTTTTATCGGATCTTTGTAAATTTTTTCAGCCAATCTGACAAATCTGACTGTTTTTAAGAACCCTGCTCGTAGCCCTCCCCAACAACTGAAAACATTAGTATGATACAAATAAGGCATTAAAGGTAAATGTTTCCTGAAATTCCAATACTACAACTCTCAAAGTAAAATGCGCTTTCGCAATTCTGATCCTGATAAAATCTTGCCTAAATCTTACTTTGTTAAATGTTTGGAAACTCCTCACGTTAAACCGAATGTTTAGACATATGCATGCCCCCGTAGACAACAACGATGGCTTCATGGCCCATAAAATTTGTCAAAGGCACAGTGTCAGTTTGAGATGGAGGTGAAAGAAATAGATCAAGTAGTGGAAGTTCGAGTAGTTGCCCAGGAATAGAATACTGTGGAAAATGCACATGAAAGTGGTGCCACTGATCGAAAAAACTTTGAATAATGCAAATGGAGTTGAGAGTATGAGACACAGAATGAATCTGAGAGTGAATGCGAACAATCTGAGGAAGAAAATAGCAAGTTGATTCAGTGAATATTTAGAGAAATGGAAATGGAAGTCAAATGGAATTGAATAAATTTGATTTTTCTTTTCAGAATTTGTTTTATATTTTATAGTACCATAAATTAGGACTGCTCCTGACTAAAAATCACAATTTTTATGCTGAAAAATGTTTTTGTCTGGACTGACAAGTTCGTGTCCAGTGTCCGTCCAATTGAATGACACTCAAAAAAGATTTTAAGAATTTGATGTATATAGTACATAATGGGATTTGTAGCATAGAAGAAGAAAGCCTGTTGGGATTATCATGATTACGATTATAGTATATGTGTTGTACAATGGATCAAATTCGAGTGCATGTATTAGCAAATATGAGAATATTAAGTGGTTAGTATTTCAGTAAGTCTGCCTTTATTTGTTACCTTAAAACTAACCTGTATTCCATTATGTAGTGATTTTGAAAGTACATCATGTACAAGGTTGTTTAATTCATAAAACCTGACCAATATAAATTAGGAAATGGAGTTATGTGCTCCATACTCATGAGGGGGTATTTTTGGGGTCACAATGGTACTAAAGTTAGATTTGGTACATGAAGGAAAAAAAAATTTATCCAAAGAGTTCATTTTATCTGTGTTTAGAGCATTTTCTACTATTTATTAATATTTAAAAATAAGATGGTGCTGTTAACTTGGCTTTTGAAATTCTTCTCATTTTTATACTTCTGCAGTTTGGGTGATGGGATTATATTGGAATCACCTTGTCCGTCTGTCTGCTTGTCCGTCTGTCTGTCCAGAAAACTTTAAACTTGGCTCTAATTTATGAACTTAAAGAGATGGGGCCTTCATACTACATGTGTATTCCTTGTTGCAAGACCTGTCTGTCGGTACCAAAATTTTTGACTTCATGACCTTTGCCTTGGTCTTTGCCCTACTTTAAATTTTGTTGCTGGGAGGGTGGGTATTTGTTCCGTTAGTATAGTTCTAGTTATGGTAGTAGTAATGGGGTTTACCCAGTGTGCTTGGTTGCTGTGATAATACACAACCAATAGAAGCTACAAAATGATATGAACAGATAACAAAAAATAAGTGAAAATCAATGTTATGATATGAAAACTGTGAACATTTACTGCAATGGAATTTCAATCTTTTCATTTGTAAAACAAGCCAGATGCCGTCACCATATACGTGAAATATTTGTGGTGTGACGTAAAACAAAAATCAATAAATCAATCATTTGTAAAACAGAAGAGAAGATTTATCTGGTTGGAATCCTATGGAAGATGATTACATGGATGATGACTTCAACTCTTATAATGAAGGCCCTGGTAAAAACCTGCCCAAGAGAAGTCAGCGTACCTCAAGGTATTTTGTACTTTGTTGTTCAACTTTGTCATTTGCATACCATTAATGATATTTACACGAAACATGATCTGTTTGTAGGCACGAGTTCTTCCCTTATGAGGAGTGACTGTTGAGGTTTTAGTGTTAACGGGTTCTACTTTGGTATTATGTTGTGCAGTCTCTTATAGTTTCTTGTAAGATGTATGTTTGAGGTCATTAACACGTTTCCATGTTGAGGTATATGTATTCATGAATGAAATATTGTTGAAGCCATAAAAAAATATTGTCCTGTTTCCTACCTCCTTGACTAACCCTGACGTTTACACCCTGATGCTAAAGTTTTTTTGGTGCTTATAAAAAAAAGAAAACAGAAATAAACGAAGATCCTCTTGACTGATGGGTGATTTTTTTTAGGTCTTTTTGGACTTTGCATATTTTAAGGTAATTTCTTCGAGTCTGTCTTAAGTTGCTTATATTGAATTCGTTTTGTGTATTTTAAACGTTTTTTATACAAATAAAATTTGAAAGATGAGATAGGAAGAGATGTTGTGCAAAACTTTATGTTAAACTTTGATGAACTTTCCATTTATACCATAATTCATTATCATGATGTTGACCTTAATTCAGAAAGATCCTTGCCATATCATACTGTTTAAAGGATAGGAAGTAAGGCTTTTATATTTCACAAGTGTGTACCTTGTGGTCAGACCTTCCATTGATACAAGTTTAGCCTACATGTACATAAAGAAATGTACTTGCCAAGAATTTTGTCATTAAAAATGGCTGGTTTTCATATATCCTACGAGATACTGCACTAAATCTTTGTACACATGGTTTTTATTACCAAAAAATACTGACCAAGTTTGAATTTTGTCACATTTGACCCACTTTTGCCAAAGTTACGGCCCTGCCTCTAATGCTACTGTTGTAGGGAATTAGTTTGGTTTTGACTTCAGGGAATTAGTTTGGTTTTGACTTCATTCAATATAATTTGAAAAATAGCCTTATGTAATGTCAAAGGATAAAAGTCAAGGTCATTAGTGTGAATATTCACTTTACAGTGCCATTGTTATGATCTGCACAGTTAGTTTTGTTTGTAGAAAATAAGTGAAATACTTCTGATGCTGTAGCAGTTTCCGGACTAAAGCAGTTTCTGGTCGTCTCATTATAAGAGACACTTCTAACGACTGTTTTTGTCCCCCATTTTTTGCGAAAGCATGTGGACATTAAATCTAATTTTGTCTGTCGATCCGTCTGTCACAAAAACTTTAATCTTGTTCACAACTTTTTAACGTAAGATGTAGGGCCTTCATATTTGGCATTTGTGTCCCTAATTGCAATACCTTTCCATTGGTACCAAAATTTTTGATCATGTGACTTGACCGTGACCTTTGATCTACTTCAGCTTTTTAACTGTAAGACGTAGGTCCTTCATATTTGGCTTGTGTTTCCTTAATGGCGCTGCAAATACATGTAGACATGCACAACCATGATAACATGTCACAGATCACTGCACACTTACTGATAGAATGCTGAAAGCGGTTGACCACAATTCTCTGAATTTGCTTGTTGCCTTTTGTTCACCATATCACCAAAATTGTTTGTATTTATGATCATATGCAAAAGTTTAGCTCAGTTTTGAAGAAATGAATATAATTTCCACTTTACTTTCTGTTTCTGTATTGTGTTATTTTTCGTGCTGCAGAAGTGATGACAGACCACTGATAAGTAAATCTGTTGTATGGCAAGTCTTTGTAACATTTATCAAAATTCCTGTGATTGTTGATTTTGTATTTATCCCTTATTAATGTATGCCTATTTATCAACGAGGTTAATATCCCTTACTGAGCCCAAATACTGCATAAACTGTCAAGGCCAGAAACTGCTACAGTAATCAAATAAAAGTGGTATTGAAACCGCATGTGGAAAAGGGGCTGGTTTGAAAAAAAAGACACATGTTGATTTATTTTACATTTCCAATTATCTTATTAGTCAATCATAATTTTTGACAAATATCAAATATTTTCTTTGGGTAAAAAAAAAATTATCAACCCCAAAACATCTGGAAACTGCTAAAGCACCAGTATTGTATGCTGCAGAATTAATCTTGAACTTTGTGCTATTTGTATAGTACACATTGGTGAATCATCTTTATCTGCATTTTTTCAGTTGTGTGAAACTGTATGTCACTGGTATTCCTGAAGGAACAACAAATGTAAGTTAATATTGTAATCAGGGATGTCATAGTATAGAAATAATAGAATTATGGAAAGTTATAGGAAAGATCTGCCACCTCGCGAAGAGGCCAATGCGGCGGTGGGTATGGAAGCTCTGGAGTAAATTGTGTGAAATCCTGCATTCTAGCTCTTTCCTGGCATTTAATTTCAAGAGTTAAAGAACTTTATGTTTTGTACTGTTGTACTCATATATTGAAATATTTTCAAAATAAAGACTCTTACAAGTTTTGATTAAATTGTGACTGATTTAGACACATAAAATTGTTGACTATGTTTTAAGATTTCTTCACTGCATTTCCTGAAAAACAGAGCATTGTTGGTATAAAAATTTCAAAAAGACCCGAAGAAATAATAGCAAAACATAAATATGCTGATCATTAAATGCACAGCCAGTGGTGTAGCGTGGTATCAGTTCGGTCTAGTAAAAAAAATTGTCACTACAGGATCGAGTAATATGTTCCCAGTTAGCCATTTATCGATATATATTTTTGCCTATAATTCTGCTTTTGTTTCTTATAATAGGAAGGACTTCGTGATTTATTTGGCAGGGCTGGAATGGTTTTGAATGCATCTGTATGCGTAAACAAGTTTCCTGGAAATCGTAGGACTACTTTTGGGTAGATATGAGAAACTTGCATAAATAAATTATCAAAAAAAAAAAAAAATATATATATATATATATATATATTATCCCTAATGTATTTTAGAATGCTTTTAGTGTATAATATATGCACAACCACTGTAATTGCCCAAGTTAAATATTTCAAGATGTTTATTGTTTATTTATGTATGATAACACTGATCATTGATGTCATCATAATCATTAAACGCCCCAGAATTGAGGTTGCGGGTGTGTATATATAAACTCAGGGACTTTAAAAATGCCTATATGTTTTTTTTTTCATGTAAAAACATAAATGTTTTGAAAATAACTGATTTCAATATCTGCTTGATATTGTTTGATTGCGGTTACTTTTATGCTATCGGTGAGACAAATCACTCAACCATAACGTAATACTGCTCACCCGTGCGCTTTTCAAGAAGTACTCGACCACGTGCTCTACATTGAGTCATTTTCTTAAGAAATAATGTATACTGGTACCTAGTGCCTTTATCTATCCTGATTTCAAACTTTGCTTCATTAAAACTTCATTAAAAATGTGTGAAATGCTGAGACTGTCTGAGCAACAGAGGTATGCTGTTCTTGGCCTTGTAGACGCCGGCGTAAATCAAGGTATCATCGCAGGACGCTTCAACGTCCATTTGTCTACAATCACGAGACTTATACAGAAGTATCGGACCACAGAAAGTGTTAAGGATCATCCTTGAAGTGGTCAGCTATGTGTAATGTCAAGACATTTTCATAAGGCAATATCATCTACGTGACAGGTTTGCGACAGCTGTAAGCACGTCGAGATGTGATAGGTCGTCACGGTAGGCATATCCACCCCAGGACAGTACGCTGACGTTTGAAAGAGCAAGGTTTGCTATGCCGTCGCTAAATGAAAGGCTTGATCCTAACTTCTCGCCACCGAAGAAATCGTCTGACCTGGTCCCGGAACATGCTTGCTAATCAACGTAATTGGCATGACGTAGTGTTCAGCGACGAATCAAGATTCAATTTGTCCATGGCTGACAGAAGACAGCGCATTTATAGGAGATGCAATGAACGTTTTGCCGCAAACTGCATAATTGAGCGTGACAAATTTGGCAGTGGTGGCATCATGATTTGGGGAGCCATCAGTCAACATTTCAAGTCATTACTGGTTACACTATTACCACGAGGTGCTACATGGATGACGTTTTACAGTCTGAACTCCTTCCATTAATTCAACGTCATCAAACTTTCAACAATCCATTGATGTTTCAACAAGACAACGCACGTCCGCGCATGGCTAGAGTCACCTTAAACTTTCTAAACATCCAGGAAATTTATGTAATGGATTTCCCAGTACGTTCACCAGACCTCAATCTTATAGAGCACATGTGGGATGAGTTAGGGAGACGCTTACGTAAACGTCACTGTCAACCTAGAACTGTGGATTAGTTGGCATGTGCTCTTTAAGAAGAGTGGAATGATATTCCTATGAGAAAAATCTGAACTTTATGTCAGTCCATGCGGTCCAGATTGCGTGCATGCTTAAAGCAAATGGGGGACATACTCGTTACTAAACAAAACACATGAAATTTTGGACTTAGTATACATAACTGATGAAATCAAATTATTTTTTAAAAGGAACATGTGATAGTATCAATCATATTGACAAATATAATTCAAATTTTGGAAATAAATCAAGTTTGATGCAATTATTTACCCTAGTCGTTGATTAAACTATAATGATATTAGATAGGCGTTTTTAAAGTCCCTGAGTATATATATCAACAGCATGGAAAGTACTTCTATGCATAATCCACATCTGATGTTCAACAGCTGCTTGTTTGGTCCCCGATTCATAAGCGGGTGCCGAATAGTAAACACTCTGTCTGTCCATCTGTCCGTCAGCAAATACATTAACATTGGCTATATCTAATACACTGTCATAGATAGAACTTTCATATTTGGCATGTGTGTTCCTTATGACATGCCCTTTCTGTGGGTACGAAAAGTTAAATGACCTTGAATGTGACCTTTGACCTGCATTTGAAAAACTTCTAACATTGACCATAACTATTGAACCGTAGGAACTTAGATATAGGGCTTTCATATTTGGCATATGTGTTCCTTATGACAAGACCTGTCTATTGGTACCAAGAGTTTTGATCATGTGGCCTGGATGGTGACCTTTGACCTGCATTTGAAAAAGTTAACATTGACCATAACTATTGAACCGTTAGAAGTATGGCTTTCATATTTTAGATCTGTATTCCTTATGACTAGACCTTCGTCCTGGCACCACATTAAGGTCACGGTCATGGTGACAGGCATCCTGTGGGGCCATTCTGACTTTTTCATTTTTCTAGTTTTCAGTAATTCCAAATTAACTCGTACATGTTATAAATTCATAATCCAATGCCTTTAATGTAAGTAGCTGTTTGTTGTTGACTTCTAATGAGATTTTCATTTTCTATTTTACCAAGTTTTGTGAAACTGAAAGTAGATAATAGAACTTAAAATTTATTATATTTGTTGTGAAATACTGCATTAAATTATGCGTTCTTTTTTTTGGTTCTGGATAGTTGTTATGGGACACCAGCTATTTCTTTCTATTTTAAACTTCCTTCAAAATGGTTCACCGATGCGGTTTATTAATAGAAAATGGAAGTTTTTTGTATGATATTTTTAGCGTTAAAAACAAATATATATATAGAATAAATGTCTTTGTGTTTTCATGCGGGAATCAATTACAATGGCTTATGAGATATAATGCATGTTACATTATACATGTATGTTATAAATGTATTTTATTAAGAAACTGTACACCTGGTATCTGCTATTTGAAACCTGGAAACCTCTTAAAGTTCTTGTTCTTTGAATTATAATGAAAATGTAGAACTTTGTGAAGAGAAACATCTCATTATGAAAGGTGATTAAAGATCATCTTTACTGAGTCTCCTTCAACTTTGACTAGACTAGTACATCTATTTTCAGCATAATTATTGACTTTTTGCAAAAGTCAGTTTCCAAACATTTTTTGGAAACTTGCTGTGGAATTTTACACTGTGACAAGTTACAGATTAATATGACTTTGTCATGGTTGATCTTCTTTATAACAAAATTACTACCTTTTGGAAATACATATTTATGTAGAGACCATTTAAAGATACGCATTGCTTCACTAATACAATGTTGACTACACATTTTAAAAGTTGACTGAATATTCAGATATGATTTTAGATTTGTTGAGATGGAGAACACTGCAGGTGGTACGGAGGCATTGAGGTTGTTAAATGGATTTAGAATTGGTGACGAGTTTGTTCTACGAGTCCAAATTGCCAAGTCAGATGAGGAAAAACAGAGAGAAAAAGAAGAGAAACAAGTCTTTATACAACTTTTTTTATAAATACATAACCACCAGTATTGTCTTCACAATAAGATATTATGATTTAGAAGGGACATGTCCGGCCTGTGGTATTGCACATGATATTTTAATCTGACCATCTGCATTTGAACCCAGCTGTCCCAAAGGTTTCTTATAGAATGATTAATCATCTGCTTAAATATCTGTCCTTTGTAGTATACATTGAGTCCCTGTGTCAAGGTATTACATTAGCTCGCTGCTTCAGGTGCTTCATTGCATGGACAAAATTTAAGAACCTGTAACAGGCAGGTGCCACCTCTGTATAAGGGAAATGATTTTGTTGTGAGGCACAGAAAATACAATTAATAATTCTTATGGTTTAACTTAAAATTAATATACAGTCGAACTTCAGTAACTCTGATGAGTGGGAGTATTACAACATGATGGTACTCTTGTTCATTGTTGTACCCTGTAAGGCAGTTTAATAGAAACTGTTCTTAAATTGTCTTTTATGTATTTAGTATTTAGTATGTTTCATTAACTTCAAACTTTAATTATAGAGGGAACTGGAGTTTCTTGACTCTCTTCCTGGTGTTGGAAAGAAAAGAAGCAGTATTAGAAATACATCGGATTCAGGATCAGACACTGGTGATAACTTTGTAGTGTCTCGGGTAAGTTACATAAATGTAAAGAATATTAACTTTTAAAAACAATACCTATGGCTGTAACAACAATTATTGACCAGATCGCAAAACTGTCTGTTTGTCCGTCCTCTTGATCGTGATCTCTAGGATACTATTAGTAATACCAACTTCAAACTTGTCACTTAGGTAAAAAGTCAATTGCATTAATTAGTAACAAATTCTGGAATGCCCCCATTATGTTGTTGAAAAATACCTTTCACTAGCAGTAAACAAAACGTGTATAAGTAACTCTACATGTGATGTAGTTTTACTAAATGTTGAAATTTTGTAATATTTTCATGATAATTTTCAGACAGGAGAGAAGATAATGTTTGGCAAGCAAAGAAACTTGGCTAATGGATCAGAACTCCAGTGAGGATCAGTATAACTTCTGTCTTTTCTGCATGCTTTTTCAATATTCCACTAAACCATTATAGACTTGTAGCGGTGGGTTGATGCCACCTTATTGATCTGTCTGTTTTCCTTTCCATAAAAAAATGCATTTCCAGGTGATAATTTAAATGTTTATTGATAAAAGGTAATGTTTCACATGTTAGTATACTGTAGTCTGGAAGGATTGAAGTAGGATAAGTTGGTCAGTCTCACATATCACTTTAGATGATATATTGAGTCTTTTCTTTAAACAGAGTTATTTCCTATTTAGGACGGTATTGAGTGTAAAACAATTCTGACGTTATCAATTTCCTTTGAAAATGTCATTTGTGGACTGTCATTTCCGTAAGTTTTAGATCATTTTCCATAATATTTGATGACGTCATAATTGTATTGCATTAGATACTGTCCCAAATAGGTAGTATCTCTGTTTAATGAAATCACTGAATTTTAAAGACCAAGTATCGTCTGTCTGGTCATAAATAAGTTTTATACTAGTCGTAAATAATTCCTTTACCGGTCAGGAATAATTCTGTTGGAGTATTGCTGCCCTGTGGTCTTGTTAGCTCACCTGAGCCGAAGTCTTAAGTGAGCTATTGTGATCAATCGCCGTCTGTCGTCCGTCATTCGTCTGTCGTTAGCTTTTCTACATTTTCGACTTCTCCAGAAGCACTGCACAGAATTTCACCAAACTTCATAGGAAGTAAGTACTCAAGGTCCTCTACCAAGTTTGTGTTTTTCGTGCCCATCCAGAATCCAAGATGGCTGCCATTGGCTCTGATTGGATGACACATTTTCGACTTCTTCTCCAGAAGCAATGCACAGAATTCCACCAAACCTGATAGGAAATAAGTACTCAAGGTCCTCTACCAAGTTTGAATTTTTTTGTGCCGATCCGTAATCCAAGATGGTCGCCATTGGCTCTGATTGGTTGATGTATTTCTGACTTCTTCTCCAGAAGTGCTGCACAGAATTTCACCAAACCTCATAGGAAGTAACTACTTAAGGTCCTCTATAAAGTTTTTGTTTTTCTTGCCAATCCGTAATCCAAGATGGCCGCCATTGGCTCTGATTGGATGACACATTTTCGACTTCTTCTCCAGAAGCAATGCACAGAATTCCACCAAACCAGATAGGAAATAAGTACTCAAGGTCCTCTACCAAGTTTGAATTTTTTGTGCCGATCCGTAATCCAAGATGGTCGCCATTGGCTCTGATTGGTTGATGTATTTCTGACTTCTTCTCCAGAAGCACTGCACAGAATTTCACCAAACCTCATAGGAAGAAAGTACTCAAGATCCTCTTCTAAGTTTTTTTTTTTCGTGCTGATCCGTAATCCAAGATGGCCGCCATTGGCTCTGATTGGTTGACGCATTTTGGACTTCTTCTCCAGAAGGGCTGCACAGAATTTCACCAAACCTGATAGGAAGTAAGTACTCGAGGTCCTCTACCAAGTTTGTGTTTTTCGTGCCGATTTGTAATCCAAGATGGCTGCCATTGGCTCTGATTGGTTGACACATTTTGGACACTTCAAAACGACTGCACAAAATATCAGCATACCTTATAGAAAGTCTTGTAGAAAAAAGCAAAATTTTCTACTGAAATTTGTCATTTTATTGTAAGTAAGCAATTTGTGCTCAGGTGAGCAATATAGGCCCATTTGGGCCTCTTGTGTTTTTGGTACCTGGTCAAAATGTCACTAAAAGAGGATATGCCTGAACGTAAGCTATGTCATACATACCTTTGTAGATAGCGTTTGATTGTACAGTGGATTCTGTTTAATCTGATAGTTTATTTGCGTGAATAAAATATCAGATAAAGAGGGCTATCAAATTAGACGTAATTGCAAAAGTTGATGCTTTATTTTGTGTAACATGTTACAGATGTCTACTCATACAGTACAGCCTACGCGGATTCCTCCAAAATAAGATTGCGGTGGACGTTCAAATCCATCGCAACCCACCGCAATTTTTACTGTCGTGACAGGAGATTGAATAGTCCATCGCGGGTCACCGCAGTTGGTCATATCGCCGCAGGCACTTGAAGACAAAAACGTGGCGGGCCACCGCAATCGTTATCATCGTTGCAGAATCTTGTAATGGGATACCTGCGATACTTTATAATGTTTCAATAGCCATACTTTAAAATTCGTCCAGGTCCTATTTATATTCCACTTACGGGAGCTAAGGGTCTATTAAATTTAATGTACTTTGACATAAGTATCTTCTATTTTGATGTGAAATGCTCTCTATAAACAATACATCTAAAAGTTATTCGTTAGTAAAATAGAATATTATACGCAATTGCATTAACTTTAAAAGGGTAATGTGTTACAACGGTTCGAACACTGTCGTTCTTAATAAATGTTACTTGTATATGAATTAATGAATATATCTTTTATTGTGATTAATTTGGAAATGCTATCTTGGCAAACAAGGTATTTCGCACAGCGTGTCTTATGAATAATGTACAAAGTAGTGGTCATTAATTTGACAAGTAATTTATAGAATAGGTCATTTCCGATTTTCCTTTATTTATAATAAAATCTTAGAATTTATGTAGAAGTATACTGTCGAAGGACCAGTCCCCATATGAAAGAAATTCTTTAGAATTAAATCAAACAAATTGATTTCAAGGAAAAAAAACCGACTCTGAATTATTGTCGCAAACAACTTGATCAATCGTGATCGCTTTATATAACTTTTCTTATCTATCTCTTGAATTTGTGCTTTTAAAGTTTACTTTAAATATAGACCATTCCTACGCGTAATACACGTACGCGGTCATCTTCTGATCACGTGACTATTACGGTAGCTATCATCAGCCAAGGACTTTTACACAAATTTATAAGTCCTTCCATCAGATTACACAATCTACTGGTATCTTTTTTTTCATCATTTGTATCTTTAATAAGTCGTTATGCATTTTTGCGGTCTTGACTGTAATTATGACTGAAATACAGACTATTTGCCATTTGCCTTGATAACATTACTTTACAAAACCTAACGCAAACGGAGATATATCCAATCTTACTGCTAATAATGTGAGTTTTTTATGAATAATCAGGGACGCATATTCCTGGAATAATTGACTGTTTAGTACTGATCTATTAAAATTAAATTATTCCAGAGACAGAAGTCTCTGATTATTCCCATGATATCGAGTTTAAAGGGGAAACTTTTTGACCGTACGGTTGAAGTCACGTGATTAAGCTTGGGGCGTTGTTTAACTGGTCGCCGAAATCACTGCTTGTCTCCAGCTCGGGGTATTTGCCTAGAGGCGCTTGGTAATCGGGGTATTGGGTATGCCTGGAAGCGCATGGTAATCGGGAGGTGTGAACATGCTATAGTTTGGTGTAAACAATGTGTGGGATTTGAATTGGTAATAGAAAGTACATTCTTTAGTGCAGTAATGAAGATTCTAGTTGTATTTTATTTTTTCATTTTAATTGGTTTTATTACTTTTTAGGGGGTGGGGTGTTTGATGTATTTGTTTGTTTTGATCTCTATTTGGAGAGTTTTATTTTGAAGGAGTTTGAGGACATAAGCTGATATTTCTCCTGTACTTTACGAAATACACAATTGGGCATAATATCCTCCCAATATCCATGGGACTGCCATACAAATCTGTTTCGCCTTCTGTTCAGACTGACTTTCCGTGTTCTGCCGCAATGCAGACAGCGTAACCAGATGAAAAAATCCACAACACAACTAGTAGCTTGATGCAGACTGTATTTCCATGAAAGTTGGTAAAAAGCTACAAACAAAATAAACGTACATGTAAAAACAGCAATGACATGTAATTTGTATACTGACGTGTAATGAGAACAGTATCAATTATGCATACAAACTTTTAAAAATAACAATTCTGACCCCAAGACGCTTCCATACTTTTTGGCCTACGTAACAAACACCTTACACAGTAAATGTACATTACCCAATTACACCCATGTGCACCATACATTATATCAATAGAACTTCAAACAAACAAAGTTACAAAATTATCAATAGATTGCAATAATGCTTCCTTGCATATTAAAATACATGTATCAAAAGAACATAATGCAGATAAAATGATTACTCACACTGTGAGGGGAACCAATTTAGCTTATTACCGAACATCAAAACACTGACAAAGACAGGCATAGAAATCTCTAGAGACCTTGACCTAACTGTCCAAAAAAAAATCGATATCCAGGTAAGCACGTATACATACATAGAAAAAGAAAGTGGTCGAAAGGAAGTAACTCTAATTCTGATATGACATAAATAAAATCAATATATAAAAATGCAAAAAGCGTCCAGCACATTCCGAGTCTTTCTATCTGAATATCGAGAATCATCCCACACAACACGATGGCATAGCATTGTCCAGCACTTCTTGTATAGGTCCTCTCTCTTGCTATGCCGGATTACGATGGTGAGGAGGGACGTCTGATTCTGGTCACCACATCTGTCGGTTGCGATCATTATCACGCAGGGTCATGAAAAACAGTCTGGGCATTCGTGTTCCCCTTCAAATTGTGGACTGAGAGGCTTCATTGCCAGGCGACTCGGTGTCCTCAAGGTCCTCTGTCAAAGTACTGGCGAAGTATTTGTCTAGTCCCAGTCATTGTGTGCAAAAAAATGCCTGTTACGCTTGAAGTTTATCAGGTGATAGATTCAAAGTTACGGTGTTCATTGTTGGGTTTTAGAAACAGAATGATGATATGTAGAAGTGATTCAGATATATTAAAACACTTTCCTTTAAGCTTGTACTGACAAAAAATGGATTGTGTAATAGGTGTAAAACCAGGTTGTCACCTGTGGTAAATAATATCTCAGTCCAGGTATCCTGGGCAAAAGTGAAAGCGACTTTCCAGAAACTGTCGTCCGTATTACGCAATAAACTTACAGGATTTATGTCAGCTGTTTAACCCCATCATCCGTAAGACTATAATTGATACACGTGTATGTTGATTGGAGCAAATCAATTAACATTGCATACACGAAGGAAGTAAAGCATAGTGAATTGATCTTCGTTCTTTATCCGGTGGCGGATCCATCACTCCCTTTGCCGAGGGATCAAAGGACGAATGTTGTCAATTTTAGCCGTAAATGGACTAAATTACAGGGTTTTGGTAGAATTTGGGTCACTGTTGGGGGGCGGGGGGGGGGGGGGGGAGCACCCCTCCGCTCCTCCTAAATCCGCCATTGTTTAATTAAGTTATTTTTGACAAGTTGATTTCGGTTACGAAGTAGAGTTGTATTCAATTTTTAGAGCCCTAATACTGCAGTTTATTACCTTAGAGATCATATACGAAATTTTTAAAGGATTTTCTGAAACTTTCAACTCCAGGTTTTGCATAATAGAGTAGTCTCAATTTGGAAATAGTTAAGTAGATGATGATGTTTCTCATCCCCGAAAACAACAATTCTGAAATACTGAAATTTAAAGTCATATTCCATCTGAGTAAAAGTTACGAAAAATCCTCGTTTGTGATATGGTATGCTGGTTTCTGTCATGGTCATTCTAAGTCTTATACCTATATATAATATATATATGAAATATTTTGTTGAATATTTAATGTAAGTATTAAAGATTTAATTAATTTGCAAAGATATATACCATTTCGACTTGGCGTCGAATCGAGAATCTGATATGGATAACAAGAAGATATTATTGATATTGATATTTGCCGAAACATAGACTAGGTTTTGATAGTAGTCTATGTCTCTGATACTTATTATCTAATTAATCTGTAATACATAAATACATAATTCATTACTTAGCTTGGGTGACCAAGTTAGGAAAGTTCCTTTTCTGTTTTTCCAGAGACATATGTATGTCTGGTTTTTTATATCTTAATTTAAAACTGAAATTCATGATAGACTATAAAAACAAACACGTTTATTAATTTTCAATCACAGTCACCGATCAGATCATTTAACTAAACAATAATAAACGCAAATATTGTTTTAATCACAACGCTCATAGGTCTATTTTTTCTATCTCGATAACTTTTTTCAGTACCGTAATGGCGGATACGATCGGGATGCCTACCGGTAAAGGGCAGATAACTATTAAGTAACTACCCAATCGAATGGTGACAGAGACATAGACTACTTTACTTTGAAAGTAGTCTATCTTTCTGGTAATTAATACGCGATGTTCTATCAAACGTGTTTTGTTTCTTAGAAATTAAGTTGTTGTGTTCGATGTGTCATCAGAGACATAGACTACTTTGAAGTCACTTGTTATTTCAGTCGTGTAACAGACCGTGGTAATATGCATGTTCTAAATTTTTAATTTACTTGGGGGTGGAGGATGGTAAATACAAAAATTAAAACATGACAACTAGTCGTCATGCTTTAATTTTTGTATTTACCACCTCCAAGTAAATTAAAAAATTGGAACATGGCAGTAACACCTGATAGTCTATCACGTACGTGGTGTTTCCTAGATATTTAGTTCTTTTGTTCAGTTTGATCAGGGCCTTATATTAGATATTGTCCGAAGCCAGCGTGGCCTAGTGGTATCGCGCTCGCCTCCTGGTGGTCAGGAGGCCGGGGTTCGAGTCCCGGTCATGTCGGTGTCCTGTCTTTCGGATGAGACAGTAAAACCGAGGCCCCGTGTCGTAGTATGCATGGCACGTTAAAGATCCCTCACTGCTTCGGGTGGGTCCGTTGCAAATGTCAAAATTTGTATGCCTTGCATCAGGCAGATGCCGTCACCATATACGTGAAATATTTATAGTGTGACGTTAAACAAAAATTAATCAATCAATCATGTATAAGTTCCTGATTATATTTTCAGCCGGGAAAATGTAGTAGAGATGGATTTTGATACAAGAAACTCATATACAGACTTGAGGGTGCTTGATGCTGTCCTGGGAATAACTCCCGTTTTCCTGGCGGAAATTGAATACCCTGTTAATTCATTAGGATTAAATATGACAATACCCTGTTCACTATTTAGCGCCTGAGGTGGTATATTTAAACCGAAAGGGTCCTGATCTAGTGGTAAAACACTGGATAGTCTAGCCAGAGACATATATATGGTCTAGCACGCTAGCTTTTCTTTTTTATTCTCGAAGTCGGCGTGACATCACACTAAGATCTAAATGAAGATAATCCTGAAACATTCCGAGGATGACCTGAGAGATAAACTCGGTGTTTATCATAGACCGTAATGCGACTTTGATGAACTATATAATGACTCTCTTTCATTCCTCGAATCTTATATGACCGCACTTTGCAAAAATAAGATTCAAAATATCAGATTCTTCGTAGACAGCGATGATAAATCCCGAGACTTATCCCCCAACAAATATGATACAAATTAGGTCATTTAACCAGTCCGACATCAAGAATAGGGCAACATAAGATGAAAAATATAGAAAACAGTGGCAACGGTCGGCAGACGCCAACTAGCAGATTCAGGGCCATCTCTTCCTGAAATTACATAGATAGTATTTACGTATAGGTTCTCAACTTTTTATAATATTAACAAGTTCATTATTAAATATGCATATGTTAAGAGACATATATACTTTATGTAGTACGTATACCCAGAGACATTTATACTTTCAAAGTATATATGTCTCAGGTATATCTGACAATTTGTATAAACATTCCAAGTTTTAAGGATGAGAATCACAGCTCAATGACATAACCTGCATCTAACTATTAAACTCAAAACTGAAGTTGATGCCGTAGACCGGGAGTGAATTGTTACAACTCTTGACTAAAGATTTCCACACTTTTTGGACGGTCAGGTCACGTGATTACACTTGGGGACGTGCTACCTGATCGCCGAAGTCACTGCATGTTGGAGAATACCCGGATACCCGCAGAGAGACATATGTACCTCGAGTCATTGTGAAGCGGAAAGGTTGTTGACAGGGGAAGCGAAACCCTTGTGGGTTTTACACACAGGTATTGGGTGGTAGTTACCATTGGCAACATACCTGAATGAAGTAAAGGAAAGGGGTCGGACACTTCAAAGTTTTAAGAGATAAAGAGCGAGATGTTCCAATTGGGGGAGAGGAATAATAAAATTTCTAACTGTCCTCGACGTTAAATACTTGCATCCGAAACATTGCTATTATTTTCATGATTCTAAATTTATCCCCAACAGGGTATTACCAGTTTGTCGTAAGTAAAGATATGAACTGCATTACAATAGAAATGTGAGTCTCGTATCTCACTTATGATGGATTGGATAAGAGTCTAGATTCAGTGCTATAATGCGAGCTAAACTGAAAATAAGAGAAAGTTATATATATTCGGAGGAAATACATAAACAGAATCTTTATATCATATCAACAGTGCCACCATTATATTTGAGTAAATTACAGTTGATGTATGCCGATTTATAAAACTTTAGTATATGTCCTTCTTGGGAAAATATTTTGAAATTAAAGATAGTGTAACAAAACGTAATGAATATGACACTTAAAATGTTAATTTTGACGAATATCCGTTTATTGAAATTTTACTCCTTTTGCTCAGAGAAAGAGTACGTATACGATTTGCGCAGGAGTCTCAGGGGCGGATCCAGAACTTCATGTGCCGAAGGGGGGGCACCTCACAATTGAGGCCCGAAGGACCGATTGGGGAGGGGTCCGCCCCTCCCATAGGTGGCATAATGGTGCAATCTGGCGTTCTTTTATGCAGTATTCATCAACATTTTCTTGACTTTAATTATTCCGCAAAAACTCTGAAATCGGAAGAAAACTGTCGTAATATTTTCGATCAAGAATTATCATGTTCACCCCTCCCTCTCTCCCATAGGTGGGGATGGGGTTTTCCTGAGAAGATATGACAAAAATCTTGCAAAATCGTGTGTGCCATATTAGGCCCCTTTTGTTCTAATTCATGGAAATTTTATCAGGCATGGACCCAGATTTTCAGTTGGAGGAGGCGTAAAACTCGGCACAGGGTCTAGGGACTGCCTATAGGTCCCCGGTGGATGTAGGGTAGATCCTTGGTAGGGGAACAAGGTGCAAAGTCCCACTCCACGGGAGCTCCTGTATTTGAGACTTTTGGAGATACAAAATACGTTGTGAAAATAAACTATTCTAGAAATGAGCCCTATAAGTGAAATCCATCTTGTACATCGCGTAGCTTCAGTACAAGCGTTTCAAAAATTTGTACTGAAGCTACACGATGTACAAGACGTATTTGAGTAAAATAGTATGGATAAGTAAAATCCATCTTGTACAGCGCGTAGCTTCGAACATTTGTAACATTTGCTACACGATGTACAAGTAGCCATACGATTTTACTCGCCTGAGGCCAAGTGACCAAACATTTGTGTGCTGGATATTAATTTGGATTGCACATATATTTCGCTTCCCTCTGGAAAATATTATGGATCATAAACGGGGATCAGGGGAGATTTATCATGAAATTAATCGTGAGTGAAGCGAGTCAACAATTTTTTTTCAACTGCAAATTTAAAGAAATAGGAGAGAATAACTGGCGAGCAAAGCTCGCAAGCGAAATTTTGGAAATTTTAGACAGAAATGCAGTAAATAGGTCCTAAAACAGACTATGGTGCCCCCTTTGGCGGGCACTGCCGGGGGGGGGGGGCCCGTGCCCCCGTGTCCCCAGGCTGGAGCCGCCCCTGAATCTATAAAAATGTTATCAGAGACATATATAAAGGTATATAGAGGCACGGGGAAGATTGTATATGTACTGGCATGGGGGAGACTGTATATACTGGCACTCGGACATCTTATATAATGGTATATACAGGGACTCTATGTCTCTGGTGTTATAAGGCGGGGCCTTCTGTGCAACATATGGTCTCCGCTAACAATATATATATATATTTAAAAGCAAGCTTTCCTGATAAAAAGTGCTCTTATTTATGTGCTTCTATAAGAAAATGCAAATGAGGGCATTGCTATACATGCAATTTCCATGATATACGGCGATAAAAAGACATGACGATATTGCATATCAATACAATGTTTAATTGAAAGTTTAAAATATTTATTTTTGCAAACTATGTCATAAATAAGTTTACAATAATCAATGTCTAAATTTTCAATGCAATACAAAGCCTAATAATTGCAATGAGTAGCGATGATTTTAATACCAGACTCAACGATTGCGATGGGTCCCGGTGGGGTTGCGGTGGGTTGTGGCGATTGCGATGGGTCACGATGGTTAAGTGCGGGTCAGAGCATTTGCTATGGCTCTCGGATATGGAAAGAGAGATAGATTGCGGTGGTTCGCCGTGAAAAATCGTACTGTATGAACGTTTGATAGCGGTTGTTTTCATTTAGAGATGTACAACCCTTACATGGTGTAAATAACTTGCATCAGGAAATCTTAGGAAATCTTGTTCATTTTTAACTGATGATTATTTTCAAACACAAGTATGAGTAAAAAGCAATAGATTTGTACGCATCTCAAGTTGATGTGTCATACTAGTATTAGTTATGCATTCTTGAATTCGATCAATACAGGCATTAATTATCATTGTCCTAGTTTTCAAGATAAACTGGACAGGTAACCAGTAGTGTTATACTGTACTCTTAATCCATTGCATTGATGCTACGTGTGTTTAAATTCAGGATAGGAATCAGACACAACAACTAAGTAACTCTGTGAAATTTAACTCCAGGCATATGTTAGCAAGGTGTTGAGCGGCATCTTATGGATGTGCTGAACAGTTATCAACCAGAAAAAGTATTTTCCTGTTCTGGCATACCATATCTCTATTAAAATCTTTTAGTCAGTCTGTGAATATCTCTGATGTCATCCATGCGTTACTATAATGTGTGTAGGTGATGGTTAATTGCTTATGCATCTCGGGTCTTTACTTTTTCCAATCACAAGAAGTTTGCGTTTAACGCTGCCCGACATGTTGCATGCAACTAGGACTGTGATTCTTTCTTTAGACCTCTTGGAGCCCCCCCTTGCATCAGATTTAAACATAAGTTGCCTTCTGGCAAGGCCCGATAAGCTTTCTTATATGCACTGTCATTTATGGGGAATCAGCGCGTTAGATGTCCAGTAACAAACGATAAAAATGATTTAGTTAATAACCTAATTACAATTGCATCTACTCTCAATTTTAGTCAACAACAAATTTCATTAAATACGAATGACATTACAGCGATCACTAATTAAACCTTTACAGGTACTTCAATGAGATATCGATAGTTGTGTACACAAACAATCAATTATTTTTCCTTAGTAGTCGTCATATTACCGTAGGTGTTGTTATATGCCTATGTTGTCACAACTGGGTGGTTTCACAACAATACCCGAGCTTAAAATAGCTAAATTCGGGGTGAAATAATTTATCAACAGTAAATTTGCTATCAGATAATCAGAAATTTTGACTTTTCACAATCAGATGAAAAAAAGAAATTATTACAGAAATACATAGAAACGGTTTGGTGTTTTGATATCATATCAGATAAAATGAAATATCAGATAACACGATATCAGATAAAATAGAGTCCACTGTAATTGATTTTTCTTTCTTATAAATCATCATAGTTTATCAAAACGAACAAGTTCTATTCTAACTTTGCAATCTGATCAACTTAAGATACCTAATAAAATGAATGTTGTTCAAATCATTAACGCAAGTGTGAGAGCTGACTTAGCTTACAATTAGACGTATGCTCTGCTATGAAACTTGGGATATAGTTTCTCCTTTCATTGTTTCATTTCAGATTTGTTTACCGCACTGACTTTATAATTACAAGCTGGGAAATGTTATAAAATCTGATGCAAGCTGTCATGACATTCATCTTTAAAAGGAGAAATGTCCCTTTCTGTTCATTAATGATAATGAAATTATTCTTATTAAGATCATTCTGTATATTTCAATTTAAGCTTGTTACAGATCTAATTAATTTGGAACTTCTGAGTGTCTTATCTAACTTTCTGTATTTAGATATATATAATGTGACTTCCCAAAACATTTTGTTCTGTATATTCTGTATATTTCAATTTAAGCTTGTTACAGATCTAATTAATTTGGAACTTCTGGGTGTCTTATCTAACTTTCTGTATTTAGATATATATAATGTGACTTTCCAAAACATTTTGTTTCAGTAATTTCCAAATGTCTCCAAGAAGTATGACTAGTGACAAAAGTGGGTTGTGTACCGGTAAGCAATTATAAGTTCTATTAAAATAGACCGAAAAGATAGCATTTAATCCTATTGCATTGATCTTTTACTCTACTGCTGGAAACATTTTTATTCCCAATGCCAAAAACGACATGAAATTTCTAAATTAATGTCTAAAAATTCCCAGTAAAGTTGCCCTTGTAACTGCAATAGATAAAAATTGTATTACTCATCCAGCATGTCAATTGTAATGATGTTTCAGTTGAAATAATGCAATTTAGAACAGTATCAGTGTTTAAGCATTTGTAAATGTTGCTTGGATCAGAAACTTTTCCAATGCACGTTTCACACTAGACAGTTTTTAAAATGTTTCTCATGCAGTTCACCAGAGTGTGCAAGTAAAATATGACTGAAATATAGAGTTCGAGTTTAGCACCAATTTGTGCCTTGGTCATAATAATCTAGGGCCTGTAATACTTGGCTTGTTCACCTTTTTATCTGTGGGTGTTTGAATTTTACAAACCTTATTTAGAAAATATGTTATGTTTGAAACATTTTAATTGGATAATCAGTACAATGTTTTGTGTTATAGGCAGTAAAATGTCAGCTGCAAATGTGGATCCATCAATATTTCATACCCCAGTGTCTAATAAATCCCCGGCAAAATTATCGGAAAGATTTGAAAATTTGCAAATCACCACACCAAATGAAGGTGCGAGAAAGATTGCAGTCATGAAAGAGGAGTTACAGGAAGACTTTACAGGCTTAGCAGCCCAAAATGGATATGGTGATAATTATAACAGGTTCAATAGAAACAGTTATTTTCGAGGAAGAGGAATGGGACCTTTTGGTGACATGCATCCCATGAATAGAAACATGGGAGGATATGGAAGAGGAAGGGGTGCTTTTAATATTCACAGTCAACAACATTTTCCTCCTGGAGGTTATGGTGGTCCTATGGGGAGAGGTTTCCATAGACAAGGTGGTTATAGTGGTGGCTATAATGGTGGGTATGGAGGTGGTGGCTATAATGGTGGGTATGGAGGTGGTGGCTATAATGGTGGATATATTGCTGACTTTAATAGTGGATATGGCAGAGGTTACAATGGTAGCTACCAAGACAATTTTAGGAGGGGCTACCATGGTCAAGGAAACCAGTATTCTAACTATCAAAATGGAAACCAGTTTCAAGATAACAGACCGAGGCCTAAAAGTATTAACTACAGACCTGGTAAGTAATAACAGTTACAACTATTGATAATATAGTCGAAAAATTTGTCTTCTGGAATTGTCTGTATATATTATGTATACTCGTTGGTATTTGGCATTCTTAACTTTGTATGCATCATGATAAATTTTGCATCTTTTGTATAATGTGGAGATGAAAAAGATTTTGCCTCTGAGCAGATAAATCAGACTGAAGACAGTAAGAAATCTGATTTAATCGCTTGGTAAAATCCACTACATGAAATTCAAAAAGGAAAAGAGAATAAGGAGTACAAAGACTTTTATTTAAAGTGCTATAAGAATATTCACAATTTTTCTTTACAATGTGCGTATCTACATACACGATTTGCTGACAAAAAACTACACTGCTGCATGACTCCGATCCGATCACAAGATATATACAATAATACATAAACAACTCGAAGGATTTTTTCAGTCGTTAATCTCCGTAATATGTGACGTCAGAAGTTGTACAAATGCTACTTTTCATTAACTTTTAATCATGACGTTAATATCTGCATTGTGATGTCACAATAAAATGACGTTAAAAGTTGTACACAGGGCTCACACTGACTTGAAAAAATATGTAGCCACTTTTCTCGTGAAAGATTTATCGTAGAGGCACAGTGTCTTTCTCAGCTTAAGTTACCTATTTACAGCTGTTTAACAAATGCATAACACTTTTATTTGTTTTTATATATTTATTGTCACTAATTATATTATTATACAATGGACAGTTAAAATATTGCTAAATGTAAAAATGATCAAATAAGCACAGTGATGTACTGGCATAATGATTCTCTCACAAAATAAACAAACCTTGGCACTTGTTTCAAAACGAACTGTGGGACACTGTCAGTGTCAGTGACTACCTAGTACTTTGGAACCATAATTTTTCTATTTTTCACAAGAATCCACTGCAGTCTTGTCTTCGACATTGCATTCACGCGGGCTACGTCCATGTTAGAACCCTCTCATAGTTTCATCACGGCTGCGGTATGGCTGTTACCAGCTGAAATACATGAGCCAAAAACATTAAAAAATATGTTCCATTCAATTAATTAATGAGTGATTTAAAGTTGCATTAGCTGTCAAAATTGATAAAACAAGAATGTTATGTTTCATTTAATTATCTGAAATTACATACAATCAAACTACAAAACAAAGTTATATCACATCGAAAGTCAACTCTTTTGACAACATGGACACATTTTTATAACCCAGAAAAATTGAGAAATGTCTGTTACATTCACCATTTACAAAACATTTGACACGTATGTAGATCGGGTCAAAAAATCACGTGATAAAAGCAATGTACTAAAGTGTGTCGCTGTGTCTTGGTAAAAACATGTTTTATCTAGCTTTGTAAACTCAAAGATATATAAGCACATACTAAATGCACAGAAGAAAAGAAAAAAGGTAATTAGTAATACTGTCAATAGTAATTTGGCTATATACAACGAACATTTTAAAGCTTTATGTCACATTAATAGTCCCACATGATTTGATCGAGGGGCCCCAAAAAGGGACTCTTAAAACAATTTCTTTTAAAGAATTTTACAAAATGCATTTAAGTTTCTTTCATGCACAGAAGAAAAGAAAAAAGATCATTAGTAATACTGTCAATAGTAATTTGGCTATATACAACGAACAGTTTAAAGCTTTATGTCACATTAATAGTCCCACATGATTTGATCAAGGGGCCCCAAAAAGGGACTCTTAAAACAATTTCTTTTAAAGAATTTTACAAAATGCATTTAAGTTTCTTTCATGTTGTCCACTTTACACATTATTATCATTAGTTGATGTTAAGAGATTACCTTACCTAATGACAGTAAATATCGGACCACTTTCATAATACAAACACGCAAGTAATGAATACAATGGAATGTCAAGGCCTCGTGCTGACGTGGTATTGAAAAATGTAAACATTAAAGACTCGTGCGAAGATTTTGTGTAAATTGACAACTCTCCCCCGTTCCCATCGCTCTAGTGTAACTTCTTTGTTGTTCTTGTTCTAAAAATGTTTCGTCACAGACTTTCTACATCCCTGACCTTACCGAATACTGTCTTTAATCGAGGACGTCTCATCTACGATAGCTTTGTCTACGTCACCAGTGTTGTTGTTATTAGTGAAAGTTTCCTAATCTCGCGTTAGTTGGCTACGTCATAGATACACTGAGCATGCCAAGTGAAGAAAAAATTACCGACTTTGTGCGGGTAGGTCGTAATTATATAATTACATTTTAATGATTTTTTCCACTACTAACCGAACTTGTATAACACTGTAATTTCGTATAAAAGCTTAACTTCAGGAGAGAGTCCAGGGTTAAAAGTTACAGCTTACGCTTGCATGCAGTTACAAAATATTTTATTTTATAAGTCACGTATGCGTAAAATGTTAATATCATTTTATATACCTTTACGGTTCTCATGCTTGTCTATGTTGTCTCTTTTTTATCACAATGCAGACATCGTTAAATGAATTTGGGACGCAAGCTTTGATATATACGTCGCAAAACATAAGACCTAAAACTGAGTCATACTTTACTATTAGCGACTGTAACGCCAGCTAGAATTTTTAACTGAAGTTGATTTCTAAACAGAGACATCATCCTTGACAAAAGATTTTGATTTCGACTTGGTATTTTTTACTTTAAAGCTAGGAGCAGAAAGTTTGAGATTTACTAGACCGATCGTCGGTCAATTCAAAATTTTCGTCTAGCTACATGTAAGTAACCGAGTTCTCGGTTGCATAAAGAATAATGAAATATTTCATTGTCGTATTCTAATCGGAAATTACAAACTAATAAGAAACAAATGATTAATTATAGTTTCTCATAATTAAAACACGTTCTTTTGAACTTAGTCCAATCGAAATAGCATACTTGTGACCACGGATAATCGTTATGAAAACTCATTAATTAATAAACATAATAAACGTGTATACCTACCTTGACACTTTCTCGACGAGGTGTTAAAGTTATCTATTAATCCAATCAACCAATTAAGTCATCAACTGCTATTTGACTACAGCACTCGGGCAAAAGACTTAACATGCTAGTGACTTTTACTTTAAGCCTTAACTTGTATCAATTCAATACAAGAGAAAATTCAAAACACGGAAAAATTGGCTTTTGCCAATTCATAATTTCTTTCGCCGATTCTGAACTTCTTTCGCCATTGATGAAAATGGCGAAGGGCAGCGCGAGCCCTGGTACAACAAGTTCTACAGGAAGGCTTTATTTTACTCGGTTGTTCCCATAAAATCGGCAAATGGACATTGTTAGATATCTCTCAGAGAAACACTGAAGTAGGAGCAGTGATTTTTATGTATTTTATGATAATTCAATTAGGATTTTAAGAAAATACAAAATACCCCAGCATTCTAATAGCATTTTAAGTAAGCAATAATTTTGCTGCTTGTTTAAAATGTTCTACTGACATTTGGCCATTTCGTGTGGTTAAATGCTTCCTGAGCCAGACCTTAGTTGAGGTAACTCTATGGATAAGGTGATGAAATTGTAACCAAAAGGTCCTGGGTTCTATTCAGGCCATGGGCACTCTAGTGTTTTGTCCTTTGGATTAGAGAGCAAAGACCAAATCTGGTGTCAAGGTAGGATGACACATAAAAAATCCCTAGATACTTCAGGTGGATCTGTTGCAAAGGTATAAATTTCTATGCAATGCATCAGACAGATGCTGCCACCATATATTATGTGAAATAATCGTGGAGTGATGTAAAACAATAATTAATCAATCAGTGAGCCAGACCTGAAGACCCATCATTCATGTGTGTTTGAATTGTGCCGAGTATTGTGAATAGACTTAAAATGGTTATAATTGATGAATTGAAATTATCAATTCTAATGCAACATATAAGTAACACGAAATTTCATAGGATGATGAAAGTAAATCTGAGGCATGTAAGTACTTGATTACATGCTGCAAATTTTAAATTTGTATTAATGGGCGGTACGGATACCTGTCAATGTAAACAATATGGCGGATCTCAAGATCACGCTGGGTCATACTGTAGTGGATCCCCCACAATATTTTTGCTATACCCCGTGCTGACAGTAGCATAAATTGTTCAATAGCAATTTGGCAGATGCAAGCACAAATTAATTAGCGAAATGTGTAAGTCATTAGCCATGTATACATTCAAAGACAAAACAACTTAGAAATTTAGAAAATTTAATATTGAAAAAATAACTGAATTTAAAATTTAAAGAATGACTGATAACACAACTGACAATAAAAACCATCATTTATTTTATATTAATGGTCCAAACTCACCACATGTAAAAACAGACAGAAATTATTAGTTTCCAGATGATAAGTCAAGTAACATGCATCCTTTACAAAACATATTTGATTGTATTTAATCTTACCAAAGAGGGAAGATGTCTATTGACATGCGGGTCAATACATCAAAGGTCAAGGTTACTAGTAATATGTTTTTTGAGTTATGGCCCATGAAACTTATACTTAAAACATTGTACGTATTACAAGCATGCTTCAGTTCGTCTTGTTCTACATGCATAGTTCCATATTTGTGCAAGTTGTCTGTATGTAATTTTAGTGGAAATGTTACATCTTGGCTATATTTTTATTGAGATGATTTGTAAAGAAAACATCCGTGTACCTCACAACACGTTAAAAAGCAATCATTATAAATATACCAATTTCTCATGTTTTATATTACAGGTATAACATGATTGATTTGTTTTCATTGTAGAATATCCCAGGAAGAAGAATTATGGGAGACGCCCTTGCAATGTCTGCCAAAACGAAGGTTGGTTACATTGTTATCTAAAGGTTTTATTTTATTCCTTTACTGAATTAATTTATAAATGTTTTTGTGTTTGTAGCTTGAAAATTTCTTTGAAAATTTTTGTACAACAGATACTGATTAATATGTAAATGAAATGTATTAGATACATAAACATTTCTTATAACATATTGGTGCAAAGTCATTGTATGTACTCTGAACAGAAGTGTAAATGTATGTCATTTACATGTAATTATATTCTTCATAAGTGGATGAATTTTTATAGGTTATCAATTAAATATTGTGAAGTTTGCTTGCTTAACGTCTTTGCATTGCATCGTAAAAGATAGAGTGTGTACATATTCTTCATGTATTATCAATAATTTAATCTCTTTGCCTTTGTTTTGATTCTGTACACTTCACATTTTTAGGACCATTCAATTGCTCTATATGTGGAACCCCATATTGCAGTCAGTCTTGTCAAAAAGATGATTGGCCACGACATAAAGCATTTTGCCAAAAATTAAAGTAAGAACATGAAGATTAAATTAAGCATATAAGATTTTACACTTGTATCATTATAGTGAAGGTTTTGTTAAATGGTGACATCATTACAGTTGTTCATTAAACCTATCGTATTCACTCGTGCATAGTACGCATCCGTGTATAATGCGCACCCCCAACTTTCTGAAAATAATTGGAGAAAAAGTCTACATCTTGTGTATAATAGGCAGGTAAAATTGCCGCATAAGCAAGTGGTCAAGAACCTTAAGTTAACCTAGAAAAAATCTCTGTATTACAAACAGATTTTACGTTACAGAAAACCCAGTTGGTTACACGCCTGAGCCTTAGGATATTCAGTGACTGGAATAAACCCAACTTCCGTGATAAAATTAATTTGTGATCCAAACATTGTTTATAGAAAGAAAACTAAAGAATGGTTAATAAAATTGTAACAATAAGCCACTATAATTAGTATTCTTGATAAAATACCGGTAATGAAGCAAAGCCGCCACTTTTTATATATTTTACACTCGTTGTCTCGAAGTGTCAGTGTTTGTACAAAATAAATTTATTAACACAGCAGTAACGCTAGAAGAAATGCGAACAACCAATTATCCCAGCGGGGTGTACGGAAATGGCTGATTGTTTGACTGTGAAGCCATTTCACCTTGATTGACGATGATAAGATAATTGGATTGCATCCGCACTTGTTATTTTTTGATATGCAAGTCTCATTTCTAAAAACATCTTCATTTTAGCGCATATTGTAAAGTGTTCAACACAAGGAGGTAAAACTGTAATGATAATCTCTTTATCAAGTGTCTAAAATCCATTTCAGTGGTCAAGTAAGGGCTCCCAAAGTTTAATGGTCATGTTCTTATCCTTGTCAGCGGACATTGATGGCAATATCGCTGCGGAAATAGGAATTCTTATGTCTGGAAAAAAGGTTCTTGTTTTAGATCTAGTATATAATACACACCTGGAAAATCAAAGTCAGATTTTATGAAAAAAAAAAGAGTACGCATTATACACAAGTGAATACGGTAAAAATTATATACTTATTTAAAGTTCACTTCCTACTTGCTGCTTAGAGTCCCAATATTGTTTGCTCTAACTTAAGGAGAATGCAGTATTAAAAAAACAGACACATTTTTATACTCCCCCAAAAATTTCGGGTGAGCATATAGTTGCTGTCATGTTGGTATGTCTGTCTGTCTGTCCAAGCTCATCTCCTATACCGTTCATCAGAATTTGATTATACTTCACCAAAAGATTATTTAAGTTAAGGGCTTTTGAACAAAGGTCACTCAAGGTCATTTTTGTAACACGAAGTGTTACACTGTTATGGACCCGGGTCATGGGCGCTGCCATATTGGGATTCACCCCTTTGCTCATGTATTCCTACACTCAGTGAAATAGGTCTATGATTATGTGCATTAAATTTGCAAATATTCATGAACATTTGATACTTCTGGTATGTTATTAACTACATATTCAGCAAATTATTTAGGAAGATGTATGGAAAGTCTATACCAGTGCTGAACAAACACGATGATTATTTTTTAAACCAACTGACATGTAACCTATGTTTTCATTCAGTCGTTGATTACTACGCACTGATCGCACATTTTCGGGCCTTTCCGTCGGCCCTTGCCAACCACAATAACAACATGCTTTTGATGACGTTATGCTGAAAAATTTATGTTTTACTTGATTAAAGTGGGACAGCAGACTGTATAAGTTAAATTTTTTCCTTTGCGTATTGTAAACATTCTGCGTAAGTTTCACCAGAGCTGGGTATTAACGTGAAATTAACATCCGCGTTGCTAAGGGACGAATAGCGTCATGTATAAAATTCTTCCGAGAAACGAATTGATATTTAGTGCACCGACATAAGAAGTTTCTTCGGTTTCATATTCTTTGAATTCCATGATTAAATTATTAATCACAAATTGATTCATACATGAGTGACTTGACATCGTATCGTAAACAGCTGAACAGGCAGATTTCAAATCTGATTTGCTCCGGCGCGGCGAGATGAAATAACATGATGGAAAGCATGTTGAGTGGTACGCACGCATGTCATGTACGTTGTCAATTTTGTTGGTTTAACTTGATTGTAATAATTGTGCACGTGAATGGTAGAACTTGCAAATCGTCCTTGATATGAGATTTAAGATATACGTTAAGAACAGTGAACAAAGTTGGTTCAGTCAGAATTTTTGATAGTTGGAGTCAGAGGCAATGTGGACAAAGTCAAAGAGTAGGTATAATGACTTTTGAATTTGAGGACGGTATATCATGGTTATGCATGTCTGAACGCTAATGTGTGGACCAATCAGAATTATCAAAACAAAACATGTTTCATGTAAATTTGAGGACTCCATATCGTGGTTATACATGAAGTATGACACTCATTTATGAGTACACTTCGTAATGGAAGAAGAAGAGCTAGTGAATTAGAATGTCTTTTTAACATCACTTTTTATCCTTCACTTTTGTGAAAGCAAGGGGACATTACATCTCATAATACTCATTCCTCCATCAGTCAGTCTTGTCACAAAAACTTTAACCTTGGCAATAACTTTTGATCCAGTAGAAGTACAACTTCACATGTAGATTCCTTGTGATGAGACTTTCCACTTAAGATAATTACTTTTGACATCTTAGAATTCTTTTGAATTCACTTGTTTATCTTGACAGTTATGTATCCTCAGGAACACCCTCATCTGATTACAACCCCCTCCTAATTACAAACATGGATTCACCAAAGTTGCACCAATGATTCATCTATGGGATGCACACTAGAGTACCTGGTTCGATTGCTTCATGTGACAGTTTTCCACTTCAGTGATTTGGTTAACCTGTTGGGGATACCTCAGTTTGCAACAAACTAGTAAAAATAAAAGACTTCTGACTTGGCCGTATGCCAAGTCACCTCAACTAAACAGTGTGTGAAAATTCCCAAACTTGTGCTAATGGTTCATCTTGGGACCCAGACTTGAATGCAAGCTTCATATAACTATTCCCACTTCAATTTTGTTTCATTAAAAGAAAATTGATTAGAATAACTCAATAATGATTCAAGTGTCATTTTGAATTTGTGCTGTTCATTGTAAGAATGAAACCAGTCCTGAATTAAGGGGGTAGTCTGGTGAACTAATAAGAAGAATTAAAATCTACAACTGGCTATTTCATGCATATTCTATAAGACGGTAGATTAAATAATAACAAAAACGTATCATGTTATGGAGCAAATTATTGTACTAGAATCAATGCAAATTAACACTGTTTCATGCCTATTTCGATATAGAGAAATGAGCAGTTTATATATTTTTTTTCACAAATATGACACAGAAAAGTTTGAGTTTTTTTATTTTGGTAGATAAACTTATGAATTTATACTGATTGATTGAAAAAATAACAAGGATTAGGGAAAGCTCTGAGAACTTATGAAGTGGCTATAGTAATTAAACAAACCTACTAAAATGATGACAATTTCACAAGAAGTACACTTATTTGATAATTTCTGTTATCTGCATCACTGTGATATTACACTGTAATGTGCAATGGTCTGTCATAAGTCAAAACATCATAATATTACAATAGATAATGGAGCATTTTACAAAGAAATTTGATAGATATTACACCCTCCCCCATTTTGCTATTACCTCATTTGTGTGTAATGTATATTGAATGAAATATTTCCTTTTCATGATCAAGAAAGGAATTAATTTGTATGCATATAAGCTTCAAATGACATTTCAAATTAAAACCATATTTAGATTCGATATTATTAAAATATATAAACACATTAATGCCCTCCCCCCTTTTAGGAGGTTGGAGGCTATTTGGAAAACAAGTACATATATTTCCTTGAAAAATCTGCCTTTGTGGTACATATATAACTACTTCAATGAGTATGTCAGTAACAACATCGTAGTATTATTTAGAAGTTTAAAATGTCTTCTTTTTAATGATATGTAAACCATGTCTCTTCTGTGAACAAGTCCGGAAATATAATGGCTCAAAGACACCATACTTTTCAACAGACCGCATTTACAGCAGGTGCGACAACATCACGTCATTAAGACGTAACGTCTCAATGACATCATCCTCTACTGCATGATGTAAATCTGCAGCCCTTTTCAAATACGTTAGCACTCTGAGGATTAAAAATAAAAATCCTCTCTTGTCCATTGAATTTAGTTTTGATTGTTTCAAGATAATTAAATATACTGGCCTTCGCTTTTAGTTGACTATCTTGTGCTTTTTTAGGTTTTAAAATATTTTACTTTTCCCATTTCGTATTTGCTGGCATAGAGTTTTGGTCAATAGAATAACTCTAAAAACAGTTTTCTTCAATATCACATGATAATTTACAAACACATGCATAATAGACAAATTATTGAATATTACTTCTGTATTTTCTATCACGACTAAAAATGTTACATCTTCGTGACAGTATGAGTTACCTCCCGTTAGGCAGATCACTTTTAAGCGTAAATCGCTCACCAGACTACACCATTGATACTATTGATAAAACGATTTCCTCTTTATCTTCATATGAGTGTTACTCAGGACCTTCAGTCCTTTGATTTAAAGGTCAAGGTCACTTATTAACTATGACTTAAAATACCATAAAGTGCTTATATCGCCTACAACTTTCATCAGACTTTGATCATACTTCACCAAAATATCATTTAGGTTCAGTTTTTGGAACGAAGGTCACTCAAGGTTATTTCTGAAAAGTCAAGGTCACTATTTAACGATGTCTTAAAATACTATGAAGTACTTATATTTCCTACATTTTTCATCAGAATTTGATCATACTTCACCAAAAGATGATAAAGGTCACTCAAGGTCATATCTGAAAGAACAAGGTCACTTGTTAACTATGACTTAAAATACCGTGAAGTACTCATATCTCTGACAACTTTCATCAGATTTTGATCATACTTCACCAAAATATAATTTAGGTTTAGGGCTTTGGGACAAAGATCACTCCAGGTCATTTATAAAAGGTCAAGATGAAAAGTTTTATTTCGTAACTAATCAAGGTAAAACTTACTCGTATTAGTTTAAGATACTATGAGCACTTGTTGTTCAACAGTTGACTCAATTGGATATCCATATGATACATTGAAATCTGAAGTCGTAATCAGTTAATACAATGATTTCCTATATATTAAGTCATTCATTCCTTTATTATTTCTGTGCTTCTTTGAGCATCCATCAGTTTTGCTGATTTTTTGTATATGATACGAGTCATCAATTTTCTGCATTATAAGTATACAGGAAAACCTGTCCTAACGGACACTCAGGATTAGAGGACACTCTCTTATAATGAACGGATTTCAATAGAACCAATATTTTTACTTCATAAAGTCTTGAGAATATTTCTCTAAATAATGGACAATACAGACTTCAAAAAAACCTGGTTTTAACCGACAGTGTAACAACCATGCATGTTTATTTTACAAACATGAGTGGGTGATTATCCAATTGAGTTTTCTTGTACAATGTACACACAGCAACAACATCAAATCGATATCCCAATAATTAGCCACTTAAGTTTTACCTGTACATATACAGGTAGATAATGATTGCTTTCTGATATGTATCGATTGATATATGCTCGCTGTAATATCAAATGAAATGGTGTTGAGAATAGAAAAATGAGTTGATCCTTATTAAAATAAGACAGTTTGAAATATGATGTCCAAACAAAAGGCGTTATCACCAGGGATGGAAATTGGCAAGAATTTCCCAGGAGCCAAACGGGCTCGTAGGTTTGAAATTCTGGTAGCCCGTTCTAAAACTTAGGGGCCCGTTATATTTATGTAAATGTTTAAGCAAAGTTAATTTTTTTTTTTAAATCTTTATTCCTTTAATTGATTACATTAACTCGTCATAGCGAACAACCAGATGTGAATGAAGAATTCAGCCTCGACTCTATGCAATAATTGCAGATCATACCCCTGTCCGTCTCTTGCAGCCATTGTCTATTTACTGCCCAGTTGGGCTGGAAATTCCTTTTCCTTTTCTGTTTATCATATTCCCTATCGTAATCCCCTTTGCGCTTTGTTCCCCCGCTACTTTTTGTTTTCTGTACCAATCGAGGGCAGCAAACAAGGGCCTGGGGGCCGCTTTTCGTAACATAACGCTTTTTCATTCACGCAATGAAAACTCGGGAGACAGCCCGCAATACTTGCCGATATGGGGGTATACAAATTGAGATTAGGAAATAGACGTGGTCGGACAGATGTTTAACTGACGGAAGAAACTACGTTAAGCATTTACTTGATCAAGACGAGCATCGCCAGTCTAGACAATTCGCCAAACGGGCGACTTCGGATATAAAACAATTCGCCCGATCGTAAATTCGGTCGCCTCGGGCGAACGGACCACCGCTAATTTCCATCCCTGATCACTGAAGGAAAAGGTAGATTTGATAAATTCTGCAGCAAATGGAAAGGTTTGTCGCGAATTGACAAAAGAATTTGAAATTGGAATAACTCAATCTAGCGACATTTAAAAGGGTAATACTGAAATTTTGGAGGACTTTGAGTGCAATATGGATAATGCTAGAAGGAGAAAACGGCATAAAAGTGAACGCAGTGATATAAATTATGTAACAAGGGTGCATTTTTATATGAAGCTGGTTTAAACGGACACCTATCTATAGTGGACAAATACCTTCAGCCCCTTGAGTGTCCATTATGTACAGGTTTTCCTGTAACTGCATCCATCAGTTTTACTTATATTCTTGTTTACTTCCTTTTTGTCAAGATTCTGCAGGGAAATAGTGAAATTTAACTTGTTATTTATAGGGTTGAAAGAGAGGAAGAAGAGGCTATTGAGAGTCAGTTTGAGTTTTCTGTTGGTGATGATATCCTAGAGGTATTTCACTTCTTTCTTACAGTATAACATAGAGGGAAATTTTGTGATTATATGTAAAAGTTTGAACAGAAGAAATATTTACCAGAGATGAACTTTCATGCTTTAATAAAATGAAATGTTTACTTCTCTTTTCATTTTATTAATAGAAAATGGTGAAAACTGTTGAACAGTTTACAGGAGATAAAGTAGAAGTAAAAAAGAAAAATACAAGTCAACAGAAAAGTCCAAAACAAGGTATTTGAAATTTACCTGGAATTTATCATAGTCAACTCTTGTTACAACAGCCATATCTGTATTTCTGAATTTTGCTGTTATATCTAATTTGCCGATGAAACGAATTGCCACTATTTCGAATTTAAGAACAACTGTCATTATCCATGCTTTCTTATTCGAATCATAGTCAGTATATAATGTGGGATTGAAATTACGTGGAAAGCATCTAGGGTTTGCAGATTTACCTATCGCTAGAAGTCAAACTTTGTCTGCACCGGACGCGTACACAGAGTGATGCGGTCAAACGATCTTTCTTCTTCTTCCCTCAAATGGGTCCTGTAGCGAGGGCTGTGTTTGGTTCTAGATGGAAGAATGATCCAGTTTCATGTAAATATATTGAAAATGTTCTCAGGATTGATTCCAGATAGAATCTATTTAAATTCAGCATGGCAGAGGGTTGCATTTCTCATATCGGCACTACGTGCTTCTCCTTGGGTGATGCTATGTACATTGTTGTGGCGATTTTTTTAACTTACTCTGGACAAATTCACGTTTCTCTGCTACATTTAGTTGAGCGTCTCTCTTTTTCTTGGGTGGGTCTGCCATATTTTACGAAATTTTACGATCTATTTGCTTGTAGTACTTGATTTATAATGATATATAAATCAATATTTCAATTAACTAAACAATATTTGGATACTACTATATAAATACTGTCGTCTCTGAACTCCATTATGTTTTGTTTATTTTATATGGAAAGCTGTAATAATGTACATATATGTCAATATTTTCGAAGAAACACTGTGTATAGAATATTCATATTCCAATTATTGCATATTTAGTGATTTATTATCACCAATTAAGGTTTTTAAATGAAGTCATAGGTACAGGTACATTTAAACGTGTATACATTGTAAACATAGCAAATACATGTAACGGGCCAACTGCATATCAGCGATTTGGCGCGGTCAGTCGTAAAATTCCTTGCCATTAGATTCTGGATCGGCAGTTCAGGTAGTCTGCCGGTGTAAACAATTACAAGTGTGAAAATGTACATTTGTTCCCAATGAGTGCTGCCGATGCTGGAAGATGAATATGCCGGTATAAAAAACACAAATAAGAGCATGTATGTTTGTAACCGGCAGATTTCTGCCAATATCTGAATATGCCGGTATTTCAAGTGCTGGTGTAATGAGAGTTGACTGTATTTCCATTTATGGCTTGAGGTATTAAGTGTTTGCGTTGTCCTTCCTTCCATCTTTCAATCACACTGTTTTTCTGTGGATGGTAACTTAAGTTCTTTGCATCCTATCCAAATCATATGGGATAAAAAAGGGACAATGGGTATTGATTGTGTATTAAAAATTCAAAGGTCAGTCACAACTGATTGCAATTATTGAATTCGCATGATAAATTAAGTTCTGACATCCTGTGTAATCAAATTTAGTTATATGGAGACTTATCAAAGGGGGAGATGCCTATTTGGTTTTTAAGATCAGTAGGATGAAAGTCATGGTCACTACTGGTAATAACAAACTGAAATTACGGGTTTCCACGTGATAAGGTCAAAGTATAGCAATTCAGTTTCCCATAGAGTCCCATGTTAAATAAGCGATAGAAGTGAGTTATCTCCCACTGTGCATTGCCAGATGGCGATACTGTTCCCGGTCCATCAGATACTTTGTTTACATATGATACGCTAAACAGGAAAGATGGATGAATGTAAATACGGCTCTTATACAATTGTGCAACTTAGAGAGGAACTTAAAAAGATAAAATGCTAAATTATCGGGAAGAAACAAAGAGTTAATAGAAAGGTAATATATGAAAACTTTTATAAATATTCGTCAGTTTTGTTAGAAATCGCATGATAATTGTGACAATATCTAGCTGGACATAACATTAAATCTTAAATACATGGCTAATATTATTAATATCGATATTATCATTAACATTGTGAGCCTCCGCTGAACTCTTACCAATTAGTCTGAGATTTGGCATTTACCTGACTTTTACATTGTTATTATATTGCATGTTTGCTTTTGCCAAAGTGCACCTCAACAAAGTATAGTGTCAATCTATTACACGCATTATACAGGTTTTATAGGAAAAAATGCAAACTTTGGTAAACAAGAGGTTTTAGAACCGGAATATAATATGTTGCTTCCAATGTCCGAAACGTATTTTGATATTAATTCTGATTCGAAATTCTGTGGTCTCAACATGTTACAAGTTAATAAATATCTGGAAAATTTTGAAAAAAAAGATCAACACTCGTATTACGCGACTTTACAATGAGAAATTCCTTCTATTCTATCGGGTACCAATTATAACGAAGATAAGAGTGGCAGCATCTTTATCAAGACAAGCTGTAATGCAGAGACAAAAAAGGGATTTTGCTACAATGTAGATATTCACATATATCAGTGGAGGTCTGTTGTGGAAGCTGAGTGTGAATGCGCAGCAGGAATGGGACCCAAAGCGCATTTCAAACACATGTGCTTTGCATTGTATGGTGCCGTCATGTTTTCAACTTCAAGGTTTGTCAAAACAGAAGAAATATGCACCCAACAACTTCAGAACTTCCATATATGCAAAAAGTTCATGGGAAGTCCCCTCAAGTCCAAGTAATTACATGTGGCTGTGGCTTATGAATTCATGGAAATAGATTTTGATCCGTCACCTGGAAACATCTACATATTAGGATACCTGAGATGCCAATCTACCAAACCTTTGCGCCTTCAAATATGCAAGCTGTAGTCCTCGACCATGACTATTTTGAACTGATCCTAGAAGACAACTTCCTTGCGAAACTGAATTTAATAAAAATCAGTGATGAACAAATTGCTCAAGTAGAGAAGTTGACAGGTGGCCAAAGCTCAAATACTTTATGGAAAGAGGAGCGAACCAAACGCATTACTTCTTCTATGTTTGGAAGAATATGTAAGGCAACTGATAGAACAGACAATAAAAAGCCAGCTAAGTCTATGACTACAGTTAAAAATGTATGAAAAAAGGCATGATTTATAAAAATTTGCAAGTACAATTATGGATGTTCGTGTAGCTAGTTTAGTAGTTAATCACTGTTTACATTCAAGAGGTTGTAAGATGATATGGACCGGGACATGCAGCGCCACGGTATTATGAACGGTAACTCACTTCTTTTGCTCATTACCAAACTTCCATCAAGATTTACACAACTTTCTACATATCTTGGCTTTATATAACCCATATCTCAAAATATTTGTCAGACCCTTCTCTATCAGAATTTTAACAGGTTACCATAGGTTATCCACTTAATTTCAAGAAAATCCTGGAAGGGGGCCACCCCCAAGAATTTGTCAAAATTAAAAAATAAACAGCAACCCCTTTTTAGGTCATAAATCTTTACATTTAATTTAGGTTGGTTGGTTGATTGGTGTTTTACGTCGCTTTCAACAATATTTCAGTTATATCGCGACATGGAAGCAGGAGGTAACCAACCTCTTAAACATAGTGGCGCAATCCGGGAACATTTAATTTAGGAAAATGAGATTAAAATTCATGATTTTACAGCAGAATTAATCAATATTTTTAAAATGATAAAATAATTTCATCCAGTCTGCATTGAAATAGTAGTGCCGCTCTTTCTACATCAGATTAGCTAATCACCATTCTCGTTAATTACCATGCTTGGACCATAAATCAAGAACCATGCATCCTACTTAAACTTAAAACATGTTTGATAGGAAAACATTTTTGCTTCTGTGAAGTAAGCTTACAGAAAGTTCAGTGATTTACAAACATCCTCAAGTTATATTTAGAATTGTTTTTGAGGTGATACATTGTGTTCACCCTTTTTAAATGTATAGTATACACTAACTGACTGGGTATGAGGGTAATAGCATGTTTTTTGTCCCCAAGGTACCAACTATTGCCCTCGGCTTCACCTTGGTGACGAGACAACAAATGTGTTATTATCCTCATACCCAGTCAGCAAGTGTTTTATTATACTGAAATACCCGGTATCATGAGACGAAGAGTTATTTTTAATTGTTTTTGCTTACAACATGCACATGCTTATTTCTGTAAAACTACATATGTACTAGCCAGGAAACATACAATGACAGACGCACATACCATAATATAAGATTTGCAACCCTCATCATGGAGCAGGGCAAAACAGTCTCCTGTAGCTATATTGTTTTCTCAGTTGCCATAATCAACATTAGCTCTTTCTTTAGTGTACATGATACAGTGTGAGAAAGAATGAATGACGAGGACATAATTTTGGTCCAATGAAAATTTTGAATAGAAAAGTCTGGGAAATACGATTACAAAACTATTCTCATGGAACAGTCTTTTGACTATTGGCTCGGTATAAACAGAAGATAGGATCTTGGATAAAATAGCTTAAATATTTCCAGTTTTTTATATAGAGAAAACACACTTAAGTATAATAAATTCGAAGAATGTATTGACTTTGACTTGCATGTACTGAAGTATGAGTTTATTTCATCTATCATTGTGAATATTTTGATTCCACAGGAAGTCCTAAAAAGAAGAAATCTTTGAGTCCTAAATCCAAACAAGGAAATAACAAGTCTCCAGGTTCTAAACCCAATCATAATGTCCAGAATGATCCTAGCAAATCTGGCACTTCAAGTCAAAAATCACCACGAGTAGCATATCAGAACACAAGTGGTACAACTTGTAAGCAAGTCGCCTCAGGTTCTACACCAGCAAGCTCCAAATTAACAATCAAGATGGATGCACTTCCAATAAATGTAGAAACAGATGTAAGTTGAAGTATTCTCTCAGATTCTTAAATAGGAAAATTATTAATTTAAAGTAGAAATTCAGAAATTTTAGAGATTAATAGGAATTTGCCCATGGATAGATTGCACTTGAAAATTCTGAAGTGTTCATAATAAGATGATGAAACTTACATGATACTACGTTATGAATGGCAATAAATGTGATGAAGTGAAATAAAGCTGGTTAGGTGCTTTAGGACATATCTCTAAAACTACTTCTTGACATTTAAGCAACTTATGAACTTTGTTCTATTATTTCTGTATTTCAGGTGATTGTGTTGTCTGTTTCTGGACCAGATAGCATTATGTTACAGTTATTTAATGAGAAAAATGTACAAGTTGCTGTTGAACTTGAAGAGAAGATGACCCAAGTAAGACAGGCTTTTGTACATTTACATATTTGGCAAATTTTATTTTACAGAACATTCCATGATTAACTATACAAACTGTCATAAAATGTCATAAAATGTGAACATGAAAAAGGGAATATAAAGTAGTGATGTAAAATCTGTCAGGAAATTGTGATATTTACTGTGTAATGATAATCTTGGAAGTTTTGGCTTTTAATTGTAATGTGTTCCCCCCCCCTTCCAAAAATTTTGTACATGTAAATGAAGTAAAACAAAAATGTTATGACATAGTGTTACATCTAGGATTGAAAAAGGGGAACAAAGGTTACAGGTGATATTAACTGGGGTGATATTAACTGGGTCATACAACCAATTAAAGTAATGTGGTCAGGATGATGTGCCTTGCTAATTTTTTTTTTTTTTACTGCTTTCTGCGGCTTTTATCTTGACTGCCACTTGAAGTATGACACTCATTTATGAGTACACTTCGTAATGGAAGAAGAAGTTACCAGTAATCTCAATATCCCTGGAGAATTACTGGTTTTGTAAATAAGCTTTTTGTGAAGGGCCCCTATTTTCTTGAATAAAGAACATTTTTTTCAGTCTTATAGAAATAAAAACTTAGTAAGGGCATGACATTTTAAAAAGAGCATGGCAATGTACAATTTTGGTTTGCTAATCGATAAAACACTAAATCTGATCACTTTATTCTGAATGTAATCTTTAAATTGTCACTTTGAATTCCAGTTTATAATGAACATTTAGCTTATTTGAGAATATATATGAAACTTCTGTAAAATTCACATTCATGTTTCACAAATACATCTTCTTTAATCTAAAATTAAATCTGGTTAATCATTAAGTATACATTTGATTTAGCAGTATGTGTTTAGAGTATATTACTGAAACTTGCCTCAAATGTTAGTATAATAAATCTATAGTTATGTATATTTATTGTCTTATGGGTCTAGAAGTACAAGACAAGGAGTAGGTGAGCTTAGGGGTATTATATTGTGATGATTCATGTTCAATCCCAGCTGTTGACAAGGACATTTGAAAGGAATTATCATTTCTTGTTTCCCTATCTGTCCTTCTTATGGAACAGTATAAACAAGTCTCTGTGTAGTTGTGTACACTTGTATGTGAAAGATCCCTAACTGCTTTGAGTGGGTTTGTACTTTGTTGCATAGGTAAAGAATGTGTTTATAAAACATTGGTGCCACTAAAAAATGGCTATTGATAATATCCTTATGATCATTTTTCATGCCCAAAGTTTTTTCTGTTTCTTCAAGATATTCTTTAAATATTGTTTGTATATTGAAAAATATGTTCAGCATTAAGGGTGAAACGTTTTCACAATTTTGTAAAGGTTTACACGGAATGTAATAAACGAAACAACACCGTTTAAACGTTTCAGTGAAGAAGTGCATAAAACAACATTAAAAGAGCTGAATTTATTAGGTGTTTGTTTGATTGTATTATATATAGCCTCAATGAATGCCAGATAGGACCATAAAGCTCACAATGGAACAAAATACAAATGTCTTTCATTGAAAACATGAACACAATAAAACTGCTTGGTTTGATTTAATCCTTTAAAATGTCCGCTATCCCGGTGACCAAAATGATTTATACTTTAGAGTTCCTGCTTGAAAAGTCAACAAACCATCAGTCTGACCTTATGTAATGTACCAGTCAGTCTGTGTATTGATTGTGTGGTCTGAGGTTATTTAAACTGCCAGTGTGATAAAGTCCAATTTCCATGAAGTGTAAAACAGTGCGAAATTTTGGATAAATGTAAAAATGACATATTTGGCAACGGCAGCAAATCATATACAGAAGTAAGGGTGAAAATGGAGTCATTTACTGTAATTTAATGAATAAACATGTCAAATACGAACTTCAACATGTGTTGAAAAATCAGTTCCAGTCAATCGCACAAAGTTATTTGGGATTGGGAAGAGTAGCCTAAGTCGGCAGTGTCCAACATTTCAGGTTGTTTTACACCCTTGTTATGAAAAATCAACTTATCAGCAGTGGAGTCCATGGATTCCCTAAGCTTTGTAACTGTACCACTGGCAGTGAAAAAAAAAAAAGAATAAATGAAAAAACCACACTCAGACAACACAGAACTGAGAAGCTGCAGGCTTGCATAATAGCTTTGTACCCAATGACGCTAGCTTGGGATAATTATTGTGATTATTACATCACTGTTTTAAAGGATTGATTGAAGTTGGGTTTCACTAACAAGTAAATGTACATACAAATTTCCTCGTCGACAGTTGACGGAGTAACCATTTCACAATCGCCCTTGTAGTAACACCCAAGCAAATATGACATGTCATCGTGGCTAAGACGCACCCATTTGCTGAAGTGTCATATTTCATTTACTGCCAGAAAACAAACCGTCACCGTCTACACATGTAAACGTTTTACCCTTACTTAGCAGGACTACTAACTTCATTATTGTAGTATGATGACTTGCATATTTGTCAATTTTGTAAAAGTAACTTGATATATCTACATACATGTATCATGGGTATTTATTTAATTTCAGATGTATAGTAAGGATGGAAATATGGTTGAAGTTTCTCCTGTGGTTGGAGATTTTTTGGCTGGACAGTACATGGGAAGCTGGTATCGTCTGTGTGTAGATGAAGTTATATCCAATGACACATTCAAGGTGACATACATAGATTATGGCAATAAAGAAGAAGTAGCATTACCTCAGATGAGATATCTATCAGAGGAGATGTTGACATTACCTGGACAGGTAGGATCCTTCATGATTATATTAATGATTTTAGACTGCAGAAATTTATGACTTGGCATCCACAAAGTATCTTGTATGCTTGTCTTTCGACTTGGTATACTGTGCCATGTTACGCCTCTCTCTCTCTAGCTGGCATCCAAGGTCATGGCTTGGTGTATGGGGAATACTTGCCCTTAACTTGGATTATATTTCTGCATTTAATAGATTTGTAAACTTCCATCTCTTTGTTGTATTATCACTTAGACTTGCTGTATTCCAACAAACCAGATATGACAACAAACTGCTTGTCATACAGAGAGTATTGTACCAATGTGTTCCTCATCTATCATGCAGTATCAAAATGGACATTAAATCTCTGAATTTAAGTTCCTAATTTTGACTTCATGTAAAAATGTTATACTTATTAAGATATATATGTACAGGTATATGATTGTATTAAGATCTATATGTACAGGTATATGATTGTATTAAGATATATATGTACAGGTATATGATTGTATTAAGATATATATTAAGGTATATGATTGTATTGTTACAGAGCTGGTATGGCTCAGTGGATGATGTGTTGGGCTAATGATCGCAAGGTCCCGGGTTCAATTTTTGTGATGGTTAAGCCAGTGTCCTGTCTTTCAGATGAGACACTGGAAAAGAGGTCCTATGTCATTGTAGGCATGGCACATAAAATATTCACCTCTGCAGGTGGGCCTTTTGCAAAAGTTTACACATCAATGCATTCCATCAGGCAGAAGTTGTCACCATATACCGGTACATGAAATAATTGTGAAGAGATGTAAAACAATGATCAATCAATTAATGTATTGTTTCATTACAGGCTATAGAATGCTGTCTTGAAGGTGTAGTTTTACCTGGACATGCCAGTAGTCCCCAGGTCATAGAGAAAGTGAAGGAACTGATACCTCCAACTGTGACAAGTGGAAGCCTTTATAAAGCCACTGCTATTAAACATCAAAATAACCTTACGTATATAAAGATTCTGGACAGTAATGGTATTGCATTCAGATTTTATTGTAATACTCCACTAAAAGGAAAAGTTATCCATGATTATTTTCACTGTAAAGATGGTTTAATGTTTACTTTATCGTCTGTATTAATTATTCATTTGGATTATTGATATCTTAAAGAAATTTACGGACATTTATACAATTGGCTTTTATAACAGGTGTCGATGTTGGTAAACAGCTGGCTGAGAAGGGATTAGCTAGCACAAGTACAACTGAAAAGTAAGTATTCTCTCTTATAAATTTACTTGGAAGTCTCAAGTGAATATTTTTGTTCAATACATTTTCCCAAATTTACATTTATATCAGTCTAAGAATTATATACCAACAATTCTAACATGACTTGAGAATTTTCCCCTATATGTCCCATAGAGTTTCACCGTACTTTATTCTCCGATATATTCACAGTCAGAATCACCACGCCTACTAAGCAGTCATGAGTTTAAAAGCCCTGACCCCACCCATCTGTGTTATTGATTTTGACAACGTGAATAAAATCAATTTCCAGAAAACTGATTTAGGTCATGCTATTTAGTTTTTCTGAAAATCAAATTATTGATTTTTACATAGCATCCACTTTCAATACACAAAACTGTCATCTGCATCCACTTTCTATACATATAAAGTACATGCACAATGGATAAAGCGTATATGACCTAAATTTATTGTTGTTGAAAATAAATATTAATATTAAAGTATTTATTTTCATACTTGTTTCTACAGTTCATGTCAGAATAGAAATAATGACGTCCTGGTGGTTATCTAATGTCCAGTAACTGCCCCTCGTCGCATTAACCAATTAAATTATCACCTCACCGCTGTGCGGCTCGGTGACAATTAGATTGGTTAATGCGACTCAGGGCAGTTACTGGACATTAGATAATGACAGGGACGTATATATCTAAAGGGATATGCAACTTCCCCCCTGCCCTATCGTAGCCTCGTTTTAAATGTGTTGAAAAAGTTGCGCATGCGCATTTAATTATTCTGCTATGTCGGACATTAAACAATCCAACAAAATGACAATTCATACCAGTACAATGCAATACAACGTATCTATTCTAAAATTATGCAATAAAATTTTACTTATCAATTATGTCATTAATGTGTATTTAAAATAACCACTTAAAACTATATGTTTACCTCATAAGGCAGTGTTAAATGGGACGTATAGAACTATCCTTGGTGTTAATTAATATATGACAACATTACGTAACGGCCTTAATTGGTTTGTTGTTTTAACGTTTACATGTAATACCCAGGTGAATATCTGGGGAAGGTATTGTTATTCCTATTTTTGTATCGTATATGACGTATGTTCATAACAGAATCATTAGTAGAGCGAGAGCATGCAAGATGTCCGATTGCCTTCACTGGTAATTATATGCTTTTTTGTTTTGTTTTTTTTTTTTTTTGGTCTTTTTTGTTTTGTTTTGTTTTGTTTTGTTTTTTTTTTTCACTTATTTTGGCCCCTATACATGTATATCTGGTTTCTAACACAACAAAGCGGTATAAGCAGAAGAATAGAAAGTCTATATAAATTCTGATTAATTTTTCAATCTCTCCCTCCCTCTTTCGTTCTTTTTATTTTTTAACTTCTGCTTTGTTTCATCTTACTTTTTCGGGGTTTGAATTTAGGGTCATCATTGTGAGAAACATGACCAACGATAATTGTCCCGGGAGATATTTAAAGTTTTATTTTGGTTGTCACATCCGTATGTCACATTTCCTCCATATTAACAATAATATAATCTACCATCTGATGAAATACTTTCTGAAAATAAGAGTCTCCAGAACCCCTAATATATAAAATCTAAGGCAAATAATAAGAAAAATTATTTTCGGAAATATTGTATTTCATGAATTTGCATATTTAGTGAGTTAAACACTATATTTTATTCAATTTGCACTTTTGTACATAATTAGAAAATAATAAAACTTTAATGTCGCAATCCATGATCTCCTGCCTGGAATCCACTGTCCACAGAAAACCTGCAAATATATATAAAAAATCAGTAATATAATTATTTTAATATTCAGTTTCACACCTTATTTCATTTTAATAACTTTTTTGTTTACAATGGGACAATAATCATTAATAATGACCCCTTTTATTTGATTTAATGGTTTAAACACTATATTTCCTCTGTACTTGAAATCATTACTGAGCCCATCTTGGACGTACATATTTACGTGCCTTAATCCATTTAATGAAAATATAGATGGAAAAACCATGACCCGATAGGTGTTTAGTATGATAATATAAATAAGAAAAACATCACATGAAAAAAGTTATCGACGCGTTAGGGAGGAGTTTCATCTAAAAGTCGGGCTATTTATACAACAACAGAAACAGGTAGACCCATACCTTTGTTATATATTATCGTTATAGTAATCGCATGCAGCATAAGCATTTCGAAATATTATTTTTTTCTAAGTCACAATACTATCGTTTTCATTGTGTTGTATTCACATTTACGTTTACAAGGGTTTATGTCACTTATTTTCGGTTGCCGTTATGCTGCTTATTTTTGAAATGTACTCCACGACCGGCTAGCAGAGAGGTTGCTTTGAACACTAAAAATAATGGTTCATTTTAACTTTACAAGAAGTAAACAATTTCAAACATTAAACTCACCTTAATTTAAGGATACAGCATTAACGATCTCTTCTGAATATTGTTCTATGAAGACAACAACTTTCTCAGGCGACGAATAAGGAAAAGTATGGCAGACATTTCTTACCGCGCATGCGCAACTTTTTCAACACATTTAAAACGAGGCTATCCTAGGACAGCGGGGTAGTTGCATATCCCTTTAGATATATACGTCCCTGATAATGACTAGGACGTCATTATTTCTTAAATGAATTTCAGTAGCATGCAAGTCAGTTAATCATACTTATATTGCAAGCATTTTAAATTCAAAGAAGGAGAATATATCATACAGTTGATCACATATTTCTGTAGGTGCTATCAAATAAGATTTTCATGTCTTTTGAATGACATAATGTTTTGAATGACATAATGTAGTGATGTAATTATATATCACTATACGATATGTCATGATACAGAATCCGTAATTCAATACATGATACAGGACAAAGCTCAAAGAATGGCCTCGATACTGCAGTCCCCTTCTCTATAAAAATCTGTAACAATTTTATGAGATATATAAATGTTTCAATTAAAATTAATTATGGTAAGAAAAAAAACCCTTTTTTTTATTTTTATTTTTTTATTATTATTTTTTTTTTTTTTTGATTTTTAGGATTTTTGGTCTATCTGGAACTCATATCATTTCTTGATTAAACAAGTGGGTTATGATTTACATTGTACTGTTGTCCAAGTATTGTGATACGTATCATATTGTAAAAAGCTGTCTCATTACATCTCTAATGTAATAGTAATGTTTCAGAGGCAGTGATGTGATAGCGGTATCATCTATTGGTAATGTTATAGACAGTCTAAACATAGGAACATGCCTTCAGCTTTTTGTAATTGAGCGTCTTTCTCCAACACGGTGTATATGTCAAATAGTGGAGCAAGATTTCCTGAAGAAATTTTCAGAATTCCAGCAACAGTTTACAAAACTGTATCAACATAACACTTTCCCAGAATACAGGTTCGTTGATTTTTGAAGATGTAATTTATATTGTTGCATCTGGTGTGCAAACTTCTTGTGTAATGGAGAGGCTTATAATGATATAGGTTTCAGTCAAGGATTTAAAACCGTTTAATACAAAATTTTGTGTTTTTCTAATGCCCCAATCAAAAGATTTTTATGCCTATGTAATACGAGATTTAGGGGCATCTGGTTTGTAGCCTGTCTGTTATGACAAGGCCTTTCCATCAGCACAGTAATTTTTGACGTCATGATCTTTACCATGATCTTTGACCTACATTTCAAAAGCTTTAATATTGGTTATAATATTTGAATCGGAAGAGGTAGGGTTTCATATTTCACACGAGTATTCTTTGTGACCAGACGTTTCCATCAGTACAATAGTTTTTGAACTCTTAACTTTGACCTTTGACCTACATTTCAAAATTCAAAAACTTTAACATAGGATATATCTTCTGAATGGTAAGTCAGGGTTTTTTTCCAATACTTTTGGAATGTGACCGGGTCCCTTGCAGTTGGGAAAATGGTGAGAATTTAGTACAGTTTGGGAAAAGTTAAGAACAAAAATTACACATATAATTACTAAATAAACATTATATTCAGGATTTTGTTTACTAATTCATTTATCTTGATCTCATCTCTTTGAATTTGTGCATTACACATACTATTTTTGTACTTAAATTTTTTCACATTGGAGGTTAGAAGCAAATTGGGAATCTTTTGTCACTTTTTGGGAAAAAATGATACTATTTGGCATTGGGATTGGGTCCTTATAATGGACCCAAATTCACGAGAAAAAAATCCCTGTAAGTGATAGGGTTTTCATATTTCACATGTGTATTCCTTGTAACAAGACCTTTCCGTTAGTATCAATAATGTGACCTTGACCTTTGAGTTTGACATAGTTTTAGGATAACAGCTTATGTTGACAAAGTTGCCGTTAGGGAGCATTGGTAATTCACAAAAACAGTTTGTTGAAATGAGGTATGATAGCATTCAGTCTGTCTATCTATCCATCCAGATTTCTTAATTTTCATTGTTGCTTACGTGAATACGAAATCTCAAAAGGATTTGCAGAAATTTGAAAATTTCGGGACAAAAAAAAGCTTATTTCTTTTGGAGTGATTAACCCAAGTAATTATTACATTAATGAATGAATTTTACCAGCTCTGTATGATGAGTATGTTTCTACATAGTTATGATTGTAGTAAGTGAAGGTGAATTTTATGATAAATGTAGCCGTCTTTATGTTATGAAATAAATTTCAGACCAAAAAGTGTAGGAGAGCTGGTGGTTGGAAATTTTTCCATGGACAAAGAGTGGTACAGAGCTGAGGTACTTGAGATGACCGAATCCCAGGCTAATCTATGTTACATTGACTTCGGTAACAAAGAAACTGTGCCTTTTTCTTGCATAAGATATGCTCGTGATATTTGCACAAAGTTGCCAAGCCAGAGTTTTGTATGTGTTGTAGCTGACGTAGATTCAGAAACTTTACCAGAATCCTCACTCAGCATGCTGAATGATGCCTTGTCACAACAGAAATTGACTGTTAAAGTGAAAAAGACTGAAGGCAAAGAACTTCATGTAGATTTACTGAACTCAGAAGGGCAAGCTATTTTAGAAGCATCAAAGCCACAAGAGAAAAAAATCATATTTACTGATGTAGCCAAAGTACAAATACCCACAGATGGTCAAAAGCTAGACATGATGTTCTCTGATGCAACGAGTTTGTACTCATTTTATATGCGTAGATCAGACTCTGAAAGCCAAGCAGTGCTAGGTAATGTCATGAGAGAAGTGCACGAGTATTGTAGTAAAACAGACATACCTTACTCACCAGTTATAGATGAAATGGTATGTGGAAAATTTTCTGCTGATGGTGTGTGGTACAGGGCCAGAGTTCTGGATATTATTGAAGATGTATATGCTGTTCAGTATGTAGACTATGGAACGTTAGACAGTGTGAGAAGTGATGCCATTAGGAAGATAGATCCCTGCCTGCTTACCACCCCTATTCAAGCTGTACACTGTAGATTGGCAAGAGTGATGCCAGAGCTTGAGACCAGTGATATGCTGAAGATGTTTGCTACTGCCATGGGAGTGCCTAGCATGAAAGTCCAGGCGACACACATAGGCAATGAGATCACCGATATCCTGATTTATACTGATGATGGTGCTAGTCTGAATGAGAGAATGCTTGTTCCAGATGAAGAAATTTCAGAAAAAGAGGTCAAAGCAGATGTAAAATCAAATCTTGAAACTCTTGAAAGACTAGAAGGAAAAGCTCTGGATAAATCTGATTTAGAAAAATTGCAAGTACCATTAGATGGAACAAAGGTGAAAGTTATGGTGACAGATTTTTTTGGGCTCTGCTCGTTTGTTGTGCAGTCTTTGGAAAATTTGCAAGCTTTTGCGGAACTTATGAATGAAATGGGAATACATTGTGAAAGCATTTCATCTCCTTATTCAGCTGCTGTGGGAGAAACTATTTGTGCCAAATTCTCTGATGACAATATATGGTACCGTGCCAAAGTTTTAGAGTGCATCGCTGGTGAAAATTATAAAGTTGTCTTTTTGGATTATGGGAATTTTGATATTCTGACACCAGCATCTTTTAGAAGGTTAGATCCTAGGTTTGTTGGAATGCCATCACAGTCTTTCCCTTGTAAGCTATTGGGAGTTGAAGAAGAAGGTCAACCAGAGGATGCACTAGCAACATTCGCTGGAAAGGTTTCAAATACTGCATTAGAACTAGAGGCGGTCAATGTTGTAGACAGTGTCTATGAGGTGAAGCTATATGATTCCGATGGATGTGAGATCAATTCTCTCTTTAGTAAAGGCTCTTCACCAATGTTGGAAGCTTCAAATGGTGGTGGAGTTGTGACAGAAATCAGCCCACCAAAAATACTAACAAAACTTTCAGAAATGACCAAGCAGTCCCCACCAGAGGGTCAGTGTAGTGTGCTCATTACGCATGCCAATTCTCCACAAGATTTCTATTGTCAGCTTGCAGAATATGAGGGTATGTTGTATAAAGATTGTTAATATAATGTGAATTGTAAATTGGCATATGTAACAGATTTAACTAAAGCATTGAGGGATCTTTTATGATGCTTGGCCTCTGTTTACATTGTTTTGTTCAAATGACAAATAGGGAGACAGAAGATTATAAATCTGAAATGGTAATGTTGATCAAACCTTGGTCATCAGATTTGAAATGCAGTATGATACCACTGGATCAACATGCCCCCTTGTAAAGTGGCACATTAAAACTTGTGGTTTTTAAAAAAAAAGTAAGAAAAAACAAAGACCTCTTTTCGTAATCATTGCATTCTTATAAGCAAGACCTTTTTAATTTACATTTGTATTAACAAGTGTATTAAATATTGTTAAGTTTATATTTTAAGGAATACATATTTGATTATTCCATTAATGCATTATGATTACAGAAATGATTACTTACATTGTCTCAAATCTTTATCGATAGCTATCCAGTCACTTGCTGTTTTGATGCAAAGCTTAATGTTATCCTGTGAAATGGAGAAGCAGACCCCCAACTTTGCACCTTCCATAGGTGATCTGTGTTGTGCTATATATGCAGGTAAGAGAAAAGTAAGAATACATTTAGTGAACTGGTTGAGGCCAGTCAAATTTATTTATAAATACTTTGAGTTTGAATTCCTTGTTTTGCACTCTTCATGGCTATGCTAGAAATATGTTGTTTTTGATGTTTTTTTTTCTTTTCTTTCTTGATGTTCGGTGGTTGTAGGGAAGTATATGAAAATACAGAAATGATATTGCCATATTTCAGCCTTGTTGACTTTGATTTTTCAGGATGTTAATATTTAAGTTACATGTTGCATCAAATATCATATTGGGATGTCAATTTGAAAATGAGCACAATTCTTTTCAAACTTAAAAGGTTCTCAAAAGCTTTTGAGTAGTAATAGACTTTATCATATAATATAAAGATTATCAAGTAGCATCATGCTATTTATTAATCAGTTTTCTTTATGACAAAAATTTAATAATACTGTACAAGAGATTCATGTATGACATTTTCTGTGACGTCACAATTACAAATATTGTGACATAGTGTAAATCTGGAAGGAAAGTAAAACATAAAGGCAGCAAATTTATAGGAAGAAAATGTATGCCTAACATCTTGTGTTAAAAAAGGTTATTATGTTTAATATTAGATTCCTGCCATTTAATTGATTGATCAGTCGGTTGTAAATTTTGAATGTCACTCTAGTTTTGCAGAGAAATCAAGAGGAGGGTGACTTATAGGGGAAAAAAAACCCCTGAAAATTGTGTGCTTGTCGATTTAATATTGAAATGTACATATGGCGACTCTAAGTTTTCCTCGACAACCAGATTTGCAGTAATCTCTTTGCCAAAGTTTTGAAAGTGTTACATTAGATAGGTTCATATACCTGACATGTAGGTGTACGTGTGGCATACAAGTTTACGACTGTTAAAAGATTTCGATGGTTTAGAAAGTGAACATGTATGAGTACATGTACTTGTAAATTTTATAGGATCAAGCAGTGGTACAGCAGTATTTTACCGCTACATATTATTGGGTTTTTTAAATGTCTGTAGGATAGTTTGATGATCAAGAACTTAAATTGTATATTTACACAAAACAGGTAGGTTATCAGCATGAGATTTACACCAAGTGCCACTTGTATTTATTTCATTGTAGAGGACAAATCACATGTACCTTACAACTTGTATTGATTACAATTACCCTCTAAATGATGACGTTATTGCAAAGCAATTCCAGTCAATGGATTGGCAGTGTCTGTCCATCTGTCTGTCCATCAACATTTTGGTTAAGTTTCTGGTTGAGACAAAATCTATTTTGGTTTATAGATTGGCGATGTCTGTCCATCCATCTGTTGGTCAATGTTTTGGTTAAGTTTCTGGTTGAAGCAAAATATTTCATTTAAGTTTCTGATTGAAGCAAAATCTCAACAACTAAGAGGAGTATAAACAAAATATTTTACACATAGGTTCCTTATGATCAGCACTTTCGAATAATGCCAATACTTTTGACCTAGTGACCTTGACCTTTGACTTTGACCTATTAAAAATTTTGAATCCATATGCTCAGGGCTATGATACCGTGTACATAGGTTCTATATGACCAGAGCTTTCAAGTGATACCATAACTTTTGACCTTGACCTTGTTTCGAATATTTTTTGTGTGTTTCATGAGGTTGGAATGATGTAAACAATAATCATGAAAAATCATGGTTTTTGAAACACTGACAAAAAGAGCCAAAGGCTGTTTACATGTAGATAGCAAGATAAATGACTAATTCAAAGTTGAAAGAACTAGCAGTTCATTGGAGATCCTCTATATTATCTTTGTTATGATTTTACAGCTGATGGTGGATGGTATAGAGGTGTGGTGACTGGTGTCAATGATGGCAACTACAGCATACTCTATTTAGATTTTGGTAATGAAGGCATAGTTCCAGCAGACAAGATTCGCTCACCTACTCTAGAGTTCAGTAGCTTACCAATCATGGCTTTCAAATGTTCCCTAACAGGTATTCTAAATTTATTTTCTTGTAGAATGTTTTTGATACACAGTATATATTTATTTCTGCTTGTATACAGCCATTGTAAAACACAATACAGATGGGTGCAGTCCTAACATAACATGCACGTTAACGCGAAAAGCGGTCACGAGGACTGCTTGAGCACACGTGCTAGGACTGCTCGACCGGACGCGCGTGCGCTCCTTGCGTTAACGCGGGAGGAAATTCGCGTTAACGCGATTTATTCCCGCATGCGCTCGGTCCAGTCGCGCGTTCACATGCCTTCATTTGTAATTCTCTATGCAATGGTACGGATGGAGGAAATAACAGGGATCTAATTAAATTACTGCAAATATATATACGTGTGTTATATGTAATATTAAAATGACACTCTGCATTAAGGGTTTCATATGTAAAATGATAATGGAAATTACGGCGTAGACATGCACTAAGGTATTTATGAAAAAAACTTCGTCAGTTTATAGAATAAAGAATCTAGGATAATTACATTATAATTCTATTTTATTAATCTATTTTAATCAATTAAATTATGTATTTATTTCTTATTTGTTTATTTTTAGATAAATTATTTATGTATTTATTCCTATCTATATATTTATTATTGGAGTTTTTTAATTATCTATTTTTCAGAAAATATGAATACCATGATTATCATCATTATTATTAAATTTATTATTAATGTTATTAATTTTCTTCTTCTTCTTCTTTTTCTTCTTCGTATTATTATTATTATCATGAAATAAGAATAAATTTCATTATATTCAATGTTCGGAAATTGTATTCAATATCTTTAAAATTCATCCCTTAACTCATAAACGTTTTATCTAATTCTAAATATTTACCTACATGCACGCAGTAATATGTTCTTATATTCAAATATAAAATGTATAACTCGAATCTCCTTCAAATCCTTCTCTGTGTACATGTTAATGTAAGTTTTAAGTTGTAAGCAAGCGAACGTGGCTGTCAAGCACGTTCACGCGGCAGTCAAGCGCGTTAACGCGGTCTCGAAATTAAGTTCACGAGAAACTCTGCGTTAACGCAGACGCGTGTGCTCAGCAGTCCTGAGCGTACGAGGAAAACAAACTTCACGTTAGCGCGACGTTAACACAATGTTATGTTAGGACTGCACCCCACTGTATCAATGAGATTATTGAAATATTTCCACACAGACAGACACATTACAAAGACATTTTATAACTGTTTTTCCTTAGGAAGCTTCTGTAGCCATTTGATATAAACATGTAATCATTACTTTGTAGGTATATCTCCCATGGGAGGATCATGGTCAAGTGCCTCTGTGGATAAAATGAATGATTATCAAGCTAGAGAGTTGTCGGCCACTATCATGTCCAAGTCAGACAATGTTCATCAAGTTCAAATATCCTGTGATGGAGTGGACATAGCCAGTCAACTAATTAGTTGTGGTCTAGCACAGAAAACTGCTGCATCAAACACGCAAGGTTAGTATCATCAAGGAATCTTGATTTTTAGCTCACCGGAACATAGTCCGGCAAGCTATTGTCATGCCCATGACAGTGTTGTTGTTATTGTCATCCATAGATAAAAACTTTAATCTGGATTCTAACTTAAGAAGGATTAGTGACATGGGTTTAATATTCAGGGACGTAAGTTTTCCCGTTTTTTCCGACTTACTGATTTCCATAATGCCAGTCTGATTTTGCAGAATTTCTGTGTGTTGATGTTTAGTCCTTACCGCCTTTTCCCGGAAGATCAATCTTCAATTCTGTTCAACGAGGGTTAGTGGTTGCTTAATACACAAACCTTTTAAAGATCAAGTTTATACTTGAACTTGCTTTACTGACACGGATTTGAATGGCGTGAAGAGGGTTAAATGTCCAATGAAAACATGTCTTATTTAGGACAGATGTGTTTTGACCTTGACCTTAAAGATTGACCCTCTTTCAAACAAAACTTGCTATTTAAAATTGGTTAGTTGGAGCTGTGTTGTCTTCTGAAAACTCTTTGTCAGTATTTTTTCTTTAAATTTCTTCTTTTTTCTCTCCAAGTGTAACTTGGTATAATATAAAATAGAAATTATGGAAAAATTAGACAGAGGGATATTTACAATTATTTGTTACCTACCTTTCATTTATATTTCTGCTGTCAGTTTTCTTTATGGAAGGAACATCAACCCAACTTGTCTGCTTGAATATGACATTTTAAACTACTCGTAGCACAGTTCACTGAAGCATTTCTCAAGTTTTTGATGTCAATAATTACAATGTAGCTGATAAGCTTTTTTGGATTGTTATGACAAAGGGACTTTGTTTTGTGAATGTATTAACAATTCTAAAAGACTTAACTTTTAATTAGGATTGGGTCATCTGAGGTCTGTCAAAACAAAGGCAAATCACATATCTTGTTTAAAACATAGTTTAAACAATTAAAAACCTTATGAATGCCATGTGCTCTGAAGCATGGATTGGTCAAATGATAGTACTTTGGTTAAAACAATATTTATTCATATGAAATTGTCCAGGATTATATAGTACATACAGAAAGATTCAGGATTGAGCAGCAAGGAGAACTTATATTAAGCTCGCTCCTGATGATAGTGCTTTAAGGGATGATAGTGTCGTTGAATTTTATGATCTCTGACTACAATATTGAAGTCTATCTCAAAGTCATTTGGCATGTGCAGCATTATGGTATTAGAACGAGCTTCGCCGTCCAACGCTAGTGCACTATGAGTGAGAAACGGTGTTGATAGTTAGCAACCTTATGACGTCGTAAGAATGTTGTTGAAATCATTTTGGTGGGAGTACGTTTCGTTTCCTCCCTTAACATTAGGACCACAGCTAATGGCAGCGAAGTCCATTGAAAACTAATAATCATGCTTTCTGGTTGCTGTAATCTTGTTGAAATCAAATTGCTATTTTCAGGTAAAGAAGTTGATGAGAAAGAAGCCTTGCAAAGACAGATAATGGAGCTGCAGGCAAAACTGAAGTTAATTGGATAAATTGAATGTCAGCCGATTTCAGTTCTGTGAAATTGAATATGAAGAGCATTCTTTTTTTCGTGGTAGAGGACTGATATGAATGATTTGTTTCTTGAAATTGGGTTTTGAGCTTTAGGTGCTCAAGAAAGATTGTTTACAAATATTTTAAAAGAATATTGTTATGGTTTTTATTTTCATATATTGATAACTTCATAAGAGTTAATGTATGTTATTGTATCATTCAAGTACTATTTGTACTTTATTTTCTCTCAAGATGAGGAACTTTCTGTTCAAAGGCGTCCAAGGGATAACCTTTTCTCCGAATTGTTGAACCTTTTGAGTAAGGGGCCACTTCTTTAATGACTTGTGTGCAAGTAGCACAGTATATGAACAATTATGGTATATATTGTACATGTACATAGCTTAATAATTGTCTTGATATAAAAGCTAAATTTTGTTCCAGTCAACATAAAAGTGACGTAATATTTGTATTTAAGTTGATTGTTTATTTGGAACCTCGGTGACCAGTTGGATGAAAAAAAAGCACTATGCAGTGTTTTGTCCAAATCTGGATTTGATCCCAGGTCAGCACAGTTGACTCTTTGCAATGACATAAATTCTTGTGATAATGTCAGTTTATACAAACAATGGACAAATGACTCATTAGATGTCATAAATGTAAGAGTTAAAAATTATTTAAATGTCCTGTTTCTTCATGAACAGGGAAGAATGATTTGTGAAGCTTAAGTTTGCCAGGCTCGAAACTTGGTCCGCATTCCCCCCCAGAATTTTTTATATGTATCTACCCCTAAACAGTTGTTGCTTCCATAAAGGTGAATTAATATTGTTACCTTAAACAACAAGCACTTTCAGCATATGTTGACTTTGATTTCCCCATCATTGCATATGTTATCAATATTAATTCACAATAACATCATATTCATTTGAAATGTTGCAAAGGTCTTCATTTGTTTTATTGCTATTATTTGGTGACTGTTTTGTCAAATAGAGATAAACTTGATTAATCTTTGAATTTATAATAATAATGAAGATATTTAGAGAAAAACAAAAGTTGTGAATATATAGTGTCATGTGTAACAAAACCAGGGGTTTTTTTATGTGACGAGGCTTGCATGACTTGATGTATGATAAGTCAAATAGAGATGAGCTTGCTTCATCCTGACTCTGCTCGTATAGTCCATTACTTCTTTGATATCAGAGGTCTATAAAGAAAGATTTTGAATCTTCTTGTGTGTTGGAATAAATCTTTCCATATTTTTGAATAAAACCATAAATACAAACTTTAACCAAACATACTGATGTATGAAGGAGCTGCTCTGTACAGCAAACGTGCAGTAATAGAAACAACACTTTTAGTGTCTGTAAATGCTGCCTTTTAATGCAGTTCCTCTCTGTTATCAATACATTGTGTCTGATAAAATGCTAGACATTATACCTTCTGCACTATGGTCACTTTTAATTTTAAACCACAGAAAATCAGTGTAATATGATCATAATCCAAGGCTTGGCTTAATGCAAATGATTGGAGTATATATTGTTTTCCAAGTCACCAATTATCTTCTGTCATTGATTGGGTTTCTTGGAATGTTGATACTATTTTTTATTTTGCGCAGTAAGTAATGACGATTTAAGCACGTTTTGAATTGAAATATTTTATAATTAAATTGATAGAAGCAAATTTAGTTTACAAATTCCTTATGTATGTATTTGGAGTTTGTATCTCTCCTGAAGATCCGACAAGAATCCGCAAAACATAATCAACCAGATCACTCACAATGTTTATTTGCATTTTTTTCTTTGCCCATGGTCACTTATTTTTATCATTGAGTCACATTGTTTCACATGTGGCTCACAGAAATAAGTTTGATGAATGTGTTGATATTTGTACATGGGCAACTTTCATTGACAAGTGAAATTTCAAACAATGAGAATTTGTACATGAATATAGTGTTTGTAGTTTGTTTTCAACATTGAACAACTATATTGATAATATACAACATGGTAGCATTCCATTTGATTGCAAATGCATTAAGCTTGACTTGCATAGTTGCTATAATGTTAAAGCAACTCATGTATGGTGAATTCCTACAGATGACAGGTTGAAAACCTCTTCTTTTCATGTTGCCACAAACTGTTTTGAATGTAATGTTTGTACATTATCAAACAAATCTTCATAAAATATTTTTCTGTTTGATATGTTGTCCAGTATCAAACCACTCTTTGTGAAATAGTTTTCTGTTGGATATGTTTTCGTTACAGATAATGAATAGTATGAAACTTAGCTGAAAAAAAGTAATAATGACAGAATGTAAACATTGGAAACAAGAAAATGTAAAATGTGTTCTTTAACAAGAAACTTTTTCTGTCTTCTGTTTGATAACTAACTCTCTTAAAAGATTTTTACAGGGATTGTTGGTTTATTAAAAGTCATCGTGATATTGGCATACTTTACAATTATTTTGAATTTTGTTTCTGAACTTGATTATCCTGAAGCATTGTTTGGAAGTTTTTGAAATGTGCACTTCTCTCTCTTAATCAGAAAGGATTTATAATAAAGTTAATAATGTTACCACAACATATTCATAGACATATAGTTGTAATTGAAACGTAGTGGAAAATGTAAGGTACCCAATGTTGTATAAATTATATACCATGTTTGTCAACTTTTGTGTTGAGTATGCATAGTGATATCGTTGGTGTAGCAAGTTGATACTGTTGTGGTTTCGAATTAGAAAAGATCGAAGTTCTGCCCTACACTATCCATGTCGTAAAAAAGTATATGTTAGATGCCTCTTTAAAGAAAATATGGAGAGCTTTTTGGTTGATTTCTTACGTCCCCAAATCGACAGATCAGAGGCATATTGTTTTTGTCCTGTCTGTTGTCAATTTTAACATTGGCTAGAACTTTTGAACAGTGAGGAATTGGCTAGAACTTTTGAACAGTGAGGAATAGAGACTTTATATAAGACATGCATACTCAACTAATGAAGCCCTTTCAAATGACATCAAGATTGATGACCTTTTGACCTTGGCAGTTACCTGCATGCTAAAAATAACTTTTTGAACTTTGGTGCTGCCAGGGGCATTAGTTTTTCACAAACACTTTTATTTAATGTCCAACTTTTTAAATAATTTGAAATATATCAAAACGAGGGGTGTAAAGATTCATAAATGATTTGACATATTGTGTCATAAAGCTTATAATATAATACTTGGATGGGGATAGTGGTATGATGATCAATAATTTTTTACTAAGGTCATCTTCCTCAATAATTTGATAGTATAAATGACAAGATGGCAGTCAAGGATAGAAGTTAGTGCAAAAGTTTACCCACCATTCCATTTGAAATTCTTCATTTTGTTATTTAATTTCAAGTGCAAGTTATCAAGACTATTAGAGTAGCCCCAATTAAAGGTGTTCGAAAACTATCCAGATCATATCTTGAAGTAAGTTTCAGGTGTAAAGTTTATGTGGAGTATATCATGATATGTATGATGACCCTTGTGCCACCCTATGTATCATATTGTCACTCCTGGTGTCTCGCAAACCTTATCAAGTCAAAGGGATTTCTGTAAATAGCAGTGTTGTCAGCTCGATTCCAGTTTCTAATACTTGTATATGGTATTGTGATAAAGATTTAATCAAAATAGTTATGAATCTGAAAAAGTATAACAAGAATGTATAGGACATCCAGTTGAAATACTTGTACAGTAGATTTTTTTTACCAAAATACTGACAACTTGCATTTCTGTGGAACTCTAACCAATCTCCAGAATCCCAACCGAAATAAAATGAAGGGTCATTAAATTTTTAAAAACTTTTTTCCAACTCTGCAACTTTGATTCCTTCGAGGTCCATGAAGGATGAAATGTAAGTGAAACCAATGGAAGGACCACCGAGTAATCTGGTTTTAGGTTCAGACTTGGTTTGAGAATTTACCTAGTTTTGAAAATTGTTTACATGGAATTTGACTTAAGTGGTTTATTTGTATGTAACAAAAGACATGGCAGAATAATTTACTTATCTATCCACAAGTCGTTAATTATATATGCATTATAGAAACACTGGTACATTGACTTATAATTTTCTTTGTAAGAACTCCTTTAATTTGATGAAAATTGAATTCGATGTTATAGTGTAGCTAGTTCAGATCACAGAATATTTTGTAGAACTATACAAATGAAAGTACTAATCCTTTTGTATCTGAATAAATACAGCAGTTTTACTTACATGATATTGTTATATGTTATATTGGACTATAATTAAGAATGATATAGCTAACAAATTGAGTGAACCAGAGATGCCTTGAAAAATGTCTAGAGAAATGCTGTTGCCTTTGGTTCCATAGTATTGCCAAATTTTTTATGTTTTTTGGTATCTTTGATTTGCTCATTTTCTGACGTTTTTTCAGTTTTGGCCCGAATTTGAAGCAAACTTTGTTCTTTGAAATGGTGATATCTGTCCGTCTTTATCAACAGTTTGGTTTAGCCGTTGTATATTCATTGCAGAAAAACTGTTGACAATTACTCTTTCAAAATTCACATATCGATAGACTTTGATGAGCTCTATCCATTAAAACCTTTGTGACCTTTACCTTGAAAGTTTCCAGTTCAAGGTCAGTTTTGTAATCGACTCAAGATCATTTACAGAAAGACTGAAAGTTATATCTTTCATACTTTACACTTAGTGAAACCTCCCTGAACATTGCCATTGAAACCTTTGTCAGTGACCTTGACCTTGAAGGTTCCCAGTTTCAATGTCAGATGTGTAATTGACTTTAGTTCAATTGCAGAAAGACTGAGAGAGTTATGTCTTTCAAACTTCACAAGTAGATAGACCTTGATGAGCTCTGTCCATTGAAACCTTTGTGACTTTGACCTTGAAGGTTCTCAGTTTCAAGGTCAAATGCAAAATTGAATTTAGATGAAAGACCATAGACAAAAACTCTTTCAATCTTCTCATGTAGATAGACCTTGATAAGTTCTATCCAGTAAAAACCTTTGATTGTGATACTGACTTTAAGGGTTCCAAATTTCAAGGTCAAATGTGTAATTGACTTTAGTTCAATTACAGAAAGACTGTGAGAGTTATGTCTTTCAAACCTCACAAATAGATTGAATTTGATGAACACTATTCCTGGCGACTTTCTTTTGTGACCTTGACCTTGTAGGATCCCAGTTTCAAGGTCAAAAGCATAGTTAATTTCACTTCAATTACAGAAAGATCATGAGAATTGGATCATTTCATACCACACACGTAGATGGACCTTGATGGGCTGTATCCTTGAATGACCTTGACCTTAAAGGTTCTCTGCTTAATGGTCAAATGCATAATTATTTACCCCAGCAACGAAGTTGACCATAAGAATTAGATCTATCAAATCTCGCACATGAACTGTAATGTTCCCAGTTTCAAGGTCAAATGCATAGTTGGATTAGTCAATTACATAAGTACCATGAGACTTGGGGTCTTACTAAGCACGCTAATAATTGTAAAGCAAGTGTCCTAATTTCGCCAAGGGGTCCATATTTACCTAAATGTTTAGCAATATCCGTGAGCAAATTTAGATAGTTTCTTTGAAGTTGTTGGGTAAAAACTTGTTGCAGTTTACTTGTTCAAAATGAAGAAAAGAGGGAAACTTTGCAGGCAATTAAATACAAATGGCGAAGTATTGACTCCTAGCGAAATTAGAACTCTTCCTCTACTTCCGTTGTCTATTAAGTATACTTTCTCAGTAATATGCAACCAACGAAGCTCTTGCAGATGTCACCGAGTTGAATGATCTTGTAACTTTGTCCTTTATACTGAATAGATTACATGTATAATGCACTCTGTTGCCTCTGCGATCATGGTGTTTCAAAACACACTCTGCTTTCAATAATAGTCAATGCTTCGCAATTTGCCTTTAGCGTTTGCTTGTCTTTGATTTATTCAATGTATACAGAGAAAAGATACAAGATACAACAGTATTTTCCAAGTTTTATTAGAAATTATCTATTTCCAGAATTAATTGCAAGTTTTATGACAAAATTCAGTTTCTTGATTTTCAAGACTTTCTATAATTTTTATATAATCCAGTTCTGGCATGCTGAAGGGTACGGGTTCAAACTCCACTAAAGCAACATTTGAAAAATTTTGTTCATACTTTTGCCGTTTTGATTTATTCAATGCAGAGAAAACACCATAAGCAAGAGAAAATATGTATCTCTGAATTTGTTCAAGCATTCAAATGTTTGTAAATTAGCAAGTTGTATTCGGGTGAAGGATATAAGCCCATCTGGGCATCTTGTTATTGGGGGATGATCCCGAATGAAACGAGAATGTCAAAATACTCATGCTAATCAAAACATAACGACGATCTCGGCTTAAAATTTCCAAAGGGAAGCAAGCGCACTGATTACAATAAAAGCAGGATCACTTGATATCACGGGTTTTCCGCCTCTTCGACAGAAATGAACTTTAATTGTATTTCTTAAACTTATATATAAAAGAACAAGAAGACAGTTTGTGTTTAGTTTACAATTTACTTTAACTTGGTAGTCTTATAGACTGGACAAACAACGGTAAAGTGACACCATCTAATGAAAAACAAAGATTACCTTGTAATACTTTTTGTTCACCATATATTTAAGGTTCCAGTTGTACTGGACACCAACATTTCTCGTAAGGAAATCTTAAAAATCTACAGCATCAACTAACGATTTCTCTAAATTACAGACTTCAGTTGTGTATATTGCAACAACCCATGAGGAAATTGGAAAGTTTTTTTTATTGGTATTTTTTTTTTTTGGTATTTTTGTTTGTTTGTTTGTTTGTTTGTTTTTTTTTTTGGGGGGGGGGGGGTTGTACATGTTTTTGGTAAATTAGGTCCTGCAGTAGACCCATCTTGTTCACCACTATTTCTGAAATGCAAAAATCTATACATACAAAAGCCTGTTACTAATGCAGCTAGGTCCGGCACCATAGACCTAGAAAATATTCGAGTCGATTAATCATTTTAAAAATTATTCCATTGCAAACGTTCAGATAAATTGTAAAGCATGATGACCTAATTTAATTTCGTTTAAAACGAATTATGTTTTCTCAAAAATTCATATCCATATCCTACCTATTTATTCATTGTTAAAAAGAAGAATTTGAAAATAGTTTATTTTCAGTTTATGGCACCGGGTTCAGAACGAAGTCATTAAACATTTGTCTCTGCTTTAAGGATTGTTTCTTGTTTCAATCAAAGTAAAATAAACGATCTAACAAATAAACAAAAAGAACTTTAGAATACAAGGCAATGTAATTTTACTCAAATGAATCATCTTGGAGACAGATCATCATTTATGTTCTGTTTATTCCCTTTGTTGAAGTTGCGCACGGAACAAATCCAACATGGTCGTTTTATCGATTGGATCGATAAAGTATGGCACTTTATTCCACTTCTTGTACTTTCTGTTGTCCGCGCTTTGCTCTAGTTTGAAGAGCAACGCTGTGACTTTCAGCACCGGGACTTCTAATTGCTCAATCTTGAAAGTGGTACCCCATTTCTTATTACACTGCAGACATTTGATGACTGACTTTGTAAAATGACTAGGTACCGATATCTCTTCGTACCGAACGCGATTACGGAAATCGTCGGCTACTACAATACGGTGTTGGCCTGTATACAGCCTGATATCATTTCCGTTGGCAACTTCTGCATGGCATTTGAAACAGATAAGTACAAATGGACTCTTTTCCAGTATGGGTGTGTTGTGTAGCACAGAATTGTTCCGTACCAGATCTTCCTCTTGGTATTTGCGTATGGCATCCTTGAATTCGCTTCTGGGCTTCATACTAAGCTTTTTGAAAGCGTTCTTCATGATGATCATCTTTTGAAGACTGACTTCTTCTTTCTGCTGAATGTTGTGGTCAGAGACATGATAAGCTTTAGAACCCTTCTTTCGTGCCCGACCTGAAAATATAATAATCTATACGACAGACTTATCTATCATATTCGTCATACTTGTATTGTTTTAAACTTTAATGAGAGACTGGATGGATGCTCTGCTTTCACCACATTATGTATATCCGTCTTTTTCAGAGAACAAGATCCAAAATGTACGGGAGCTATTATTCAAATATTCTCGGACGCATGTTTTCAAAAAGTCGAAATACTTGTTCCAACATCTCCATAACTCGGAAAAGGAGGATTTTTTTTTTGGTAGTTTTTGATCGATCCGTTCTAAAGCTCTCAAATGTAAAAGTCGAAAGTCTCAAATCTATCAGATATTGAATAGTTTTTAAGAGTTAAACCTACCACTCATTTGTGATATTGTGGTCTCGTTTCCAGTGAAGTTGTAAGTCACTATGAAATTGCATTCTGGGACATCTATACCTTCGCTGCCCACTGAAGTTGCCACTAGCAAATTTATGTCTCCATCTCGAAATTTTTGAAGTGTCTCATTTTTTGCAAATTCTGGCATTCCTGATATGAAAGGTAACAAAATACTTCAGAAAAAAAAAGAATTTCATGACATTATGAACACACTGTACTAGTTCTCAACAGACATGAAAATGCCATATACAAACAGTTAATGCATCTTTATTTTTACATAAAAAATCATAAAACATGGATCCTATTTTGATTCTGTGTGGTAATACTGGGGCGCTGCAAGAAGGTGGTTAGAGTAAAAAGAAGAAAGGAAATAGAAGATGGGAAAGGAATGGGAGAAAAGGTAGGAAAAGGAGAAAAACGAAAATTAGTTGGAGTAGGAGGAGGTGAGCAGGATGAGAAATATAGTCTGGAGAATTAAGGATTGGGGGCACCAGACTCCATTTCTCTATTTTGCCTCAGTGTTATACATGTACATGTAAAAGAAAACTTAGAAACCTCTGCTTGCATCACTGCTTGTTGTTCCTGTGAATGGAGCGACCTTAAATCTCAGTCCTTCGAGTTCTTTCCCCAGGTATTTAGCGAGAGTGAATGCTGTAGCTCTGGTCTTGACAAACACCATTCCTCGAGGTTCAGGCTCGTTGTCATTTATGTCCACTAATGTCTGTCGGAGAAGTTTCAGATATGGGTTCTCTGGCCATGGTTTTAATTGATCTAAATTTGTCTTCATTTCTAAAATAAAATGCAGAGAATATAATTCCGTTTATAAAATTTGTTTGGTTGTACAAACTTTAAGGAATATATGAAACTGAATTATCCAGAGTACTTTCACCGCTTTTGTACGAACAGAAATGCATTCACAATCGAATGGAGTACTTTTTAATATTTCTAATACTTTAAATAGAGACTATTAAAGACATTGATATTGGCGAAAAGTAGTTGTTGATAAAGCTAAAACCTTCAATGGTGATTTGTTGGTGGCGTTTTATCTTCAAAACAGACGCACCCTCGCTGAAGGCTTTAAAGATAAAGGATAACGAATCGAATAAAGACGATTCATAGTAAATTACACTTTTTTGTGTGCGATTTTACTTGAGACTTTGAATTTAACAGTGTTATCTGATGGACAAGAAAAGAATAGACTTCCAAATATTAGTTAGTTTTGGATTTAAGTCAAAGGAAAGGAGCCACGAAGTACCAAAATCGATCTATTTTCATATTGTTTAATTTCTTATATATCCATTTGGACTGATGTTTCTATAAAACAGAAAACCGTTTGATTCGAGCGTTGTCTGCTGGCTAGATATATCCATTTGAAGTTATTTACCCTTTGATGCTATTTAACGTTGTAATGACGATATTGGAAATATATGTTAGTTGTACCTATTTTGTGTGTGTGTGTGTGTGTGTGTGTGTGTGTGTGTGTGTGTGTGTACGAAGTGCTTAATTCTGAGATGTCGATTTAAAATATAACACTGCCATATTTCTTAATTTTCAAAATTTTAACCCCCCCCCCAAAAAAAAAATCTCATTCAGCAAATTTGGCCTAAACCTAGGGTTAAGGTTACAAGCTAAAACAGTATGGAAAAGATACCAAGATTGTCTTTAACCATGTTAACAATCAATGCATGAAACATTTTGAGAGGGCGTGGTCTAGTGGTATGGGACTCGCCAAGTGATCGGGAGATCCAGGTTCGATTCCCGCCATGGTCATGCCGGTGTCCTGTCTTTCGGATGACAGTAAAACCCGAGGTCCCGTGTCGCGGTAGACGTGGCACGTAAAAGATCCCTCACTACTTCAAGTGGGTTCGTTGCAAAGGTTTAAATTTTATGCCCTGCATCTGGCAGATGCCTTAACCACTAAATACGTGCAATAATAATATTCATTTTCTCTATTTTTCAATGACATCACATGCTTCGCCTAGGGATTTTCTAACTCGAAACAATGCATGTCTAGTCATGTTATCTATTCCCAAAATAAACATCTCCATGCGAGACATGTGCTCTGATAGAAAATTTTGAAATGGCATTGAAATTTTGACGAAGATACGGAAATCCATGGACCCGTCATAGGCTTTTAAAGTAAATGAATCATAATGTTAAATAATATAAACGGTATACCTTTTTACGCACGAAATATGTTCCAGTCTTAAATCATTCCATTTTTATCTTAATTAAACCAATACATTTTTTTCATACTTAGTCGGCCAATAAGGGTTCGTGGTTTCTCTCCTTTTCCACTAAATGAACCATGTCGTTCCAAGAGTACATATTAACCGATATGGTTCAATAAGATGGCTCTCAAAAAATCGGTTGCAACTTAAAGTGATAAGGTACATGTATATTATACGGTAAATTACCTTCGAGTCGTAGAAAAAGGTCTTTTTCATACGATATTTGGTTATCTGCATTGCCAATATCGCTCTCAAACTTCTCTTGTATATATGCTAGCACATTCTGTATGTCCATTAAATAGTTTACATCCAGTGCTTCGCTGTATGTCTGGAAAAGGTTTATAACACACAAAAGATGATAATAGTTATAATCCTCAAGTGTCCTAATGGCAATATGAAAATGAAAATTGGCATTTTATAAACACGTATTGAAACGTTTCAATTGTTAATCATACTCAAAGTCTCGCCTATGTTTAATTAGAAAACCGTTTTAATATCTGTAAATCTTTCGTCTGTCCCGACGTGGGTCCCCCGACTCGCTACGACATTAAATCGTAATTCACCATGTAAGTCGTTATATGTCGTAGAACGACGACAGTAATTAGTGGCAATAAGTCGTGGTTCAGCAATGTTTTAAAGTGCTCTATTCACTACTTATATACTACGCAGAGACGTAACTTAGTGGTAGCGCAGTCTTTGTGAATCGTAAATGCAGCGCAGTCATGGAGTCGCAGGAAATCGGAATATAATTTTGTCAATGACTTGACAACGTTTTATCAAATAATACGCAGCGCCTTGCGCCCATTAAAGATGATTTAAATAAGTCACGAGTTTCCAACAACACCTGTACGATCTGTGTTGGATACCTCAACAACCTAATCCAAGACCCATCTCCATGTACGGGGGTTATTCGAGTTGTGACAAAGTACACGCCTTTATCACGAGTTACAAGTACACTGCGAGAAAAGACACGTAGTATGGGTAAGATTTCTGGGAAGACATGCTTACAACACGTGATCGAGTTTTGGGTGACAACCAGCCGACATGTGTATGACAAAATCTCGCACGAAAATTCTACGACATGTGACAATACGTGACACCCATATACGATTTGCACCGACATTAGCTACGACTAATCACGAGGTTGCCACTATACTTATCGTCCCTGCAAAATTTCAATATCACATAACAAAATATATTGTTTTTCTGACACTTTGTTAAAACACAGTCATATAAAGTTAACATTTTCCTTTTTTTCTATGTTGCTAAAGAACGATCGCTTTGACAAGATTATTTTAGCTCTAGTGTATCACGGAAGTGGTGTGACGAACATGACTGACAATGGAAGTTCTTTGTCAGTTATTTATTAAAGTCACATGGCACTGTTATCATAATAGCCTAACACAATCGTATACGTAGTCAGTCGTAGGGCCATTTCGACTTATCCAGACAATTTGTAGCCATAAGCTTCGTAATTTTGGGGTGGTCCAGGTGCAGCTATGACATATGACAATCAACACCCACCTACAAAACTTCTGAAAATTAAATCATAGCTAATCGGCACCCAATTCGGATGTGTGATAGGTGCTTGATAAAACTTTTTTAACATTTATACAGAAAATTAGATGAACATACTTGTATACAAATTGCAGGTGCAACTGAATTTTTACTGAATTCAGGCAATTTACCTACAAAATGTATAGATTGAATGGACTACATCAGACGCAACAACAGAAATCCGAACCACCCACAGTCTGTCACTGGTAAGGCCGAAATGAAGGAGAAGTTGGTATTGATCGGAGGAACAAATCGTCCCTCTCTTAAATACGATACTTCTATATCAAACAGTTCAGATCTTACCACTATGTGTTCCATGGCGGAGTTCACTTTTCGTGTAAGCTTTTGGTCATTCTTTATCTTACATGCTGCTTTATTCTTGAAACGAGTGGCCCATTTTTGATAGGCTGGACAATCTTTCTTCGTAGGCATTTTCGACCAAAATACTTTTAATTCCTTTCTGTTTTGCACTGAATATATATTTATATGTCTTTAAAGTTTGCTAGATTGTATAATTTATTTATATCATCGTAAACACGGTCTTTATTTGCAGTTTTCAGTTTTTCGTTAATTGATTATATCATTATGACGTTTACTTCTTATAAGTTATACTGAAATTTCAACAAAATGTCGAACTATTAAAAATTCTGTATAATTTACCATCAAGGGCTTCTATATCACGTTCTATAAGTACAATAGCACGAATGAGGGCGAGTTTACAGGGATCTTTCTCTTTTTCGCCCATCTTGACAGTCTCTGTAAATAGAAGAAAGGTGGAAGCTGTTTGAGAGAGGTCGCCTGGGACATGCAGAAAATAGAAAAATAAACACATGAAAAGCCATCACAAAATTATTGTAACTGTAATGCATTTATACTTGTGCTACCGACTTAAGAAGGTCAACTGAAATGACAAAAGTCACTCAATTGGTGTGGTTATCCAATTTACGGGTCCATCTTAAATAATATCCCATGAAAGAAATAATAAAATGCATACAAAATAATTTTGGAATAAATTACTACATTAATCGTTATCATAAATTATAGCACATTAGAAATGGTTCGCTTGCGTATGCTTAATGCCTATTTGATGTACATAATGTTTACCATGCTCAGCTTGGTGCACGTACTGCTCGAATTCCTGGAAATTTTTGTTCACTGTAGATATTTCTTCAACGTCTAGATTTGCACATATTTTGATCATGTGTTGCAGTGCTCCATCCTCTGTTGTCGATCCTCCGATACCCAGTGTAGCCGTCATACCGACAATCTGAATAATGATAAGATTTCTTTGATAAAAAAATATGAAGAATTAAATGTTAAAATGCAGCTGTAAACATTGCTACTTTATCATTGTAAAACGAACAAGCTAAAATATGATTAATCTTCACATTTCTTTTTCATATCACGGAGTAATGTAATTTCTCTCTGATTCATTAAATACGTAATACATGCATTTAATTTAACTGGATAACGACCTACTTATTTTACGTAGTTCAATACGATTTGGACTCTTCTGCCTAAAATTGTTATCGAGAAGTAGTTTTGTTTTTTCTATGTGAAACATATGAAATATGTTATTTTCAATAAGCATATCTTAACAGTATTGGTTAATATAATACTACTAAGATATACCATCAAAAGTAATACAGAAGTTAGAAAAGCATACATTTGTATATAGAATACGAAGTGTATTTGAAAAGTTATGAGCCTCGTACTGAAGAAAAAAATCTAATCTTTGTTTGTATCATTTAGCTTATGACAGCAATGTTGAAAGGACTCGGTAACTTTTAAAACTTTTTCTTCGATTCTGTCAAAAACCTAGCACAGTGTTTTCTGAATTATCATGAGGGTAAAATATGACCTTTTCCATGGAGGTACAAGTCTGATGACGCTAGCAATGTAGATTACTGGTTCAGTTCAAAGCCTGAATAATTGATTACGACCGTGGTCATTGGGGCGCGGTAGACTGGAGAGAATGTCCTGGAGCCCGTTGTATCAAACGCTGTAACTCCTGGCGTAGGATTAGTTTGGCTTAAACACCGGCCTACACCATAATCCAACTATTTTGTGTTTAACCAAACGGCGTAACTCTACGTTTAGAGTAAATTTCTTCGAAACTATACGCCACCCACCTGCCTCTACTACGTGTTGGCGTAAATCATTCTAATGACTTCTTTTAGCCTTCTTTTAAGTTTCCAATTAGCCTTGTAAAAATCGTATCATCATTTAACCGGAAACGTAGTTTCACTTACATATTTGCTAACATGATTTTGTGGGGTCCTTTTTAATTGTAATTAATACCGTTTATTATTTTATATATCTAAAAGGAAAATTTCTTCCAGGTTATATACATAGTAATAACAACAGCAAAAAAAAAAAAAACCACGCAAAATAAAACACAGAACATAAATTTTTACACCTGATGAACAAGTATACCTTCACGGTCTTATCTGACATACCATAAACACCACATTCCACCTCTTAATAGTGGCATGTGATAGGATTCTATGCCAAGTAAATCTCTACCAAATAGGCTTTTTGCAAATAAATAAAAATAATAAACAATTCTTTCACCTATACCTGTTCATTTATATTTGACCTTGAAGGCTTGATTGCCCTTACTTATTGCAAAAACCACGAAAGCAAACCAAACCACACAATCTGCACATTGGGTACATCATCGCGGTTGTAGGTAGTTAAAGAAAAAAATGCTAATAACAACTTTGCCCTACTTCTTCAACACAAGGCTCACAAAATTTCAATCAACAAAAACCAATTTCACGTTTTAAAGACGATCATTTTTACTAACCTGTGGTAAATGTTTACCATCACAGTTTTGTTTCGTCATCATATACAGCTTCATCAGCATATTGTAAGGTTCTTTCTTCCTCGCATGATGGCATTCGTCAAATATCATCAAAGAAATGTCGCTAATTTTCACTTTGCCATTATTCAGATTGTTTTGTAGTATTTGCGGTGTCATGAAGAAGATCTGTGCTTGATTAAGAAGTAAATGCATGGAGAGGCACTCTTTGGTTTCCGTTTGAAGAAGGGCAACCTTTCAGGAAATTAACAGCTCAATTAGTAAAGTTATACACGCTACCATTTTATCAATTTTGTTTGGAATGTGAATAAATTTAAGGTTTAGTGGTCTTCATAGCGAATAACAGCTTGGTCACAATATAATCAACTGAATAAGTGGCATTAAGAATAAAATTTATATCAAATCCTACGGTATTGGAAATGTAAAATGTTAATTTCAAGGAGATGACCTCATAGCTGAATGATGTATAACCTCGGGTTTAAACTTATTTATCACCCTTCAACTATTTCAAAACTGAACAGGTCAAGCAAAGGGTCCTGCCAGTGTATCCTTCCATGTTTGATGGTTTCTTAAAATATCCTTGAACAAATGTTACTTCGTGTGTTTTACTAGGTGACTTGGTGACTTTGGTTGGACTTGTTTAATAATATTTTTGTCAATGAATGAAATGGCCGGACTGGACAACAGACCGAGTCATAAACAAACACTCTTCATTTGTAGGTTATGTGATAAATCAAAACTTCAAAAATAAGTAAGGCAAAATAATGAAGGAATATATTTCATACCGTGTATTCCGGTAAGTAACGACGGAATAATTTAAACTGTTGTTTGACCAAAGCATTGGTTCTAGCAAGAAATACTACTCGCTTACCACCTATAAAAGGAAAAAGAAAGTTGAATTTGAATGGTTTGTCCTATCAGCACAATGTTATATAAATTTAACAAATTCCAAAAATCTGAATACAACACATGCTTTAGATCGAATATATGATACATATAAATCACGAAAATAAAGGTCGTGAGTACGAAAATTTGCAATAAAGAGGTTTTGTGTTCCTTTACATTTTCTGTACCAGACTTCCCTTTGTCGGACTTCTTCGAATACCGATATATATATATATATATATATATATATATATATATATATATATATATATATATATATATATATATATATATATATATATATATATATATATATATATATATATCTGTCATGCATACGACCCTCCAACCGAGCGAGCTACCCAAGCTCCACAAAAATGGAGCTATAAAAGCCAATCATTAGCTAATCATATGCATGACAACACGGCCGCGGAAAGTAAAGGGATTTACCGAACGTAAACGCAGGCGAATCTTCTGAAAAAATACAATAACTGAAAGAGAAATAAACACACAAACAGAATCAATGAAACACTGGGAGTACTATGGACCTTGGGTCTCCGAAGAAATACCTGTAAAAATAAAGACAAATTAGACAAACATATAAAGCATAAAGACACTACAGCTAACAAGGTACCATATTTTTCACTTATATTCGTTCCCCGAAGGGGACTCGAACCCACGACCTATGGAATCGAATCATCCAGTTTTCATGCAACCGACTCATACATACATACCGGTTGCTGTATCCAAATGCTCTTTCGTTATATGCAGTGCCACCCAAGTCTTTCCTGTTCCAGTTGGGGCACAAATTATCGTATTTTTTCCTTTGATGGCCTCTTCTGCTAACTCTTTCTGATACAATCGAAATTCCAAATTTGGTGTTTTCTTTATTTTCATTTCTTTTTCAGTCTCGCTCTTTTCTGAAAAAAAGAAAATTTACTTTTATTTCCTCATCAGAACCTCTTGCTCATTGTTGTTTTTGATCATTTCATTTCTACATTCTTTTGTAGTATTTTTGTCCCCCGCTTTTCGCGAAAACGAGTCCGTCCGTCCGTCCGTCTGTCACAAAAACTTTAACCTTGGTCATAACATTTTAACCGTAAGATGTAGGGCCTTCATATTTGGCATGTGTGTCCTTTATAGCAATACCTTTCCGTTGGTACCGGAATTTCTTTATTATGTGACCTTAAACGTGACCTTTCACTTACTTAGATGCAACTTTTTTATCGTAAAACGTAGGGCCTTCATATTTGGCATGTGTGTCTACAGACATGCACATCTATGACAGTATGTCACAGATCACTGCACTCTTACTGATAGAACCCCGAAAGCGGGGCACCACAATACTCTGAATTTGTTTGTTAATGTACGAATTGTATTGATGTATACCTTCTTTATCGTCCTCCACGTTATAATCGGAATTGTAATCGGGTTCCGGTGTGTCAACCTCTGGACTACAGGGAATATCCTTTCCGTGCAAATCGTCTATGAGTATATAAAGGTACAATATATACAGAATGAAGATTAATTATATATGGAAAAACTATTCCGTCTTCTTTACATTCCGATGGTTATATGTGACAAAGAATCATGCTGTAAGAACAGGGTAATAGTAATAATATCATAAATGGTTACATATTTCATTTTACATGCTTAAAATTTTCATGTCGCAACGATCATGAAATTCTTTTTTCCTTCAGAATGAGATATGCAATAATATAACCCCGAGTTTTCTAAATATTCAGGTTACACTAAATTACCGTTATCTGGGGCTGGGTCCATCTTAGACCTAGTGCGTTGATCTAGACAGTCATATATCAATTTCTCCCAATCGTCATGCTTCCGCTGAAGGAGAAGAAACAGTTCCCGGCATGCTTCAGCCCGGTCTTTTATAGCCATGCTTTCTATATTTCTCCTATCTACAGGGGTGATGAGCCCGTTGTCCAGTAGCTGAGGTGTCATCTGATATGGATCGATTTTACGCGTCAAATCTGGTTTTAACGTGATTAAAAGAAACTGAAGGTATTCGCTTTTGAAATCATTGTCCGTATGTTTGCATGTGTCCTCAAACTTTTTAATGATTCTTCTATATCCTAAAAATAACAGATAAAAGATAAACAACAGAAATAACAAAAGGTTTCAGGTCATGAAGAAGGAACTCAGTACAGATATGCTGTACTAAAGAAAATTATCCGACCTTGAAATTGGATTACTCATATTCAAAGTGAGAGTTTGATGTCCAATAAAATCATAGGGATACTCTATTACATTATCAAGACATTTGCCGAAATCAGAAAATTCAATTAAAGAAAACGAAAGTTTTGACCTTGTCTTATTCAAAAGACAGGACACTGGTGACCCCACGGTCTTTTGAGAATATATATATATATATCTATATATATATATATATATATATATATATATATATATATATATATATATATATATATATATATTCTCAAAAGATTTATGATAGATATAGGCACTAAGAGGGTGAAAACGACAATAAGTCAAACATCAAATAAATCATAACATTTTCGGGGTCATATGGCACTTCTTCAGGACACAACAAATACATATACTCGTATAATTGAATATTTTTATTGTGTCAGAGTGAATCGGTTCGCTGCAGGTGTATTGCGGTCTTTGGGCCGATCAAAATGCGTGTTACAACTGGTTTAACTTTGAATTACTATTTGCACTGGCTCCGGTACGCTTTAATGGAGAGCTGAAAGAGGAAAATTTGTAACAGACTGTGAGCACTGTTAAAATTGAGAATAAAATACAGTAAATGAATAATCAAGTTGGTAAATAATTAAACTTAGAGCATGACCGGGTCAATGCAAACAGTAATTGCTGTCCCCATCGAGTAATTGACCTCAGTTTCACATATTTCTCAGCTCATGTCTGTAGTGACCTTCAGTTAATCAAACACAAAAGAAAATTTTTCAACAAATCAACACTAGGGAATAATGTATGATGTCACTACCTTCACTCTCTATGGCAAAAATAAATTTCTCCATTATTCTGGCACCGTTTGATCTGACTTCCTCGACTATCGCTTGCAGTAACAGCATACATGCCTCCTTCCTGTCCCTTTTTGAAACATCTCGTATTTTCTCTTTGATGCTGTCTATAAAATCCATTTAATCATTCAATGTACACATATGACATATATTTTGCCTATTTTTTGTGATCAGTATAACAAAACCTGAACATGAATAACTGCATCTTATAAACAAAGATTCGAGGAAAACATGTCTAGTTTTGTCGGCATTTAAATGCATCGCGATATATATTTTACTTTAAAAATAGAACTTCATGTTTGTAAAATATGTCCTCAAAAGAAACTAGTGAGTTCGATTCAATACATGTATCGCGTGCTATATACACTTAAAAAAGACAGACACACAGATGGACGGATAAAGAGATGTCACACAAAGTGATCCCAATATGTAGTACTGCTTCGCAGGCGATACAAAGATTACACAATGAAGAGAAGTATCAGAAAGGTTCTTCGACTTCTTTTTATCATAGAGAACAATGGTGGCAGATGATCACTCAGAATGTCTAATTTCCACTTAATTCTTACAACTGTTGCTTTTTATAGTAGTCATTGCATATAATTGTACACATTATTCTTATATAACATTTTGTATTTTATAGACCCGCTTTCAGTTTATGAATTTAAACTTATTTGGACATATATGTCTATATAGACGTTTTAGTAGGTAATATATGGGTGTATGTGCATGTATGTGTATACCTGTATGTGTAGATATGTGTAGATGTATATGTATATATGTATATATACCAATGTACATGTATGCGCAGTTATATATGTTGTATGTACATGTATAAATATTCTTGTGTTTGTGAAAGTATGTGTGTGCACATAATATCATTTCATATGCCATTCATTTCAATATAATTTTTGATTGCCTTTTTGTACATAGTATTGTATTCTGTATCATTATTTGTTCTATGTTCAATCTCTCACTGCAAGGTAATAAAGAATGAATGACTTTCTCTTCATATTTTGAAATACTATGATAACTGACACATTACAAAAGCCATTGGACCGTTTAGTTTTGGTTAGAATAAGACATAATGTTCACTGCAATATATCAGATAATGTTTGCACCTGATGGAATTTGGAAAGCATACTATGATCCATAAAGGTACATGTATTTGTCATTTGTTTACGGCGTTTTTATCACTGATACGACAATCAGTGGGTCATTTCGTACTGTCCAAAAAGTAATCGTCTTAAATCAATGGAGCAGGCGTGGTTTCACACTTGGGAGCTCCGCGTTCTCGTGTTGAAAACCATTCCTACTCCATTGATAAAACAGTTACTACTTGAACCATAGGATCACGTTATGCTGCGGGAGTGCACACTATGTCAGCGTAACGTGCCCTTGTGCTTTGACAGTATGAAATAACCATTACTTATTATTATTAAATCTACAAATCTGTAACCTAATTCCTAATTGTCGATAAGGGAAAGCCGACCTTTGAGCAGTGTAGAAAATATTTTCAGTAGGTTATAATATAATGTTTATAATATGCTTCAGACTTTTACATATATCTTTAAAAAGTCATGGTCTTCAAGTGTAATTAACTTTGACCTGAAATGTAGGATGAATGTTCTAAAATTCGCCTCAGACTTACACAGGAATTTCAAATACTATAAGTATACAAAATTATTAATTTACCATTTTCAAAAGTCAGATAATCCAAGACATCTGTAGGCCGTAAATGGTCTTCTATTTCCTTAATGAATTCGGGTCTAAATTTATCTCTAAATTCCCTTTCTTGTGCTGTGAGTTGCCTCTCGTGCAAGACTTCAGCATTGTCGTTTGGATAGTCAACATTCTCGTGGAGAACATCATGATGTCCTCTGCTGGTCTGAGTGTTTCTCCCGTTTGTTTCGTCTAGAGTAAATCATTTATATCTTATACATAATATAGAATAAAATATTACTGGTGATCATTTTCTGAGTATTATTCTTTTGCTGTTGTACACGCGTGACCTTATGAAGTAATAACATCGTGTTCAGAAATGATATCCTATCACTGTCCACTATATACATGTTTGAGCATTTCCTTTATGGTCAATGTTCACTTTTAAGACCGTCAAAAAGTAAAGCGTCGGAAGTACAGAAAAAGTTTTTATTATTTTTCAATTAACAGTTTTTACAAAAGATATAGACACTTAATCTTATGTTTATGTTTCAACCCGAATAAATCTATATTGAAGTACAAGAGCATTCTGCGTTTTACAAGATTTTTGTAACTTAGCCGACAACAGAAATGCGAGCGTAAGAGCGCCCTCTGGTAGAGACTGATGCTTTCTGAAGTAATATTTCAAAATTTCCAATTGTCATGGAAATCTCGAAAACTGTCTATTGGAACATTGTTATGGACAAAGAATTGCATGAGTGATAATGTTGCAACTACGGGGACATTGTCTATTGGAACCCCAGTATTTTTGTTAGCTTTAGAAAGTCTCGGCATGACCGAGGGATTAGTAGTGATAAATCAAGCTGTCCCAGGACAGTGGGTGTCAGAAGACACATTTTACTCAGTTTGATCTACAATTCTCAAAATTTGATATTCCGTATTGAAGATTGTATTACTGTCCAGAAGAAGAACAATCGAACCTTGAGCAGAGGAGTCAGGCGCTCTATATGATCGAATGGTTAGTTATTCGGCTCCGCTTTAAAAATGTTGCAGGTTCGAATATTTCGATAACATTGCGTTGAGTGAATGTTAAGTAGGTATTCGAGTAAAAACTGGATCCGTATCTGCCCAGCTGTCGTAATATAGTCGAGATGTCTGTGTCGATGCATACAACAAACAACCATTGTAGTTTCCTAAACATAATAACTGTTTAGGGGGGGGGGGGGGGGGGGATGACGCATCGTTACTCGTTACTGTAGTCAGAGTTGTCGTTCTTTAGAATTCGCCTTCACAGGTCAAGTGGAAATTCCGAAGAAAGAAATCGAATATATTCGAGTTTTAGAAGAACATTAAAACTTCAAATAAGATCAATAATAAATTTATAATGTTGATATTTTGACACACAAACTCATGTGGTAAATACATCAATTGATTCTGAAAGTAAACACCGGGTCATCACTGTATTGCACAACCTGTTCCTGTATCGGATTGAATACAAAGATCTAGATATAATTAACATACCATTACTCCTGTCATCACACTGACCTGTATGTAACGATCTGGGTGACGGTGCCCCTATTTCTATATCTTCATTTTCTAAATCTATAGTATCAGAATCCATCTTAAAATGAAAGCAATAAGTTCTTATGAATTGAAATCGAAAATGAAACTATTCATTAAGTATTTATGATTTTCCCATAGTTATTTATAGTGTAGTTTTGTTTTTAAATGCAGTCTAACATTGTCTGTTTAGATGTTAAGATAAAATAGAAACAGACCTGTGGAAACAGGGGCTGGTGTAGTGGGGAACGGGGAGGGGTTACAGCATGCTTTGATATCGATCTTCTCCATCGTATTTTCGTATGCTTATTAAAGCAATTTCTGATCTGATATAGATCTATATGTGTTGGAAGTAAGAAGAGATAAGTAATGTCGGGAGATGGTGCCTTTTCATCATGTGGAGAAATCTTGCCATTCTCCTTATTAGTATTCATGATGCGTCGGTCACGTGACCTAATTTGTATAAACACTATCTATTCAAGACATCGGCATGTGTATCATTATAAGAAAATATATAGATCTAATGAGAAGAGTTATTACGAAGAAGGTAATCTTGTCAATTTATAAATGATGAAGTATTGATCATATACAGTAAATATCACCATACGCTGACCTATCTTAGCTACCTGGCTACCCGTCAAATGCCTTAGCTTGTCTGCAGCTGCCACCTACGACATATACTCATGTTTGTATAAATTAATAAAATAAAGCCACGGACATGCTATTATAAAGCGATACTAAGTTTTGTTTTATCAATCTGGTTATAACCATATCTTTTCTCCCCTTCTCTATTTGTCCAATTGCGGATAAAGATCTGGCGAAACTCCGTAAGGGGTCATGTTCTGGTGAAAACTGATGATCAATGACTCTGCTAGGCACATGATAGTGACGTAATATGTCACAAACACTGTTCAAAAACTACCTTGTGGGTCACGCGCGCTGTGAATGTTAATTTCATTCCTAGGAATTTGTAGCCGATCCACCGTTTGGCTGAAAATCATAGTTCATCAGAACATGACCGCTTACGGAGTTTCGCCAGGTCTTTATCCGCAATGGGACAAATAGAGAAGCGGAATAAAGATATGGTTTTAATCAGATTGTTGTTTTATATACACATTTTCAAATTATGCCGCAACGCAACTTCAGAAATAAACAGTGAAGGACCTTCTGCACAGCGGAGCCGATGAGGCACCCATGCCGTAGTATGAAGCGTGAAACAAAAATAAAAAATCATACATGTCATAAACTGCATGTGTGACGTACTGCATGTGTCATAACTGACCTAGATATTCTGGAAAAATTTCAAACATGACGCTTATTTCACAAATATGTTACGTAATGTGTTGTCACATTGCATTTTGTGGGATGGAGAAAAGGCATCACTTATATATAGACCAATCCAGTATTATTTGTACGAGTTATCTACCGTGGGTAACGATTGACGCGCCACGGTTAAACGATACTTCCGGTGTAAACAAAGCGTCATTAGTAACTGTCGATAGATGAGAGATAATACACCATAGCGGTTGATTATTGCAAATAGAAGTGCCGATTTTTTTATGATGTTCTCTTTGTCAACTTTTTGTATATATTTACTATAGAATTTTTGTACAAATACACTGTACACTGATGATCTGCCTCACTGGATTTTCTTCTCTCTCGGAAAATTGATGAACTACGTTCTTTCCTAGAAAAAAGGGGTCTAAGTCGCGATGGAACCAAAACTGAACTCGCCACTTTATGTTTTGCAGCATCAAAAATTGAAGTTCCAATTGTCACTTCTTTTAAAAATGCATTGAAAGATGACATCCGTCAATATTACCGAATTTCGACACTGGAGGATGGAACAGTAACCCTTTTATATGTATACTTGTTATATGTTCGGGCAATCTGAGAATTGTGTGATGAATGTGCTGTATGAAGTGATGCAACAGTAGATTTATTTTGAGAAGCTCTGTTGGATTATCTATTGAAGTTTCATCATTTTTAGGTCAAAGCATAGTAATTCCATTTCCCATAGGGTCCCATGTTAAATTACCAAAATTCCAGAGAGATTTACACAAAAATCCTACATTTTAGCTATATATAATCCACATATCAAAATATTTGTCAGACCCTCCTCTATCAGGTTTGGGTGTCCATATTTTTGTTGGGTCATTTCGATGTCTATGATTAACTGTTTTCACCTAACACTGCTGTTCCACTACATCATCCTTTGAAGGAAATGTAAATAACTTGAAAGGTGGGTCACATGATTAACTGTTTTCACCTAACACTGCTGTTCCACTACGTCATCCTTCGAAGGAAATGTAAATAACTTGAAAGGTGGGTCACATGAACAAGAAAATTTGCCATAATTTGTATTGTGAATAACAGATGTAGAAAAGTTTTTTAAACATGGCAGGCATTTTCAGTGATTTTGAAAATTTTGTCAGTCAGGACTATGAAGTATATAGAGAAAATTCTGCATATTGTCAGTCTTAATGAAATTTTGTCAGTTAAAACCTTCGGACTGACACTTTTCAACATCACTGCTAATTGAATAAGACATATCTTACTCTTCCAAAGTTTAAGTCTATATCCACTGTTAGAACATTCTATTAAGCAACATATTCTATTTGACATGACTGTCAACTTGATGGTAAATACAAAAATAGATGAAAACAGCTAGTAGGATGTATGAATTGAATGCAAGTAGTATATTGTAAGACAAATTGTGGATATACAAAAGTTGTTTCAGTCTGAAGCTGACAGTTTGTAAGAATGCAAAGGATACATAAGCACAAGTATTTACATATGAATAATGTATTTTCACTGGTATTAGTGTTTTATTTTTTCAAATACGCCTGTATCTTCTCATTTGGGAATTTTTGCCCCATTTGTATAATGCTAAAAGATAAGTGTTTAGGAAAAAAAATCGAGAAATTTGGGGAAAAATCAATGAAATTTCCATTGGGAAGGGTCCTTATGACAGACCTGATTTGAAGTAAAAAAAACCCATTGTTTATATTAATTAGAACAATATTAAATTCAAAAATTTCATTTGCACCAAAACTCAAAAATAAAATTATTGAGCAATTAGTTTCATAAATATCCATATGTTCAGTGCATGCTGCATAATATGGAATAGAATCTAGCTGATGTAACAATAGACTTAATTTGAGTTTACAGAATATTGAATAGCAAATTGTATGATTATTTGATGGTTAATTAATTAACACTGACAATTAGTGATAGAGCATGCTAGAATATAAGCACCATGCAGATAGTTTTACATAATATAAAGCACAGCATTAAAGTACAGAGCAGTTATGTAGGGTAAATATTCAAAATCACAGGCATTAAATGTTGCAGTACTAGATGCAAAAAATGACAGCATCTAAAGCATAGGATATTCTAGAATATAAGCATCATGCAAATACATGTAGTTTGAAATAATGTAATGCTAGACATCAAAGCACAGGGTGGTTAGGTTGGGTTAATGTTCAAAATGACAGGTAATTGTTGCAGTATTAGATGCAGAAAAATCACAACATCAAAGCACATGTATGGTTAGGTATGGTGTAGCTAGCGCATAACATTCAAAATGATGACAGATAAATATTGCGTTGAGTATAAGATAAGGCAAAGAATCTCTTTAATAAGTAAAAGTAATCCATCAAAGATCCGTAAGCTTGAAAATATACATCTTCAATTTGCTTACAATAAACTGATGAATTATTAGTATTTTATTGGTATTTTCATGTTTAAATATGTATATATATACATACATATACACATGCTTACAATAAAATTCTTTGGTTTAGATTTTTAAATATTACATAAATGTATATAGCTTTAAATCACATGTGATATTATGTCAAATTTTAATTGATACATGTAAATACATTTACAAATTCTAACCTGCAGTATTCTTTTGAACATTTATGGTGGTATGAATCATTACAGCTGGTGCATTTATCTTAAATATTGTGCAAAATGAATATTGGAAAAAGGCTTCATACCATTGTAGATGCACAAAATGTAACATTTTTTTCTCTAAAGCTAATTAATCTCTATATGTCCTTCTTATTTTAAAGTAACCAACTAGTTCAATTGATCCCTTAATTATTCAAATAATTGTTGACCAGATTGCTAGGCAAATCTGGTCATACCATCCTTGAGGGTTTCTTGTAATTATATGTATTCACCATAAAGTTGTTGCTATAATTTATATTTGAGGAGATGGACAGGGGTTAATTATCACCCTCACCTACACTATTCACTCCTTCTCTCCTTACAAATAATTTTTCCTTCATCCCCGTTTAACCTTGTCCAACTCCTCACCTCATATTAGTTGTTTTATTTGCTCTGCTGTTTATGAATAAATATTGAAGCAGTCTTAAATTAGTATATTGCTCTTTTCACAATTAATGTGTAAAATTACATGTATGTGTGCAACTCTTAGTTGAAGTGAAACAAAGCTGGGCTTACAATGGAAAACAGCTACTAGATTTTATGTATCATCATACTCTTCATACTATTCAGTATTGTGAAACAATGAGGGAGAGAGATCTGATCTAACCAGCAATCTCTGAGTTACTAAGCTGTCACAATACCAGAGAGCTTAGGAGTCCACCCAAGTTGTATATTGTGCCACAATTTCTGTCATATTGGTTTCAACACTGCTCTTCAAATATTTATATATTATGAGAATTCCAATCATTCGGCAAAGTGCATCACTGAAGAGACCTAAGTTGTTGCAATGTGCATGATCTAGTGCACAAATTAAAGGTATATTATATATGTTCTATGTTTATTACCGGTAAACCTAGTAATACTTATATATACACTACATGTGTAACTTGATCAATACTCTACGATAAGGAGAACAACCTGTCATATGAGAAAATGACTCATAATTATGAGTACTAGTCTGTTGAGTTGTCAAATGCAAAATTCCCCATCCTGTCCGTCAGTACCATCATGACCATTGCCATTGCCTTAACCCGTCAAGCCAGTTTATTGGGGATTACGGGGATTTAATCACATTATTTTTCGAGCATCTATGAACAAATAAACATGACATTGTAATTACTGTAGCTGTAGCTACTTTTTTTAATCCGCCATAATTGTTAAATGTTAGTGGAACAATCATACATTCGCGTTTTAACGTTGTTTTGGAAGGTGTATAGATATTTCAAAGGCGTGGAAATCGAAACCGGAAGTAGCGTTTAACCGTTCAAGAAAGGTAACTCTTGTGAAAAAAAATGGCAGCCGTAATACTGGATTGGTCTATAAGAACACGTCATCGCGTCATCGGCATCGCATTATCGCGTCATCGCCATCGCACTATCGCACCATCGACATCGCACCATCGCATCATCGCGTTTCAGTTATCCAACTTTACAATGCGGTTGTAAGAATATGGCCCTATCCGGATTCCATATGTTTACAAGAAATATGCATGCCGTCACGCTAATGTCAGACTTGCAAGTAATGAAAATGAGGGCAAAATAGTCTGTGCTTGACTGAGTTTTGTACGAACTAAAGCTAGAAGAAGTTGACTCGAAAACTAGTATCTATTTATATCGCAATTCATGACCATAAATGCCAAAAAAAAAAAAAAAAAAAAAAAAAAAAAAATGGAAATCCTGAACTTTGAATCAAAACTTTTAAAATTTAGGGAGAATTTGGGGGAAGTAGTAATTTTCAAAAAAGCCAGGAGCCTTCAGAAAATTACTCAAAGTTTCGACTTTTTCACCACGAATCATTTATGGTATAATGTCTATAAATAATTTTGGGTACTGATTTCCGAAATGTATAGCAGGACGCCGTTTCATCAAAGGGCGTAACTTTAGGCGTAAGTCTAAGCTTAGTCCAAGACTTACGACCAAATTTAGTCCCGGCTTAAGTCCCTTTCATGAAAGGGCGTACGACCGGACGTAAGTCGCCATATTTAGTCTTTGTATATAGGCCTAAGCTTTAAAGACTATGCATACCGGTACGTACTATTACTTTCGTTTTGATATAAATAAAAAAGTGGGCGTGTCGATTTATATTTAGCACTTTTTACGTCATCGTGACGTAGACGCGTTATGGATCATTTTTCAGACGCGCTGAAAATTAAGCATACATAAAAAAAAAGCACGATAGCGAGTTTAGACGTAAGTTTAAGTTTTAAGAAATGAAAACCAAACTGGTGTGCAAATTTTAAAGCTTTAACAGAAGGTGTTATGGAGAAATCGGACTCTTTATTCAGAAAGTTGACCCATTTCATCACCACTGAGAAGAAAAAAGGTGCATATGACCCCCAGGAAGTATCCATTTTCATACAAAACACGTCTAGATCGAAATTTGCATCAGTAATACTCTACAACTTTTTGGCGCGTGGTTGGGGTCCTTAAATAACGGAACGAGTCAATTTTTAACGTTAAAAATCGACCCTTAAACGTTTGAAGACTGATCTGGGGTAATTTTTTAATGTTGCAAAGGCATCTGCTTGATGAAAGAAATATCAATTTTGACTTTATCAACGGACCCTCCCGAAGCAGTGAGGAATCTCCAACGTTCCAAGCCTATCGCGACACGAGGGCTTGATTTTACTGTCCTATCTGAAAGACGAGACATCGGCGGGGATCGAACCCAAGAACTACCGAACTATAGTCGACTCGCTTACCACTGTACCACGCCGGGTAGATGCCGGTTTACTTATTTATTTATTTACTTATTTATTTATTTGTTCATTTATACTGCAAAAATATTGTCAAATTTTCATTTTAACCATATTTTACCATAGGGACACAGTTGAACTGATTTTTCCACTTATTTGAAAAATTAAGCCCATTGTTGAGGGTCAAATAGTTGTGATCATCAGAATTCTGTTCCGAAACTTTCATGAGCAATTTTGTAAATATTTTAAAAGAACTGTTATAAAACTTTGGACTTTATTTATCACAAGTTCTAAGTTTACATTTTTTTTCTATTCTGATACATTGCTTCTCATTGGAAATAATAGCTTTGACCGCTCGAAACAGGTCTTTCACTGCATTTGTGCTTTTACCCAAAGTTTTATATTTGAAGATATATTAATTGCGATTCGAATTTTCATATGCTGTGGGAACCCAGAATTCAGTATACTTTTAGTTGATTTTTAGATTAAACAGTAGTCAATACGTGAGTGTATCATATCCTCTTCATATTTTTCGAAATTCTAGATACGAGGCGTGTTATTGCAAGTTTCTTAATTTTTCACTACATAATCCTGTTTTACGCCATTAGCTATTGTAAATTCAATATGGTGAATATGCAAATTAGCAAAACGGTAATATTTCTGGCAATATGATGATGGTTTCTAAGTGGCATTTAGATTTGCAGTGAGAGGCATTTGGCCAACCTGCCTATTTTAATGCATACATTTGGGCTAGCTACATATCTGCATGTAAGGAAATAAAAATGAATTTTAAAATCTACTCGTAGTCCTTTCCCCTGCCAGTATAACACTTTGGCGATACATTAATGCAATTTGAATACAGAATGAGTATTTTATACATCCAATACAATAGGAGTTACATTCCGCTCCTAAAAAAGGAAGAGCATATGAGGCATTCCTAAAGGGAACTCTGTAATGGACAGTTGGTCAATGAGTTCACCGATACTACCAAGATCAATATAGACAACTGACCTAATAGAGTCCTGCCGGGTGCCCAAACAAGTAGAAGAAGGAATGTTATAGAGTATATTGAGTTTCCTTGTGTTTTTTTTTCTCCCCAGAGGATTGAGACTACAGTAGGTTTTTCTACTTTGGAAAAATCCACTCCGGGGAAATCCTTCCATGTGAACCCGGGTCTAGATCGAAATCTATTGTTAGTTTCGGATCCCCTTTTCACACTAATACGGTCATGCGGTGCTTAAATGCCTCATTTTCACAGAATTATCTTGAAAAGATACATTTTCTTATAATAAACACACCATTAGAACCAACGCTTGAATTTCATTCACAGAATGGCTTAGTACCTGTAATAGGGTAGTAGGAGTACCTGTAATAGGATAGTAGGAGTACCTGTAATAGGATAGTAGGAGTACCTGTAATAGGGTAGTAGGAATACCTGTAATAGGGTAGTTGGGGTACCTGTAATAGGGTAGTAGGGGTACATGTAATAGGATAGTAGGAGTACCTGTAATAGGATAATCGGAGTACCTGTAATAGGGTAGTAGGGGTACCTGTAATAGGGAAGTAGGAGTACCTGTAATATGGTAGTAGGAGTACCTGCAATAGGGTAGTAGGAGTACCTGTAATAGGATAATCAAAGTACCTGTAATAGGGTTGTAGGGGTACCTGTAATAGGGTAGTAGGGGTACCTGTAATAGGGTAGTAGAAGTGCATGCAATAGGATAGTAGGAGTACCTGTAATAGGATAGTAGGAGTACCTGTAATAGGGTAGTAGAAGTACATGTAATAGGGTAGTAGGAATATCTGTAATAGGATAGTAGGAGTACCTGTAATAGGATAGTAGGAGTACCTGTAATAGGGTAGTAGGGGTACCTGCAATAAGGTAGAAGGAGTAACTGTAATAGGGTAGTAGGAGTGCCTGTAATAGGATAGTAGGAGTACCTGTAATAGAGTAGTTGGAGTACCTGTAATACGACAGTAGGAGTGCATGTAATAGGAAAGTGGGAGTACCTGTAATAGGGTAGTAGGAATACCTGTAATAGGATAGTAGGAGTACCTGTAATAGGATAGTAGGAGTACCTGTAATAGGGTAGTAGGAGTACCTGTAATACGATAGTAGGAGTACCTGTAATAGGATAATAGTACATGTAATAGGGTAGTAGGAAAGCCTGTAATAGGACAGTAGGAGAGCTTACTCGTACAGAGTTAATATTCGATGAATCCGCAGAAGGCAGTTATATAAGCTAATGGTGTATAGAAAGTAAGACCAGAACTAATAAAAGTAAAATGAAGCCGGCGTAGCTCAGTGTTCTGATAAAATAATTCGACATAGGCCAAAGAGGGCACCCTCCTTTGACAAACTTCCTCTCCAGACTGGCTGCGAAGAGCGACAAACTGCATGCACCACAATAATAAAGAAGGATGTCTTAGGAAAATAATTCGACATAGGCCAAAGAGGGCACCCTCCTTTGACAAACTTCCTCTCCAGACTGGCTGCGAAGAGCGACAAACTGCATGCACCACAATAATAAAGAAGAATTTCTTAGGAAGCGTTGTTGTTTTTGTTTTTTGGAAGCGATATATGCACTATGTCTACCATAGACTTGAACGGGGAACTATACAAAATCCCTTTTAGATCTACTCACTGTGTTGAAGATCAAATTTGTCCGGCAAAAAAAAATCAATACTTCTTATGACAATAAAAACAACATCAAATTTTGTACGAAATTTGACAAATTTAAGTCCTTTCATTTTTAGAATGAAATTCTGAAGCGATACTGTCCATTCACTCCATGCAAAGAAACTGCAAAAATCGGGAAAAAAACCTCTAAAAACCCACCAACTTTGCATCTTAAATGACAACAGACTACAGTTTCCTCTCTTGTTTACGCACATAGTCTAAAAAATAATCATATTTACATCTTTTACAATTTATTTACCAGTGTTGTCGTGGTACTTATAGTGATTTGAACATGCCCTCTGGTAGAAAAGAGTTTGATAAAAATTATAAAAATGATATTAAAGCTTTTTTGGTGCATGTCTGAGTGTGTCATGAGGCTGAAATGTTGTTGCATGAATACACTACTGCAAGACTTGAGAGTGAGGTCATAGGGGTCAAGATGTGTATTGACTGATATTTTGAATTTGGCGTATGCAGTTTTTTCTGCATAAGATGAAGTGACAGCTCTTATGTAGTATAACAACATATATAAATTTCAGAAAAAATAAACGATGGGATTTTTGCAATGATTTTTTAATTTCTAAAGGAAACAACAAGGGAAAAACTATGGTCTGTGGATTAAAGAACAGTCATTAACGAGAGCTGTGAGTGACCGATGTGAGAGAGGGACTACTGTTTCAATGTATCAGAGGCTGTGATTGGATGAAATTATCCGATCAATCCATAGACTCTGCTGTAAAATAATGAATTTTTAACTCATTTCGCTAATGTAAGGATTTTATTACCTTAAAGTGATTGTTGTTTATATTTGAACGTTGGCAAATTTTTGGGGGTGACCCCTTCCAGCAGGATTTTCTCGAAATTAAGGTGAATAACCTATGGTAAACTGTTAAAATTATGATAGAGGATGGTCTGACAAACATTTTGATATATGGATTATATATAAGAAGTAGGATGTTCAGTAAATCTTGCTGTAAGTCAGGTAATTTAATATGGGACCAGAGACATAATACACATTTGTCCGGTCCTTTTTGGTGAGTTTGAGATAAGAAATTTCGGATTGCATCAGTTTAAATGAAATATAACGAAATTATGTCCCGCCAGTTTTGGGTCAAAAATTGGACATTTTTGAGAAGCATAGCCTGATGCCATATTGTAATTCGCTCAGTACCAACTTAGGCCTTGACTTCAAGTCACGTGATGCGCATAAGATTTGCATGCATGAATAAATTGAACACCATTCTGCCATATGCTATTATTTTCTTACAGTTATTGTAGCAACAAAGTGGTAGGGGTATACTAGAATCAGGATATCCGTCTGTACGTCCGTCTGCCTGTAGACGCAATGGTTTTCGGGCTCTATAGTGTTATCCTTTTTACTTAGATTCAAGATACCATACATACAGACTCCCAATGGGATGTGGATGATCCCTATCAATTTTTGGCGAAAGTCAAAGGTCAAGTGTACTGGACATTTATATAAGTAAATGGTTTGCGGGCTCTCATGGGTTTCTTTCTACTCTCTCTATTATTACACGTACAAACAAAGTGGAACACTAACAGTAGTTACAGCTTTTCCAAAGTACGTGCTCTTTATGTCCCCGGAATCAGAAATAAGGTGCATATAGTTTTGGTACCTTTGCCCGTTGATTTATCTGTGACAACTAGTTTGAACTTTTATATTCCTTTCGGCAAGATCTTTTTTCTTGACACCAAAGTTATTGAAACTTGTGGCTTTGACTGTGACCTTTGGACAATTTAAAAAAAAACTTTAATGTTGGGAATTGGGCTATTCGAGAGGGTGTCAGTATTTCATAGACACATCTTGAAAATTCATATTATGGTAACAGTTATAATCGGTATTCAATGTTTTCCTGAATTTCCTGGCACTTATGTGATGACAATGAAATATAATCCACTACACATTTCGGACCATATAAAATGAGCTAATCAAGGACTTGGAAATGACACATAACACAATTTTACATACTTAGTTTATAGTCTATTATTTAAGAAAGGACTGTAAAAAAATATCTATCGATGTATAGACAACAACCAAGGCACAAACTATTTAATTAAAGGTATTTCAAAATAAAACTTTTCTCGATTACGATTGTCTCTGATCTTGTATTTGAAAGTGATAGATCAAATTTTGCGCGTCAATCTTACGTTAGCTAATCAGAATTGCTATCGAATGGCGACCCCATGAATAATAGAGGTAGTATATGTACAAGATAGAAATAATACCATGAAATGAAAGAAAAACAGATATGATTTTATATATTGAGTTTACTCGAAGGGACATTGTCTATATAGAAATAGACTAAATTTTACTCTGTGCGGTTGTATATACGTTATACGGTCAATTTGGAAATAATTAAGTTATATATAATTGTCATATGATACGATCACTCACAGAGCAAGTCGGACGTTGATCACTGTGATATTCAAAAGACATAATCGTATACTTTAAAAGTGTAATATATAAATTCGCTTAAGTACAAAACCATATGTATAACAACCTGTCACGTCAGTAATTAACGCCGAACTAGAGAATTAAGAAGCGATAACAAAATACAAGGATTAATTGGGGTGCTAAGTTTAGGTGGCTTTACGTACAAACTGAAATTATCAATTAAAAAGTGAAATGCTTATAATCATGCCATTCCTATCATATATTCCAAATCCATTAATACAGTTATAGTAACAACAGAGAGCATATGATCGCACTGCATTTAGAAAATTGTGATTCCCAAGTCACCTCGGTTGTTAAAGCCATCAGTGCGAATAAGGTAGTCGGAACTTCGGTCGACCTTTCTGTCAAGCCGAGGTTCTTGTCAGTTGAATTGGCTATTCTTCTTTTTTTTTTCTTTTGCAGAATCATTCATGCCTCAATTTCTGATCCTAGAGTAACGGGTTGTTTTATTGTTTCTAACAAGTATACCGTGGTTATACTGTTGGATACCATCCGGCGTCTTCTAGGCTTCGCAGGCGTCGCCACATGATCTGAAATTCAGTCTGAAACCATGTCCTGAATAGAGTAAGTTGAGAGTGAAAATTTCAATTTAAGCGGTCTTTTCATTATAAATTTAAACAGGGGAGATACTAATATATATATATATATATATATATATATATATATATATATATATATATATATATATATATATATATATATATATATATATATATATATATATATATCACGGACTCCTATCACGGTCTTTTCATTATAATTTAAAAAGGCGAGATAACTGTCATAATAGATATCCAATGTTATAATAATAGCTAAGTACGCCATACATTTCGTTTAGTCAAAGTTGCATGTTCTTATTTTGTCTTTGGCTTATTTTATTTTACTTTATACTCAAATATGTACTGAAAATAACAAATATGTACTGAAAATAACAAATAACCCCCTTATTATACATGGAATTTTTTAACACGGGTTGTTGGTTTACTTACAAAAGTTTATATTAGGGACCGTCTGAGTGTAGAAAAAGAATTTATTTGGTCAAGATAGGGGTCTTATGCAGTTTGGGGTTCATCTTTCCTCAAATTTTAAATTGAGACTCGTATTTGTCTTGATTTGGAAACATACAAGATACCGTCTTTTTCACTTAGAACAACTTTGAGATTGGATCAACCCCAAAGTACTTCTCTGTTCTTACTGTCTGTTATTTTGATATAAATTATAAATTGTTTAGATGTTTTGTTTTCCATTTTTTCTGACCTTGAGCATTACAAAAAGCCTTTTAAAGTTCTTGAATTGTGCCCTTTTATCTGATGCAATAATTACATATATGTATGATAATTATTTTTAAGCTAGTATAATTATGTCTTCATCGAAATAATTAAATTACAATGGAATTGCAGGATATCATGTTATTTTATCAATTGTTTTAGCCTTGTTTAAATAAACTTTCTTTGAAATGTAAATATTGATAATGTAGGTGAAGAATATTCAGATATAGTCCCAAACTGAATTGGATATAAAGTGAGTACGACTCTATCTCTTCCATGACAAATATTATATCTCTTTAATGAGATACTAGTTCTGTAAAGGATAATGTTCCATGATTACACGACTGCATTTGTTCTTTTTATGCACTCGAATCGCTAAATCGGATGTAGTGACTTTTTCCCTGTCGGTGTGTCTATCTGTGGACATCTTTAACATAATTTAACGTACTACCCTGTGCTTTCATATTTAATTTTTATCTCTGTTCAACGGATGATTTTTTTTTCCAAATTAAAGGGGTATAAAGATTAAAATATCCTGTCGGTTTTTTACTTCGCAGTTTAAACTATAACTTTTCTTTTCCAAAATCGCCAAAATTGTACTCGCGAAAATAATTTTGTTTTTACCCCAAATCAGGAAATTTTATACTCGGGAAAAATTCTGGTCGTTTAGTATTTATCATCAACTTTATTTACTTATAGTAAGTTTAAACAAGTTTTCGTCAGAAGTAAGCTTAAAAAATAGTTGCAGTATGCATTTTAGGTATATAGTAATGAGCAGATGACATGTGTGCCTTAGTGTGTATTGTATTGATAAGATAGTATAATTCATTCAAGGAATGATTGTCCTGTGGAATATAATTCCGGTTCGTGACGTGCAGCGGTTCTCGGAAAATTTACGCGTGACGAACCGGCCAGAATTATATTCCATGACCACAATGAATTAGACATCCAATCCTTATATTTCCATTACCAAATCCTTTTAAAATATTTTTGAAATGAACTTACGTTAATAAATCAAATTTCCCGCTCGATTTACTTAAGTGTTTTGGTAACACTAGCTTTTCAATTCTCTCAGCAATAAGTTAAGAAAATAGTCCATCTACTTGTAACAGATTCTAATTTATTGATAGACTGCAAAATTCTTATATTTAATAAAAACTAAAATAGAAGCGATAACAAAATACAAGGATTATTTTCTCATAGTGAATTAGTCAATTCCAGAGAAATTCAAGATGTAACATATGTAACGGAAGAAGTGGCCTATGACTGTGTCGTCTGCATATTAAACGTACAGTTTGTCGTCTCACATATTGAAATTGAAAGTGCAATTTTCAAGGTTTGATTATACCATGAAACCATAGAGAGAGTACGAAAGGTGATTCTTTTTATTCACTTTCCATGATTTGGGCTTGGTTTCTATAAATAGTAATAGACGACCTACATAGAGCGTACCTAGGCAAGCTCCTCTCATTACAAATATCAATGCGCGTCATCGGTTGTTATCCGGTCAAACAACATTTTTTTGAAAGATAACTCGGGTAGGGTAACATGGGAAGTCAAGTAGTTATGTAAATGTAGTTTGTTATATATGATATCGAATACAATATATATGTACCACGATTTACATTGATCCTCATTGCCAGTCTTGCCGGCATTTCCGTACTCATCTGAAATTTTCACCATCATTACTGGCCTCTTAGGACTGTCCTTAGTTTCCAAGCTACCCGATTTATCTGCAGCTCTCTCTCTCTCTCTCTCATATATATATCATTTCCAGCTGCAAGTTGCACAGACAATTTTTGAATTTGATCTCTCTCTCTCTCTCTCTCTCTCTCTCTCTCTCTCACGTTTAATCGCTTCGTTTCTGTAGTGTACGGAATAAATCCAACATGGTCGTTTTATCGATTGGTTCGATAAAGTATGGCACTTTGCTCCACTTTTGGAACTTTTCCTTGTCAAATCTTTCTTCTATATTGAAGAGGACCGCTGTGACTTTCAGCACAGGAACTTCCATTTCCTCAATATTAAAAGTGGTACCCCATTTCTTATTACACTGCAGACATTTGATGACTGACTTTTTAAACTGGCTTGGCACCGCTATCTCATCGTATCGAACGCGGCCATGGAAACTATCGGCTATAACAACACGATGCTGGTTCATATATACCCTAATGTCACTTCCTTTAGCAACTTCTGCATGACATTTGAAACAGATAAGTTCGAATGGAATCTTTCTAGGTTCCGGTGTATTGTGAATCACTTCGTTGCTTTGCCTTTGGTTAAGGCGTACTTGTTTCTTTAATTCACATTTGGGCCTCATTTTCAGCTTTTTGAAAGCATTCCTCATAATGATCATCTTTTGAAGATTGCCTTCTATTTTTTGCTGAATATTCTCGTCAAAGACATGATAAGCTTTAGAACCTCTTTTTCGTGCACGACCTGAGAATAGTACATAATCTGAACTATACAACCTTATTTTTCATATTCGTAAATAATGATAACGACTGAACGAACGTCCTGCTTTCATTATATTATACATATAATAATATGTATATATATATATATATATATATATATATATATATATATATATATATATATATATATATATATATATATATATATATATATATATATATAATTTTGATCAGAAAGAGGGTATAGGTATCAATCAATTTATTTAAGATGAGTCTTAGAATTTGTTGCTTTCAAAAAAGTCTACGTACTTATCCCAACATCCCTTGAACTCGGAAAAGAAAATGTCTGTGTTGATAGTGTTTGATCATTCATGGTAAAGTCTCAATAAGGTAAAAGTAAAAAATGGTTGAATATTATTCGACATTTAAAACAATATTATACAAAAGTGATACCCACCGCACATTTGTGATATAGTGATCTCGTTGCCAATGAAGTTGTAAGTCACTATGAAGTTGCAGTCCGGGACATCTATACCCTCACTTCCCACTGAAGTCGCTACTAACAGATTTATGTTTCCGTCGCGAAATTTCTGAAGTGTATCATTTTTCACAAATTCTGACATTCCTGAAATATATGTTAGTCCCAGGTAGGTAAAAACAAAATAAATAAAAGGACTTAAGGTCCTGAAAGATACTCATACTCACATCTTGTTTTGAGTAGAGATCTATATGTATCACAATAAGGACTCATCGACCTTATTTTGTATGAATTTGATTGAAATGAGTTACGTTATTACAAATTAGAGAAAATTAGGTAGGTAAGAAAAAAAGAAAGAAAAAAAAATACTTAATCTATTTTGATTTTATCAAACAATTGTCCTGTTCGTTGTCTACCCAGGGTTATCGCTCCATACTCTTGCTTTTATCACTGTCAACGCCTGAGAAATATTTCGGTGTCATCTGGCAAATGTGTAAGCTTATATTCTAAGTTAAAGGAATCATAAAACTTTCAGTTGTTGGTCTGTTATTTTCAACAACTATCACATTTTATAAGTCTCATCTACATTGAATGTCATGGTTATCTTTATTTTCAACCTAGTTTCATACGCCTAACACATGAGATAGTTCCAAATTCAAGGTAATTAAACATTAATTTTAAATAATTTACATTGAATCTAAATCATACTTTATATTCAGCATATCATCACATGCTTGGATATTTAATTTTATATTCTAACCATGGATTTAAAAATCTTTCACAAAAATCTTGTAAAATAGGTTTGACAGGTGAAGTGGCTTTAGCGCGCGGAACTCAGGGTAGAGAATGTTGTCCTATTTGAGACCTATTGTTAAACACGTTAGTTCCCATTTGGGACAGAATCTGTCATAAAACAATTATAACGTCATACATTTCCTATGAAAAAGTCATTTTTGAGCATATTTCTCCGAGCTTTAGACTAGCCTCCATAGAATTTGATGACGCAACAGTAAGTGTATGTCAAAATTGTTAGCTCTTTATTGTTACAATATTTGAACTATATGCAGGAACTGCCTGATAGGGGCATAAGATTGTACAAAGGGATGGATAGAAAACAAAAGACAGGGAAATAGATGGGTAAGAGTGTAAGGGGTAATATAGGATGAGGATGGAAGGAGGGGAGAATCATACACCTTTTTTGCTTCCTCATTTGTAAATAAAAACTCAAAAACCTTTGCTTGCATTACTGCTGGTGGTTCCAGTGAATGGAGTAACCTTGTATCCTAGTCCATCGAATTCTTTTCCCAGGTATTTAGCGAGAGTGAATGCCGTAGCTCTGGTTTTGACAAACACCATTCCTCGGGGCTTTAGCTCTTTATCTTTTATGTCAACCAATATCTGTCGGAGAAGTGTAAGATTAGGGTTTTGTGGCGCAGTTTTAAATAAATCTTTCTTCATTTCTGAAATAAAATAATAAAACATTCTGTATCAACAAATCTTGCTCGTGCAAACATGAACAGATGTATGACACATGCACAGGCGCACGCACACACATACACACATCGAACGGCATACAGATAGCGTTATTCTGATCAACATTAAACAGAGCTATAGAAAACAATAAAAAATTTCGTATCTGAGTCGCATCAAGCTTACATGGCATGTGCAACATAAAAGAGATGCTGATAAATGCCAAGCTGGGTCCAATTATGGCTTTCTATAAGAATTCTTGTTACGATGATAACTGGTCCATGTGAACATTATATCCGTTGGAAATCGGACCGATATAAATACCAATTGATTGATAATACTTTTATTTACTCAATAAATGTAACGTGATGATTCCTTTTTTGGAAATTATGCAGCGGTGTTGGAAACTATCTTGAACGATTTATGACAGTCAAGTAAAAAACGAAGAAGTACCGAAGGCTAAACCATATCTCATAGTCCATGGAATAAAAGGGACAATATCGTGTTTAGTGTCATATTCAGAAAAATGTGAACCCAAATAAAATCGAGGTGAGACCAAGTGCCCGGGAGGAGTAAGCGTCCCCTGGTTGCATGCAACACCCGTTGCAAAAGTCCTGCAATAACCTTTCAAATCGAAGAGGTAAATACATAAATAAACACGCATGATCATACGAAGGAGACAGGAACATGAAGTCAAATTTCCCATTCAAGGCAAGAAATGCTGCCTGCCTGAAATTCCGGTGTCGGAAACGCAGGTAAACAAATATCTGTATAAACATGTATACACGTATGAATCTGAAATTGAAATAAATCCCTATAACAACCTTAGAACTTCCTCAGTGACAATTTCAAACGTTCCTCAATATATCCTTGTGAGAGTAGTTTCGTAGCAAGAATCCTCAATACGAAAATTTTGTATTTAGAGTATGCCCTGACATAGCGTATAAGTTGTGAAATGAAGACGCCATATGCAGGAGAGGAAGGTATGTTGCTACTCAGAAAAGGGAAGTTGGTAATAATGAAATTGAAATCGTCACGTTTGTCATAGAGAGAGGTTACTAATGAACCATTGTCACTAATTGATAGCAGTATATCGAGGTATGAAGCAGAAGATGCGCTCTCTGTAGTATCTTTTATCTCGAGTTCCTTTGGATATATGATGTTGAGGTGATCCTCAAATACAGGGTTGTAAATCGACAAAACATCATCGATGTATCTGTATGTACCGAGATGCTAATTGTTTAATGCCTTTAGAGAGCAGAGACTGTATGAATTCTGCTCCGTAAGTGTACAAAAATATGTCGGCCAGAAGAGGCGCGCAATTCCCATAGGAATGCCAACAATCTGTTGGAACACTTTCTCACCAAATATCACAAAAATATTATCTATAAGAAATTCTAACATTCGGATAATCTCTTTTTCTGTATATGTGCTGCTGGAATCAGACTGTTCCTTTACAAAATATGTGTCGTTGTGGCCTAAAACGAGATATTTATATCTGCGAATTCCTTTTTTGTTAAAGAAGGCGTTTTGAATAATTGATGTTATTCTGTTCTTTAGTTTTTGATGAGGAATGGTTGTATAAAGAGTCGAAAAGTCAAAAGATTTGATGCTAGTGACATTATTGAAAATAATAAGATTTTAAGTGCTTTAGAAGTTCCTTCGAATCTTGTAGGATCCACATCTGATTGATTCCGATTCTCGAGTAAGCAGTAGACAGTGTTTCTGAAGACCATATTTGATTTCTATTAGAATTTTGGCCAGTAACATGGAAAGAGGCTTGGTGGAACACTTGGAAGATCCAGCTATAAATCGATTCTTATATGGAGTTTTATGCATCTTTGGAATCCAAAAAAGGTATGGTAGCTCGAGATCAGATTCATATGTGGAAACAGACATATTCAAAACAGACATTATCATGACTGCTGTATACTTTTCCTCCGCTCTTAATATAGTTAAAACCATGTTATTAAATACTGTAATGCTGTTTTAAACAAGGTAACATCGATTACATTTGGCCAATCAAGAATTCTGGCGAAGTTATTGAAATCGCCAGTTTGAGAAATTTTGAAGCTAATCAAGTTTATATATACCTCATGACTTAATTAAAACCGAGTTGTTGTCTCTCGTACGTGGGTGTTTCAACTGAGTCTAAATCATATATCTGTACCTCAGATTGGAGTTTTCTTAATAAAAAATAATATGATAATTATAAATATTCTTGCACTGAATTGTCTAATGCCATCCTATTTTCAATGGATATTATTTATGTGCAATGTAATGGCAAGATTTATCAACAAATTATTGGGATTTTCTATGGTCATTAACTTCGCACCCCTGATAGCAGATTTATTTTTATATTGTTATGAAAGGGACTCTATGTATTCTATTTAAACTTCGAAACTTTTTGACCTTATTGTCAAGTTGAATGACATCTCTTAATAATAGTTTAGTAATTAATAACCCTTAGTTAAAATAAAAAAAGAAAAAACAAGAAAAACACTTCTCTATATGGAGGATTTTGCAATGAGTGGGGAAAGTGGGCGTACGCAAACCAGTAAGCCACACCAACTACGTGACTTTCATTGACCTTCTTAAGTACTGTCCGCGCCACTCACTTTGTAAACCTAAAAATCTGGATTTTCACTTATTTATCTTTAAAATAGATTTACAAAATTAATATCAATCGACATATCTTGTTTAGTCGCAACTTTTGGTGTATGTCATATGTTTCTATTTTATAGGGAAAAAGTCATTTTAGATAGGACTTTTTCTATGTTAATTCTGACGTGACGTCGCCGAGGTGTAACATTGAGTCTATGGGAAACTTCAAATTTAACATTGAAATCGCCCTATCTAAAATTGATTTTTTTTTCTATAAAATATGAACGCTTCTTCATACAAACATATAACATACACCAAAAGTTACGGCTAAACAAGATCTATCGAATGGTTTTGCCTTTTTGAAATTATTCTGAAGATGAATAACTGAAAATCCAGATTTTCCAGTTTCCAGAGTGAGTGGCGTGGACAGTAGGTATCAGAACTGTGATACAATCGAATTTGTATTTGTAATGTCGTTTACCTAATCCACCTTGCGAATTCTTAAGCCGAAACAAATCATGACAGAAAATACATGCGTTTTAGTTAATATCTAAAATATGGAATATTCATAGTTTATTTTCATGAGAGGTATTTCCTTATAGAGTTAATGCCTTTAATAGAAACTTGTTTGCGGCGTAACACATCCTCATAAAAATACATTGCTAGCGAATAAAGACGGTTTGTAGTACATTGTAAGGAACATTTGTATTTTAATGTCTTCTGAATGGAAAGAAGGAAATTTGTTTCCCATTATTCTTCGAGGTTGGATATAAGTCATGTCCAGTAATAGTTTGGTTCAATACCATGGCTTGATAAAGTCAACGTCGTATCGCGACTTGAAGTGATATTCGTTATATCATAAACTATATTGTAAACTACTTTTGAGACGATGAAAAAGAAACGAATAAATTTCCCATTATTAGTTCCGTCAGTCAAAATTCCCCAAACTGAACCAAGCCGTTTGAAGAAAATATATTTACCAAGTTGGCTAAATAAGATGGCTTTCAAAATGTCAGTTGCAACATAAAGTGATAAGGTACATTACACAATAAACTACCTTCCAGTCGCTGAAAAAGGTCTTTCTCATATGGTATTTGGTTATCTGCATTGCCAATGTCGCTCTCAAACTTCTCTTGTATATATGTCAGCACATTATGTATGTCCATTAAATAATTCACATCCAGTGCTTCACAGTATGTCTGAAAAATTAAGCATTCTTCAAAAGTTTGATATATTATGAAAACAATTATTCAGATACATACAATGTGAGATAAAATGAAAATTGGCATTTTATGAACATGTAATGAAACAGTTTAATTGTAACCAAATATAAGAACATATATGCGTGTATTAATATGATGCGCCATATGAGCAGTTCGACAACATGTATATCTTCAGTCATGCTATTTATTCACGATTGTCCGCGATTCCTGATAATGAGAATAGTCGTTCCTCTATGCTCGGAATCTTTTCCACATTGACTGGGATTCCTTTTCCATTGATACACATGCAATACACTTATCTCCTATTTCAGCTAAATAATTAAGTTCGATATTAGTTCAGTATTCCAAGTGTGTAATTCTACAACGTATGTCATATTTCAAGGACGAAATATCTAAATTCCAAGGAATAAATATTTTGAAGGGCAAACTGATTACACATTACTCATTAACACATAGAACTATGTATGGGAGAGATACTCCTCAGCTCTAGAATAGTTTATGAAAAATCATCACAGTTATTTTAAAATATATATTTCCTGTCAGTAAAGAAGCAATGGGCTTGTGATCTGTGCACGATATTTTCTATACGAGGTGGGCCTTTATGAAATTGAAATTTATGCAAGGTTTTAAAGGAATAGATAGGGCGCAACAATGTTAATCCTAACCCAATCATGAACACATATATAGACGGTCACTGGTAAAGTCGAAATGAAAGGGAGGCTTTGCTCATTTCAGAAGTGGATTTTGTTGGGAAATGAAAAGGAAGCATAATATCTTTTACAACAACTCAAAAACGAAGCTTCAATGTTATGCAGTTCACACCTTACCACAATGTGTTCCATGGCAGTGTTCACTTTTCGTGCTAGCGTTAGCTCACTCTCTATCTTACAGGCTGCCCTATTCTTGAAGCGACTGGCCCATTTATGATAGGTTGTACCATCTTTTTCAGTTGGTCTTGTTGACCAAAATTCTCGCAATTCCTTTCTTTTATGCACTGAATTAATATATTTTAAAATGTTTTTGCTAGTAATGTCATTCATTACTCTTATGTTGAACAGATTCTTGTGTAGTTTTACATTATTTGAAGTTGCCATATGTCATTGAAATTCATTTATTCCTTAATATTTTACTAAATTCCCAACAACAGAAGAATATGAAAAACAAAATATTTACCATCAAATACTTCCATATCTTTTTCTATATCTTCAATAGCACGGATAAGAGCTAGTTTACAAGGATCTTCCTCTTTCTCGCCCATTTTGACAGTTTCTGAAAATACCGAATGACAAAATGATATTGCCACCGTAAAGTTACTTCAATAACTAATATATTTTTTGTTTCTTAATGTTTAACCACATAGATAATTTAGTGTGTTTACCATGCTTAGCTAGCTGCACATATTGCTCTAATTCTTTACAGTTTTTGTTCACTGTAGATATTTCTTCGACGTCTAGATTTGCACATATTTTGATCATATGTTTCAGCGCTCCATCCTCTGTTGTCGATCCTCCGATATCCAGTGTGGCCGTCATACCGACAATCTATGATTGATAATAAGATATTTAAAAAAAAACCTCATTTAACACACAATTAATAGGAAAGTTACTCTTATATATCAAAATCATATATATGTATGTATACACACACACACACAGATATGTATATATATATATATATATATATATATATATATATATATGTGTGTGTGTGTGTGTGTGTGTGTGTGTGTGTGTGTGTATGTACGCTCTTGGTACAGTTTGGCATATATATATACAAACTTTATAAGCACACTTTCACCGAGCTTTCCACGCTGCAATAGATATTGTGTAACAATTGAGAGTGGGTAAATGAAGTGAAAGTCCGTATTTAAAAGCGTTCTTAGAAAATCAAATATAAAACAATTTTTCAACATGAATACTTTTTATTTTCTAAAATAATTTTGGTTAGTTTTACTTTTTACATTTTCTTGCAGTGACAGAAGCCATAGTGAAAAAAAAATGTTAACTGTGTCTTTTGGTTATCAAATCATATTGTGTTTGTCTTCGCTGAAGTCAGTCAGGAGAGGAGTGTCACCATGGGATTTGGAGACCAATCAAATCTACTGTGAGAGCTGTCAAGTATATATGTACACTAAAAGAAATTCAACATTTTTCAAAGGCGATCATTTTTACAAACCTGTGGTAAATGTTTACCATCACAGTTTTGTTTCGTCATCATATACGGCTTCATCAGCATATTGTAAGGTTCTTTCTTCCTCGTATGATGGCATTCGTCAAATATCATCAAAGAAATGTCGTTAATTTTCACTTTGCCATTATTCAGATTATTTTGTAGTATTTGTGGTGTCATGAAGAAGATTTGTGCTTGATTAAGAAGTAAATGCATTGCAAGACACTCTTTGGTTTCCGTGTGAAGGTGGACAACCTTCAAGAAAATTAACAACTCAGTAAGTGCATTAACGTACACATCACCATTTGATCAATATATAACTGGAATAGTATCTTGAATAATCAACACATCAAGTGGCATTACAAAGAGAAAACAGAAGACATCCGGCAAAGCTGGATGTCAGGGATCACCAAGGACATGCACACAAAACATGATAATAGTAGAATATAAACGGAAGAGAGACATTACAAAGATATTCGATTGTGCTGCGGTTACGATACCGACTTGTGACCATCAATTGAAGTAACAAACATCACTTGTTGTGATTAACCGGTTTACAGGCGCCCACCTTCCCAATTGTCACAAAAGCAGCACAATCAAAGGACACACATTTAAACATTTATAGATAATACTACATATTGAGAACAAGTATCAACATAAAATTTTATTACACAAGAAACTAACGGTCAAAGGGGACGAGGATCAGGACTATGTCTCCTCTGAAAAGGTTTAGACAAGGCACGTGATAGAGCCCCCACAGCACTGTTTGTCAGCGTGCAACGTTCAAGTAAAAGTCTGCATTGGGTTGTAGAGGGACCCAATACAAGATCTATCATCTTTGCAATGATCTTGGAGTCATACTGTCGAAATCGAAGGCGTTTAATAATTTTAGAACCCGTCGATATGAAATTATCGGAGCCTTTGACTCTCCTTTGTTTATACACTAGATCACTGTAGAAACTGGGATGGGGAATTCCTCTTGATACGTATTGTTGAAAAGTCACATTTCCGAATTTAGATAAAATGTCTGAATAAGTTCATGATATCTATAACCATGAGTAAGAAGTTTAAAAGTAATCTGAGAATTTGTTGCGTGAAAATCCAAAACGTTGGTGCAGGCTCTAGTGAACCGAACCAATTGACTAATATAAATACCATATGATGGGAGTCTGGGGACTTCACCATCTAGATAAAGGAAATTTTTTCATAGGAAATCCAAAGTTGTCACGTTTATCATGGAGGTTGGTACGAATATTGTTGTTTATAATTTCAATATTTATGTCCAAAAAGGTGTTTCCTGGTCGGAAGTATTGGTTTTGTTTAATTGAAGTTAAGATGGATAAATGTCAGGGTTATCGGTGACGAAACTATCATCAAGATATCTAGAGCTGTCATTGAACTTATTAATATTTATTAATAAGGTCGAGGCATTTAGAGGTTTGAATAAAATGCATAAAATCTCTCTCATAACAGTATAAAAATAAATCTGCTATAAGGGTTGCAAAGTTAGTGCCAATAAGAATCCCAATAATCTGTTAATAAGTCTTGGCATTAAATTGTATATAAATATTATCCATCAAAAATTTGATGGCATTACACAACTTAGTACAAGTCCAATATTTATAATTATCTTATTGGAGAAAAATCCAGATGTAACTGAGGTACAGAGGTATGATTTAGACTCTCTGTTGAAACACGAGCGTAGGAGAGACGAGACAACAATTTGGTTTTGATTAAGTCATGAAGGAGAGATGTATATAATGTCGAAAAATCAAAAGTAGAAACGTTATTTGCCTCGAAATTTCTCAAACGGAATTTTCAATGACTTCGTTAGAATTTTTGATAGACCAAAAGTAATTGACGTTACTATTGCTAAATACGTCATTACAATACTTGATAACATGGTCTTAAACTGCACTAAGAGCGGAGGTAATATGTTTAGAAAGCACAGTTGTAGAGCAATGACTAGAATTTGATATAAAACGTGATTTATATGGATTTTTGTGTAACTTGGGAAGCCAATTCATTCATGGCAGATCATTTTTATCAATGCTTAAATTGAACTCAATTCTTCAGATTTTATTCAGAACTTCTATCTAAATTTGGAAATATTTCTTTTCAACAGTATGTATCCAATGGAATTTCCCATCCTAATTTTTACGGTGATCTCGTATATAAACTAAGGAAAGTAAAAGGCTCCGATAACGTTATTTTATCATGTAATAAAATAGTCAAACGTCTCCTAAATAGACAATATGATATTGAGATCATCAAAAAGACTATAGGTCTTGTATTTGGCCCCTCTACAGCCTTATGCAGACTTTTACTTGAACGTTGCACGCTGACTAACAGGGCGGTGGGGACTATATGACGGACCTTGTCCAAACCTCTTTCAGAGGAGACATGGTCCTGAACCTCGTCCCCTCTGACTGTTAGTCGGGACTTTTACAGATCTAGGGTCTTAGCTCGCTTTCAGACTGGCAGAGCACGGTTTATCATGTTGATGTCGCATATATTCTTATACCATTATGTGTTTTACAATACCTTACGTGTTTATATTTTTATGACCTCTCAATATGCGATACCTGTTGACCCTTGTTCTTTACATGGAGGATTATTTATAAATTTTTAAATGTACGTCTTTTGATTGTTCTGCTGTTACGGTGAGTGGGAAGGTGGGCCCGTAAACCGGTTAACCACACCATTTGTTTGGCTTTTGTCAAATTAAATGACCGTCCTAAGTCGGTATCGTAATTGCACTACAATCAAATATTTTTGTAATGTGTTAAATGTTCTATTATATTATTTATATTCATGTATTGTATAGCTCCATGGTGACTTCTGCCACATAACTGAGCCGGTAACTCCTCTTTTTTCTTTCATACATAGCTTTACAATGGTCAGACAGTATCTTGTCTTTAAACAATAGGACTTCAACATACGTAGAAGGAGATTTCATTTAAGTATTAAGAACTGTAATACAGTAATGCAAAATTGTTTTAAAAATATACTGTTTATTTATCAAACAATGATAGTATTATTAGCCGCATTGTTAGCAGGTACAAAGATATAAGCATTATGTAAATTAGCCATTTTCTTATAGAATGGATTGGTATATGATGTGGCTGTTTAAATAAATGGGGATTACTTGCAACATTTTCGATGCCAATATCGATAATTTTTAAGATTTCACTTTTCCAATCATTCAATAAGAATAACATTTATATCGCATCTTTAAGTATTTTAAATGTGAAAAGTCATATAAAGCAGTTGACTTCGATGCTAAGTGAGTTATTTAAAATCTGAACTGTTCAAATGAGGAGGCACGTGCTTTAACAAAAACATATTCAAGACTAGGTCATTATGATTATGTTGATTTTCTCTCGAAGCATTTTCCGCCGTCTTTTGAAAGAGGAATTCTGTGGTCAAATATTACACGTAATTAATCGGCTGATGCAATAACACGATACTGATTTAGCTAGCACTAACCTTAGTGTTTCCACATTTCACAACCCTTCATCAGCCCACTATTTGCTGAACGATTCCCCATTAGTTACTCTATGAATATCAGCTGCAGTTTGTATCAACGAATCTGAAGAGTTACATAACACGGTTTGGGCGATCTATATTACTATAAAATTTTCATTGTTTATATTTTTCTGTACTTTCATTTCAATATGTCCTGTTTACTATCACTTTGATATTTGGCTTTACTACATATATATACATTATCGTCACTTGATTTATTTTCCCACATATGAATTCATCCATTTAAAATTGATAGCGAGTGTCTCTCAGAGAGACATAGCCACCAAAACTGTATGATAAACGCCATAATTTTGCATTTAAACAATCAAAGTAGTATTCTCATATAAGATGGACACTTTCCTATTTACCGTGTCGCCTTACCTTGAAATAAAAATAAAAACAAAATAGCCATTGAAGTTGCATCATTTATTACACTTGCATTTCTGTTGTTAAAAAACGTAATTATGGTCTACATATCCTGATTAATTTGCTCACAAGGAACGAGATAATGGTAACGTTTTACTGAATTCGTCGTGTTGCATTCGAGAGTACTATATAAAACAGTCTGCAAATAACCATTTAATTTCACGTGAATGTGTAATATTTGATACAAACAGTTTGAGGAAATAACCAAGTTTTATTTTAAATGAAACACAAAATGTTTTACACCTCATGGCATCTATGATTATCGATGATCGCCAATACCTATGTAATCTACGTTCCTAGCATTAAGATCTAGAGAGTTTCGGGTAGAATATTCTTTCTTAAAGCATTAAATTCATAGTTAAGCACCCCAATGATATTAAGTACACAAATCATATCAATATATCAACAGTATAATACACGCGTTGAAGATTTATTTTTGATGGTTGTATTTTTAAGCGTATGGATAAGAATGTAATCTACGTGGTCGGTCTGCAACAGAATCATTCAATGAGTTCAGGCAAAACCGTTTATTTCGTTTCAGTTTGTGCGCAATAGTAAAAATTTACAAATAATTTTAAAACATGTAGATTTAAATAAAGAAGAAAATTGCGCATTTGTAATCAACGAGATGTAATCTACGTTCCGTTAATTCTGCCGTTATCATCACTTCTGGCTAAATTCTGGTGGTAGAACAATTCATTCCACTCTGCCGGATCTTGTAGACCATTTTGAGTTTTCTCGACCTGGTACTCCGATTAAGCAAGAGATACACTACACACTTCTTTCGATGAATGGCCAACTTGGTAAACGCATTGACCACATAGTAAAGAATATAGTAATTAATGATTATGCATCAAATAGTTTTAAAAGATAACCTAAATATAATGTATCTGGTGCAAAATTAATGCAAATATGCTTTTATAATGCATTCTTTTAGTCAGCTTCGACTTGACCTGGAATATCCTACATTCATTTGCATTGATTTAAAAAAAAGAGGAAGTACCGAAGGGTAAAGCAAATCTCATAGTCCATGGAATAAACGGACAATATCGTGTATAGTGTCATTTTCAGACAAATACAAACTCCAATGAAATCGAGGTGAAACCATGTGCCCGGGAGGAGTAAGCATCCCCTGGTTGCGTGTAACATCCGTCGCAAAAGTCCTGCAAGAACCTTTCAAGTCGAGGAGGTAAATGCATAAATATACACGCATGTACAAGAAGGAGACAAGAACACGAAATCAAACCATTCAAGGCTAGAAATGCTGCCTGTCTGAATGTCGGAAAATCTGTATATATATATACGTATTATGTCAAATCAAATATAGTCAAAAAGTTAAGAAGACATACAAGTTCTAGATGAATACGATGTGTGTCCAAAGAAACATAATATGCTCACTTCTTGATAATGATACTTTAAAACGTAAAATCACTATTATTCTATAAATTAAAGATGTTTTGGAAGGACTTTTTCGAGATATTTCGATTATATTCAGTGTTATTGGTCGAGAACGTAGATTCCATCCATATGATATTCCATTACTCCATATGATATCTTGTTATCCAGACTTTTAAATGGTATTCTGGTCTGAGACCGATTCCGATCATTTTACACAGATTTGACACCTTCTCTACTGGAAGGTTACCTACTTCGACTTCTCCGTATATAAATACATATGGAATTTACACGATTTGACTCTTTCTACTGGGTATATGTGATGGGTGTTGCTAGCAAGCAGAAGATGCCCACTCTCCCCGGGCACCTGATCTCACTCCATCACAGGGGTTCACATATGCTCTTCAAGTAGACATATTTTGCTATTTTCCATTTGTTTTTCATTTTCACTGATTTTGTATGTCCTCTAGTTTCATGATTTTTGGACTTGTGGTTTGGATTTATCCATCATCTTTACATTACAAAAAGTCTACTACTCGGTATGGGCGGGTGATTAAACCATCAAATGATATTTACCCTCCCATGAGGGTGATACTGTATTTAATACTATACAAGAAAAGCAGCATGGATCACATTATCATTACATGATTAATTCTAACGATGTCAGCAACATGGTCGATGTTTTCTTTCTCTTTTAAATCCAAAAAACGGATATTTAGGAGAACCGGAATCAGACCCCCCCCCCCCAAAAAAAAAAAAAAAACAAAAAAAAAAAAAAAAAAAAAAAAAAAAAAAAAAATGGAAGAGGAGGAAAAGTACTTTGAAAAAAGGGGTGTGGAGAGAGAACAAAATATAATACAAGCCTATTTCATAATTAACGAAAACAAAAGCGATGCGTAAGAAAATGGATAAGAAAGCACAGAAAAAAAAAAGAAAGAGAAAGAAAGAATAGTAGAGTAACAAATGAAATTAACGAAGAACAAGTTTGAAAAAGTAACTTGTATTTCTTTTGACAGTCTAATTGTGAAACTACTGCCCTTCAACCAAGATCGAATTCAATAAAGTGCATTTTGAGATACATCACCATGTATTCAATATATTGTTCAATTGATGATTTAGCTGCTTATGAAATCCAAGCACATTAATGTTATCATTGATTGAAAAACAACCTTCAAGTGGTGGCATTTAATTTGTATATCTTCCGTATGCACTCTTTTTGCACAAATAACTACACACAGACTTACTACAATAAAAACAAAAGAATTTTAAATCTCAGTTTGCTGTAATCTACAATTATCATTATAAAATAACCGTTAAAAGGTAGATATAACTTCAAGTTCAATTACAATGAGAGTAAAATATTTACAGATTTGTAATCTACGTTATGGCCATTTTAATGACCGTCGTATCACTGTCATGTAAATAAATGTGTGAAATTTTCTTTATTCTATAACTTTACAAATCGATCCATCATTCAAATATTATTTCTCAGAAAAATAAGCGCATTCTATTCATAATGGTAGTACTGTCACCCTCAAGAATTGAAAAGACTATTATATGGAGCTTAGATATGAGTTATTTTACTGGATATGATATAATTTTTCCTGATTTCTTCTAGAATTTATACATTTATTTCTTTAGTATTATGGAGACTCTCAAAATCAAGTAATTTTACCTATGAAAAAATACAGCAAATTAAGATTTTTTGATAGACAGTGCCCATAACGTAGATTACAAACTAAAATTGACAGATATATTAAACGGACCAATTCATTTTCATCTTTGAATGTTGAAGTTCTGAAATTTGATGTCAAAAGTGTTCTGCTTTCAGTAGTTACTCTTCAGTAAAGTATTCTTGAAACTCTATTTTTTTCTAAATCTTCAGAAAAAGTGTCATATTATATGAGAATAGGTACGAAATAGCTTTTTGTACTATGTAACACTTGTTACCTTGTGAAGCCTGAGCACCGTTGTACTTATCATGTCGAAAATGAGTGCGGTAATGAAGAATTGGAAGTCAGTAAACCTGCTCAAACTTAGGTTGTTTTTTATTTCTTTAGCTTCTATCATTTAGCAACTATCATATTTTAATAATCACCGAGAGACATTAAACAATAACTTTTAATCAGTAATATTAAACTATTCTTGAACCAATAGTTTTATACAGAAACACCATCTTATGCTTTATAGGTGCTTAATAGGTGTCCCGTCTCAGTCTCAGTCTTAAACAAATATTTTCATCAAGAATTGAAATGGACTGGGTAAAGGTCATCGTAATATACAATGTGAAACCCCACTTCATTTTTAAGTTTTGTGATAATGAACGCTTACATTAAACCATAACTTAAAATCAAAATGAAACAAGACACTTTGATTATAGAATATACGTCATACCTTATACTGTGGTAGGTAATGGTGGAAAAATCTATATTGTTGTTGGACCAACGCATTGGTTCTGGCAAGAAATACTACCCGTTTACCATCTATAACAAAAGAAAAAAAAAGTTAAATTTCAATCGGTTGTCAGTCTACGTACATTGTAAGATTAGTTTGTAGATTATATACACTACCCTCCATAAGTAAGTACCCACCCTAGGAATTTTCTATGAAGACAACAAATAATCAAGAAATCAATATTTTAGGTTGTTAAATTTTAACTGTTCTAAGAATGTGAAAAAAGATAACTCTAGATAAATTTTTAGAACATATTTTTTTTGTAAAAACATGTATTTTTCCAATAAATAATTTGAATAGTTTATAATTAATGTTTCTTGTATTTTGTGCATACATTTTTTGACTGTACTCCAAAGTAAACAATTGGATCTTTGTCATGATGAAATTGATATTAAAATCAAATAATAAAACTAATTAATCAACTGTAGTTTAATGACAAGTTTTATGTTCAAAAAATGTGAGAAAAAATAATCATGATTAAAAAGAAAAAAAAAAAAAAAAAAAAAAAAAAAAAAATGGTAAAGTTAACACTACCTTCACGAATGGTCACAAAAATTGAATGTAACCTTTAATCTTTCTAAAATTGAAATCCCAATGATAAGTAATCGCAATGAATCTATATCCCTAGAATTCAATAATACTTTGATTAACTCTTCTCGAGTTCATAAACATCTAGGTCTCACATTTTCTTCGAATGCTAAATGGTCCAGTCATATTAACAATATCTGCAAATCTTCACTGAAAGAAATAAATGTCCTACGTAAACTAAAATTCACTTTGAGTAGAAAATCGTTTATACTACCTATATTATAGTATGCGTGCGAAGTATGGGGAGGTATGTGTATTGCAGATGAAGATAAATTAGAAAAAATCCAATTACAAGCAGCTAAGGTAGTTACAGGTTTACCATTATTTGCTTCTAGGGAGGCTCTATACTTCGAGACTGGGTGGGAAATTTTTAAAAGACAGGCGAAAAAGAAAAAAGCTTACTTTATTTCATAAAATTTATAATAAAACTACACCTCGATTTTTGAATGAAATTATAGAACCATTAGTCAGACACAATACTTTCAATGTTAGAAATAATGATGATTTCACTTTTCCGAATTACAGACTTGAAAGCTCTAGAAACTCTTTTTTTCCTACTACTATAAAACTTTGGAATGAGCTCGATCCCGAAATTAGACATAATTTTAATTCTGATCAATTTAAGTATTATCTACGCTCTTAAAGGGGCATTCATATTATACCTGATTATTTTTATATAGGAAACAGAAAATTTAACATCATCTTAACCAGACTTCGTAATATAAGCAGCAATCTTAACTATGATCTATTTAGAGTAAATCTTATTAATTCACTCCGTTGTTTATGTGGTGCGGCAGAAGAAGACGTATCAGATTATTTACTAGAATGTATATTGTACCAAAATTAAAGAACCAGTCTACTTGAAAAGTTACATATGTTTTATCCCCTCGATATTGCAAAACTTTTATTTGGAAAAGAGGATACATACACAGTAAAACAAAACAAATTGATTATGTTATCAGTTCAAAATTATATAAAACAAACTAAACGATTTTCATAGATCTATAACAGCGTATTAAAGCCAGTTAAAGTTATCGTACCAGAATTCCCTCCCTCTCTTCTTCTTCTTCTCTCTCTCCTTCTCTCTCTTTCTCTTGTAGTAAGATGTGTTATCATCTTTATTCACTATTACTATATGATATTATACATGTATGTTCAAAAACTTGCACTTAATATGTTGTACATATGTTATAAGTTGCCATCTTGACATATTGTATATGTATATTGTATATGATAAGGAGAAGGCTATTGTAATGTTGTAATAACTTTTGCCTAATCCTATTTCATGTTATCAGAATGAAATAAAATATGTTTAAACTAAACTACCGGAGAGGATCAGATGCACTGTGCTTTACGATGGAGTCTCTATCTCGGAGATCGCAAGGAGACTACAGGTTACTCGGTAAGTACATTATATTAATGTTGTATTTATTAAATCTGTAAATTTTTTAAAAAATGAATTTAAAATCGAATTTTTTACTTTAAAGAATTCATTTTCATGATTTTTTTCTTGTAGAAAGACAGTTTCAAAGTTAATACAAAAGTACAGGACAACTGGACCTTGGGATGATGTTCCTAGACCTGGAAGACCAAGACTCACTAGTGTTCGAGAGAACCGAATTTTAGTGAGACAAAGTCTTTAAAGTCGACTGTTCCGCAGCTTTGGCTAGAATGGATCCAGAATGGAGTTACAGCATCTAACACAACAATTTGCAGAAGACTTAAAGAAGCAGGCATGTTAGCCTATGTTGCCAAAAAAAGCCATTGCTGACAGTCACACATAGGAGGAAACGCCTGCAATTTGCCATGACTTATTCAAATTGGACTGTTACCGACTGGTCCACAGATCTTTGGAGTGACGAGTAACGATTCACGTTATTCTAGAATGATGGAAGGGTGTTTGGTCAGAAGGAGGCAGCATGAAGCTCTGAGGAATTTCAGTATTACACCAACAATCAAACATGGAGGTGGAGGAGTGACTGTGTGGGGAGCCATGTCATTTAGAGGAACAGGGTTTCTCACACCACTACAAGGTAACCTGAACAAAGATGGGTACATTGATATCCTTGGAAATTCAGCTGTTCCTTCTGCATATCTTTTAGGGTATCGGAACAACTTCTTTTTTCAAGATGATGGTGCTCCCTGGTGCTCCCTGTCCCTGTGACACAATGGAAGGTTCAAAACAACATTCAATCGATAGAATGGCCTCCTCAAAGTCCCGATCTGAACCCCATTGAAAATCTCTGGCGGGATCTAGGACAGGCCGCAAGGAATCAAAGATGCAGGAATCTAAATGAGCTGAAGCAGAGACTCATAGAATGTTGAGACAATTTGTCTGCCAGAACACTTGTTAAAAGTATGCCTAAACGTATTCAAGCTGTGATAAGTGCAAGAGGAGGGTACCCAAAATATTTGACTGAAATGTGCATTTTAGATAAGTATTTGTCAAAGAATCTGTATATGATTTAAAAAAATGTTTTGTTAAACTTCACTTTTTTATTATAAAACATGTTCAGTCATTGAATATAAACAGTAAAATAATTGAATTGTTTCTATTTCTTTCGTTTTTGTAAATTCAATTAAAAAATGTGAAACATATAAGAGTGTGTACTTATTTATGGAGAGTAGTGTATACTATATTGCATATATATGAAAAAGGCACATACTTTAGATCAAATAAATTCATAAAGTTTTGTAATACATATATACACATTACCGGTTGCTGTATCCAAATGCACTTTCGTTATATACAATGCTACCCAAGTCTTTCCTGTTCCAGTCGGGGCGCATATTATCGCATTTTTCCCTTGATGGCCTCTTCTGCTAGCTCTTTCTGATACAATCGAAATTTCAAGTTTGGTGTTTTCTTTATTTTCATTTCTTTTTCTGTTTCACTGTTTTCTGAAAAGAAAAAAAATTATTTTATTTTTTTAATTTTTATTTACTTATCAAAACCTCTAGCTCATTATTTTGAATGGTTCCATTTGAATATTGATTTGAGATAGTTGTATTTTTATCAGTTGTATTTCAATATACCTTCCTTTTCGCTGTCCACGCCATAATCAGAGTCGTAATGGGGTTCCGGTGCATCATCTCCTGGACTCCTGTCCTTTCTATGCAAATTATGTATATAACATACAATATATAAAGCTTCTTTACAATCCCGATAGTATTACATATAAATCATGACAGTATACCTTTAATGGCACCATATTTCATTCTACTTCAAAATTTTCATGTTTCAGAAATAATTTTAAATGCCTTCTTTTTCAGAATCGTTATGAAACAAAAGAACTCTGAATTTTCAGGTTACACTAAACTACCTTTATCTGGGGCTGTGTCCATCTGAGACCTAGTGCGTTGATCTAGACAGTCATATATCAATTTCTCCCAATCGTCATGCTTCCGCTCGAGAAGAATAAACAGTTCTCGAAATGCTTCAGCCCGGTTTGTGACAGCCATATCATCTATATTTATCCTATCTATAGGTTTGATTGCCCCCTTGTCTAGAAGTTGAGATGTCATCTGACAAAGGTCGATGTGAAGCATCAATTCTGTTTTTGACGGGTTTAATAGAAGCAGAATGTATTCGGCATTGAAATCATTAACCATAGGTGGGCATGTGTTTTCAAATCTTTTAATGATTCTTCCATATCCTTAAAGATAAAAGAAGCAGAAAACGATTTCAAGACACAAAGGAGGAAATCAGCATAATCATTTCCAAAAAATGGCACAGAACAGAATGAAGTGATGAAAATAAAATTAAGTACATTAAAAATCAAACAGATAAATGATGTGGATTAGAAAATGTTCTGGTCAATGCAAATATTATTTACTGTCGCCAATAATTCATTGGCTTCTTTTTACCCTATTTCTCTGCTTATTTCTATACTGATTTGCAATGGCCTTCGGACAATCACACATTCTTGTATAGATAAAGTTGTTATGGTATTGATGTCCTTGACATCTGTCAAATATATACTGGTTTGTATTCATTTAATTGTATCTCTTAATATTTGACATACATAATAGATGAAGAGTTGTTTAAAAACTACTAAGAGAATAATGTTTTCATCCAAAACTTTGATATCACTACCTTCACTGTCTATTGCGTAAATGAACCTCTCCATAATGCTAGAATCGTTTGATGACTGGCTTTCTTTGATTATCGCTTGCAGCAACATCATACATGCTTCCTTTCTGTTCCTTTTAGATACCGGGTACATATCGTATTTCCTCTTTGATGTGGTCTATAAAATCCAGCACATCAGCCAAAGTAAATGTATGATACGTATTTTTGTCATATTTCTAAATAAGACCAAATGACAAAATTTTAAAATGTCAGATATTGAATAATGGAGAAAAACATAAGAGTGATTATGATATTTTGAAATAAACTGATAATTGGCACATTGCAAAACAACTGTTAGTGATCGCGTAAAAATGACAAGCTGTATACAGTAATATACAAAATAATGCTTGCACCTGATGGTAATCGGAATACCTATTATTGGTGTATGTATGTGAATATACATTACACATAATTCTGTAATTGTTCTTAATTGTCAGCGAGGGAAAACCGAACTTTACACATAGTAAACATATTTTCAGTAGAATATTGTATAATGTTTATAATATTCTTAGGACTAACATTAAATACTACATATTATTAATACGCTAAACTACTAATTTACCACTTTTGAAAGTCAGATAATCCAAGACATCTGTAGGCCGTAAATGGTCTTCTATTTCCTTAATAAATTCAGGTCTAAATTTATCTCTAAATTCCCTTTCTTGTGGTGTGAGTTGCCTCTCGTACAAGGCTTCAGTATTGTCGCTTGGAGAGTCAACATTTTCGTGGAGAACATCATGATGTCCTCTGCTGGTCTGAGTGTTTCTCCCGTTTGTTCTGTCTACAGTAAATCTTATATACATAACGTGGAATAAAATATTGATCATCTTCTAAATATTATTTATATATACTGGCTTCTTTTTTCACGGTTAGCCTTTCTGTTTCAAATACCAGTTTATTTTAGGTTCTCTTTTTCACAAGAAATTTTATAAAACAAAATACGAACGCCTCAATATCAGATGCTTTATGAAAACCATGCTTCATAGTATAGAATTATATTAGATATATGTCAAGCAGAGAATACTTTTCCACATTAAGATCAGACCGATTTTCAACCACACTTCCTGCAAAGTCAACAAGTTAAAGTCCAAAAGCCAGCATGTTCGATTGATAAGAGATTCGGAAGTCTGGAATCATTGAGGAGTCATAGTCGGAAAACCGGTATCTTCGTTGCAAAGACTTAGATGATCGAATGGACATAATTCGAACTCCAACATGTTTAGTAGTGAGAGTCCTGGCATGATCGAAAATTGGGAGTGGTGTGTCCAGCTCCCGTGAATCCAAAAGTGGAAGATGAATTACTGTCCAGAGGATTCTTGCCACCAATCTAATTGGTTAGTCGACTTGAGTTTAGTTGCAGGTTCGAATACCTCGATACCTCTCTGTTCGAACGATTGAGTTAATATTAGGTATATTTGTATGCATCCCAGTTAAAAAATGCTCCCTATCTGCCTGTGATGATGGAAGCTAGAAGTCAATGTCAATGCTAAGCTATGTCATTATACGACATAATATTTCCTATTTAGACCAAAATAAGGGAGCAATCGTTTAATTTTATGGGGGGAGGGGGAGACTCTTGTGAACCGAAAACGAAAAATATTTTTGTCTATTTTCAGTGATAGGAAGTTTTTAAATGAGAGTCGGATCATACATACATACATACATACATACATACATACATACATACATACAAAGCGGAAAATCTAGGTCAAGTTCACCAAATTTTGTGTTGGTCAAAAAGAACTCATCTTGGAAGTTGGTATCGTTAACGGTATGCAAGAGATCAAGCTAAATGCAAATTCAGATTGTGTTCACTGAAGGGTAAATTCCAGGCCGAGGTCACTAAATTTGTGTAGGTCGGGAAGAACTAATCAATGTCTACAAAATGACCAAGTTTGAAGTCGGCTTCATTAACGATATGCTCGAAATCAGGCAAAACGCAAATTGTGACACCTAACGGACTGATGGACGGACAGACAGACTTTGCATGCCATTAATCCTAATACAATACTGACCTGCTTGAAAGGATCTGGGCGGTGGTGCCCCTATTTCTATGTCCTCATTTTCTAAATCTATCATATAACTAGTATCAGAGTCCATTTTAAAATAAAGCAAAACACTTTATATGAATTCAAATCGAAACCGAAAGTACTGTTGTTGAAAAAAAGGGGGGGGGGAGGAGTTGAACTAAATTAGACACAGGGGGAGAGAGGGAATGAAATGGCGAGGAAATATAATTGGAGAAGAGAGAAGTGGAGAAGGAATGGAAGGGTAGGAGGGCAAAAAAAAAAAAAAAAATACTCTTTGTTCACTCCCTCGATGTTTAATACAGAAATTACAATTTTTTCCGTTTTGAAGGTGGAGATAAAAGAAAAGTGCAGATTTTTTGAAAGGAAGGGGATTATAGCAGAATTTAATATAACACACTTCTCCCAGGCAAAAATTCACATATTTGTTTGAAAGCAGTTCCTGAAATGAAAGGACGTTTATATGTGTCTGTTTCCACTATGAGCTTGATATGCTTACCTGGCCTTCGAATAACTTTGCTCTAACGAGCTATTCATCAAAACCTGTCCGTTGTAGTCGGCATAATCGTCATCGTAAACATAATTAACTTCTTCTCTGAAGTGGCTTAGGAGATTTCTTTTAAACTTGGCAACAAGCAAATGTGTGTTATTGAGATGTTCCAGGAGTGAATACAGAGTGGATCAAAGCAGGTCAAAAAGGATACTCTCCTTTGAGATTTTTTCCATCATAAAGACTGAATAAAACGAAAAACGAAAACTGAAGAGACATAGAAAGATATGCTAAACGTTTGTATCTTTCCGTTAAAATCCGAAATCTAATTATTTACTTTACCCTTTTAACGAACTTTTGGTCCGTGTGTCTTTTGCACATTTCATGAAACTTCCTTGACTATCTTATTTAAGATTTCATATGCTCAATTTTGTAACGTTTTATTTTCTCTTTTCGTATTGGTCATTTTTGTACATTGTCAAGTAATTTCTTTTGATGGGTTGTATTATAATGGACTTTGATGAAACCTGGCAGAAATAAAATTCGCATGGTCTATTCCCATGTTTATTGTGTCATTGCTCAAGTTTGCTTCGCTCAATTGTTGATCCAGAACACGACATTTTAGATAAACTGAAAAATAGCTCTCCACACATATCGTGTTCTACAACTATACAGAATTTGTTATACTTCTATTATGAGCTATTATGTATACAAGTGGGCAATATAGTTCAATGTGGGCCTCTTGTAGTACTAGTAATGAAGAAAATATGTGTGCTAATGTTTTCTCCGCAAAAATAGTAAAAGTTTTTCTGGAATATATAATGCTGAACATGATCTCAGGAAATCTCGTTTTACTCCAAATTTATACAAGAATGGTATTTACTCATTTCAATATAAATTCAATGTCATAACATTGGAATACATTCTGGAATGTGCTATCATCAATTTTTCTTCTTTTATATACTACGGTTTTTACCCGCTTCAGATTTGTAATTTATTTAATTGAAGGACTGCAAAATATGGAATCTAACGAATTGTGTAATTTTTATTGCAGAAGTAATATATCTCTTGTTATTTAAACAAAACAAAGTATTTAAACGAGTTTGTAGTGAATCTTCCAAACAATTAAGGAGTATTATTACGGAGTTAGCAAAAACAGCTCTCAATCAGAAAAGTTCTTGATTATATTCTAAACGATTCTAAATCTTCTGAATATTGAAAAATGGGTGTCATGCTCTAATAAAGCGTATAAGTTGTTATGAAGAAGACTGAAATGTTTTAGAAAGTGATACCTTAAGAAGAAACATCAAGTACATAATTCAGTGTTTCACATGATTTGCAATATGTACATATATTTGCCTCATATATAAAATTATTCTCTAAATTAAATGGAAGAAAGGAGTAGGGGTTGGAGAAGCTTATTAATCCTAAGCAACGAAACATTCCTCAGCGTCTTTTGATAGTTTTAAAAGTTGTTAGGCAGAAATAAGTTAATGATTTACTAAATTCAAACGTTACCTACCCACATCAACCGGATATGCATGCATGACTGAAATATTTGGGCTCATAGTTCATGGTCCGTCTACCTCTCTATTTGTCTATGGCGAAATTTTTCACATGTTTTTACACGTAAACAGTGAGATAAATGTGTATTCATTGCAACAATACTTTTTCTTTAAAATAAAAGTTTGACATTCCTGCCTGGACTGTGACCATGAACTTCGAGCGGGATAGTATTTTGTGTGTGTGTGTGTGTGTGTGTGTGTGTGTGTGTGTGTGTGTGTGTGTGTGTGTGTGTGTGTGTGTGTGTGAATTTTGAATGTACAGAAGGAACAGAGAAATGCAGTTGTTAAAGATATATCAATTAATCAACCAATTGAAGAGAAAAATGTTTTTAGATCTACTCATTCGATATTTTAGTTTATAATGTATAATAATGAAGATTCGTGAACAAATATTTGTACATTACAATATGCTATATATGTAGGGGTTAAATGCATCCTAGAAGATGTGTGTAGGGATTAAATGCATCCTAGAAGATGTGTGTAATGATAAATGCATCCTAAAAGATGTGTATAATAATAAATGCATCCTAGAAGATGTGTGTAGGGGTTAAATGCATCCTAGAAAATGTGTGTAATGATAAATGCATCCTAGAAGATGTATGTAGGGGTTAAATGCATCCTAGAAGATGTTTGTAGAGGATAAATGCATCCTAGAAGATGTGTGTAGGGGTTAAATGCATCATAGAAGATGTGTGTAGGGGTTAAATGCATCATAGAATATGTGTGTAGGGGTTAAATGCATCCTAGAAAATGTGTGTAATGATAAATGCATCCTAGAAGGTGTGTGTAGGGGTTAAATGCATCCTAGAAGATGTGTTTAGGGGTTAAATGCATCCTAGAAGATGTGTGTAATGATAAATGCATTCTAGAAGATGTGTATATGGGTTACATGCATCCTACAAGATGTGTGTAGGGGTTAAATGCATCCTAGAAGATGTGTGTAATGATAAATGCATCATAGAAGATGTGTGTAGGGGTTAAATGCATCCTAGAAGATGTGTGTAATGATAAATGCATTCTAGAGGTAATATGAAGTGATTAAGGCGTACGTAGTGATTAAGAGCATCCTAGAAGGTGTGTGTAACAATTAAGTGCATAGAAATTGTGTGTAGTGATTAATTGCATCATAGAAAGTGTAAGGATTAAATGCATTTTAGAAGGTGTGTGTAGTGATTAAGTGCATTCTAATGGGTGTGTGTAGTTATTAAGTCCATCCTAAAAGGTATGCGTAGTGATTATGCGAATCTTATAAGGTTTATGTAGTGATTATGTGCATCCTAGAAGATGTGTGTAGGGATTACGTGCATCTTAGAAGGGGTGTTTAGTAATTAAGTGCATCTTAGAAGGTATGTGTAGTGATTAAGTGCATGATAGAAAGTGTATGTAGAGATAAAGTGCATCTAAGAAAGTGTGTTTAGTGATTAAGTGCATCCTAGAAGATGTGTGTAGGTGTTACGTGAATCTTAGAAAGGGTGTGTAATAATAAAAAGAAAATTCGTGTAGTGATTAATTGCATCCTAGAAAGTGTGTGTAAGGATTAAATGCATCTTAGAAGGTGTGTGAAATATGAAGTACATCCTACAAAGGGTGTGTAGTGATTAAGTGCATCCTGGGTGTGTGTAGGAATTAAGTGCATCTTAGAAGGTGTATGTAGTGATTGAGTGCATCCTAGAAGATGTGTATAGGGGTTACGTGCATCATCTTAGAAGGGGTGTGTAATAATTAAGTGTATCCTAGAAGGTGTGTGTAGTGATTAAGTGCATCCCAGAAGACGTATGTACGGATTACGTGCATCCTAGATGATGTTTGTGGTGAATGTGCACCTTAGAAGGTGTGTGTAATGATTAAGTGCATCATAGAAAGTGCATATAGGTATTAAGTGCATCCTAGAAGGTGTATGTAATGATTAAGTGCATTCTAAAATGTGTGTAGGGATTACGAGCATCTTAGAAAAAGTGTGTAATAATTAAGCATGACCATAGGAACCGGGCTCCTACTTTTTGGTCGATCATAACTGTTTCATATGCTGTTATCTAATTTATTAAATTGCTTTCATTAAATTATTCTTAACATGTAAATGATTTTTACTCAAATTTGTATTACAGCAGTTTGTATAAATTTGTTCTTTTCTTTCTGAACTTTTTTACCACAAGTTATTGCAAGATAAAAAGTGTTTCGGGCTATGGAAAACATTTACTCATGCAAACGTATGCGCAAATTTTTCATTCCTCATGGTGCCTCTCAGTTGAAATGACAAGTCCTGAACACCGACTAACCTTGTTTAGGAGGTGGAAATGAGTTTATTATTAACTGTCAGCATTGGCTGATTTTGAGACAGGATTGCAACTCCTTTAATGGAAAATTTTACCCCACAAGGTTACTTTCGGTCATTTTTAAATCTGCAACATCCCCCTTTACAGACTGAATAGTGGAAAATAGTAGTCATGGCAGGCTACCAATCCCCGCCTTTCAAAATTTTTAGATCGGCTAATGGTCAGTGTCTAGCTCTATGCGATTCAAGCAAAACTCCTTGGACCAAAAAGTGGCCTAAAACAGTGATACTGTATATTGCAAACTTTGTTATGAGTTTACAAGTATGGCCCCTCCACTTTTGAATTTCTTTCTACGGGCCTGTTAAGTGGATGTGAATCCTAGAGGGTGTGTGTTGTGATTAAGTGCATCCTAGAAGGTGTATGCAGTGTACATGTTGGAAGTGATATGTCGATTTCCATGTTGCTTTACTGTAGAGATCTACATATTATGACTGTATCGGCATATTGGTTTCAGGACTTGAACTTGAAGGTAAATGTTATTGAACATAAAATAATTTACTCTAGGAATGTGGTTTCTTAGTATTATAAGTATATCGCGTGTCCATGTTTTCTATATATAGGTTTCAGTCCCGTAACTCTTATTTGCAGTAAACTTTCATTGTGACAGGTCGTTTGCCATTTTTAGGTATATAACTGTATGATAGTTCATAAATGAACCAGAGTATGTAGAAAACTTCGCCCAAATTAGGATACTTCATTCATATGTAAGTTTTAAACATTGAACAATTTAAAATGTTTATCAGGAAATGTAAATATGATCAATGTCTTCATATAATTAATGAAAATTAGTATGAATATGAAACAGACAAGAAACATACCCGATAAAATGAATACTCCAACTGAATTATTGTCACCGAGATCTACATAAATGCGGCGAGTTTTGAATCATAAGAGAAGTTTGTAGACTTTATATATAAGAAGTATTACTTTGCAATAATTTATAAGTAGAAGTCTTAACAGCGTTGTATTTTCGAGATATGATGGGACACTCTTTTAGGATGACAGTGCGTCATTTCAATGTGGGTTTGGTCCACTGCATTGACTTTATGACAACCAGTTAGGTTTTTCGGTGTATTTTAGACATATAATATTAAAACAAACCAAGAAGTTCCTATCCGAAACAATATGTATATGAAACACACCATAATGGTTTTTACTTCTTTAATATGCGATAAAATGACAAATGCAAATATCAACTGGGGTAAACACGTTAGAACGATTGACAGATATATATGTATATGTAATATGCAGAGGCTGCAAAATTTAATTTAATGCACCAACATATTTTACGATTATAATTTGATTTTAGCGATACATATTAAAAAATAAAATTAAAAAAAACCAAAAAACAACAAAAAAAAAAAAAAAAAAAAAAAAAAAAAAAAAAACCAAAAAACAAAAACATTAACACCGGACCAAACATTGTATTTTCATGATGCAGGGATGTTTTCAGATATTTTATTGGAGAAATTAGGAATTTTGATTCAAAAGAAGAAATTCTAAAACACGCAACAATATAAATTCAATATACACATTTAATATAAACACGAGGAAATTTAAAACATAAAACCATAATGTTTAAATTTGGTCAAATACGTTTTCTAAAGACATAAGGTATAGTAAGTGATCCAACTCTCATAAAGCTTACAATAGATCAACAAACAAATCAATTGTATTATTTTGGCAAACGTTCATAGCACATAATGGATGTAATCAATTAGGAAAATGACTCGAAATGAGTGTTTACGTGTTAAGTGAAAAGGAAGTTTACTATAGTCACAAAGTTAACACTGTACTTCATTCATGGTACAAGCTTTCTTTTAATCCATGCCGACATAGATTCAAATATTGTCATGTCTCAAATTCCGATTTCTGGTACCGCCCCTGTTCCAAACTGTGGCTTCCAATAATGAAGTATTCTGTAGTTAGCTTACATTAAAATTACTACATTCAATTACAATCTACAACACAACCAATATATAGACAATGAGACCAGTCATTTCATGAGAAAGGCAAGGAATGTGTGATACGAGGCCGGAATCATAAAAATATGTGTTTAAATGGTTGATACATTATAAACACATGCTTATCTTTGGTATATTAGATGTTACCAAGCATTTATATTCAAATGCCAACTTTGCTTATTTGATTCTATAACATATTTAAATACACTTAAAGTAACTGAAATATCAACGAAGTCGAAATCAAAAGTCTATATTGTAAACAGCAAACTTTAGCATAAACAATATATATTTTGTTTAGTTCAGAGAAAGTCAAACGTAACAATGGCGGCAGGCTGTAATATAATCAAAGATAAACTATCGTGTAGAGTTTTCTTGAATCTCCCATTAAAATTCTGTCTCTTCATACAAATTGAAAAGGCTTATTGTCATAGTACTCAAAACGTTTATGTCAAAGACATAAACAGATTTTCTTATAACTTGGATCAATCATCACAAGTGTCCTATCTATACTCCAACCAATGAAGAGGTAATAAACAACGAGTTACCATGGAGATCGGCAAGAAATAATGTGGACTCGAGGTTCCTCAGAATGGAATCTATATTCTTTTGGAAGGGGGTCGGTTAGACAGGATCAGTGTTCCTTGACAAGATTGTCATTCATAAATTGCAATGTTATGTCTAAAGAACTGTGTCGAAAATCGCCATTCCTTTTGAGATATTTTCATCCTGTGAAAAGAAGGAGAACACATCTTTTAATTTCTTTGAGCCGATGTGGCATATTTTAAGAGCGACCACAATCAATAAACATATATGTTGATAGGTTCGTATGAGATGAGCTGACAATTTATTATAGGTTGTTGGGCGTTCCCGACATGTGATACATAAAATATTAACAGCAACATGAGTTACACTTAACGTTTCCCTTTCAGCCAACATCTTTTACCTACTGCAAGCAATAGGCCACGGGGGACACGCACAGAACTTCTATTCGTGATTCATATATTAGATTTTGTTATGTTGGACATTTATTACAGGATTGTTACATGTAATACAGAATTGCAAAATATTTAGGAATATCAAGAACAAAAGTTGCACTAACATAAATTATATGAAGGTTTCTCCATTCACCATTTTGATTTAGTTTTTTTATTTTGCTTTTCGATATATTGGTATCATACTCAAAATAACCGGGAGCAACGCAAATCATAGCTATTACATGATTCTCTAATGTATTTATGTAGTATAAAAGCGGTGAATCTGAACAAACTGTTGCTCTTAGTAATGAAAGAATAAAAACAATCTTCTACAGGAGAGAATATCTTATTATTTTGTGCATCAGTGCGATACACAGCGTTTACCATCTTCTATAAGTTTAAGATTATACATGAAATAGGCTTCATAGTAAATTGTTTTGTCATTACTGCTCTATCAGTAATGGTTATTACAGATAAATGAACGCTCCAACTATTTCCGAGTTACCGCGCGAACACTCTTATCGATTTTTAGAGTACAGAACTCAATAAGAAGGAGATCTAATACATTGGCTTACCCTCCGGCAAGTGTCCATAAACTCCTCTAATGAGATCACTCCATCTTTATTTGCATCCATTTTCTGCAAGAAAAGAATATCTATAACATTGATTCCATCACGAACACTCTTTTGATAGATATTTTATTACAGCTTCCTGTGAGCAATATCACAGTAATAAAGTATTCATTGTAAGCATGCATCTTTTCCTAGTCTGGTTTCTTAAATCGTATCGAGTCCAGAAAGACGAGGAATCAGGAACGAAATATTGTCTAGTGAAAAACTGTGTATTTATCATAACATGCAATGAGTACATGACTCAATAAAACGCACATTAGAAGATTTGGATTTTTATGCCAAAATTCAATAAATGGAATTTCATTCGATTTATATTGGTACAATAAGCCGTCTCAGTGATAAAGTTATGCTTAACGGTTACAGATTACATCATTACCTATCATACGCGGAACTAATAAATTCTTTGTATATTCACACGCAGAGTACTTTTTCATTAGTAAATTTTATTAGTAACACGTCGTCCTAAAGTATTCTATCGTCTACACAGTAGCATTAACATAGAAACTACATTTATGTCGATCATAAGAATGGAGTCACAACAGCATTGCCTTCAGTGTAATGTTTATATCAAGTAAACTATCATTCATTAAGTTAACGACCTTTAAAGTTGTCAATTTTAATTTGAGTCCAAAAAAGTGTGTTCAACCAATTAACGTAAATGAAAGGTAATGTTTATGTTGTAATTACTGATAACATTCACTTAATTACTACAGCAAAGCTGATGGTAATTTTATATGATAATGATGAACATTCGTATATGAAGCTCTGGTAAACCAGACATCATCTTGATGAATATGATACGGCACCATCCTAGGCAGTGATATAATACACGTCACATCTGACAAGTTACATTCATCATACGATAAAAAGCATTGATTTTAAGTTTGAAGTTATAGCCGAGAGCTTACTTGGAATACTCTTTCCACGTGATCACGTGCGGTATTTTCGTCTATCATAGGCTCAGAAAATCTACCCATCATTTCATATATGGCGGAAACTATATCTAACATCTCCTCCTTGGTTATAAGGCCATCACCATTGATGTCATATAAATTGAAAGCCCATTGTAAACGTTCTTGTAACGTTCCTCGGGATAATACTGATAGGCCCATAACAAATTCCTGAAAGATAAAATAATCCACATAAAATACAGAATATGACACATATATCAAAATAAATGCAATGCTTAACACATGGGTAAATGGAATATAATGAACACAAGAGCTCAATTCCTAATTTACTTTTCTCAATAACCTAGCTTTAAAGTAGAATTGAAACCAACTATGAAAGTTTTTGAGAACACTTGGTTTCAATTAAATTGTATCATTTTGGATTGCAATAATTATAACGTAATTCCATAATTGTAGATATTTCCATATTAGAGATCAATGCAAAATTAATGAGTTTTCACGACAGAAAGGAATTATTAAAAAGATAACTGATAATTATATGTAAATATGTATGGTCTAAAAGGTATATAGAACTATACTTTTTTCTACTTATTTGTTGTCAATTATCTTTGGGAAATTCAAACAATATTGTTACTTTATTAGTGACAGGTAAAGTTAACTGAATAAAGGCATTTTCAAAATATTGCAAAAGAAGTTCAATTATGCATGTCTAAAACAAGAAAAAACCATTTCAAGGTTTTACGTCTCGCTTTGCACCACAAACACAGAACAAGACGCAAAGCCATGTCGTATTAAAATGCAACCACCAGTCCGTCATTAAGTTTTGTCAAAATTACACTAGACATGAGTTCTATTTATGCTTTGAAATCTAGTCCATTATTGTTGATGTGTCTCTTTATAGACGTTTGGAAAGACGAAGAATGTTTTACGCTACACGAGCTCTTTACTTTCCGACAAGTGATGCATGTATTAATTAAGTATTGTAGGAAAACCAGAGGCTGTCACGCTGCGTGAATCCACCGTATGTTACATTATGTACAAAGGCAACGATCGTTGCTACATCTCAGTCTAGTATATAGCTGTGAAATTGGTAAACTAGATTGCTGAAGTTATAATTCGATTCACTTGATAATTCATCATGAGGAATGTCCCGTCGTAAAGAAAAGAGGTTTGGTTTGATTTTTTTGTCGTATGCAATCCTAACACAAAATTAATTTGTTTATATTGGCAAGAAATGCACAGCATATCTGGCGAATTATTGATAGCAATTGGATCCCTTCGGAATTGCCTATTTATTCTTAGTCTGCCGATGATCTTTGCCGTTTTAACAACTGGACTATTGATGTAATCCCTTACTAACTAAGGGAAATGACAACTGTCAAATGTCAGGTTTCCTGGAAGAATTTGCATAATTTGCATTGCAAATGACACAGATGTCCCAACTGTTTGTAAATAAATTTCATACTGAACTCCGAAGCTAGTCGGGAGTGATAGAGGATTTAATCATAGGAAACTGCTTTTACGATATCTTTTACGATACAAATAGCATTCAGAGATTGCCAAGCTTGTAATTTCACCGATTAATTTTTATATAAATATCTCGGATTGTTATCTGTAAAACTGACGTCAAAACATATATGTGTCCAATATAAAATTTCCTTTATATCTGTCTTGTATTGTTGCTCTTTTTGTGATTTGATGCTTTATTACATACCGGTAGCTTTGGATTTACGTTGATATAATAATGGTTTAAGTGGCACTCAAATGTGGAATCAAGAGGTAATCTAGCCTTATATTGCAATACAAGATGGCCAGCCCAACACCTGATCACAATTTCTGTGCTATCGCCCGATTGACACTTGAAATTTATCACAACTTTTGAACTGGAAAGGAATTCCCTTTTTTGATGATAATGTGGAACCAAAATGCCTTAACGAAAACTATCTATTTTTCACACGTAATTCGTTATATTTCGATAGACTAAGGAAACATGATTAAAATTCATTTCTTGGGGGGGGGGGGGTTTGTTGTTGCATGTCACGTTATCTGTCACGGGGATTGGACCCTCGCCTCTGGCTATAAAAACTTTGACATTGTTTTAATATGAAAACTTGTTTGCAACATTCACCCCATCTTTCACTATTCATAATATTAGACTTGAATCGTATAACGTCACATATGTTTTTGCAATCTTTAATGCTTTAGAGTCTGCAATTTGCATATAATGAAAATAAATTTTTATATTTATAGAATTCAAATGTTTAATGTTTTGTTTTTATGTGTATAGAATAACAATTAACTGGTCTTGCAATTTAGCGTGACGTACATATAGCGAAAAACATAAAGAATGTTTTCTGAGTGAAATGGTATATAATTTCAATCACTTAATAAGTCGCTACTTAAATACTGTAAATATTATAGAAATCTGGCATTAGGAAAGAAAAAAGAGGAGTTACTGGCTCAGTTATGTGGCAGAAGTCACCATGGAGCTATACAATACATGAATATAAATAATATACTAGAACAAATAACACATTACAAAAATATTTGATTGTAGTGCAATTACGATACCGACTTAGGACGATCATTTAATTTGACAAAAGCCAAACAAATGGTGTGGTTAACCGGTTTACGGGCCCACCTTCCCACTCACCGTAACAGCAGTACAATCAAAGGACGTACATTAAAAAATTTATAAATAATCCTCCATGTAAAGAACAAGGGTCAACAGGTTTCGCATATTGAGAGGTCATAAAAATATAAACACGTAAGGTATTGTAAAACACATAATGGTATAAAAATATATGAGACATCAACATGATAAACCGTGCTCTGCCAGTCTGAAAGCGAGCTAAGACCCTAGATCTGTAGGAGTCCCGACTAACAGTCAGAGGGGACGAGGTTCAGGACCATGTCTCCTCTGAAAGAGGTTTGGACAAGGCCCGTCATATAGTCCCCACCGCCCTGTTAGTCAGCGTGCAACGTTCAAGTAAAAGTTGTAGAGGGCCAAATACAAGATCTATAGTCTTTTTGATGATCTCAATATCATATTGTCTATTTAAAAGACGTTTGACTTTTATTATATGATAAAATAACGTTATCGGAGCCTTTTACTTTCCTTAGTTTATATACGAGATCACCGTAAAAATTAGGATGGGAAATACCATTGAATACATACTGTTGAAAAGAAATATTTCCAAATTTAGATAGAAGTTCTGAATAAGATCTGAAGAATTTGCCGAATGTTTTTCTTAGCTTATGATATCTATAACCCTGAGTTAAAAGTTTAGTAGTAATTTGTAAATTTCGTTTATGAAAGTCCAAAACATCGGTGCAGCCTCTGACAAATCGAACTAATTGAGATATATAGATACCATATGATGGGAGTCGAGGGACATCGCCATCCAAGTAAGAGAAATTTACAATAGGAAATACAAAATCCTCACGTTTATGATAAATATTAGTATATATTAGGTGGTTGATAATTTTGATGTTTAAATCTAAGAAAGGTGTAGATTTATCTCAAGCATTAGCTTTATTCAATGTGAGCTCTGGTGGATATATTTCTGATATAAATTGTTCGAAGTCAGGGTTGTCGATAACTAAAATGTCATCCAGATATCTGCAAGTATTATTAAATTTGTCACAGAGGTCAAAACGTTTTGATTTTTGAATAGAAACCATAAAATCCCTCTCATAACAATAAAGAAATAAATCTGCTATCAGAGGCGCGCAGTTAGTACCCATAGGAATCCCAACTATTTGTTGATATATCTTGCTATCAAATTGCACAAAAATATTATTCACGAGAAAATCTAATGCTTTACATAATTCCTTGCAAGTCCAGTATTTATATGAAGTATATTGTTTGTTGGAAAAGAATCCGGGGTTATTGGAAGTACATATGTACGTTTTAGATTCTCTGTGATACACCATTCTATAAGAGACAGGAACTTGCTTTTAATCAAATCATGAGGCAGAGATGTATAAAGTGTAGAAAAATCAAATGTAGAAATTTGAGTCGCTTTGAAATTTAGCGAAAGAAGTTTGTCTATAACTTCATGAGAATTTTTAATCGACCAAAAGTAATTGATGTTACTATTATGAAATGCGACATCACAATATTTGATAATATGATTTTTATAGCAGTTAGAGCAGACGTAATATGCTTCGATAGTACCGTAGTAGAGCAGAGGCTAGAATTAGATATGAAACGTGATTTATATCGACTTCTATGTAGTTTTGGGAGCCAATATATGGTTGGTAGATCAGATTTATCAGTTTTAATTTTGAAGTCGGACATGCTCATGAGGTGATCGTGCAAGGTGCTGTCTTTTATACGAAAAGTAAAAACAAGGGTGTTTGAATATTTCTCCTTCCCGCCACCTCCAAGCGAGATGCCCAGTTTGTCATATATTCTTATTCATAATTTACAACTTTTTGGTGTATGTGGCATCTCGTTTAGCTGGGGCAACAGTATTATACATGCATAAAGATAGGGGGCGGTATTTAGGTAGTTATGAGTCGATGCTATAAATGTTCTGCAATCCGATAAGTTCTTTTTAATTATACGGAGACACATCCAAAGTTACGAATTAATACTGTTTGTATTTACTTTTATTTCTTTTTCGTACAGTTGCTTATCAAATTGTTTCCTCACTGAAATTGCAGCCAAATATGATCACACATTTGCATTTTCAGAACTTTGATAAATATTTCTAGATACCAGAAGGACTAAACACGTCGTACCCATTCATGTCAAAGAAAACCCAATATCAGAGAGATTAAGTAAATATGATAAGAATGTTTTTCTGTTTTCATGAATGAAAAATTATTTTTGTTTGACACGATTTCAAAAAGTATATTACAAAACCGCCATAGACACCTTAATGATAGCATTCTCTATACTAAGTACATGTATTTATTTAGAAATGAATAACCTCGCACGTGCGTGACACTGATGCCACAGTGACATGTAAATCATACTTGAGTTCAACTTGTGCTAAAAATTCACTAAATATACTCCAGGTCAGAGATATCTTAAAATCCTTGATTTTGTATTGAATACCATTTCCAGAAAAGGCAACACAATGGACAATTTAAAATACAAATTACTGCTGACGCAAGTTTGAAAGTGCTTCAGAATCGAGGCCAATGATATTCGAAGAATCTTCGTCAACATTGCCTTTTAGGCTTTGCGATCCCGATCTAACTTGATTAGCTTTGCATTTTAATCTCGCTGACAAAATACTATATTCCCTAATGTCCGTTGTGATGGAACGAGCACGAGGAATCTAACAGTCCAATCCAGCCTATCTCAATTTACTTCTATTACAATGATGTTCAATAAATCACGAACCTTCTTATCGAGGAAATCTGGACTACACACTATAGACAAAATTAATCGATGCCACCGAATCAAGGGATTTATATGGAAATGGACCTTAGTTGAAATTAATTTCTGGTGCAAAGAGAGCATGCCAATTTCATTATAATGACATAAGTTCTATGATAGATCAGGTATTGAGATGGTCGCAATATGCTATTGATTACATTTGTGCATATTCTAGAAATGAAAATGGTGTTTGTTAACAATGGTAAGAGGATGGCAAGAGATCGATTTTAATGTCATCAGAAAAACAGGAGGCAAATATAGTCATTCCGTGCAATGGGATTTGACAGATAGCTGTAAGGTGAACACTTGTCTGGTACTGCTGGTAAATAGGTTTTAGCGCCCCAAGTAGAGTAAACAAGAGAAACATGCAATCATATTTCACAGAAAGTCTTTCCGTTGAGTGGTGAGGTATCGATCTCATATAATGTAATTCTAACGCTTGATCGATATAAAGATGACACTTCATTATGAATGCTTTTATTAAGAATAAATAGTAATCATATTGTCGATCGCCGCTTTAATTTAAGAATGCTCATGTAACATCAGCAGTAGCCAGTATGTCTGTGTTTACGATAAATGATTATCGAACACACCTTCATCAGTCTGCCTCATAAATGCTATAAAGAGTGCATCCATTGAATAATTACTTCCGTGTAAGAGTAGACATTTAATTCTGCATAAGGAAACAAAAAAAAAAAGGAAAATCGTAACCAGTTTAACAAGATATGACCGTATGAAAATTACGAAAGTCATTGATATTATCTATAAAGAGTAATATACTACGTACCTCAAAACTAAGACTCCCGTTACGATCATGGTCAAACGTGTTAAAAACATAATGAGCATATGCACTCGAATCTGAAACAAAATGTGCACACATATTAGAACAATGTATATTCAATATGAAAAAATCAAACATCAATGTACATGTACTAATACATATTAATATTCTCGACAGTCAAAAAACCTGACTTTATTATCGTTTTCTCCTATGAATACGTAAAACATTTAGAAATCGGTGGCCAGTAGGAAAAATTGTTAAATGCGGGGATAATCATAAAACGAACAGTGTCCTTATATATATTTGACAATATCAATGATCTCTTGTTGATTGTAATGTTAATGTATATATGTATGTTTTAAGGATGAATTTTAAAGTTAAGTTTCCATATCTGTTTTCCAAAAAGACCTATTTAGAGTAGACTCATCAAGACCGGAATTTCCGGAAAAAAATATGAAATGACAGTATGAAAATATTCATACAATATGTAATGGCCTGTACTCCGAGTCGCACTGCATGTGAACAAACGACGAGTATTGTATAATGTAACTGGAGTGCTTAATTCATATTGCTAACAAAATGATGTCAAAACAAATACACAATAGGAACATTTTATCAGATGGTCATGGCAGATATCATGAGAAACACAGGAGAAAACAATAGATTCACTTACCACCCTGAGGGAAGAACTGAGCGTAGATTTCTTTGAACGTTTCTTCGTTTACAATGCCCGTGGGACACTCCTGTTAAATAATAACGCATTACGATAAAGCAAAATAAACTTTGCTTAACACAAAAACGATATGAAATGTAAGCTGAGTTATACGGAAAATGTCTTCATAGACATACCGTCTCCCTTTTTATTTTACTGTGTTCAATTAAATGAAGATCCAATATATTTTAAGAAAGTCGATAATGGTGAATAAGTACCTTTATCATTAAAATAACAATAACAATGGAAAGCCAATCGTAAATCAATGTAAACCAAGCTTATCGAACGCGACAAGTACCAAAAAGTCTAGCAAATTGTAACAACTATGATTTCATCATACTTACGTTAGCGTATCTACATATTAGTAAAGATCAATATGTACTTGCTGTTTTTTGTTTTAATAAATTTTCTTTATTCATGTTGTACCACTTTACATATACATGACACTTCTCGTTATTTTACTCTATAAATCAATGCTAATTGAGTATAAACTCACAGCACGTGTTTCTAGTATGAAACTGTCATTAACAGTGCTTACATTCGCTTATATATTGTCTGTTTATACCTGTATTTCATATATTGTGAATTGGTAATTAGGCTCTACAGTTTATGACATTCATCTATTAACATGATATCTGTTTTAGCCTTCCCTCGTATGTCAATTAATATAACTACGTATTTTTACGAATTGGTGCGTATCTGTTTTCCGTAATAGAATACACGACAATGTAAAAGCATATTTACGCATAGAACAATTGTAGAAAAAATATTTTCATACAATGTATACTAGTAATAAAACATAAATCATAAAGTCAAAATTTTGAAACATTCAGCTTGTATACACTGAGATGGACATACTCACATAGGAAAGTTTTAAGTGTTCAGTGATAGTAGAGAACCAAAGATTAGTTATGTATGCAATAACTATTAGGGAATGTTGTAATACACTGTAACATTCGATAATGTTGGAGCAGGTGGAATTCATATGATAGGTACCATCTGATATTGCGTTTATTTATAATTAAGGTAGGCCTCGATATATATATATATATATATATATATATATATATATATATATATATATATATATATATATATATATATATATATATATATATATATATATATATATATATATCGACTCAAAGTGGATCAAGATGCATTAAATCATCTGAATTGCGAACTGAAGTTATATTTCTTCGGGAAAAAGTTTGTGACTAAGTTACAGGGTAATATTTATAACTATATAGATAGAAAGTTAACAATGAAAAAGTACCGATGGGTTAACCGCATCTCGAATTCCAGTGAATAAAAGGACAAGATCATGTACAATGTCATATTCAGACAAATGCGAACCCCAATTAAACTGAGGTGAGACCAGGTGCCCAAGGAGGAGTAATCGTTCCCCCCTGCTTGAATGAAACACTCGTCAAAAAGTATTGCAACAACTTTTTTTACGCTTGGAAAACCGTCTATACACACAGAAGTAGGGGCAAACTTGGTGTGGTGGTTAAGCGCTTGCCTTCCGGCGCCCACGATCCGGGTTCGATTCCCGGGTTGCGCCACTATGTTTAAGAGGTTGGTAACCTCCTGCTTCCATGTCGCGATATAACTGAAATATTGTTGAAAGCGACGTAAAACACCAATCAACCTTCAACCTTCAACAATATATTGGTCAATTTGTTGGTAAATTACGCTATAGTAGTATTCATATATATATATCCATATATATATCTTATGTTGTTGAAATGTATATATAAAAACTATAATAATTATGAACTTAAAGGATAATTCATTTAGTTACTGTGTTTATTTGACTATTATCATCTTTCACGTGCATGTCCTTGGTGATTTGTGTCAGATGTCTTCTGTTTTATGTAGCTGAAGTGACTCGATTCTGTAGAAAGTACCACTACCCATTGCAAGGGACCACATTGTAAAAGCGAATACTCTGTTTCAGCATTTTGTGTATAGTAAAAAAAAAATAAAATAAAAAAAAAAAATAAAAAAAAAAAAAAAAAAATAGAATTCAGTTAAAATAATGCACGTAGTATGTTGTTAACATTTCATTTTTTCCATTTTTGTTTACATAAATTAGCCGAATATATTAGTCATACCTGATGAAAAAAATAATGATAGCTCATGACATATTCTGTACTGGTTACGCACGTATTATCATAATGAGGAAGAATTCTTTAAAAAACGAAATATTTATCAGAGTTCTGCGTACATATGATGTCTTTAAACATAAAAATAAGATACTGACTAAAATTGATGGTTGACCTCGATAATAAAGATATGTGGAACAGCATTTGACCCTAAAATCTGTCACAAAAAAACCCAAAAATGCAAAACTCCAAAAACCCCGCCATGTAACAGTATTCATTGATGATGACAGAAAGGAATTAGGTTTTGATATTGTTAACCGATAAATGGGCCCAGTTGTCTAATTTACTGTGAAAACATTGTAATCAATTGGAAGTGTATGAAAAAGTTAATGAATACAACCTCTGCTTTATGTTACGTTCTCGATAATGTCACTTTTGGAGCTGCTTTCTTCGTGTATGAGTCACGAATTATGCATACATTGCATAAAATGAAATTTTGAAGGTTAATCTTCCTTTACATAAATGTTTTGCTCTGTTTTCAGAAATAGTTTTGCTCTTAAAGATATGTTTTTGTTTCTTCACGTCTGATAATTCTTTAATGAACAGTCTTGAAATTTTTGATAACTATATAACATTTATCAATATTACACCCCTAAATTAACATCAAAGTGCTTTATTGAAGAAATTTTATCTTTGGAAATGTCTAAACATATCTAAATTTCCAAGTCTGTTTTAAACTTATACGAGACCAAAAATCATGATCATGAATGATGAGAAAAAATTTATTTGAAATATGAAGTCCACTGATGGAAATTATGACTTAAATAAATAACATTCGATTCGACATTATCGGTCATCTTTATCAAGTGGAAACAACACATTCGTTAATATGTTTTTGATTAAATGTTTTAAATGCATAGGGAATTATATTATTAAAGTACATATCAATCATGTTTAAAAAAGGTCACCAATCATAACATTCAATTCTTGATCGCTCGCTCGCTCTTTGATTTGCCCACCTGTTTAAATCCTCTATACATGATTTGAAGTTCCTTTCTAGAGAATTTCGTATTACGGCATAGCGTATCCAGTCCCTCGGGTTTATACCTAACGACTTGCATTTCCAGGTCTTCCAAATCATGGTCTGAAACATTAAAAAATCGATAGATAAATTACATTACGGCAGTCGCAATGGTTTCACAACACGGATAATTCGTGAAAGTTGTTCTTCATGTCTACATCAGGAAGGATTCAGAGATCAATACCTAATAACAAAACAATACTGTAACAGAAAAAGTGACAAACATACAGGGCAGTTCAACACGTTGATATATAACTTAAGTTGACATTGAGATAAAGACTTTCATCTATTACAAGGGCAAGTTCTGAAAATGGTTACAATATTATGTTAAGTTGTGTGTCAGTGAATACACTAACATACTTAAACCACGTACAAAGCAGTAAATACATTATATGAGACTTGTAAATGCAGCGTCTGTTCTATTAAACAGGGTCACATTTTACAAAATACTGTTAAAGGACCAGAGTTAAGTTCTCAGCAGAAATATGGCCAAACGAATTTATAAAAGTACGAAAAGTAATACAACCAACCCAAATACTTTACTTCTATCGATAAATGTCTAAGGCTGTGAGGAAGATTCGTTTATTTAACACTTTCGAGTATGGCTATAGTAGAGAAACAAGAATTTGTAGAAAAATATGTAGTATATATGCACTCAATATTAAATAGAACAACGGTTATTAAAACATTCAGGCATTGTTGTCGATGGTATTCTCATACAATAAATCTGTCTGGTATAATTTTGGACTTGTTTGATTTCTTATTAAACTGGATAAAGCAAATCGTAATATTTCTTGAGAACTATATGTGGATATTTAAATTATGGTATTTACTAAAGGACAATGTTATTAGCGTCTTGTTTCACATAAATAAAACGACTATGAAATGATAAACATGTTAAGCAAAAAGACCATACAGTCACAACAATAATATTATTCAGTAATTCAACATATGACGATGATGTTTTTGAAGCTATTATATCTACAGCACAATGGTATTATAGATTATCGTGTGAAACACTAGTAAGATACGTTGATTTGACAATGCCATTAGAGCATCAATTCTTTATCACCAGTAATGGAAATGTAACGAGTGTTGATACCATGACATATAATTTGTCGATGTTAGACGATAAAACGTCGAATATCAAGCAGGTAGTATAACTATACGTGCTTTCATAACAGTATCATGAGAGTAAGAAAAACACCATCAACAAGTAATGAGGACAAAGTATTGATTCTTCTCTACCTCTGCAAAAGTGTTCACCTCTGTCTTGCTCAGTTGTATTTGGTTTTGTTTATATTTATGTAATAATGTAAAAATAAAGAGATATAGTACGGGAGACCAAAATGTCTTTGTAGTTATCATAATGGAGAATTATATGAAATTTAGAATGGTGGGCAACCCCCAATCAAGTGAACTTTTATAAAATCAGTTTTTCCTGACTAATAATATGTTTAAATGTCAAAAGCTAGCATTGCACTTTCTCTTCACAGGTGCAAGAAGACGCATTTTGGATTACAATGCAATTATATGGAAAGGAGGAAGGTATGCCTGTAGTTATCAACAGCAACTGACTGATTATTTATTGTCACATAATTTTACTTTTCTCATGATTATTTACAGATTATCTGATATAAGTTCCACTGCGGCATTAAAAAAATAATAACAGATATGATGTTACAGTGGTATCTAAGAAAAAAGAGGAGTTACTGGCTCAGTTATGTGGCAGAAGTCATGTGGCAAAAAAGAGGAGTTACTGGCTCAGTTATGTGGCAGAAGTCAAGTAAAGCAAAAATGATCTAGTTGGGAATAACGAAATGCTATGCTATATTCTATGCTTTATTTTTTGTTGTTTATTGTTGCTTATTGAAACCGTCGTTAGGTACAAATCTACTGCAGAGAAACAAATTAAGATTAATAGTCAAAGTAAATAGTTTCTATATCTAAGATAATATTGGCTTTAGGACTGGAGTTATTAAATTTGTCAATATCTATATAGTTCAAAGCGCGTGTCGTTAAACACAATAACTAATATAAAATTAATCAAAATTTGCATTTTCGTGTGTAGTTTACAAGAAAACGTTCGTTAAAGGAACCGATGTCAAGTGATTATGGCACTAACGACGATGTACCACAGCGGACATTCACAGACCACTGAAATTCAGAGGTGAGACCAGGTACCCCGGAAGAATACCACAGTGAATAGCACAGCCAGTTTTTTTTTTTTTTTTTGTTAATTTCATTTTTGAAATATACACTTGTCAGTCATCATCTATCCAATCTGACTGAAAACTATTCACATTTCATTCTAAACATTCTTCAAAGCCGATACTTCCATGTATATGAATCTCACAGTGTGCTTTTAAACCTTCACCTCTACTTTTAATCTTGTCCATATAATTTCAATCAGAATTTTTAACAAGTCGGACGCATTAATGTTCATTAACGTATTCTTCTCCTTTTCAATACAATATATAATAATACACTTAGTATGAATGTGTTTCTACCCTTGGGATTCTCGATGTACTCCTTCATTTATTCATTACAGTGAGTTGTTTTTCATATAATAACTTTAGTAATAAATTGCATTTGGACAAGGCACTGTCTTGGTAGTCACAGAATTATTTGTATTTTACTATAGAAATCGCTACTAGACTTTCAAAAAGAACGCATTGGTTATGATAAAAAAAGAAAATCTCAATATCAAGAATTTTCGGCCTTCTAGCATTATCAGGTAATCAGAACTATTGAAAAAGAGAGTTATGTGAAATCTATCATTATATATGTATGTCGTGTATATTTCAGCATGAATTCGGATTTATGCAGATGCATACATGCCGTAAAAACGAAATTTTACTTAGATCCCTATTTATATCATTTTGAATACTTGATAAAGGCCAAGAGATCGCAAATCGTGGCATTTCGTTTTCCTGTTTTAATTCTAAGTTATAATCCATTGCCATATTTGTAACCCCCCCCCCCCCACATATAAGCATATATATATATATATATATATATATATATATATATATATATATATATATATATATATATATATATATATATATAGATATAGATATATATAAGCAAAGCTTTACGATGTTATTTGCGCCATATGCTTGCGTGTCGTAATTTTCACTAAAATTAAGATTTAATATTTTATTACCTCTGGAAGTTGCGAGATACAATATTCCATTAGTTATTTATCCAAAAGTTTCGTGGAGATTTACGTACGATATGAAAATCATGTCCCAAACGTAAAATTTACGACCTTAAGTTTTGCAACTGCCAAGTTGCATTAAAGTAGAATATGTTGCTATTTCTGTTTTATAGAATTATCAGACCCAGCAAAATCTCCAAGATAACATAATTCTATCAAACAATGACAGCAATATAGACAAGAAACCTGAGAAACAAAATAATACGAGTAACGAAATCCACCTAGGTTAGGTGAGTGAAAATCACAGATCTAAAATTAAGACTGAGGTCATACAAAGTCATATACAACTAAATGTCCACATTAATATGAATAATTAATATGATGAAATACGATATCTAGAATATGTAATGATCTTTGACGAACAAGTTGTCACTAATCTGTGCTTACATGTGCTTCATGACTACGAAATTCATTTCTTAACAGATTTATTCTACCGGCTCGTAGTGAATGTGACTGATCAGCACGGGACGCTTAATTCTACATGGACTCTAATCCAAGAAATATATGTGCGATACCTGATGGCATACGATTTTATATAACTCGTATTCGATAAGATCTTAACCCCCCCCCCCCCCGGTAAAAATGGAAGGAACTACATGATTCCACTCCGTCTATCTATTCATCTGTCTGAGACACTTTGGTTTCCAGATTTTTTCTCACAATGGAAATTTGTTATGTAGCTCTGTATCAATGAATTGGAGATCAAGTTCGAGTTTGACCATGATTAACATATTTTTGGAAGATTTACGGTCCTTTGACTTATAGCAATCGGTGAGGACATGTGTTGCTTCAGCAATATTCAATACGCTTGTTTAAATTTTGGTAACATGTATTTTTATATGCCTATGTGATGTTTATGTGAATATTTCAAGGTCAGTTCTACTTCCAAACGACTCATTACTTATTCATATACCATAATTAAATGAATTTTCATTTGCAGTATTCTTTTATTAATACGTCACATTTACCTGTAAATTAACAGTCTCATACTCTGTATTGACATTCAAGAATATCAAGCCGTTAAAGTCTTATCTTTTATTTAATAGCTCACAGAAAATGCACATATATTATATGTTTGTATATTCTTTGGTTTAACAATAGCTTCAAGTACATGTTTAGTTTAGTGGCTAGTCAGATTGTTCAGCTGTTAAAGGTAACCTGGGAAACAATAGAGTCAACTGAATGTCCAGTCTCTTAATTCTGCATGTGCATGCCAACTTGTTAAACTTGATAATAAAACGGTGTTCATGTACCGATCGATTTAACCGAATTCAGGGAAAATAACATCCACTATGTTTTGAAAGTGCATATTACTTGTTTGTGCGATTTTGCCAAGTTCCATGAACTGTATGCTATGCGTCATACACTTTGCATATACAGTGCATAGCACAGATGTCATACATCAGACTGTACGTTCCAATACATTATACTTCGCGATGTGTGCCCTTAAGTATCACATATATATAAAAATGTGTATGGCATTCTCTAAGGTTACTATGCAAAAATCTCCTTCAACCTTCAGCTGTAGAGGAAAATACACAAACATAAAACACAGATTAGTAGAAGGAAGATACTATGATAAATATTTATTGATGATAGATCACATACTTTCTACACTTAACTTTACTGGCATGAATATTTTGTCAAGTTTTCCTTTTAAATTAACGATTAAAACAACTTGTGTTTTTATTAATCAAAATGATTTAGGACCAATAGTAAAACTGTATACTACAACCAACTCCTATGAGAACATACAGCTTTGCTGTTTATGTATACAAATCTAATTCTCTATTCAGTATTCAGAAACACACTTAACTCAAAATAGACTTTATTAAATTTATGGGGCTTATATTAAATTAAGATAATTGTTTAATTCCTTATTGATGTTTATTATGCATTGTAACAAACTTCCGTCCCGTATCCTGCCGGTTCACTATTTTCCTTTAGAATAAAAATTGACAACTAAATTATTTTAAATCTTTCAGATGCAGCATAATGATTTCGAGGCAGAAAATCAATAAAACGTTCCAGGCAGTCAATAACAATCGTTACAATTCAAAAAGTATGATGTTTTGTTAGGCATATGTTGTCATTGTTAATTATCAGGAAGAGGATCACTACAGGAGTCAGTCATTCAAACAAATAAAACGCGAACCTTTACCACAATAGTATTTTAATTTTGTTAAAATAATAGCTTGTAGAATATGTTTGACATAAATTGTGTGAATTTATATCATCGCTTATAGTGTATTGCAAAGGTACCAATGTTTTCCAAAAAACATGTTTTTTCTTGATAAAGAGAACAAAGGTATAATGATGTAAAACAAAACGCCTCGTATCTCATGCTTATCCTTGTTTTCATTGTTCATAGGACCAATGGTAATTTCAAACTAATGTGTGCTTCTAACCCTCCCATTGCTTTGCGGTATGAATGTAAAATTCAAAATTACCAGAAAATGATTCTGGGTTATTTACAACAGCTTACTGCTTTAGATATTCATTGATACTTGCAAAACGAAAGCAAAATCAGAAGCTAGTGTTTTTGTTGTGCAAGCCTCACTTACAGTATAATTCAATATTTCTAATATTAGATGATGTAGACTTAAAATGGAAAGAACGTGTTTCAGTCATCCGAAATCAGAACAGAATCTTATAACACTCAAATCAAACTTTCTTGGGGAAATATACTGAATAATACGAAAATAATTTTGACAATAAGTTGGAGCACGCAGTGTTCAACAACGGACTTTTTTGGACCCAGGTGTTGAGCCCTCGTTAACGTCTTTTTTTTAAAAGAATAAATCTTACTTATTATTCAGTTATCAATTTATTTTAAAACAAAGATAGTTTACTTCAGATTACCTGGATGCTTATAACTTGAGATTTTTATCGTTTATAGTCATGACATTTTGTAAATCACTCTAAGAAAATTAAATAGTATATTCCTCATGCATAGCTCAGTCCTTTGATTGATTATTTGGCTCACTTATTTTTGGTCATTTTGGTTTAAACTCTGCTCCTCAAATATTTATCATTAGAATTCCTATCATTCGGGCATGAGCATAACTGAACAGACAGAAGTAGTCGAAATGCGCATCTGGTGCACAAAATTATAACGTATACATGTACTGATATCTATTATTACCTTCAAGAGAATATGTATGCTATTGTAACCTTTCGTTTTCTTTAGAAGAAGACGTTAACTGAAGAGGTATATCAAATCGATACACAATAAACCCATGTTCCTGCTTCAGCTATCCTGATTAAATCAAATTCATATAAAACAGTTCATTCGGGGAAACGACCATGAATCATTTATAAATGATGTCGTCTGTAAATGAAGTACATTCGGATGACGAGCGGCCGGAAAACCCGTGCATTCAACCCTTGTAGGATGAGGAGCGGCAGAAAAAAAACCCGTGCAATGAACCCTGTAGGTTAATAAACGGTCAGAAAACTCATGCAATCAGCCCTAAATGATTAGTAGCGGTCAGAAAACCCTTGCAAACAACCCTGTAGAATGAGAAGCGGCCAAAAACCTATGTAATCAGCCCTGTATGATGAGGAGCGGCCAAAAAGCCAGTGTAATCAGCCCTGTCGGATGAGGAGCGGCCAAAAAGCCAGTTTAATCAGCCCTTTAGGATGAGGAGCGGCCAAAAAGCCAGTGTAATCAGCCCTGTAGAATGAGGAGCGGCCAGAAACCCCATGCAATCAGCCCTATAAGATGAGCAGCGACCAGAAGACCCATGTAATCGCTCTGTAGGATGAGGAGCGACCGAAATACATGTGCAATCAACCCTGCAGAAGAAGCGGCCAGAAAACCCATGCAATCAGCCCTGAAGAATGAAAAGCGACCAGAAAACCTGTGTAGGATGAGGAGCGGCCAGGAAACCCTCGCAATCAACCTTACAGGAGGAGAAGCGGCCAGAAAAGTCATGCAATTAGCCATGAAGGACAAAGAGCGGCCAGAAAACCAGTGTAATCAGCCGTGTATGAGGTGGAGCGGCCAGAAATCCCGTGCAATCAGCCCTGTAGAATGCAGAGCGGCCAGAAAACCTGTGCATTCAATCCTGTAGGATACTTTTAAGTGTGTAATTATTATTTTCAATATCCCTCTGCTCGTATTTCTGAACATTGTTTACTCGGGAGGAGGTGTTTATTGTATTAATGATTATTTCTTAGTTGTGAATGGATATGTCCAGATAATTGAAAAGGGGCATCATTTATCATGTGCTTGAAAGATAATCAATTTAATGTTATTTAGTTTGAGGTTATTTTCCGTTCCTATCAGTTTGTGTCATAAAATCCGGAAGTGAAATAACAGAACTGTTCTTCTTCATTGATTGCCAAATACAACCAATCCCACGTCATAAACATTTCTATGCCTGTATACTATACAAACATACGATTGATACCAGTATATCTTGAATGAACTTGTGCCTAAATAAACTTCTCATAAATAAAGATACATTGCATAGAATTAAGTAAAATGCTAAGGTAATTAGTAGCTTCAAAAGGAATACTATTATATTAGGTTAAATGGGAAATATAAGTAATCACAGGACGGTGTAAACAAACCAGAAATGAGATAACCTGTCATGGAGGAGAAAGCATCCCCTGATGATTGTTCAGTTTAGACCTGCTGTATTGATACAATACTATTCGAGTAAAATAAAGTAGTAATCATATTGAACGATAACAATAAAACAATATAGTCACAATTAGTAAAAGATTTGATTAAAAGTAACATTTATAAGTACGTTCTCTATGGAAATGAAAGCTTTTATAATATAGGTATATACTCACGTCGGTAAATTATTTTACAGTAATTTGTGATAGTAATTGGTAGAATCAACAAATACTTCAATTAAAATCAACGTTTATCATAACTGGCATGATAAAATATTGAATAAATTTTACCCATATCCAGCACTTTGTCGTATATTGCTCCCATAGTAAAACGCTATAAAACAAAATCTGAAGTGTTATTCAGAAATGTTTCACTTGGTATGCATCACTTGCCATTCTCTGCATTATAATCACATGTCAGTTTAACAAGTTTGTCAATCACATCTTTGTTAAATATTGGTAATCCATTCACATTTACAAAATCAACAGACTTCCATGACATATCACATACTTGGTTATATAAATACCCACCGACATTTACATTTGCACGACTCAGGGGTGACCCTCGATAAGTTTTTCTAGCATATCCTTTCACAAGTTATACATAATCACTAACAGACGATTCCTCGGGAGAAACACATACAAGTTTACATCGATCGCAATGCACAGATGTTGAAATCGTGATTTTCTGTAATTCTGACTGACATCAAACTTTCTTCGTTTTAGAAATTAGAAAACTTAAACTTATAAGGTGCGAAAAGACACGGATTGGATGATGGTGTGGTACACACCAATCAGCAGTGAATCACCAGTAGAGAGAAAACCAAGCGGGTGTATATGCTTTGAAAGGCCGCCATTCTGTTTATGTCGACATAAAAATCAATATCTAGAATTCACTTTACCACGCAACATCTGAAATCTTGTGCTAGATTTATGTGAATCCACATCTCCGAGGCTACTGCTATATAGTGTCTTAATTTTATTTACGCAAAAGCAATCAGAAGAGCTTGTGCAGTCGTCGGTTATTTTGTTATTGAACAAGAGCCTCACAGATCGACAGCAGACACAAAAGTCGAAGAGACTCTTAGATGTGTCTAAAATAATTAGGCCTAGTATAGACTGCGACTGTGAATTAGCATGTAGTTTGCTGCAGTATTGTTATTTTTATTAAATCATACTGAGTAATATAAAACAGTTTAAAATATCAATACACGTACAGAAACATAAAATACAAGTGTGCCGATAATGCTTTAGTGACAGTTGTCATATTTACTTAGCTGATACTTGTATAAAGCTTGAAAATGGTAAATGTTGCGAAATAATAAGTTCTGAGGTAACATCTACTTAATTTTATAATGGAGTATTGAGTGAACGGAAACTCGGGACTGCAATATGCGCAAAGAAGTCAATTCATAATCATCTATTTTTACCTTATGATTAGATATCGATTTAAACAAGTATAGTGATGAATACATACATACATATATATATATATATATATATATATATATATATATATATATATATATATATATATATATATATATATATATATATATATATATATATATATATATATATATATATATATATATATACTACCATTAAAATGTTGGCGACATGCTGTCAATGTATTATAATACATGTATGGCTTTATTCATCACTAGACATAAAAGAATGATAGACAACAATTGAATGTCTGTACTTTTTAGTAATGCGCTAGGTGGCGAAGTATGATCGATTATGTTTCGTATAATATTATTATATCGATTATAATGTTTGTATTCAAACGGCTAGATATAATTAGATAATAATGAATTGTTATTTTATTGTTTCTTAATATTATGACAATACATTTTTATATGAATTAAATACATATACATTCTTCACTAATTGGAAATTTAATTTCAAGTTGGCTTTCATAGTTTTATATTTTTAAACTATGAAGATGAATTTAATGTGAAGGAAATTAGATTGCCAATGGGAAAGTATCAACCCTCTACATACCGTCCCACTTCCGTAACATTATCATAATATATTTCATCAATATATTTCAAACTATATTACTATGAAGTTGATCAATCAAAATAATTGTTGTACTTTGTTTTCTCACAAATATTTATTTTCATTTAACGTTTATACAAAAATATAGATCTTGATTTTTTCAACAGTTACTACTTCACATGTGAAAAAAAATCTGTTTATATTCTTATTGGTTAGTGGAGAGAAACCTGTTGTTTGTTAAACATATAGAAATATACAAGAGCGCCTCATCGCAAACAAACGAAGCATTCAAAGTACAATCTGTTTCAAAGATGTAGCAGCATGGTCGAAACAGAAATAGATTTAGCCATCGTAGGTTTAGCGAAGCATATGTTATTAGTTCAAGTTTAAACCTCAGGTATATGTTATAACTTTTCATGCGTATTGCATGAAAAATTGATAACTATGTTCATCTTTCTTTTTTTCAACTTCCTAGATGTTATCGGAAAATGTAAGCTGAATTATTCCAAGTAAATGTAGGGGATAATGACAATAATGCTTTCATACGTGTCATTCCATACCTCTGTGCAAGAGAATACAATATTCACAGTTATTTGCAATGCATTTTAGTAAGTGTTCTCATCACTTAATAATTCAGTAACCTTACCGAATGGCACATCAGCGTCTCCAGTAATCCGTGATTTAGTTTCTAGATGCATTAAATATAGATATTCAAATATGTGTTTATCGATTCGAGAATAAACATGATGGTGTTTTAATCGACGTTAGAGTTTTGCTCGAGATTTGAAAATTTCCCCTCGTTGACAATTTGTTACTTGTATTCTGATGATTCGTTTATTTTGAATAATCAGTTTTGAAATAGTCTATTTCATGTAAATGATGTAGTAAGCAAACAAGGAAAACCTGGTTCCACATCCGATTCTGTGTTCCTGAAATTTGCTGAAAAGTTACTTTGTACTATTTACAGCATTAGTATTCTTAAATGTATTACTAAACGGTGATAAATTTATAACTTATATATTGCCCACCGAAAACATCCACTAATCATTGAAAAAGAACCCCAAAATAATTAAATCACGTGAAATGTTCAAAGGAAAACGAAAAAAAAAAAAAAAAAAAGAAAAAAAAAGAAAAATCAACACCTAAATACAAATCTGTACATCCATATATCTTTAGCTACTTATCATTTAATACAGCTATTAAAATATATTATATTTAATGTTTGGATGCCCTGACCTTAAAACAACCAATGCAAGATATTCTCAAGATGTGTTTGAAATATAAAACATCATGGAAGTTATTAACGTTCAGGGGAAAAGAAATAATATCTTTAATTATTGTTATGGTCAGTATATATCTAATGCACACACGCATAGTTTCCACAATATTTATGTTTTGATAACACTTTTATAAAACTCATTAAAAGATAAAGGGTGCCTTATCAAGGGTCTTATCAATCATAAAATTAAACTATATGTGATAAACACTTTAAATGAAGCAGGATGAATATTATAAATGCAGCGTTGACTATAAAAGGTGATATGAAAACACTAAAGTTACGAAAAGAGAAATTTAACTACCGTATTTCCAATATGTTCCAAATACCTTTTCACTGGTATTAAGAATCAATGTGATAGACTATTAACAGTGTGGTTGAAACTGTTAATCTTGTGTTCTATCTGAAAGACAAAAATGGAATACAGCGTTCGTATTTTATTCGCCACTAGTAGAATCCATCCAAGGAAACGCTTTAAACACTTTTTTATTCCAGTGTGCAAGTCTGTCATATGTTCTCGGAAAAACTAAACGTTTTGTTTAGTAAATAAATAGACCCATAAGTAGCAGTGTCAGATGTGGGTTCAGAGTTTTTATAATTATTAACAGTAACCACAATACTACCCTAGTCGACGTACAAAGCATTTTTTACTTCCTTTGTCGGTAATAATACAATAATCAAATAGACGGATGCGAATCAGACCTATTTAGACAGTTGCCATGGCGATTAGAAATTCTTGATGAATTGGTCTCTTTCTTAATATGACAAGTGTCATCAATTAACGAACGATGAAGAGATGATTATGTTGCAAGCCGTCACGTGAAATACTTATCTTATTTATCAGTTTTAGAAGTTCATCAACCTATTTACTATTAAACAGTTCTTGTCAATGTCTTATGCAAAGAGTTCGTAAATACTCTTTTCTTATCTTATATCCAATTATAATTGAATTTGAATATCAAAGATGCATTTCAAAGAATTGTCAATTTCGCTGGAGGCTTTCAAGTGATGCAAATGATGTTCTTTAGCTAATATCATAAACAATGTGCTTTAGCGACATATCGATTTTAATCTGTATCTATGAGGGCATTCAGCATCCTGCATGCATATTATCCATGGAGTTATTTTCTTAATTTTCGTATTTTTTATATTTCATTGGTATTTAAATGTTATAATACAATATGACCCATTTCAACTTTTTATGGCTTTACATAAGGCCTTGCAAGATTTATGTCAATTATATTGTGGGACTGATAGATAGTTGGAATGGCAAAAGAAACAGCCACTGGATAAAAAACGCGTCAGAGATCTATGTTTCTTCTCTTTAATGATAATTATATAACATTAATATTCTTAAAACCTCCATTCAAATTAGTTTGTACTATATAATCAGCGACTTTCCCTCTTTACAAGTTTTGCAAATTTGTCACGTTGTAATAATTAGGTTTGTCGCGCTACACAGCTTCAGCAAAACGACTCAATATTTATTGAATTATATAGAAAGACGCTCGGTAACATAAAAGCAGAAGCCATGGTGACAAATGGATAATTGACCAATGTCTTCTCCTAGGTCAATAATATAAAGCAATTAACCTTTAATGATAACCAGAAAATCGGAATTCAATACAAAGTCTTCGATTTCACCGACCAACAGGAAATTAATGGAATATATAAGTGACATACTCACAGGTAAATTCAATCTGATGAACATTTTACCCGTTGAAGAGAAAATCGATTTCATCCCAGCCCATTACCAGACGGAATGTGATATGAAAATAACATATGTGTTTGCCTTAAATCGAATTACCTTAGAATTATCATATCTAAATACATATAATTATTGTTATTCTGGAGTGCTGACGCAAGACATGAAAAAAAAATTGTTCAATAGAATATATCAATATTTATCATTATTGAAGCGTATGATTGTATGATTTATTGCTTGAATAATGGTATGTGCATTTGTTCTCATAATACACACAAACACAGAGAAGTATCTATAGTAGGGTATCAGTGCTATCAAAGAAATTCTTTTCGGTCTATTATGTTGTCTTAAATCCTATCTGTGCCTATATAATGTGAAGCTCACATTCACATAAATCGATACATTCGTACTTTACGATATAAAAAGTATAAGAAACTGGTTGTTTTTAAAGTCAAAAGATATATCCTATCATATATATCTCATTATATTTTAAAAATAACTAATATCTAACTAACTAACTAATAACTAACAGTAATATTGTTTGATAGTAAACAAATTGGGTAATATTTCACGTTTTATTTAAAAGAGTTTACCAAATATGACTATGCTACCGTCTACTGAATTCGAGTTTGTAATATCTACACATATTATGGAGTTATCGCGGGTGTGAACGGCCGGCAGGGAATATTTTCTCCTTTATGGCCAGATCCCACCTCGGATTTGTTTTTTGGGTTCGCGATTTCCTTTACTCAAAATTTTGTCTTTTTACATATTTAGATGGAACATTACTCTGTATCTTATTGTTGTGCCTTTTTTAAATTACTGCTTTATGTAGGAACATCCATATAATGACGATAACCTATACTCCTTTGAAACTTCTTGTTTTAGTATTTCATGGACAGTGTCCACGTGAGACGGTCACTTATGCTTATAGGATGGGAATAACACAGATTTAGAAAATTTCAGAATGATACGATTACACAACAGTTACGATCAAGTGAAATGAATACTTATTTCTGTTGACCAGTGTGTGAAATTTACCCTCGTAGATACCTTAACTCATTCTGGATTGTTCCCTTTAAATAAAAATACCAGAAAATAATATATAGAGAGTCCGTCGGAGTAGAAGGTTTTTACTTATCTGACTAAATATTCAAGGAAATGTAATAGGTTACGTTTCTTATTCCTTTTTATGATTATTTTTGGGTTTTGTTGTGATAGAAAAAATTGTTCCTTTGCTTGTTTACATTATACCTTGTAGTGACTGTTTTCAAGATAATAAGAACAGTAACTCGTACAACGTGTCAACAATTGTCACATTTCTAACACATAAATAACTACTTTTGATGATAATATTTCAGTATAATCACATAACTGTCAACATTTTAATAATAAGTTTGCGTAACAAATATTTTGGCCTTCTTCGTTTCGGGGATCAATATATATTATCAACAATGAACGTATGTATCTATTCCTTATTTATTAATTTGTTTTACGTATATTTTATAGATAAAGTGCAGTATTAAAATTTGACATTTTCCTATTTTACGATAATTGCGGTAGATTACCAGGGCAATAATTGATTATAAAAATAATACAGCTCTACGATTTGCAAACGAAATAATTAATAAGTAAATTTATTTGTACATCAAACAGAAGGATATTTCAATTCATGGGCCTGCTGTAAGAAAAGCTGTGTTAATGAGTTACTTATGTTTGATTTTTAAGCGTGAATAAGAGCCGTTAAAGAACCACATAAACCCATTATCTACTTATTTTATGGTGTTTTAGGAAGCAGCCTACTTTTGTCAATTGTTGGACTATTTCCCATTAGCCGTAAAATAAGGGATGTATTACTCGTTATCACAATTGTTCGAAATATTTTTTTTCAAATTTAGATATTAATATAGTCACGTTGTCGTCATGACTTTATCATTGGTCAACAAACTTATATGGTATTAAATTGCTGACAATATTACAATTTTATATTAGAAGACTTCTACCTACGAGGCAAAAAAAAAAAAAAAAAAAAAAAAAAACTGCATTTTATATCATATATATTTAACGTAATATTCAACATAAGATGAGTAGTAAAATTGTTACTTGCATCTTCGTATAGAAACATTGGTAAAGATATTGAATGCAAAATAGTCTGGAAAACTGTTAACCTACTTTAAGCCCTAACGTAAGTCATGGTAAATCATCCAGATGATATATAAATTAAATGTGTTTTTCTCTGAGAGGAAGGTTATGATTGGATTTCTGAGCAATACTTGTATTTCTAATGAGGGAAGGACCGGGGAACTGCTTACCCTATTTTTAAACTTACAGTGCGTCATGGTGAAACACTAAAGCAAAGAGAAATTAGAATATTTTTATCACTGTTAATGTGACTATATTTCAAGGCAATATCTTTATTATTAGCGAGACGGAAAACTGTTCGACTCAAAGTGGATCAAGATGCATTAAATCATCTGAATTGCGAACTGAACTTACATTTCTTCCGGAAAAAGTTTGTGACTAAGTTACAGGGTAATATTTATAACTATATAGAAAGAAAGTAAACAATGAAAAAGTACCGAAGGGTTAACCGCATCTCGAATTCCAGTGAATAAAAGGACAAGATCATGTACAATGTCATATTCAGACAAATGCGAACCCCAATTAAACTGAGGTGAGACCAGGTGCCCAAGGAGGAGTAATCGTTCCCCCTGCTTGAATGAAACACTCGTCAAAAAGTCTTGCAACAACTTTTTTACGCTTGGAAATTAAAACCGTCTATACACACAGAAGTAGGGGGCAAACTTGGTGTAGTGGTTAAGCGCTTGGCTTGCGGCGCCCACGATCCGGGTTCGATTCCCGCATTGCGCCACTGTGTTTAAGAGGTTGGTTACCTCCTGCTTCCATGTCGCGATATAACTAAAAACTGTTGAAAGCGACGTAAAAACACCAACCAATCAACACACAGATGTACATGAAGTAGACAAGATTATCCCATTCCGGTAAAATGTTTGACACACATTTAAGCCATAACGTAGGTCACGGTGCACCGCTCCGGCTAAAATGCAAACTTAACCTTACACTTTTTAGAGAAATATTATGACCATATTTGGGCACAGTACTATCGTAATGGATAAAAATTCGGAAAACATGACCCCGGACGGACGAAAAGAAGGAATGGACAACGCCATATTGTATCCTATTTTATGACGAGCGTATATACCCTGCATATTTCTAATTGACTTTTAAAAATAATTATATGGTAATATGTATATATATATATATATATATATATATATATATATATATATATATATATATATATATATATATATATATATATATATATATATATATATATATATATATAATTAATAAAATAAAACTGGGATATTCAAAAAGAGAACAGCAATGTTAAATGCTAAATTGATTTCATAACTTTCTGAAACTTTGTACATATATATATATATATATATATAAATAATAATAATAATACAATAATATTTCATAGGGAATGAACATCATTTCGAGTTGTCTTTCTTTCATCAATTGGGCTTCGATTGCAAATGTTTTGAGATAGTTGATTATGTAAAGGACTTGGTTGTATATTGTGCCACAACGATTGTTTTAGTAATATTATGAAACATATTGTGAAAAAATCTATGCACAAATTGATATCAAGGAATGAATGCAAGTAAATTCAAATAATTGCAAAAGAAACAAAAATACTTAATTCAAATGCAGTTGAAAAAAAAAACACAATCAATACACTAAGAACTGTTGACTATAGCCATAACATTAGACATTCAGGAATTTGAAACTTGCCCCGATTACAAATAAATGTATTCATTGCCAAATTTTTCAGATGTGCATTCTAAAAGTTCTTTATGTGAGCAATACATATGAGACCAATATTCTGATTCTGATATAAGTAGTGCAAGATGTATAGTATAGTGATCGTGTTGCATAATTAACATACAATTTCTAATTTAGCAGTTCATTAAGTTAACAATAAAACATGCATAAACCAGCAATAAAAATCTAATATCTCCACGATGGAAATATTTTAGATGCATACTAAAATCTCACAAGCATCACATTAAACAACATATGCACGAAATTAAGGAATTGCTAAGAAAATCTCATGAAAATGTTTGCTCACCAACTGTTGTTATCCATCGAAATAGAAAGGAAAATAATTTTTATTATAACAATATATATTAATACACAAACCATGAAGTGATATAAGTATGAACAGGTGTAAAATATGTGCAAATCCAAGTATTTATTACACCGAAGTGTTTTAATTCTTATACAATATAATTATTAGATTGAACACCTAATATAGAGAAAACATTGCAAATGTCGAGTGAAAATCATTTTTCGGGTATGATATAAGTAGGTATGAAGCCATGACTAAAATACAGTTTAAAAACTGTTTGATGGATAACCCTAATGACGATTCTATGGTACACTGGTCGAAAGATGTTAACTAAGAATCAGATGACATTAAGAAAAAAAAAAGATAGTAAAGGATCTAACTGAAATAAAAATCATGTCCATGTTAAGTATTTTTATAGTTATATTCTTATGTTATTAGACTGCGATATTTCCTTTGTAGTGTATGTTCACATTCATCGCATTTACGTTATCTACGTCAGAGAAAAGTCAATTACGAATCTTGGCGCTTCAATGTGTATGCCACAACTCAAATGTACTTGTAGTCCAAAAAAATAATAAAACCGCCGACGATTTCTCCATCAAGCGCCAAGAAAGGGTATGTGCGAGTTCGTTTCAACAATTGAAAGCACTTCGCGGTAAAGAATATACATGTAGTGTGGCCTGTTTAAATCACAGGCTTCTACATGCAAACTGGGTAATTGACATTTAAGCCCAGATTTCTCTCAACCGTGACTTTAAAATGCGTTCCAGAGAGGTTTGCAGTTGCGTATATATTGCAAACAATGCTATTGATGTTTAACTATCAGTTATGCAATAATTACATGCATTGGCGGAGGGCTGGATATATTTTATGACCTGAAATGAAACTCGTTGTACATCAAAGTTGCTGTTTCTACTTTTCAATGCATAATCTTTAGTCGACGATATAAATTCGTTTGTTACAGACCTCGCAATAAGAATCAATTTACAGTCATGATCTATTTCTTTTGTAATAAAACAAATTAATATGTATTTTACAATAATACGTAAATTAAAAAGATAATATTATATATGTATATATAGCTTATACATAGTGGTAAAGTCCCTGTGTATGTACATGAACTTTCAGTTGGTGTGATTATTTTGTTACATGGTCCGATATTCTTACTTCCATGGAGACGGTGCGATTTTATAACACTCCAACTTAAGTAGACCAATTAGCCGACGAGAACAGATGGTAAATGTTACGGTTACATTCATTGTTTCCATGAAACATCAAATGCTACGAGAAGGACTACAAGATCCATCAACAAAATCTTGTACTGATCACTAATTAAAGGATGAGCTAGAGATAATTACAAGGCAAATAACGTTTATTATTATATGAATGGAAAATTTCCAACTCACTCATTGGCTAAAACCACAGTTTCGTGAAACTCAAAAATAAAATGTTTTATCTACCTAGCATGGCGTCAGACTAGGTAAATATAAGATTCCAATGAAAGAATGTGTATGCTACTTCCAATAGCAAGTTAACCCACGATCTCTGGCTTTTTTTAACACCTTATACGTCGTGCCCGGGCAAGTTCTATGTACGAAGATTTCGTGTTCGCCTTTTTTTTCAAAAATTTACTCCCTTTTTTACTGAAATACGAAATAAAGAAGAAAGAAAGAAACATCCCCCCTTTCAAAAAAAAAAAACAAACAAACAAAAACAAAAAAAAAAAAAAAAAACAAAAAAAAAAAAAAAAAAAAAAAAAAAAAAAAAAAAAAAAAAAAAAAAAAAAAAAAAAAAAAAAAAAAAAAAAAAAAAAAAACAAACAAAAACAAAAATAAAATAAAAAAAAAAATAAATAAAATAAAAGAAAACCCCCAAAAAACCCAAACTAACAAAAACAACAACAAACAAGCAAAGAAAAGTACACCTCTTAGATATTGAACAAAATTGTTTTTGGATTTTTTGGAATCTAAGTGAATTTTCAGTGATACTCAAGACCCAAGTTGTGGAAATCGAACGTATAAAGATTTTAAAAACAATTCATCATCAAATATGCAAATCTGCTTGAAATAGTGTACTGGTGAAAGAAAAATATGTTGTCTTATTCAGTGAATCGAATCTCTTTCTCTGAGACAGAACAGAAAGCATAAAGACACCTGACTAAGTCAGCACACATACACACACAAGCAAATGACATTACAAAAATCATTTGTAATGAAATGTAGGTATCGACGGTCAATTGAAATAATGCTAGTTACTCAATTGGTGTTGTTTAACGGTTTACGACCAAACCTTCCCACTCTCCACCACCGCAAAATATTTACATGTACATTAAAAAATATATAAATATTACTCTATGGCGACTTCTGCCACATAATTGAGCCAGTAACTCCTACTTTTTCTGCCATATATACAGATCAAATACCAACAGGCTTTTAAATTTGAGAGATCTTAAACATACACATAAAATGTATACTGGATAAAAAAAATTACTATTTAAGATATAAAATTGGCCTTAATTTCAGCCTATCGTGCTCTGCTAACTAAGGACCTTGTTCCATTTAAGTGCTAATAAAAGACCAGATGACACAAGGATAAGGACCTTTTCTCATCTGAGGAGAGTCCCCACTGCCTTTTTAGAGTGAAATGGTCTAGAAAAGTTTGTAATGAGCTGTAGAGTGGTGCAGTACAGGACTTACTTGTCTTAGCGATTAATCTAGTGTCATATGGGCGATAACGAAGGCAGGTGATTATTTTAAAACCCGATGAGATGAAAACATCGGAGCTTTTGAACCTTGTATGTTTAAATACAAGATCATCGTAGGATTGTGGAGGACAGATTTAATTGTAAACATAATTTTGAAAAGTAATATTTTTAATTATCATTAAAGATCTGAATAATATCTAAATAGTCAATTCAGTGTTATAATTAACACCAGGGTATGTATATCATAACTCGTAGCTATATAGTTACATCTCTTTTTGCACAGACCTTTGAAAAAGTGCAAGAAATATACAAAACACTGATTCTCAATTAAATTCGCTGGCCGACAGAAATTTGTTTAGGTGGGTTAATGTGTCACGGAGGAATAACCATCCCTTGCTGTCCGGTCACACCCATCGTGATGCTATAGGATTATGCCAGTTTGTAAAACTCATAGTAATATCAAGAGGTAACCGTATAACTGTCGTCATAATCGGTAAAAAGTTATGATAAGTAAAATGGTGTGATACTATATTATCGCAATATAAACGGTTTACCGAGGACTTCAATCAAATAAGGAAATCAACATTTTATACAATGATTTTCGATAACCGCAAATGTGTTTAAAGAGATCGTAAAATTGCCGGATGTACACATCAAAATTTCGATTTTCGTATCCTTGTTATATTAACTTAACACGAAGCTGGTTGCCTCGGTAAAGTAGGAACCGCATTCTGAAGAAGCTGTAATATCAGAAAAGTTTGGATATATAGACACCATTCGCAGAATATTACTACACGCATAAGGAGAGTTAACAAGAATCTTTTACCTAATTAAGAGCAATAGTAGTAAAAGTGTAAAAAAAAATTCAAAAGGCTATACATTTCACATCTGATAAATATTGATATTAAAAGCTCTTTTGAGTTTTCAATATCCATAACTGATTAACACCACTTCTCGAGAAAATAATATCCGAGTACTTTTGTAGCTTTTAACAATTCGCTTTTAAAAACTTACACGGAAATAACTCAAAATTTTGTCATCACTGCAATTATTTAAGGAACTAATACAATGTATCAAATTGTGCAAATTTTCGAAATGGCAAGCATTACATTCACCATTGAATTACATAGTAATTACTCTATATTTTCGCTATTATGATCGTCATATAAAATATGCAGTGATCTGAACATATCTATCTCGATGTCATTGCACTGTCATGTATAGTTTTGGTACACTTTATGTAAAATTTCATGATGTATCTATCTAGAAATAATTCACACTGTATCAAATTTATGCCGTGTTTCTGTACTTGTAATTTGTATGAAGAATTGTATATGTTCGTCATAGGTTAATGATTCTGATAAAAGCGATCACAGGAGTTTTATAGACTAGTCCATTTTATATTATTATGACTCTTAGTTTATGTGGCTGTGTTTGAAACGTTTATTTCTGGTGAGGGATACATAGCTGAGGGAAATATAAATACATTAACATAAAATCAAACAAAGTTAATATTAGAACATATATACGTTTATTATTTAATAATATTAATTAATTAATTTATAATATTCGAAGAGCAGAGTTCATACCGAAGTAATCGTAAAGGTAAGCTAAAAATCACTCTAAGGATAGAGCTCTGCTTTAGGGAAATACTCCTTATTTTTTTATTGAGTTACAAAATTTTATGACTGATAATATCAATATATATATATATATCTTTCGTCAGTACTAAAGCACTGAAAACAAAGACCAAAAAAAAAAAAAAAAAAAAAAGAAAAAAGAAGAAAAAAAAAAAAAAAGAATAATAATAATAATAATAATAAAAATGATAATAATAGTAATAATAATGATATAAATAATAATAATAATAATAATAATAATAATAATAATAATAATAATAATAATAATAATAAATAATAAATAATAATAAAATACCCAAACAAAAACAACGTTAATAAATAAATAAATACTAATAAAAAAACAAAAACAAAATGGAAGATAAAACCCCCCAAAACAATATATAAAAATAGGAGAGAATCAAATGAACAAAAAGAGAAAAACCCGTAATTAATTATATTATGCATAGTTTAGTGTATCATATCTATGGCAATTACTTTGATGTCATATGTATTTGATACATTTAATAACAGTGGAGTAATCTTTGTGTTTAGAGATGAAGTTGCTGTGCAAATCTCGAACTAAAACTTTCATTAAATGTATTTTCCAGCATTGTCGACTTACAATATACCTATTATGTGCACACTATTATGTACGGATATAGAAGAATATCGATTACTGCTGTATATGTAGACAATAAGACGTCTCATGGGTGTTAAACGTGTATCTATAACCATATAAAATAAAGTTGCATTAATGCTAATCATAGCTTAGATGGAATTCAGAGTGTATTTCGTGTCATCTGTACTTTGGTACAAATAGTGATCAGAATTTAGGTTCATGCCTTCCTCTTGAATGGTTTGTTGCTCATTACTGTATTGTATAACGTCTGAGTAAACAAACATCCACAAAGTGTAATATTGAAAACTTCGTGTATGAAGATGATGGATATCATTGTGGTGGAAATATCATATGCATACCAAGTAAAAAACGAAGAAGTACCGAAGGGTAAAACATATCTCATAGTCCATGGATTAAGAGGACAATATCGTGTATAGTGCCATATTCAGACAAATGTGAACCCCAATAAAATCGAGATGAGACCAGGTGCCCGGGAGGAGTACACGACTCCAAAACCCATATGCGCTACATAGTTACAACGGTGCGCCAACAAGAGTTACTGTGTTTCATCAAACGATATCTATGAATTTCCTTTATCCATACACACCAATCCACACACAAACACTACACACACACACACAAACACTACACACACACACACACACACACACACACACACACACAAACACTACACACACACACACACATACACACATATATATATATATATACAAAACAACTCAGCTAGAAGTAGTTCACAGTTTGTCCTAGTTATATGTTATTGAAACAACACCAGCATATTCTTATATCTATGCTGTCTACTAGTCACTACAACACACTTTAAATAGTAATGAAAGAGTAAGCATTACATGTCCATATTGATATAAATTCTGAACAGAAGTGATATGTAGCGTGTTAACAGTAAACGATTGGATATAACAACATAGATACAGACATATGATCGACATATTAGCAGCCATTGTTATTGTATATGTCTACACAGTATACTCTCTTTACACACTGCCACCTCTTGTTAATGTTCCAAGTAATAGATGTATGTAACTTATCTTGGCAGTCATGAATGCATTCGTTTTAATACATACTTTGTTTAGAACATCTCTATAATACAGATGAATGTATAGACGCCCAATTATACATGTTAAGTACACAAAGCTTGCATTTATTTTTTAAAATGATCGTTTATATGAAAAAAGGTAAATGTTTAGAACATATAATCTGCCACAGACACTGATGCAATGTTTGTGTGGCACTCAGAACAATGCGCCTAGGCGGAAAGTCATAGTCCCCTGTGGTTTCTTGTGCATACACCAAAGATGAAACCACATGTCTTGAAGGAGTAAATATTTGGCTAGAGACTTTGGCCATGAATGCCCAAAAGATGCAATCACAAAAATCTTCAGTAATGCATACACCATATGATACATAAAACACTGCATAAGAAGTATGATAACCACACATAAGAAAAGGACATAAATGAAACTTAAGTCTAGCCCTCCTTTCAAATTCGGGGGCGGGAGGGGGAGGCATTTAATATCAAAAATCACTTTTTAACTACATGTCTTTCAATAATTAACGAGCATTCAATTTTTTTCTCTGATAAAGTTCTCCAAAACTTTGAAAACTATGTCACTACATAACATAACGTGTATTTCCCTATATTTTCAATGAATTATGGACTGGTTGCATTGCCATTTGATTTATACTTCAGTTTGAAGGCCACTGATAAGGGCTTTATACCTTCAAAATGTATTTTATATGCGTCGTATTCCTTAGTAGGGTTAGGTGTTAATTTTGAAACTGAATGTATAATCGATGACATTTAAATCAGTTTTTATTTTTTAATCCTGGTTATGATATATTTTTTAAAAATGCTTTTCTATCTCAAATATAATACACGTATATATGTTCTGAAAGTTATTGTTACCTTTGTGTCGATACTGCTGCTGTTGGACTATTAATTTCCAAGAATATCTAAGCCCATGTTTAGTACATCTGTTCTTACCCGCCATAAAGAAGTTTGTAGTATCTACTTCTTGCATATTTCTGTTCTTAGAAGAGTTCTTTGGCATCTTCTTTTAAGTCAGTTTTGTAATGAGTTTGCTCGTTACATAATTATTCTTTCAATTTCTACCATCTATGCTTTCAGCAACACTGAAGAGACATAAGTTGTCGAAATACGCAAATTGTACAACCAAATTAATACACATATATATGTTGTGATATTTTATTTGTAAATTAATCTTTTTTATGTTACAGCCAGTTATCTATGAGGTAATATATATTGTATAAAATGAAAGCATGTTAGTTTGCTCGTCTCGATTGTACCAGATCAATAAGGATCGAGTATTGCCCACATCAATCAGAGTTAAACAAAGAGTGCGTTGGGGACAGCACAGGAACATGTGTTACAGTCTACTCCATGCAAAACAACAAGATAAGCATAACCTCGCAATAGAACATAGCAAATGTTTTAGACAATACGTCAACGAAGGAACCACCTGAGCAATGTAAAGATGATGGATAAATCCAAAGCACAAGTACAAAAATCATACAACCAGAGGACATACAAAATCAGTGAAAATGAAAAACAAATGGAAAATAACAAAATATGTCTACTTGAAGAGCATATGTGAACCCCTGTGATGGAGTGAGATCAGGTGTCCGGGGAGAGTGAGCATCTCCTGCTTGCTAGCAACACCCGTCACATATACCCAGTAGAAGAGAAAGTTAAACAGCTACAATTCATAGTTGTGGTTCAAAATGTTATCTTATGTACCACTACGTTTGATAAGTATTTAAATGAAAAGGATAAATGTTACAAATTTGAATGTGTATAGAGGCTAGAATTATTATATTGGATTTTGTTACATAGAAACCAAACCAACGATATTTCCTTACTCATACACCAGTAGCTCACATCTCACATACACATTAAACAGTTTGACAGATATAATTCGGGATGTGGTTTTTACTATAAAGATTCGGACTCGCAAGATCAATATTTGGTGTTTGTCATATCACATTCGTATTAGACTGAAACCACAGACTTGAAAACAAGATATTATAGCTTCAATATTTCGCAACAGCAAACGTTATTTATCATCGGCTATTTATTTTGTTTGGTGGGGCTTCAATGCCGTGACTATGCTGACTTCGGCGCAGGGCCGATTGTGATTTACAATCGGCATTTTTTGCACAATTGCAAGAAATAAGATCACAGGTAAGTAGTACATACCTTATATCAATTAAAAACTGCAAGCTCTCTTGTAAAGCATCCATTTAACATACATTATTTTACGTGTAAACTTTCGTAGCAATTTGAAAACTTTACCAGTCAGCCATTTGCAATGACGTCGTGGGGATAAATGAGTCGCTATGTCACATGGTTTCCTTATTTGGGATCAATTTCCTTTTATGGAAAATCGTAGTAAACATTACAATAGAACTTTTAAAACATATTCAGTTTGGAGTTGGGTTAATGTTTCTTGAGCCACCCATTCAATGTCCATTTTTGCCAACTTTTGGCGCTAAAATGTCAAAATATAGCCTTATTTATGTGTTACACAAGCCTGATTACAATGTTTACTACGATTTTCCATAAAAGGAAATTGATCCAAAATAAGGAAACCATGTGACATCGCGACTCATTTAAACAAATGAACAAAAACAAACGATGAAAATATGAAATAGTATAGTATTTAGTACCAGTTGGATTGGGATGCATACGAGGTTAAGGCAGGTGTGATATATTCCATAGGGGTTACTGCGTCTTTTAAAAACCTGAATCCACGGCTGATTCCCTAAAAGAGGTACATTTTTGCCAATTACTCCTATGTTTATACATATGATTTTATATAGTGTTCAAACTTCTGTGCCATGTATGTTAGTAATAAGTATTAAGAAACATATTGTCACAGCATGAAAAATTCTAACTAGTGTATCAAGAACTGTAATCTGCAATCTAAATGCAAAATACGAAAGTATGTAATGTCAAGTGACCATGACACTAACAACAATGTAGCACAGTGGGCATTCACGGACCCCTGAAATTCAGCGGCGAGGCCAGGTGCCCGGGAGGAGTAAGCATTTCCTAAATGGCTAGCCACACCCGCCATGAATGCCCAAACAAAAGAAAACGTCAAGATACTTGTGTCTGATGTATGAAAAAGAACTTTATAACGACCATAAAATAATGAATTAATCGGGCTATACCTGCTCTTCACCTCGTCTAATGAGAACAACCTGTACAACAGGTGTGCTTTATGCTTTAATATATCGCGAACATCTCCTGAAACATATGCCATAATCCTCGTGACAAAGCAAGTGATCGTAATGAAACGGTCTTTTAGTGGTAAAATAACAAAAGCATAAATCGAATACACAACTGCATATGTGGACTACTTCTCAAGTTGTACAGTCACTACGACAATAATATATACCTGAAATGTCTGATACAATCCATTATCATTTCTCAGGTATCGATTCTAAACAATTTAAGCGTTAAATATATAAATCCCTGACCCATCGCTACTGATGTCATACAAAACTTGACGCGGTAGCTGAACTTCATATGTGTCCATCACCGAGTGTAAATTATCAGATATTTTTCTGCTCAGTGTGTTGGAAAAAGAAGAAGCAAAGCTCTCACTTGTTATTAGATATGTACAACATCAAGCTATGACATGATCAAAAGGTATATATGATAATGCAACAACATGTAGGGTCATGAGCTTCGAAGTATGAAGAATTTAACAAGTTTCCATCATCTCCAGCAGTCAAACACTGCAAGGCTTCTCAACAAATGCCAAAAAATCTTCCAATGACACCTCAAGTTGAACTGAAAAAATAAAACATTTAGCGACAAAAGCAAACGAGTATTATGCCTTCATCAACAAGCAGTTGCAATACTCTGCACATGGTTAGTTTTACAACAATGACTTCCACAATACAAATATCAAGGCAAAGTGTCCTTGACATTTGACTTTAATGCTCTAATTAATCTGACATCTGACAACATCTTCCGTCTGTATTTAGTTTGTTTTCACTTATTTGTTGAGAAACGTCAATAATCCGGTGTTTTGATTAATGTGGAATAGTGTTTATGAGTAATAGAGTTATCTTCTTATGTTTATTCAAGGTTCACTACTGATTCAACATAATTGATAGAGACAGAATCGTATAATTAATAACAAGGGCATCATAATGGATATCTCATGTCGAACAAATTATTACCCACGACTGAATATACTGAAAGTAATATTGTTTCCACTGAATATAAGTACTGAATTGCGATCATCAGGGCATTATTCAATTCGAACTTATATTATTAATTAATACGGATGGATAATGCATAATTAGTTAACCGTCACAGTTTTTGATAATGCAAGTAATTGAATTAGTCAATATTTTCCGCCAATCATACAATCACCTGTCTTTGCCAAGCATTACCGAGACATGGACAGGTTGATATCTCAACCACCAACATGCGACAAAAATGATTAATTTCACCTCAAATACAATTATGATTTTTTGTATCTAGACATATTGCCAGACATACACATTGATATTGCAATACAATTTAGAATTTTACCACAAGACCGCCAACAGTTAGCCTGAAATGAACTTAAATGAAAACATTATATGAGTATATATACACACATCATAATATGTGTACTTCGAAAAAGTAAGTTTTAAGAATTTTTATCAGAAAACAAATATATGTCATAAAAGGGTATGACGTGATGTACGATGACGTTATATACGACTTTGTAAATTTGTTACTGTTTACACATATATCTCCAGTTTTTTGCCGTTGTCTTTAATAAAAATAATGTGCTACCATGTATTGTTAATAAAAAGAAAATGGCATGACAAATATAAAAAAATCTTCATAATGAAAATTTTGTAAAGTGTTGTAAATTGTTTATTTTTTGAAATTGAAAGTTCGATGAAAAAAGTGGCACGTCTAGACAATATAGAACTATTGTTGCTTGTGTTGAGAATTTAGAAAAAGATTTTTCTTGACAAAAATAATTTGAAAGATTTGAGTCATAAAGTGACGTATCCTTTGTAAATCCAGATCGCTAGAGTGTTAGGTTTGTTTATAAATGTTGACTTTTCATTCTTAAAGCGTTGGATATCATTTACGTGTGTGTCTTTAAAAATACTAGAGTTTTCATGACAACGGAAAACCTTTGGCATGAAATACTTCGTCCAAAAGCACTGGGTAAAACCATTTTCAGAGTTTCATTCACATGGTTGAGTAAATAGGCAGTATATCATAAAGGGTCATCTTCACCAAGAATTGGAACTTGTCTGTTCTGTTTTAAGAATAAGATATGACATGTAATTGAATAGGATAATGTGAAAATGTTTCGTATGTCTTTGTTTGCAGTATAGAAAGTGATAAGAGAAATTGCAGAAGTACATAAGTTTCCTCCGCTTTGGGAAGTGTATTTTTCTTACATTCGAAAATATAATTTTATGAAAAGGGAAAAGGAACAGGATAATTTTAATTATGACATGCAGAGACACATGCACAGTATTATATTGTATAGCTCCATGGTGACTTCTGCCACATAACTGAGCCAGTAACTCCTCTTTTTACTTTTATAGCATTCGTTTTCAGTAACTTAACTTTTGAAGTTTTAACATTTTATATAGTTTATTGGCATTCGCTTGTGTTTAAACATAATGTAATTAGTCTTTCATCCGTCTTTGGTTTATATTGTATGCAAAGTGAATTGATATAATATAGACTAGGAAAAACACCAAATGCATTTTTGTCTTGTTTCATATATGATCTATATTTTTTATATCTTTTTGTCTTAACTTTATATATAGCTTAATGGTATTCGCTTTATTCAAACATAATGTAATTAGTCTTTCGTCCCTCGTTGATTTATTTCGTGTGTATGTAAACGGATATAATATCGACTAGGAAAAACACCAAATGCATTTTTGTCATTTATCAGAAGTACTGTAAGTATTGGTATACAATTCTTACATTGCATTAGAAGTAATTAATTAGCGAATAATACGCTCAGGAGAACACGAGCTGATATAATATCAGGGAAGGACTGTCTAGAGAATAAGAAAAAAAATTGATATTGATTGCTGTGTTGGACTTCAAGCATTGTTATTGTCTTCTTTTCAAGTGAAATGTTCCTAATCAACTATTCAATGTATATTTGAAAACAGCATTGATGTCATTGTGAATATTAACCATGTCAAAAATGGTAAACGAAATTCACTGGTTGTGGGTTATTAGTTATCAAAATATCAAAACACCATAAGAAATTTGATTTTTTTCCGTCAGCTTATTTCATACTAAAAGACTAATAAATACCACATTTACATATACTTGTGAGGATTACACTGAAGAAAATATATGGGTTAATGGATGTGCAAATATATAAATACAGGTAAAGCTAAATGCCATTCATTATTCATTTGAGTTTGTATTACTCCATACACAATAACTTTCTGTCGGATGATGACGAGTGATACACACTTTATATGCATACACTATAGCAACCAATTACAGTGCATGAACTACAAAACTTTTTAAATGTCGATTTCAGCTAGGACTTCCAATAGGTGCTACTAAATTAAGCAAAACTTCGCTTTCCAATCAAAGACAAAGAATTTACTAAGAATAATAAAATATTGCTCATCAATATATGAAACCATTTGCTATCAATTTAATTTCTGAAATGAGGCGGACACGCAAGTGTATGTCAATTACTGCTTCATGGCCCTTTTAATAACACCTAATTATATTATAAGAAAAAACAAAAAACTGTAAGGCATATGTTAATATATAAAACGTTGGGTAAACACATACTCACAGACTAGAAGAACTACATGTTAGACGTATGCCTCCAATAGCCAAGAAAAACACTGTTTTAATACCACAATAAACATCACCAAGGTATCATAGGCACATTGAAAACATATACAAAGCCTGAAATGAGCACCTTCCAGACGAGATAATGAGAGCCACTAAGTTGATCAGATGATACTAATTAAAACCATTGTACCTTTCTTCTTGTTAGTTGATCTAGGCTGAACTCTCTTCACAATATTGAGAACGGCGGCCGAAACTGCCATTGCAAAGGTAGAGAGCTGCTCGAGCGGTGAGGTCATATATCAACAAAGTAGATACTCGTACTAGTGCAATGACTTTCTATGTAGGACTGAGTTACGAATATACGGTGTCTTGGGGAATATAAGATGAAAAGATGATACTTATAAATAAATGATTATTCGACATCGTATGCATGTGCATGTACCGTAGAGAAAACTATGAAATGAAAATATGTCAATAATGATGTGATGAGGCTTCGAGTAATCAATAAAGAAGAAAATTCATATTGTTTTGCGGTTGTTTGCAAACGTCAGTTTGATGTAGTATAGCACGTATTGACATCGATTGTAGCTAGCTACAGTATTTATCTGCATTGATATGTAAGTATCCTTTTGTTTGGTATCGGTCAATATGTCAAGGGTGAATATAGAGTTCTTGTAACCATACACACTTCATGTGATGAAAATATTTGATTTGCGGAGGGTTAATATCTGTAGCTCGTTTCGTGTCTTCTCATGCCATTTAACATAGTTTTTACTATATGATAAACATTGGTCAAAGAGTAAATTTGGTAATACATATTTAAATGAAATATATTATTATAATATGAAATGATTTGTTGGATTGACGAGAGCACTGGTACTGCATCTTCAGACCTGTTAAACGTGCCACTCTGCAGCCCCTGAGAGGTACTCAATATCATGTAAAATGGACGTTGTTTGTAGTAAAGGTATGCTATTGTATTAACTGTATGATCTTTGGTTTTCCCTTTTAGATCACTTTTAAGAAATTGATGCAAGATCTGTTACTTTATACACGAGAAGGTGCTTCTCCTTATGCATCTAAACGACAATCTTACTTTACGTAAATACGCATTACGTAAGTAAACAACGAAAACGTACCGAAGGGTTAACCATATCTCGAAGTCCATGGAATAAAAAGACAAAATCTTGTATAGTGCCATATTCAGACAAGTGCGAACCCAATGAAATCGAGTTGAGACCAGGTGCACGGGAGGAATAAGCGTCCCCTGGTTGCATGCAAAACGATTCGCAAATGTCCTGCAACAACTTTTCAAGTAGGGGAAATACATAAAATATACATAGGGGTACATGATGGAGATAAGAACACTAAGTCAAATTATCCTATTTACTGTACGAAATGTTGTTGAACTGAAATTCCGGCGTCGGAAAAGGGTCGTAAAATAGACAAAGTCTTAATAAATGCGCTACAACAAATTTATATCAATAAATCAAACTAGGTTAATCGAAATTACGACTAAATGATAAGGTACAAGCTATCCCAAATAAGTATATACACTGGAGTATGCTTCCGTTACATGTTATACAGCAAGTGACATCGAATAATCAATCGGATACACGCGTATATCGGAAAGATATTGGCGTTGGAATACTATTACTCAATATAGATTGTAAAATCAGTATGCGTAAAGACGTAAAGTCTAAAACGAACGCTTAGGCAAAAGCAATGTTCGTCTACTAGAGAGTAACATGTGTGTCTGTAATTCCACTGGTATACATACGGGTACAGACGTAAGATAACATTCGGATGAAGGCGAATAGCAGTCACCAGCTCGAGAAATACTCGAAAGAGCACCCGGGCACTCTTCACATTAACGTGACCAAAACAAAAACTCTGCGAAAATCAGATGTATTTCAGAGTGCGCTCGATCCAGTTGTACATTTACAAGCCCACTCTTTTTGATGGCGTTATGCAGATCTAGCAAATAAGATGGATCTAATTAAATCATCGATAATGTCCAATAACCAATAACTTCAAGTCTTAAGATATGGCTTATATCTTTATTTTACTATGATTTATTATATATATATATATATATATATATATATATATATATATATATATATATATATATATATATATATATATATATATAAAAGCACAAAAAAGGAAATTGTAACAACATTCACTATTCATAAGTATCGGATCAACCTCAATGAAGGTTAATGCAAATCGCTCGAGAAAAAGGGGTCAATATAAAAGCACAGGTAAGCGATAACGATACTAAAACAATTAAAAAATTGCCAATATATATATATATTTCCATCTACATTTATCATGTACATGTGTATATGTACTTCTAAGTTATAAAAGGCGAACGTGGCCGTCGTGTAAATCAACGCGCTTTCATTCAAATTCACGTGGAAATCTACGTGACTGCAAACGCCTGTGCTAGGTAGTCTTGAAGGGGCTAGAAAAAAAAACCCCTTCACGTTAATGGTAACCTAATGTAATGTAAGGACTTCACTGAACTGTATATTCTGATGTAATACATCGTTTATGTTCCAGCTTTATCATATCAGAGGGGACATTATCCAGGCGGTGCACATGTACATCAGCTTAAAAAGTTGAACCTGTTTGAGCTAGGGCACAATTACTGGCATCAACAGTGATATATACGCGTTACAGGTGCCAAGCAAGTTCTTACTGTCTTTACCTCACCAATGACGTATCTTGCTCAAAGCGACTCTTTGTCTTCATAAATTTAATGAAAGCACAAAGAATAGAAAGATGCTTTATAACTTGTCTGATTTAGTCATACACAGGAGGGAGGATACTATATAGCGTGTCGTCTGATTTAGTCATATACAGGAGGGAGGATACTATATAACTTGTCGTCTGATTTAGTCTTATACAGGAGGGAGGATACTATATAACTTGTCGTCTGATTTAGTCATATACAGGAGGGAGGATGCCATATAACTTGTCGACTGATTTAGTCATACACAGGAGGGAGGATACTATATAGCGTGTCGTCTGATTTAGTCATATACAGGAGGGAGGATACTATATAGCGTGTCGTCTGATTTAGTCATACACAGGAGGGAGGATACTATATAGCGTGTCGTCTGATTTAGTCATATACAGGAGGGAGGATACTATATAACTTGTCGTTTGATTTAGTCATATACAGGAGGGAAGATACTATATAGCGTGTCGTCTGATTTAGTCATATACTGGAGGGGGGATACTATATATCTTGTCGTCTGATTTAGTCATATACAGGAGGGAGGATACTATATAGCTTGTCGTCTGATTTAGTCATATACAGGAGGGAGGATACTATATAACTTGTCGTCTGATTTAGTCATATACAGGAGGGAGGATACTATATAGCTTGTCGTCTGATTTAGTCATATACAGGAGGGAGGATACTATATAACTTGTCGTCTGATTTAGGCATATACAGGAGGGAGGATACTATATATCGTGTCGTCTGATTTAGTCATATACAGGAGGGATGATATTATATAAGTTGACGTCTGATTTAGTCATATACAGGAGGGAAGATAGTATTTAGCTTGTCGTCTGATTTAGTCATATACAGGAGGGAGGATACTATATAGCGTGTTGTCTGATTTAGTCATATGCAGGAGGGAGGATAGTATATAGCTTGTCGTCTGATTTAGTCATATACAGGAGGGAGGATGCTATATAGCTTGTCGTCAGATTTAGTCATATACAGGAGGGAAGATAGTATATAGCTTGTCGTCTGATTTAGTCATATACAGGAGGGAGGATGCTATATAGCTTGTTGTCTGATCTAGTCATATACAGGAGGGACGAGGCTCTATAGCTTGTCGTGTGATTTAGTCATATACAGGAGGGAGGATACTATATAGCTTGTCGTCTGATTTAGTCATTCACAGGAGGGAGGATACTATATAGCTTGTCGTCGGATTTAGTCATTGCATTTGTACGTAACTGGAATAGATATATTGAAAGCTATATACAGTATAATTTCAAAATTAAAACATCTAAAACAAAAACTGTATTTTTCAGGTATGGCTGAATTGATTAACTTTATTCTAAGTACATTTTTGGTTGCTTGAAACCCTTGGAGATATCAAAACAAACAGAAAATATTTCGTAAATAAAGCTGGTATTCCATAATTACAACCATAACCTAACTTCGCGTGTGGGCAGTGTAATAAAAATAAATAAGATGAAGGAAACCTCCAAAAGAAAACAATTTTAATAAGTACTAACTTTAGCAGACTTGATTTTTTAAGTTACTCGTCAAGTTTACTTTCCTCGCCTTCCATGATGTGGCTTCCGAATTAGATCACGTGATAAACGGAATATCCCTTCTTGGATATGCATAAGTTGATGTTCAGTAAGTGGTAAACCTTGCATAATATAAAAAGGTTAGTAATAAAGCCCACATAACATATCTACAACTAAATCTACACAATATTCTAAACATAACTGTCGACTTAACCACATTGACCGATAAGGAAGGTGACCTTACATTTTATTTTATGGTACCTAATACGTACTCTGGTTTCTAAAATAGAAAACAGAAAACATTTGACAAAAGCTGTATGATACAAATCACGAATGACATGCAATGATAACAGTAGAATAAAAAAAGAACATATTTTTAAAATTTTCGTTTCACTCTATTTTGTATATATATTTAATGAATTGCAGATTAATTTAACATGACATAAACAGTCGCCACAACGTTTCGAAATAGTATGAATATAGGAATTCAAGAGGAAACAGTGTATATTCGAGTCACAACTATCAAAACAAGCGATGGATAGTACAAATAAAAATATATTGGATGATTTATGTGACGAAAAAAGTGATACGAATTGAAATGATGTCAGTATTGGTTCTTCTTATTATTTTTACTTCTCCTCTTAAAATTAATATTTTTCATTATTTCTATTTATTACTAGTCCCAGAGACATATAACCAACAATACAACAGAAAATGTATTCCATTATTGCGACCTTATAAAAGATTATTGATGTAAATAGCTAGTTTATTAAAGATAAAATACAGAAAGTAATAACTGAAAACCGGCCAGTCTGTCATCATTTTCATGTAATCAGGAAGACGACCCTGAAATTAATACAAAAACAAAATTGTTTCCAGTTTTATGTTCAAAGCTATTACATAAAAAGTAAACTGGTTAACCATTTATATCGTATTACGAATGTAACGTCAACCATTTATCTTGTATCATGAGCATATCTGTCAGATACAGATTGATGCACAAGGAATTTGACCAAATTAAGTTATTCATCTTGCTCGTAATATGTGGAGATTATGTAAAAATGTATCTGTTGATGAGAAATGAATATAGGAGACTGACGATCAATACCGCTGTTACATCTCCATCCATGGAAACATTTGTCATTATCACGGGATATTTCACTCATCTCAAAGTATTTGATATAGATTCGTGCCGTTTATGTCCTGAATAATATCAGTATAATATGATCCTTACTGCAAGTATCTTTCGGACTCCCCAATAGATAGATAGATAGATAGATAGATAGATAGAAAGATAGATAGATAGATAGATAGAGAGGTAGGTAGATAGATAGATAGATAAATAAATAAATAAATAAATAATAATAATAATAATGATAATAATAATAATAATTATAATAATAATAATAATAATAATAATAATAATAATAATAATAATATAATGAATACAAATCAAAAATTAAATAAATGGATTAATAATAAAGTTATTATAATAAAGAAAAATAACAAACAAGTAACAACATTAGGAACAATAATAGTAATAATGATAATAATAACGAAAGCAAACTAACAACCAAATTTAATGAGACAATTATTCGTTTTCTCGAAAATATCTGTTATATACATATTATACATATACTATTTCCATATACCTAAGCAGAACAACTGAGGTAATTGCGACTCGTTACGATTGTATGTTTTTATATGAATTACTACCGCTTTGTCGATATCCCTGATGGTGGACTGTTAGTTCCCGATGGTAATCGCAAGCCAAGTTTTTCAATGTTTCTCTACTGACTCGAAATATATACCTCAATGTTACTATGACTTATTTCAGAAACTAAGGAAGCAAACCCCTATGTATAACCTTCTGCTCAGATTAATTCTTTGGCTTCTCCGGCTAGGTCAACTTGGTAAATAGTTTTCTCTTTAAGTATTTAAACTTCGAAATCCCCAACATCACTGAAGAGACAAATGTTGTCAAAATGCGTATATGGTGCACCACATTAATAGGAGTAGGTGTATTCTGGTATTCAATAAAATCTATATGTTCTAGCTCTTTATATTTTCCTCTATATTAGATGAGTCAACATATAGTGGTAAATTATACGAATGACCAGAAATAAAATCGAAAGTAATTTTAAACCTCAGTTCATAATATTTTAAGTTTTTTTAATCTAGTAACTTTGTCCACTTAATTTAAATGTTGTATCGTTCGATTAAAACTTTACATACATGTGTAACCAATCAAAATATTATCATTATACGTGTTGAATCACAAACGAATTAGATAATTAACACATTTTTTATCCATTCAGTGTATTGATCAAGCGGATAGGACTAGTCATCAAATAGGATGTTTAAGAAGAAGGCATAGCCAGAATATTTTTCATTTTACATTAATTAGTTTTATAAAAGAGGGCAAGGTTGTTCATACGTCATGACTGTTAAACCGTCTAGCCATCATAAAAAATGGAGGTATTATTCTTACAAGTCTGTACAGAACTCATTTTCTTGTAGTGTCTGAACAGAGCTCATTGCAGTCATGTAGGTAATTTCGTATTTTAGGTATGTTATCTTATGCAGGTTCTTGTCCAAAATCAAAGAGAATGGTGATCTCCGTGACACTGGACCTCGGCTTTCACTGTCTCATCCGAGAAACAGAACACTGGTGTGCCCAGGGCGGGAGTCGAACCCGAGATCTCACGAGCCGAGCACCGTGTCCACTAGGTCACACTGGCTTTAAAGCTAATTATTTCCTTATATTTTTCCCTATGTTGACAAAATATTTAATGATAAAAGTTTTGCGTTACTTGGATAATAAATCGGGACTGATGTATATCAATGGGTTTCGCCGTTCGCTATCATCCGTTAGGCGGCATTTTTGTAATATGAGTTATAAACGACGTTGTATGCTAGCAACCTTATGACGTCATAAGAGCGTTTCATTTTTCCATACGTCATTTTTGCCGGAATTTTTCCTCCCTTAACAATAGGACTGCAGTTAATCACGGCGAAGTCCATTTGAACGTATTTAAATTAAAGATGTGTTTAAAATAGTAAAATATCTAATAAATAATGATGATGATGATGATGATGATGATGATGAAGATGATAGTGATAATAATGATGATGATAATAATAATAATAATAATAATAATGATAAATATTATAATAATGATCCAAATGAACAATATATTCTCAAAATATTTTGAAAAAAAAATCCCAAGAGTATAATGTCACTAGGACTGAAATTTCAGCATTATCTGCTTGGCCTTTAAAGAAGACATTCTTGTAAAATATTACAACCTGGTATCGAATCGTCCACGATTACTGTTTACCTGACACATAGACAACGATTCCGACCCATCTAGATGTGGGGTTTTTTTTATCTAATATCGTATTGATTTTATTTCACAAATGATAGCATCAAACCATTTGTTTTGGTGATGAAAATGTAACAATATATTTGTAGGTAATTGTCGCCCTTAACTATAGCGAAAACTGTTGAATATTTTAATAACCATTTTGGATATTTCATATAAAGTGCAAAATCACATACAGATAGGAGACTATGCATATCATAGATATTCAAGTCTGCTGCATAGTGTTGAGTTTATAAAAATACGGCAGACAACTCATGTGTTATCGAACAGCAATGCCATAAAGCTTCAATAATGATTCACCTGCTACTTATTACTGACCGAACCCGACGTGAAAGATGGAACTGTTAAATACGACTATAAAATACGGAAGAATAAAGCTCCTATAAAGAATAAGTATAAATCTTATATAAAAATACTATAGACAATCAATCTGAGAATGACAATAAGTCATAAATTACATATTCTTGTTAAGACTGAGAGATGAGTTGATTACACGAATAACTATTACGTAATTACAGTACATGTAATTAAACTGCAGTCATTTCTTCAATGTGATTTTAATGGTTATTTTGAAAATATTTCTTTGTATCAGATTATCAAAAATATGTTGGGATATTCAAAACATGTATGAGCATTCTTACAATACTTAAGAAGTCCGCCGTGTTGTTGAGTTAGAAACATGATCAATTCAACTCTACAAGGATTATGTAGGGTATACATAATTAATCCCTTACGCGGTTTGGTTCATGTAGTTTGTATTGTTAACTAGACTAACTCACACTGGGGACAACGAATTTGCTTCTTTAAGGATCATATTATTTATGAGGTGTGTATTTTATATTTGCTCCTTTTCTATCCAATTACGTGGCGTTGAACACACACACATATATATATATACGTACATATAAATATCATATATATTTATGCACATTGGTGCCTGATAATGATAAACATGTCCCAAATGATGAAACATTATAAATTTCATGTACATATAATACAATGATAGCTGCTTTACCTTACACTGTACACTATTACAAATTATCTTTAGTAACATCAATGTAACTAAAATCAATACTTTATCAATTGATACCCTTATCAATACTCAATTGTCAAGGTTTTCGGATTATAAAACTTCACCTACATGTAAAGAAAAAGATGTATTTGCATAAACAATCAAACGACAATAACTGGATGTTGTTTTTGTATAACGAAATACTACCACTACTTCTATTTATTTTTATCGTATGCATGCGATCATTCTAGTAGAGAGTCAAATTTGATATCAGTTAAGATACTAAGTCATTCATTTATTCACCGTGAACTATTGACGGTGGAAGTTTTGGAATTCCACGCAACAAGTGGACAACGACGGCAGCAAAATGTCAAAGCATCTAATTGAGAGGACAAAAGGAACGAACGCATTAGCCACAATCGATAAATCGCATAGGATCAGACGTAATAAATCAACCTAAAACACAAAACATAATGATGAAATATTTGATGTGTCACCTTTGTTTAGTGTTCAGACACTTCATGGGATCTGGAAAAAATCTCCATCAATATGACTCCAAATAATCGAAGATGCTGCTTCTTGAAATCGAAAATAAAAGTAGAGGCCAAACCATCAGACCATTATAAGAATTGTTTGGGAAGTAGCTGTTGCATAACTGGCTTGGGATGACATGACTTCCTGACTCCAGATCGATAGGAATGCACATCTTACTATGGAGATTTGATTTGTCATTTAATTAGTCAAGGCATATGGCAGCAATAGATCGATAATATAAACATAGGTCTAGTAGCGGACAGATATTCAGAGATAATTATCTCAAAACTCATTACCTATTCGCAGCACATATACAATCCACGAGGGAGACAATGTGATAACAAAATCATGATGGTAACAAAAAAGTCTTCTGACCCCTAGGCTCTATTAATTATTAAAAATCATGAACACTAAATGGAAAGAATTGGTCTTACAGTACGCTATTTTCAAACTAAGAAGTAGTTCTTTCAACAAATGGTCGAAGAATAATCTTGACCTTAAGCAAGAACAGCTACAATTATTTCAAGTAAAACAGCTTGTAATGTTTAACTTTTTCACCTGATTTGGTTGGGTATCTTACATGCAAAATTTTACATCTCGTTATAACAGTATATATTTTTCTCGTATGTTTCTGATAATTCTATATAGATATATCTATAGATGTAAATCTATTGGAAAGAATGTATCTAATGAACATGTAATGGTACATAATATACATCCTGTGAATATTTAACGGACACCAACTGATACATTAGTACGAGATCATGCTTAGTTCCTTTAATAGATACAGTATTCCATTTTGTGATTGTACAGAAGACACGATGACCACTTTTAGTATAAATAATTTTGATCTGTTTTGGTTAAAATATTCCATATAGCCATGGCTTAAAAATGATAGTGGATACTTTGGAAATTCCGGGAGAATTGTTCTCAGTCTAATACATTCGATTAGATCTAACACTTGGAAGAGGTGTGCTTCATTCAAGTGAAGTCTTGTATAAACTTTGCAAGATGTGTATTATTGTATAGCTCCAGATGTGTATGAATATTCAGTATGTCTATTCTTTGCTTTAAATAAGAGAAACTGCCTATTGTTGAGGAATTGTTCAAAACGTTAATTTATAGTGGTAATAAATGTCTTGATATAATTTCATATGTAATATTTGATAAGGTTTTCCAAATGGGAATAACAAGGATGTAAAATACGGAATATAGTACAATGCAAATTATTAAGTATTCGGGCAGCTTCGACTAACACGTCATTTTTAAGATCCATCAACATATATGATAGGTAGATTTGAAAAACAGATACTTTTAAAGTCGTAAATTGTTATGCACAATCCCACTTATACTCCAGTACATTCGATTCATTGTTGTGTACTAGATTCACTTATTTTATGATTAGTTTGAGTTTATGATAATTGAGGAAAGTCTGTCACCCTAAACATGCATACATGGTTTATATTGTAAAGTCAAAGGTTTATTTGAATGGTTCGCTGTACTATGAAGTATCGTTACACCACTATTGGTTTTATCCACCATCTTTTCACTTAAATTGTACCAAATTATATTGTAGAAAGAAATACTGAAATTAAGCGTCTTACTTTATCAAGAATACATATAAAATGATATCCCCAATATAAATGTATCTGTTGACTGATCGTTGATAAGTTAGTGGATGCATTTCCTTTTCAAATAACGCATTTTACAGACGATTTGTTCCAGAAAAATCTGATGCATGACACGATATGTTGCATAATTAGTTCAGATATAACCCCGACTGCGTTTCAAAGCAATTTATTGAATGAGAGCCAAAAAACTATAAGAATTTACAATGTAAATTTCAATAGTACAAGGAAAAATGAATAGCAAAGAACGTCACACATGTATATATGCACATTCCAAAGTATTTACATACACAAAACCAGTGTTTTGATATCATTGTTTGAGTGTGACGGTAGCTTATATTTTAGAATTGTAGATTCTATTATGAATCCCAATGTACTTCTTTGGGTTTATTGTTTGTGAACGAAATCTAAAACTTCCAAAATGTTTACTTAGAATGCCAGTTCAGTTATAATATCAAGTCATAAACAAACAATAAATTTGAAAAGAATGTTTGCATTAAACAGTATAATGACATTGTATAATTTACTCATCTATGGTTAATATACTGGAAATTTGTTTTTAAACATTTCAAATCACTGAAAGCATTCTATTACATTTTAATTCAAATCAACAGATGATTCGTTTTAATCGTGAAATGTTTATATATTTCCTCTGTAAATGCTATACATGGTGATCATATTAAGACATATCTAATATTACATTATGATAGTACATGTCTTTAAACACAAAATAGAAAACAGAAGACATCTGACAAAGCTGTATGACAAAAATCACCAAGGACCTGCACACAAAAAATGACAACAGAGTGGTTTAAATATAATTAAACTTTCACAAAAAGACTTACTTTTGTCCTTGGAGAAAAGGAGATGCTTCCGTAAGGGAGGGAAAAGCCTATAGATAATCATACGAAACATTCGGTTTCCCTTCACCAATGTCCTAATTATCTTCCTACAAGTGAGTGAATGACACTTTGTCGGCCATATGCACATAAGTGATACGTTCTAAATGGTTCACATCGATGTGTAATATTAACACACTTCGATAGTAAAACACTATTGTTATGTTATCAATTATCGCTTTATTCAAATATCCGGATTCCCAAAATGCACTGAATGCAATATCTATGTTCCTGGTTAACGCTCTGAGACTTGGGGCACCAGACGGTCTGTATTGGTCGCACATAACTTTATAATTGAAGTAGATGACTTATTTTCCATTTTCCTGGTGATAGTGCAGATTCAACACAGTTTGTGGCAAAGTTGCAGAATACTGGCAAATACCATTTGTGCCGTTAAGGTACAAGGCGAGCAAAATCAATCAACTAATAATATCTCCACTTCATTGAGTCGAACGAAGTCACACGAATGTCTAGCACAAGGAATGAATAAAATTGCATATAATAACGCTAGACTGCACAGCTCTGCACGATATCGCGAATCGAAGATGGCTCTCCTCCTTCAATCATTTTATACAAACATCGGTGTAGTTTATTTGGCAGGCCGGAAACTGAGCATTGTTTTTACGTAAAGGTCATAGAGAATCATAAATATTCAGGGAATATTTAGCGATGCATTATCGATATTGATGTGGATAACGAGTGGATGTTATGTGTTTTCCTGTAGGAGCTGGAGGTTAGGCTTTTTATAGAGGCTAACGAATAACACATTTATAATGTGAGAGGGTTGCAGTTTTCTTCATGAAATTATCTTTCTCATCGATAACGACAGCAATATATACTTAATTATATCATACTTAATATCAATTATAGAACATCACTGTGCTGTTTTGAAAGGAAAATTGTATGTATAACATCTGTGATATGATCTATCTTATAGTGCTTCAAATGACAATACCATCTTTAAATTTGTTTCTAAATCCCATGAGCAGTCGTTGCATATTTTACTTTCATCTCATACAATGCATCTTAGCAATCGATGTTATCTTTTAAAATAATAATAAAAAACTAGTATATGAATTCATAGTCGAGGAATGTTCTTATGATGCTTTACTATGAATTAGCGTCGTGAAGTGGCAGTGCTATCTTGAAAATTATACCGGGTGATAATTCAAAACACAAAATTACTAAGTAAGTAAACCATACAGACTTATAGACTTGTATAATTCATACAGACTTTTTAAACAGGGTCTGTATAGCGTGTTCGTATTTCAATGTATAGTTATAAAATAAATAGGTTTATATGTTCTATATCTATTGTATAAGTCTCTCAAATAATGACGAGTGCCACTCAAGAGCCGTTATTGTTTTGAACCTTGATAACAACCCAATGATGTTCTGAAAGAATGAAGTTGTCTGTACTATAAACATCGATTTCTGGCGTCATGATGCCATTATGACGTTATAGCGTCACTGTCACTATATAGCTAAACAGTTAAGAATTTATTACGAACCTGCTTCCATTTCTGAATCCATAATCAAACCATATCTTGTAGATTATTCATCAAGAATAAATTAATTCCGAGAACGCTGAACATGTTGATACAAAAGTATAAATAATTACGAAACTAAGGAAATCTAACAAATTCGCAAATTAACATCTGGTCAAGCTTGCATTAATGTTTTAGATTTCTGTACAAAAAGTCTACAAATCATTTTTAAAAAGAAACGGCTAAAGACGGTATTGTCGGATGGCTAAGTAAATTCGAAACAAAGTCAAGGTAAAAGTTCTATCACTACTAATTGTCAAGTTTCTTAAAAGTACTTTACAGTCCAAGGTCAAGGTCACAAGTTCCGGTCATATGGCACCTTTGTGTGAAGTATTTTGTTTATACTTTTCTTAGTTGCCGAGATTTTGCTTCAAACAAACTTTAATCAAAATGTTGACGGATAGAGAGATGGAATTACAGACCGACAGGCGGACAAAGCCAATCCAAAAATTTGTCTCAGGGTTACAGAAACCATATACGTAGAAAGTTAAAGACAAAAATTCAACATTCAAATCGCTTTTGAAATTCTGAAAAAAAAAATACTATTCAGCAATACGTGTCTACCCTAACCCCAATGTGGACAGTATTCTTATTTACAACTAAAGAGAATCAAGTCCTGTTGACTTCATCTCATCCGGTATAAAAATAATAGTTAAACAACTTCGAGAGTGTGACACTGAGATCATGTCAAAGCCGTATGTCTTGAATAGGTCCTTAACAGACTTATATAGACTATTTCTTCGCCATCGCACTGATGGACAGAAGATTCTATGATATCTTTGTCTATACCTATTCAGGGGAAATAAGTTGTTGAACATTATCATCTATGACTGTTAATGAAAACTAATACAGACTTGAGATCTTTGCTCGCTTTCAGACGGGAAAAGGTTCGGCTAATGTTATAGGTTATACATATCTAATTTAAAACAATTAAGCATTTTCATTTGAAGCATGAAAGCATCAAATATTTCAGGAGACGTTTTATATGTCTACTAATATTGAGAGCAATGCCTAAAACACAGATTCGCAATATTCTAACGGCATTAAACATTTCTCATTGTATAGAATCCAATAACATTATTGAGATATTTGTTACCAGACTTTTCACATCATTTGTGTCATTTGTGAAGTAAGTGGAGAGGAGCTTGCAGTATAAAGTTATCATCAAATCGTAATATTTTTCATTATGCAATGATATAAATCTAGTGTTTGTATACCTCAGTCTGTTGGGTATATATATATAATGGTAGACATTTTACTGACGTCATCCGCCGATAACTGTAATTAAAACAATCACATGGGCTATACTAGTGTTATACATCTTACTGTCACGAAAGTACAAAATACAAATATAACTGGTTTTATTTTACTAACAACATCATGCCACGGTGGCCATTCTTTGTAACTTTTTTGCCCAGGATGAGGTAGGTGTCTCATTTGTGACACATGAAACTCCCTTATTTTAAAGAGAGAAATTTGATGATATCTTAACTTACAGCTACAAATTGTAAATGACGAAATTCAATATTTAGAAGGAAAATGGAAAGGACCTATAAATAACTGCATTGACGATATTATACGTTGTGTCCCAAAGACGTATCCACAATTTATGGAAATGATTATTGCCTTGTCTAGAGTATCGACTTGCTGCCCTAGGCTTTGGTAGAATTTTCAAACAAATTGACTTCATACCTATATGGAGTGATAAGAAGAATATTTAACAACACTCAGATCACAGTTTAGGTATAGACATTCTTAAAGAGACTACCATTGAATTTCATTATGACTTAATCTACACATACGGTTACTATTTTTTTTTTACAATTGACAGTCTTTATGCTGGTATTTTAATAATGTATTAATTTTCCTGGTATTCCATGCTAAAATTTATTTTGCATTTAATGTCTTCTCAAATATGAATAGAAGGAAACACACAGGAAATCGATATATACCCTTATGTTTAATGTGCAAGAAGTATGTTTTGTGTGTTGTTATCATTAAATATAGGGTATTCCCACAGGGATCTAATTTTTGAAGTAAGTTTTATTCAGTCATGTTAATCTTTTATTCACATACATGTTCAGCAGACAATATATGTTTGTCGACTTCACTTATATGCTTTTTGTCTGTGCAAAACATACACATTACGTTGTTTGCATGGTATGAATGTCATGTTTAACAACTGGTATTTTAACTATGCTCTACCAGCCACCGAACAGCAAAATTTGTTAGTTACAGCACAGCCTTCCCTTGTGATATCAGGAGTATATACTGAATCAGCTTTGTTAAAATAGAACAGTTTTATTATTCTATCAATAGATACATAATTCCAGAACATGTGTTTACTGCTATGATAGTACGAGATTAAATATATACAGTAGTGTCGAAAACTTTTATAAGAAATGGTGGTACGAAAGGAACATTTAGACTCCTTGTGTCTCTCCAATGATCTGGAAAATGAAGGTATCTGAAGAACAAACTAATCACCAAATTGACCTTAAAGTAAGAGCTAGAAAACTCTTCTAAGGACATATCCATGCCTACGGGAGATACTTCTTAATTTTAGAATTATCTTTCTACTGTAAATTTGAAGTATATACGAGTATTTGGTGTCACCTTAAAGCAGAAAACTGGGCTGCGGACACCTTTGGAGATATTTATTGTCAATGATTATATTATTGAAATGTCATTGCGCAGACTCGATGTTCAATGTTTTGTGCAAAACATTACTAACGAATAAGACAGAAGACATCTCAACAACTTGTATGAAACACATCAATGACATGTCTTGAAAACATGATTGTAATCAAATATACACAGAGAACATTACAAAAATAGTCGATTGTATTCAGTTACAATACCGAATCAAATACAGAATTCCTCCCTCTCTTTTCAGTCGATTGTTAATATAAACCCATCTATCCATCCATCCATCCATTTTTTATATAAATGAATTTTAATACTTTTTCATTTCCTACGTCGAGTAATATGGTGCTAAATGTGTAACGTTGACCTTAAAGTCGGAGGCGTGCCCTATCTTTATTGCAAACCATTCGGCTGTAGTCAGAAGTAATATAAAAGATATCAGAAATGAATAAAACGGAATTGCTTTCTATAATGATACAGGTTTAACAACAGCATATTAATATCATTGAGACGGATTCTAAAAGTTTCAATACTTAAGATACGTACAATGTATTTACAGACAGTAAATTTTAACGTTTACGGTCGTTATAAAGACCTTATTTGCTCAGTTGATAGATCGTTGGCCATCATGACATATACGGCTTGTGACTACGGTTGTGCCGTCTCCTTCTCCTGTGACTGCGAATAATACTAATCCACATATACTTATGGCATCACGCCGGGTGTGACCGGTAGACAGGGGATGCTTACTCCACCGTGACACCTGCTCCCACCTCTGCTTTAACAGGGGTTCGTGATTGATTGTGTTATATTTATATATACATGTACTGTCATGTTATGTGGATCTCGAGTTGTGGAATTCGAATCGGTATCTGATTTTTAATCAGTACAATGCATTTTGTATGCAATTTATCCGAATAAGATAACAACTTTTCCATACAATTATAAATTATCACATAGTAATATGAAAATTGTGTATATTCAATAAAATGTACTTTTTAAATATAAATAAAAATATAAATGTAAATATAAATGTCGCATTTATCATATATATAAATATTATTTAAGCATTAGAAAATTCCACGAACATTAATTTTTTTATTAAAACATCATCACCATTACACATTGTGATAACTATTATGTTAGTTTTATTTTCAACAAGGGATGTATCATAAGTAGCGTAAACAGCCAACAGAATCAGCTTCATCAAATAATTATGATAGTGTTTGAAATTGAATCTTTGTGTGAAAAGTCAGCACAAAAACTTGGTATTTACATGTCTGCGAATATTATCGTTAGAGAAATGTCTACACGAATTGATTCATGCGCAGAAATCCGTAATCGAATTCAATGTATGCCAGTCAGGGAGGCAAATCAAATCTGGAGAATTCAATTTGGAACCAAATTGATTTCCCGATTCTCTTGACACAAGGCATCAAACATTTATCAACAAATAAAAGGTTACTTCATGATTACTCAAAAAACAACTGCATCGACCTCCTATTGATCGTGCATTTAACGTGCATGACACTATCGAGACAGCCGACTTAGCAGAATTTCATGGAATAAAATATTACAAGTGTCTACAAGTGGCATACGTGTTCTTAGTAACTGATGGTTACATGAGTGTGGTGGTCCCCAAATCACTGTGAATGAAATGGCATGTGGATTTAATCCAGGATACGTTAGTGTTTAAAAATACGGATGACATCAGCCAAGATTTCTTGCCAGTAGCCTCCCTCCTAGAATTTATTTGTTCCAGGAAATTGAGAATTATAACCAATTAAATAAACATTTATACATCACATCTTGAGCAACAAGTAACTTTTACTAAAATAGCAATGTCTCATAATGTCTAGAAATCTTACAGAAGTAAATGACATATACTAACGAGGAAAGGTTTATAAACCTCTACAAAATCAGCGGAATATTCGAAAGAATGGTGCTGATTTAAAACGACTTAGTCAAAGCAAGAATACCAGTAAAACAATACCATTGGTGTGGTTATTCAGAACAAGGATTTTACATTCCAACGAAGCCTGTGCGGCTCAGTAGAGGAGGTGTTCTACTCGTGACCGAAAAATCTCCCGCCCTGGGCACACCAGTGTCCTGTCTGTCGGATGAGACAGTAATATCCGATGTCGCATGTCACGGTAGGCGTGGCATATAAAAGAAATTCACTGCTTCGGGTGGATCCGTTGCAAAGGTATAAATGTCAATGCAATACATCAGGCAGATACCGTCACCATATACGTGAAATGATCGTGGAGAGACATAAAACCATAATCAATAAATCAATCGAACGCAAACGTTGCTCTATAAAAGGAAATTCGTTTTAAAATGGTATGATTTATCGTTCATACACAGGGAAATTGGCATCAGGTGGTCAAATGCAATAAGTCCTAAACTGTGTCTACAGATCTATATTTAACTATGTTTGGGACAGGGTTTAAAATCTGCCATTGATAAGATGAAAATAACAATTTATGCAACTGAATATGGATGAATTTTAATAAAATGCAAGGAATTATATTACGATTAACTTTTTTCATATCTTGAGTTACTTTAAAGATTACGGAATGGATATTGTTATATTTTAATTTTATCATTTGACCACAAGCATCACTGAAGAGACATAAGTTGTCGAAATGCGCATATGGTGCACTTAATTATAAGGTATTTATTTTCTATATTTATTATAACCACTAGGCCGATGTCACTACTGGTGGACTGATAGGTCCCGAGGGCATCATAAGCCTAGTTTTCAGTGCATTTGTACTGACATGAGATACATACTTCAAATTTTCAGTCATCAAATTAAGTAAATCACTCAAAAACTAAGGAGTATTCCCTCATGCATAGCTTTGTCCTTAGATAGATTCTTTGGTTCACTTTTCGGTCAGTTTGGTTTCAACACTGCTCTTCAAATATTTATATATTTTGAGAATTCCAATCATTTGGCCACGAGCATCACTGAAGAGACTTAAGTTGTCGAAATGCGCATATGGTGCACTAAATTATAAGGTATATATTTTCTATGTTTAATATGAGTTAGATAAAATATCTGGATTTGTTCACGTTTCAAAGTTAATCTTTTCGATTTTGGGAAACGATTCTGAAAAATTGGTATTTCTAAATTCTTTCAGTTATCTTCGGTCTTAATGTTAGTACCCGTTATTATTTCACTTTATGAATTCTGTTTGAATATGTGTCGATTACGCTTACTGTTATAACAATATTGTCCTTTGAACTTTCAACAATTGTTGTCATTTATGCCCGTGACATTGACTCAGTCCTAATTTGTCACAATTAATTTGTTTAATTATATTTTGTAACCATTATTTAACAATTTTTTTTTCATGTCCATTATTGTACATTGTTGTTACTGTCATAGTGACATTTTTCATGTCCATTATGTTACGTTGTTATCATTGACATTGAGTTCTTATCAGTTGGATTGACATAAACATTTCTAGATTGATTTAAGTTGCGAGAGTTGAAGTTTAATCAAGCATACCCTCACTTTACATTGATTGATTCATTAATAAAGTTCGAAGTTTGACACGGGATTTTCTCTTTTTTAACGACATCAATTGAGTGACGTTTGTCGCTTCAATTGACTGTCAGAAGTCCGTACTACAGCTGTATTAGAATCGAATATTCTGTGGACGTCTTTTGTGCTAATGCTTAGTCTGTTGTGCTTATCTGCTTGATTTTCTCATACAGCTCAGTCAGATTTCGTCATGCCTTTCTGTTAATGGGACATCTTTCGATTAGCCGTACATCAGACAACGCCACTTTTGTAGAAATTTTCATTATTGCTATAATACTTGGAATGTGACGTTACTATATATGACGCAAATCTGAGCGGCAAAACTTCATTTGCCCGGCATCAAAATCGCAATAAAGGACTGTGCTTGTAAATTATCTGATACTGCTTGTTCTTTATGTGAGTTTCTTTGGTCAATTTGATGTTTTAAGTTATTAGTGTTTAATAGATTCAGTTGCCATGAATTAATTTATAAAGTTAGGACGGGTTCATTTCGAAGAAGAAATCGTCTATTGCCGCTATTTTCTTAAGATGTTAACCTGATAGTATCTTTCTTCAAAAATACGCAGATATGTCGTACATTCATTTACGCATCAACTTTTCGTTGAGAAACTTTTGTGGAAATTGTGTAATTACAGAAAATCGAAATACTCATTAATTCAGAAGCTCATGGGAACTTCATGGAATTTTTCGAATGACATACTCATCTGTATATATTACTTAAAGTTGGGGTGATTTATAATAGGAAAATACTACTTCAATGACAGATTCTATGTCATTCGCTTTGGATGAATTTTCTTATAGGGAACTTCTTTTGAGTATCTTATATTTTCTGGTTTCCGGTTTAAATAGTCCTTAATACAGTCTTCATGCATTCTATTTTAACCTAGAACGTTTTGACTTAGTTGGTTAACTTGATGATATTTTGGTATTCGATAACCACCTGAAATTCAACAAAACAAAGCCAATACTTCTCATGTGGAAACATAGATATGAAAAGAAAAGAAAGGAAAAAAAATTCAAATCACTTTCAAACTTCTGACCTAGGGGTATAGATATAATACATTTCGAACACGTTTTGGTAAATTTTACAGATCTTATTCAGACATTTCATCTAATATCGAAAATGTGACTTCTCAACAATATGTATATAGTGGAATTCTCATCCCAATACATACGGTGATCTAGTGTGCAAACTATGGAGCGTCAAAGGTTCCGATTTCCTATCATCAGGTTCTAATATAATCAAAAGCCTTCGACTGTAGACCCGTTAACCACACCATTAACCGCTCTAAGTCGGTATCTTAGCTGCAGCACGATCTAATATTATTGTAGTGTCATTTTCTGTGTTTATTTAACTATTATTGTGTTTAATGTGCATGTCCTTGTTAATTTGTGACATATATCTTGGTTAGATGTCTTCTGTCTCCTTTTTTACAACCATCATTTAATAGTCAAATACATAAATTATGGTTGTTTTTTTTTCTTTCTGTATTGTATAACGTAGTTGTTATTGCCAAAATGTTATTGTAATTATAAATGCGGAAAGTGAAGACAGAAGTTGACAAGTGTGAAAGCTATTTTTAGATGAAGTCAGCTATCAATGACGTTTTATTCCGCTGATTACTTTATGCTCATTTGAATAATTCAGGATATGATATAGTTCTATAATCTACTAGCTAGTCCTACTAGACTAATTTTGGCAACATCTTCTCCCAAAATAAGCAAACGACCGATATTTGTAAAATATCCCCGTCTACATTACTTACGCACACGCGCACACGATTTAAAATTGTATCGTCTGGGCTTTTTTTTTTCAAAAGATACCTATCAAAGGCAAGGCTATCATTTTTAAAGGTTAATCAGCATTCCCTAGCTTTCTTGACACTAATTTAAGCATGTAGTGAATAAATCGCTGTAACAGTAACATAACTTTATGACTCCCAGTGTTGAAGCATAGACTATTCCCCCAGATAAACCGACCCAGTACAGATCTTCCCCATCTAAAGTGGATATTCTATCCGTACGGTTTTCCCCCTTCTGATTTTCAGCATAGACTTTTCCCCCTAGGCGGATAAACCGACCTGGGTTCATCCCCTCTCCCCTATTGATTCCGGATTCTAGTCAAATCGGAAAGCTATTACCGTAATTAAGTCTTGATTTTACGTCCTTTTGAAATTGAAATACAATTACCTACCAGCTGGCCATGGAGGAAAATAAACAACCATGTATACAAAACTAAGTCCCTTTTTCATCATTCTTAATGGTGTAGACTATATCAAATACACAGCAAGAAGTAAAAATAAGATATATATGTATGATTATTGAGCATTTTCATTGGAATAATTTCATTACCATTACGTCAATATGCCATTCCATATTTTAGATCACATTTAGAATAGAAAAGATTTGGTAGTGAGAAAAAAAGTTTCAATCCCTAAAATGGTTTTCCTTTGGTTGTTTTCATGGTTTTGGGGTTCAAAATCTTGTGGCACAAGGACACAGAACAAACAAAAAACAAACCCCACCCCCACCCCGAAGAAACCCCCCAAAACAAAAAAAAAATAATAACACCCACCCACCTCCCTCTTCCAACCCCCCCCCCCCACAAAACAAAACAAAACAAAAAAAAAAAAAAAAACAAACAAACAAACAAACAAGAGGGACTACTATTCCAATGTATCAGGGGCGGTGATTGGATGAAATTAATTTATCAGTCTATAAATAAATATTGATTCTGCTATAAAATCATGATTTTTTTCTCATTTCGTAAAATGTAGTAAAAATTTTATTACTTAGAAAGTGGTTGTTGTTTATATTCAATTTTGGCAAATTTTTGGGAGTGGCCCCTATCAAGCATGATTTTCTTGAAATTAAGGTGGATAATCTATGGTAAGCTGTTAAAATTCTGATAGAGGATCGTGCTGGACGTTAGGTAATTTAACATGGGACTCTATGGGAAATGGAATTACTGTGCTTCGCCCTCTTATCACAAGGATTCCTCAAGTGAAAAATGGAAGCTCCATCACATAGCATTCAAAATTATGTGTAAGGTATAAGTTTTTGTAGACAAACAGACAGACAAACTAACAGACAGGACAAAAACTACTGGTGCATAATACTGACGGCTACGTGTATGTGAGAGAGGTTTGTATGTAAACATATGTAGGTATGCAGCATCGTGTGATCCTTATACAAATACTGAAAAGAGCCTCCCAAGATAAAAATACCTTCTCGTCAGTGATACTTCTCTCAAAACTTTTAAGGACCTATTGCTTCCTTTCCCCGATAATTTTTGCATATTACGTCCACTCTCAAGATCCAATAATTTGTTAAAGGAATTTTGAATGTCACTTCATATAATTTCCACTCAGGAAATTAAAAATGCAATTTTTGGCACTTCTAAAATGTAATTTGACCAAAATTTTGTTTTTATATCTGCATTTGCTCGACACGTAGGTGATAATGTGTCCTAATGGGGAATCAATTCATAATTTGATTCTCACCTAGGACAAGCTAGAGTAATTTGCAAAATAAACCGCATGTCCTTATCCAAGGAAATCGGATTTTTCAAAAATTTTACTTCAAACTGGCAATATGCCGATATCCAATGAGATTTTGTCAAATAAACACGGTGACGCATTATGCAAATTTAGTTTCATTCCATTGTTGTAATATTCGAACCAAACCGGATTTTATCTCTAAAGGCGGAAAAGCATACTGATCTCAGGGGCGGGGGTTTAAACTATACTGGGTCGTTTTATCCGTGGGGGATAATCTCTGCTGGGTCGGTTATTCCGTGGAGGAAGATTTATACTGGGTCGGTTTTTCCGGGGGGAATTTCTATACTGGGTCGGTTTATCCTCGGGAAAAGTCTATACAAGGGGGATAGTCTACGCTACAACACTGGTTGTTCCAAATTCCCTTCTTGGGGAATGTGTGGTCAAACCCATACAAAACGAATAATAGTTGTACTGAGAATCAGCAATAAATTTTACAGATCACCAATACCGTAGTCGGCAACGGTTTTATGGCAATATCTAACACTTTGATGATAAAGCAATTCTACATACTACAATGTCTTCATTCATTATTGACGTCTTTTATATGCGATAAGGAGGTCGACAATAAGATGTACGGATAACCATACAAACTTGTAAGCATGGGGAACAAGTTGATACCACAACTAATCACATTGACTATATGTATTGATGAATAATGATCATTTGGTTTGAGAAAAATCTCAGTACAGAAATTATAATATGACGTTTATTATTATCTTTTTAAATTAAATCATAAACAACTACATGTATGTACCGGATGTGTCTTCCACAGTGATCCAGAAAGAAGGACCTGTCACTTCAGCTACTACCGCAATTGTAGTGTACAATCAAAACATCTTGAGTGGATTAACAACATCCATTGAGACTTACTAATTGTAATGACAAACGATGGATAAATAGTCTAGTGTATAGACTGGTATCGTCACTTATGTGACGGATAATTAATAAAGACAGCTTGTGGGGCTATTTTGTCCTAACGACTTAGGTATCTAATGAGTTTTATGACAACGGGTTCTAGTAACATCGGGAGTGTAGAGAGGTTCATTTAGAAGTTAATATCAGTGTGTGTGTTTTAGTTATCAGTAGAGCATCATAAAATTTCTTTGAAGAGTTTACAACATATTCCCAAAATTCTTTTGATCGTCTTTCATTGTTTCATGTTGTATTATTTATGAAAAATAATGAAATCTACAAAATCAATACTGCTGACACTATGGTAATAAATGTTGTCAAATGCCTTAAAAAGTACCATGGTTTTCCTGACTGATCAGTCAATTTATTGCCATGTCAACTCAACGTTCAAAGTCGGAGCAGTGATTGAACTCATAATTTTGTTGACGTTATCTATGTAATTTTACTCATGTTCCATTATTTTGATTGACCTGTATTGACTCTCCCTTTAATCGATATACTGTTATAGCAAATGTGGATATATGTATTGCTTAGGAAATAAAAAAGTTGTCGAAATTTCGAAGAGAGAGAGATAGATAGAGAGAGAGAGAGAGAGAGAGATTTTCATGAAATAGAAAAAATATAACACCTTGGTAATTGGTGATGATCAGATTTACATGGAATGGCAGCGTAATTGTCTTCATTTGCAGGTAAATCAAAGGGGTATAAATCAAATAAATATGCTAATAAGATATGATATATTAGTTCATTTGTACAAATTCGTCGGAATGAACAGCATTGATGTAACCACATAATATTATGTTTTTAGTAAATTGATGAATAATCCGGAAACTGTCACGCTGAGTTTGTCTTATACCCTTTCATCTCAGACATAGATCATGATACATTGTCAGTAATGTCCGAAGAGCCTTCAACTGGAATTTTGCAAATTATGATCAACAATAAATTTCAATATTTAATATTGACACACAAGCAATAGGCGCAGTAATAATGTATCAAAACTTTCAAACATGTATAAGTAGCTGTTATTGTAAAAAAGAATATTGTTAATGTAAATATGAATATTTAAGAAAAAAAAAAACATGTATAAATGTAATTCACCATATAAGCATTGGGACAACTAATGCCGTTTTAGTTATTCTCAAGGTTGAGATTGTGGAAGTCAGTAATATCCAGAGATGTTGAAATTATTCTGATCCTGTCAGACATTTGGACTGACAGATTTATAAAGTCTGTCAGTCCGGAAAGAATTCTGTTAGTCCAAACAAAATTGTATGACAATCTTGTCATTGCTTGTAAATTAAAAACTGTCATTTTATCATTTTGTTTAAGTATCGATTCACTTTAATCCAGAGATTGTTGACGCACATATGTACATGGTATATATTCTTTAACATAATACACATTCTTCAGCTGATTTTTTGGATTGTTTTTTGGTTGCGTATTATACATGGGAGTAGAAATTCGTTATTTTTCATCCCTCTCACCAGGTGACCAGGCTGTGGAAGAATAAGCACCCTTGTTGTGCTAGCACACCCGTGAAACAATGTATATTTCATGATCCTTTCAATTATCTCTTATCTTTTTAAACATTTGGTTTTTAGTTCGATATCCACATATCATTAACTTTGATACCTCCGTTACGGCTAAGGTACATGTAAAGTAAGGGAAAGGTTTAAAAGTTGTCGATTTACAGAGTTATTAAGGTGTCGATTATGTCGATCATATACCATCCCGTCAGTTGTGTTTACCGATTTTATTTAGACGCATCGTTTAAATTATAATCCCTTTCGCTGGCAGCTGCTGGTTTTGATATGACAATAGAATTTGATAGTACAGATAAATGACGCAGTACCTGAATATGAGCTTTGAATGCATCAGTATTATCTAGATGTTTTACGATCTCTTTTTACTCTCCAGAAAGTTGTATCTTTTCAGTATCAAAGACCGTCAATAGATCACAGCAGGTATCAGATATTAACAAGAACACTTCACGGTCAAGTAACTTTCTCATTTACTAAAAGTTTGCTGCGAGCTTTGCTATAATATTTAAATGGACAGTCATTACGCAGGCACCATTTTATGGAAATCTTGTTCAAAATGACCATAGGTCACTAAATGTTAAAAAGAAAAAAATACTGGCCAGCCAGGCTACATATTTCCCAAGTCTCACTAAAGCCAGACGTCAAAAATCGGTATCATCGGGCGTTGATCTAGTGATTTTTAGGAATGCATATGCATGGCTGCCATGAACGCCGGTCATTTTGACGGACATTCTGTCGGTCATTATAAATTTTAGTCGGACTTGCCGGCAGGACCGACGGATTTCAACATCTCTGAATATCTGAGCAAAAATCTAATTACTAAACTGCCCAAAGATAAGAGCAACCCCCCCCCCCCCCAAAAGACCAAAAAATACCAAAAAAAACCCAAAACAAAACAAAACAAAAACAAAACCCCCAAAAAAGAAATATATTAAAGGACTCAAAAGTCCTGAGAGTCGGCTTTGCTGATTTTAAGTATGTAATCATTTTACCATTTTAGTGGCGGATTCAGGATTTCAGGAAAATGGAGGTGGGGGGGGGGCAAAATTAGGACTTTGTTGCAACTACATCGTCATTATACCTATGTACAAAATGCTAATCTAATAAAATTTGCTCTCTTCATACCATCTTACGGCAAAGAGTTTGCAATTTCTTGTATCCGAAATGAACGTGCAATCGACAACTTCATGGCAACAAGTCTTACTGCATTGTTGTCACGAGTCGAAGCTGAGCCAAGGAACGACATTCCTTCAAGTGGGACATTAAATAACCATCTTATTCACGATTCTCATAATGTTTTAACATCATTTATATTTAGAAACATACAACATTTACCTAAATATTTATATTGCATTTTCATTATCAGAGGAAATGCGGGAAGATCGATCTTTAAAATTGTCATATATGTGAAAAAGAACTTAAGTTCCAGAACATGTTGGGAAAAACTTTAATTGAAATATCTCGATAAAAACAAGCGATACAAGATCAAGACAAATGCTTTGTCCGGAGAATTACACAATCGAATACATCCAACGGTGTCGGTGGTAAACACATCGTAAAGTAGTCACAACTACATATTATTACGCGAAATTTGAAAACATTATTGCAACTCCTTTTTCGAGTTATTGAAACTAGTTTATGTTTAGCTTAAATTAACTGAGCTAAAGGTACACTGTGCTGATCAAGAATTTTTAAGACAACATCAGTAATTTTTGGCACTTTATTTTTCAGCGGCGTAGTAAGCTCTATATCGGTAGTGAGAGTTATAACCCCTGAAAAGAAAGTGATTGCAATGAGTGCGGCTTCACCGAGGCCGACTCAAAAACCACACACACAACACATCCTTTGCAGGGGAGGGGACGAGATATACCCTATTTTTTGGACTGGTTTAAAATAATTTACCTCACAGTAAATTGTGAAGTATATATACTGGTCTGTAAGGTAGTGACTTGTAATTCGAAAGTGATATTATCCAATCTCCATACACCATACAACATTACAATACTGTTTTTTGCCCCGCAACTGCGGCAGTTTTTAAGTGGTAAGTATAGATTCATGCATTGTAACGAAAAACGACTGGTATTGTATGCAAACAGGTCTTTGTTGCAACTACATCGTCATTATACCTATGTACAAAATGCTAATAAAATTTGCTCTCTTCATACCATCTTACGGCAAAGAGTTTGCAATTGCTTGTATCCGAAATGAACGTGCAATCGACAGCTTCATGGCAACAAGTTTTACTGCATTGTTGTCACGAGTCGAAGCTGAGCCAAGGAACGACATTCCTTCAAGTGGGACATTAAATAACCATCTTATTCACGATTCTCATAATGTTTTAACATCATTTATATTTAGAAACATACAACATTTACCTAAATATTTATATTGCATTTTCATTATCAGAGGAAATGCGGGAAGATCGATCTTTAAAATTGTCATATATGTGAAAAAGAACTAAAGTTCCAGAACATGTTGGGAAAAACTTTAATTGAAATATCTCGATAAAAACAAGCGATACAAGATCAAGACAAATGCTTTGTCCGGAGAATTACACAATCGAATACATCCAACGGTGTCGGTGGTAAACACATCGTAAAGTAGTCACAACTACATATTATTACGCGAAATTTGAAAACATTATTGCAACTCCTTTTTCGAGTTATTGAAACTAGTTTATGTTTAGCTTAAATTAACTGAGCTAAAGGTACACTGTGCTGATCAAGAATTTTTAAGACAACATCAGTAATTTTTCGGCACTTTATTTTTCAGCGGCGTAGTAAGCTCTATATCGGTAGTGAAAGTTATAACCCCTGAAAAGAAAGTGATTGCAATGAGTGCGGCTTCACCGAGGCCGACTCAAAAACCACACACACAGCACATCCTTTGCAGGGGAGGGGACGAGATATACCCTATTTTTTGGACTGGTTTAAAATAATTTACCTCACAGTAAATTGTGAAGTATATATACTGGTCTGTAAGGTAGTGACTTGTAATTCGAAAGTGATATTATCCAATCTCCATACACCATACAACATTACAATACTGTTTTTTGCCCCGCAACTGCGGCAGTTTTTAAGTGGTAAGTATAGATTCATGCATTGTAACGAAAAACGACTGGTATTGTATGCAAACAGGGGACGCTTACTCCTCTTCGGCACCTGGTCTCGCCTCAATGAATTGGGATTTGTATTTGTCCGAATATGACATTGTGCATGATATTGTCCTTTTATTTCATGGACATTTAGATGTGGTTAACCTTCTTCGTTGTTTACTTTAGTGAACCATACGCACATTTCGACATTTCTTTTGCGTGATGCTCAAGGTCTAGACTGTGGAAATCCAATACGGAAAATTTTGGACTAATCATTAAGTTGACCTAAAATAATAGCTATAGAACCAGACTGATGACAGTGCTTTGCAAGAGGATGTAACATCTTTTAAAATTTTAGTAATAGTTTACAAATTTTGTCACTGAGAATAGGAAGTATACATTTCGGGTCAGTATAGAGGCACTGAGTACAGTGGCACTAAGTACAGAAGCACTGAGTACAGAGGCACTGAGTAGAGAGGCACTGAGTACAGATTTTCTTGTCCGTGATATGATTTAGATTGTGTAGCTCTTATATAACGTTTCTTTTTTAAAGTTCAATACCCGACATAATTCATTGTATACTTTTACATACAATGATCTCATAATAATTATAACTACCTGGTACTGCTCGCCTAATACCAAAATCAAAATTACATTGAATATCTAACTTTATCATGCTTAAGCTAATAGTGAAAAAAAATCTAAATTTCTTGTGTATGTGAAAAAGTTCTGCGATTTGACAAGTTGTGCATACACTCAACTGAACTCATATTATTTGTTAAAGAAAATTTCTGACAAAAATGAATGTCATCTGATGCATGGTGTGTAGTTATATTAAGTTTTACGTAGCAACAATCTAAATAGACAAACAATCGGACCTTTCGTTTGTAATTGTATAAAAGCGCCAAAAAGGGGAGGGGGGGGGGGGTGTTATGCATTTTAATTGTAATAAGAGCACTAATTTAAAGTGACTGAAAATCAGACAAATTTTCGGTCGAAAAACGTATTTTAACTATTAGAAATAGAACTCTCATTAACTACATACTATATATAAAAAACTTTCCATTATTCATCATTTATCTAGCAGAAATCGTGAGATGTATTGTTTACAGAGTCTATTGTGTCTACAGTCGACAATTATTGCCACGTGATCATGTTCATTACACACGTAAATATAGACAACGATGGGAAGACACACCAGAGCTTTGTATACAAACAGATGCTCTGCAGTGTGTATTGATCGTGTGAAAAACGGGATAAGGAAACCCGCGTTATTCCCCTTAACGAACCTCTTCGTAATTTTTACCAACAGATATCATGGTAGTTATTTTCGGATTTCAAATGGGAATAACTTGATCAGAAAAAAGGGGGAAACACAGTTATGTTGATAATCCATGATAATGTGGGCTGTGAAGTATGAAGAAATTTCAATACCAAGCATAGTTACTCATAAGTCCCTCTGCAATCCAGCTCTAAAGACCAGTTGTACTAAGAATTATTTATCTAAACAGATAAATGAATGAGAATGAAAAGTTAAATATAAATATTTATGTAATGGGTCTGAAAGTTTTCCAGGGTCTATAATGTAAACACGAAAAACACGAAAGAAACTATTCTATATCACTGATAAAGTAACTTCATACCACGGTGAGTATTTACGGGCTTCGGAAATTTAGCGGTAAGAGGAAGTACTCAGAAGTAGAATTATGTGTTTCTGACAAGGGGGTGTAACTTTCAATGATTTTGGGTACGGACGTGTGGCTGGAGTCGCTGGCACCCTACCTCATTCATATATTGAGCGAAGTGTAAAACATACCCATTCATATACTGACCATAGGCTTGCAATCAGTTTCTGTATTCCAGATTCTAGTGCACAAATATATTCTCTTGCAGTCTCCACCTGCGTCTTACGTATTCATATATTTTGTGATTTGAAAGATACTCATTGATACATATTTGAAGGGAAAATGATACCCATTAATATATTGTGTGGCCTTAAAATTATACCCCATTCCAGCCGCACGTCTGTATATATCTTAATATAGGAAGTTAACCCCCCGGCGTGGTTTCTGACACTGCCTTGAATAATGTACGGTAATTTATTTATAAGATTTTGCATGCTCATAACATTTTATATCTAATCTTCGAGTTTTGCATGCTCATAACACCACGTATTCATAAGACCACAATGATGAAATAAATCGTGTGTGTAGTGTTTGTTGCTTCATAAGCTACAGTATCAAAGATACATTTATAACAATGTTTTGTTGAATAAAATGTAACTTAATTATGTATGAAAGTAAATGGGAACCAGAAACATACCCATTATAATTAAAATTTGATCTGCTGTAGCACATTCGGTAGGTGCTTAGGTTATGAACGAGAGGTCTAAAGTTTAAAACGTCATCGGCAGAGACTGCTTAGGACTGATCTCCAATGGATCAGTAAACAAACAAAACAAAACACCCCCCCCCCCCCCAAAAAAAAAAAAAAAAAAAAACCGTATCAAATATGATACGAAAGATTTACTAGGTTTAATCATAATAAGAATCAGATGGCTAGGTTCTATCGCAGAGTCAGAGAGACGCTATATTTTCTTGATAGAATCTATCCCCTCTGACGAGGGCATGCTACCTTATCAATGTAACACCACTAGATCCCAGCGACTGTCTTCAGAGCAATCTATCAATACAGGAGTTGCTTATACGGCATATGCTTCCTAATGCTTTCCAATTTAGGATTTTATCAATAAGGAAAGCGCGCTATCGCGAGCCATGCTGTGTGATGATCATTTTCATTTTCTCCAAAGAAGAAGGAATTATTGAGACACGGCGAAGATTTACACTCGGTAGAAACGTATTGCATTGTAACGATAAGGGACGCTATTATAGCACAGTGAAGGAATAAATAATAAGAGATCACTGAAATATAATAATAAAATCACTAGATTAAAAGAATCAGAGTAAAAGTGATCTTTCTGCTTTCAATGATACAAGGTAACAAAACACAATTTTTAGGACAAATCCTATTACTGAATAAATAATTTGACATCAGAATATTTATGTATATATGAAAAGTTTTATTCTATTTAAACCTAACAAATGAAAGTTTTAACATTTCTTTCGACGTATTTTATTGTTAACCATGCATTATTCAGAAGCAATTAATTTTGCACAATACCAATCAAGGTCATAAGTTTAAATAATGCGCATATCTTTTAATTCTGAAGAAAGAACAGAAGACATCTGACCAAGCTGTATGAAACAAATCGCCAAGAACAAGCATGAAAAATCAATTATTCAAAGAGGAAAAGAATTTCAGACTCATGACTCTTTGATGAAAAAAATCCAGGCTGCGAATTCAGATATCTAGATTTTATTTTTAATAAACATAATATACATACCAATGTTTATTTACGCTTTATACATTGTCGATATATTATAACTTGTCAGAACCAAAATTGTATCAAACAACATTATTAGTCGCAAATCAGCCACCAAAATACACAACCAATACAATATAAGAGGGACTATACATGAGAAAGAGATACTGTATTGAGAAATATTTCATCTGCCTGTACCTATATCCTGGACTGGTGATAGCGTAGGGGACTATACATGACTGTGAAATACTGTATTAAGGTATGTTTCATCTGTCAGTATCAATGCTCTGGGCTGGTAATAGCCTTGGGGACTACACATGGCAGAGAGATACTGTATCAAGGTATGTTTCATCTGTCACTATCAATGTTCTGGGCTGGTGATATCCTTGGGGACTATACCAGACTGCGAGATACTGTATAAAGGTATGTTTCATCTGTCACTCTCAATGTTCTAGGCTGGTGATAGCCTTGGGGACTATACATGACTGTGAAATACTGTATTAAGGTATGTTTCATCTGTCAGTATCAATGTTCTGGGCTGGTGATAGCCTTGGGGACTATACATGAATGTGAAATACTGTATTAAGGTATGTTTCATCTGTCAGTATCAATGCTCTGGGCTGGTGATAGCCTTGGGGACTACACATGGCAGAGAGATACTGTATAAAGGTATGTTTCATCTGTCACTCTCAATGTTATGGGCTGGTGATAGCCTTGGGGACTATACCAGACTGTGAGATACTGTATAAAGGTATGTTTCATCTGTCACTCTCAATGTTATGGGCTGGTGATAGCCTTGGGGACTATACATGACTGTGAGATACTGTACTGAGGTGAGTTGCATCTGTCAGTACCAATCATCTGGGCTGGTAATACCCTGGGGGATTATACATGAAAAAGAGATTTTGTATTGAGATATGTTTTATCAGTCAGTGTCAATATTCTGGGCTGGGGATAGCTGTGGGAACTATATATGAGAAAGGATACTATATCAAGGTATGTGTCATCTGTCAATACCAATAATGGGGGCTGGTGATAGCCTTGGGGACAATACATGACATAGAAATACTGCATCAATGAATATAAAACATATATACCCTTTAATTTTGTGCATCGGATGCGCATTTCAACAACTGGTGTCTTTTCAGTGATGGTCGTGGGCGAATGGTTGAAATTTCCATGTTATATAAATATTTAAAGAGTAGTAGGAATGTTTAATCTGTCAGTACCAATATTCTTGGTTGTTGATACCCTCGTGGACAATCCATGACGGATATATACTGTATTGAGGTATGTTTCAACTGTGAGTACCAATATTCTAGGCTGGTGATACCCTCGTGGACAATCCATGACAGACATATACTGTATTGAGGTATGTTTCAACTGTGAGTACCAATATTCTAGGCTGGTGATACCCTCGTGGACTATACATGACAGACATATACTGTATTGAGTTATGTTTCATCTGTCAGTACCAATATTCTAGGCTGGTGATACCCTCGTGGACTGTACATGACAGACAAATACTGTATTGAGGTATGTTTCATCAGTCAGTACCAATATTCTGGGCTGGTGATTCCCTTGTGGAGAATACATGACAGATAAATACTGTATTGAAGTATGTTACATCTGTGAGTACCAACATTCTGCGCTGGTAATACCCTGGGGGACTATACATGAAAAAAGTTACTGTATTGAGTTATATTACATCTGTCAGTACTAATATTATGGGCTGGTGATAGCCTTGAGGACTATACATGAGAGAGATACTATATTGGAGTATATTTCATCTGTCTGTATCAATGTTATTGCCTGGTGATACCCTCGTGGACTATACATGACTGTGAGATACTGTATTAAGGTATGTTTCATCAGTCAGTATCAATGTTCTGGGCTGGTGATAGCCTCGGGGACTACACATCACAGAGAGATTCTGTATTGAGGTATGTTTCCTCCGTCAGTAACGATGTTCTGGGCTGGTGATACCCTTGTGGAGTATACATGACAGATAAATACTGTATTGAAGTATGCTATATCTGTCAGTACCAATATTTCGGGCTGGTATTACCCTGGGGGGACTACACATGAAAAAGAGATTCGGTATTGAGGTATATTACATCAGTCAGTACTAAAATTATGTGCTGGCGATACCCTCGTTTACTATACTTAAGGGATACTGTATTGAGGTGTATTTCATCTGGCTGTATCAATGTTATTGTCTGGTGATGCCCTTGTGAACAATACATGACAGAAATATACTGTATTGAGGTATATTTCATCTGCCTGTGCCTATATCCTGGGCTGGTAATACCCTCGGGGACTATACATGACTGTGAGATACTGCATTAAGATATGTGTCATCTGTCAATACTAATATTCTGGGCTGAGGATACCCTCGTGGACTATACATAAGAGATACTGTATTAAGATATATTTCATCTGCCTGTACCTATATCCTGGGCTGGTGATACCCTCGGGGCTATGCATGACTGTGAAATACCGTATTAAGGTATGTTTCATCTGTCAGTATCAAAGTTCTGGGCTGGTGATAGCCTTGGGGACTATACATGACAGAGATATTGTATGTGGACAGAGAGAAACTGTATTGAGATATATTTCATCTGTCTGTACCTATAGCCTGGGCTGGTGATACCCTCGGAGGCTATACATGACTGTGAGATACTGTATTAAGGTATGTTTCATCTGTCAGTATCAGTGTTCTGGGCTGGTGATAGCCGCGGGGACTATACATTACAGAGAAATACTGTATTGAGGTATGTTTCTGTCGTCAGTAACTATGTTCTGGGCTAGTGATACCCTCGTGGATTATACATGACAGAGAGATACTGTACTGAGGTACGTGGCATCTGTCAGTAACAATATTTTAGGCTGGTAATACCCTGCGGGACTACACATGAAAAAGATATTCTGTATTGAGGTATGTTTCATCAGTGAGAACCAATATTCTGGGCTAGGGATAGCCTTGGGGACTATACTTGACAGAGAAATACTGTATCAATGAATATAAAACATTTTTATAATAGTTTATAATTTTGTGCACCAGATGCGCAGTTCGACAACTTATGTCTTTTCAGTGATGGTCGTGGGCGAATGGTTGGAATTTTCATGTTGTATAAATATTTGAAGAACAGTGAGTATGTTTCATATGTCAGTACCAATATTCTGGGTTGGTGATACCCTCGTGGACAATACATGACAGATAAATACTGTATTGAGATATGTTACATCTGTCAGTACCAATATTCTGGGCTGGTGATACTCTCGTGTACTATACATGAGGAGGATACTGTATTGGGGTATTTTTCATCTGTCTGTATCAATATTCTAGGCTTGTGATACCCTCGGGGACTATACATGACAGATAAATACTGTATTGAGGTATGTTACATCTGTCAGTACCAATATTCTGGGCTGGTGATACTCTCGTGTACTATACATGAGGAGGATACTGTATTAAGGTATGTTACATCTGTCAGTACCAAAGTTCTGGATCGGTGATACCCTCGGTGTCTATACATAAGAGACATATACTGTATTGAGGTATTTTCCATCTGTCAGTACCAATGTTCTGGACCGGTGATACCCTCGGTGTCTATACATAAGAGACATATACTGTATTGAGGTATGTTACATCTGTCAGTACCAATGTTCTGGACCGGTGATACCCTCGGTGTCTATACATAAGAGACATATACTGTATCGAGGTATTTTCCATCTGTCAGTACCAATGTTCTGGACCGGCGATACCCTCGGTGTCTATACATAAGAGACAAATACTGTATTGAGGTATGTTACATCTGCCAGTACCAATGTTCTGGACCGGTGATACCCTCGGTGTCTATACATAAGAGACATATACTGTATTGAGGTATGTTTCATATGTCAGTACCAATATTGTGGGCTGGTGATAGCCTTGACCTTTATGCATGACATAAATATACATATTGAAGTATGTTTTTCAGTCAGTTACAATTTTCTGGGCCGGGCTGGTGATGCCATCGAGGAGTACAAGAGCATTTGGGTATACCAAGAGTAATAATAATAGAATAGAATTACGCAGCTACTGATCTCACCTAGTAAAATGCAAAATGTTGCTGAGATAACGAGAAGATAAATAATCAGATAATGTTGAAAGCAAAGGAGAAAACGATTTGTGATGCATGCCATCAAGTAAGTTTACAATGTTAATAACCTTCTTTCGTACAAAAATGTATTTACAGCATATGAGTTGAGGATTCATACAGGATTCACAAATAAAAAATTATTACAATACATCAATATTTATAAATAGATCAGGGTATAAAGTGAAGTAGCAATGTCGATATTTAGTAGATCTCATAAACTCACCCTGTTGTATTTTAATTTAGAGTGCGTTAAGATACATTGCGTCAATGTATGTGTCATATTTTTGCCGCTCGTGTCGACGAAGTTGCGATGACCTTATGGTACCGGTATACCCCAACGTCCGCGTTTGGTTAAGTACTTTGGGGTAACTCAGTGTTGGACAACTTTGAGGTGTTCAGGTTACCAAACTTATCTTCCCATTGGGATGCTGACTTAAGTTGATAGACCTTATCTACAATTTCTGCACGAGTGACTCGACTAAATAGTTTGGTAATTCAATATTGAAGAAGGTATATGTGCTATAGTTACCAGACTGTGACTCGGATAAATAGTTTGGAGTAATTCAGTTACGCTATGCTTTAACATAGACAATAGATAATCAATATTTCTGAATGTTTAAATAAAGGTAATCGCCAATTCCTTTTTATGTTGAGAAAGAAGCGTTTGCCAAGAATAAGCTTCGCACAAATAAGGAAACAATTAGGCAAATGTGCATAATTACACACAAATGGATTCCTTACTTTACATCATCTTAAATATTTAACATTTAGATTCAGTGCCATTTTACAAAATATTTCTTCGTATTCGTGTGATACATACATACATACATACATACATACATACATACATACATACATACATACATACATACATACATACATACATACATACATACATACATACTCTCAAAGTCATGAGCCGATCACCTCATCCACAACGGATTAGAAGCTCTAGTATGTCGGACCAGTATAGAAATCATACGCAGGCGATATGTGATCATTACTACGAATATATAATGTCAACTATTGGAAAATTGTAGCATACAGTGAATGCATAATGTTAACAGCATCTCTCAATATTCAGTAGAAGATCTAAGTACAGGAACTAGACTCTGCTGTATCATTAATTTAAGTTCGTTAGAATATTATTGCATGTACAGTTATATCATTTTTATGGTATTATCTAAAGCCAATACAACATCAATAGATGTATATTTAAATGTAAAATTCAAGTTTATTGCTAGTTACTTCTAATTGATAACATTTCTGAAGTTTTTCCTTAACTGTAGGCAGTGTATTAAGGGTTGATTTGTGTCTAGTTTGGCATTTACTGAATCCTGCACTATATCTTTGTATGGATTTTGGTTATAGTCATCTGTAGAAGATACAGTAAAGGAACAGAATTCAGATGATTGTTAAGAGAATATCCAGCCTAGTCTTAGTCATAACATTTTGACTACAGAACGATCGCACTACATGTAGAGAAACAGTAAATATACCAGATTGTCTCAAAGCCCACCCCCAATATCTATATATCTATATATCATATCGGTAATTAGTAAATCTGTTAAGACTTTTAAGTTATATGTTCATTTAAAACTTGCAGCTGTCATTCTTACGCTCACTTCATTCTGATTCCACGAGTACAGACTCTATAAAATTCGATACACATTACGTGCTTACTCTCCGATAAAAGCTGGCTCAATAAGATATAAACGATCTGCTCCTCACAGTTCTTGCTAATATGATACCAGCTTTGATCAATATTCCGTCAAAGAAAGACCACTGTATTGGAAAAGGTGTCACAGAAATATTTCTTCATATTCCAGTTCCTTGGCCTAGGAAGCACAAAATAAGTCCGTGCTCAGTTCTTTACGACGAGGGATATGGTTTATATTAGCAATAGCTGTTTAATAACTCCAAACACAAAAGCGACTAGAACTGATTGCCGTCTTTTAATTTCCGCCCAGATGAAGCTTTAGTAAAATGTTTCCTGATTTGTAGAAGACAAACCTCTGAGAAAAATTTTATTTCACGAAGAGGTAAACTGATTGCATTCTTTATTAATACTGATATCTGCTGAGAAATTTGTTTAGAGCCTTAGAACAACACATACTCCCGCATACACCGAGGGACGATTAAATCCAATAATTCTTTGTATAAAAGTATACATTTGTTAAGGATGTTACATATCAGCATGTTATAACGTATTTATTCGGTACAAATTATTTGACGAAAGTCCCACGATTAGCTACGCAGCAATGACTTCTGCATACTTAGCTTTAATTCTAATTATGGTACGAGATTTGTTCTTTTGGTTCATTTTAAATTCACGTGCCCTACAGTAATGATTTAATATGCATGGCATCTTACACTTCGTTAATAGTCTTTACATTACATCCCGTCAGTTTGCGTCTTGAGAGGATTTTTATTATATTTCCACTCTTCATGCTAACTGCGATTAGCAGTGTCAAATCGTTTTAAGGCATCAATTGAATGAATACTGGGAACACTATCTGCATAATGCTATCAAAAATAATACACCGCTTATGGAATTGAATTATTGAAATCAATAATGGATTTAAAAAGTACAAACACGTGGTCTGCAAGCTAATCCTATATCGAATTGAACTGCCAGATCTAGTATGAAACACAAAATTTAAGTATTAATAGATTCTAATAAGAATTAAATGAAAAAAATAAATAAATGATTTGTTAAAATTCCTACAGATAGTTAAGGTAATTGAACGATTCTTGTACAGTAAAATGTATAGTGAAAATGGATAAACGGTTCACGGACTGACGATCAGATCAGGCGTACAGGGGTGAGCATTTCCTGCTCTTTTACCATGCTTGCCAAAAATGAATATAAGCAGTACATGGATAACTGATAGCGCTTTTAAAACCGCCAAACCTAGGAACTGATCTGAGGTTAATACAGAGATGAGCGGATAATATCAAGGCAAAAAAGGGCCACTACGTGATGGTGTTATACATATTTTGTTACAAAATATCATTTGTAAATCCATCAAAGGTTTCGAAGTAATATTCCATTTCAAAATTATTGGTTTTCAACACTGATCTCCTTAAAGTACCCAAAACAATGATAATTTTCTTACTCAAATGATTCCAATGAAATGAACGTTAATAATGTTATATTCTTTTGAAAATTATTCAAACTCCGGAGGAAAAGCTTTAATGTGAAATGCCTAAGAGGCAACGCACTACAAATCAATGATGTCAATAAAATCTGCTAGAATAATGTTACTCAAAGCACCTACAGTTCAACTTTGCAATTAATTCTGCAATCTCCCCGACACAGCACAATGTTTACCTGTTTCGATTACGGTCTACAACAATTACAATAATCATATGGTGAGATGGATTTATATTGAATAGGTATTGTTAAAAAGCCATGTGCAATTATCTATGTAAATATAACAAATGTAATGATAAATGCTCTTTACCTAGTGAGCGCATGTTATAAACTGAGAATATCATTTTACACTGCATTAATATTTAGATTAATTTCATTACAGAGTTCGATGATTTATTCAAACTATATATTATCTTAATTAAGATCATGATTTTACAATTCTGGCAACGTTATGGTAAACATCCTTAACTGACGTTTAACATGAAGTTTGGAATAAAAAGACTCATTAATTCGAAATGATTATAACAATAATAACAACAACAATAATGATAATGATGTAAAATATTGGGACGTAAGGTGGCATCTACAAGAATCAATGATAACGATAGTTGTATATATGAATATCAATTTCACATGGCAATGATTAAAAACAGTTAAAAGATTAATAATCGTGCACGTTGGGGAATGTTGTCGAAAAAGTGTATATTTTCTAATTCTATCGAAAAGAAGAGGCGTTGGAAGCTATCGGATACTTTGATGGTAACCTACTACAATAGCTTGTGGGAAAGCTTATATTTAGTTAATTTGAAGTAAGCACAGAACTGCACACAGCGATTAAAAAGTTGTACGAGAAAATCAATCAGAATGCATGCAAAATAATCGTTCTTTGTATATAGTTCGTTTCAAAAATAATTGTTTTTAGTTGCTTCATATTTTACAACAGGTAATTCATCTCTGTAAAATACATTATATATAACGATATATTCTAAATATTCATGCAACGCGTTTCATAATTAATTATTGAATTAATCCCCTTTTAAAATAGTACATAGTTTTATTCTTTTATTTGATAAAAATATTACAATCTTATGATTGCTATATTTGAAAACGAGTTTCGGATGCACTTCGGAGTAGGAAAAACACGGTTAGAGCAAAATAATTGCTATTTCAAATTTTAGTTGTGAATGCTAAATAAACAGTATGAAGCTAAAATTGTGTGAGCTTTACTCGTCAAAAGTTTTCGTTGGAGATAGACTGAAAAATGGAATTCGTGGTGACGTCCCTCGGTGTCATTATGTCGTGCCAATAGGTCTATTACGTCATTAATCTTTCAAATGAAGGACGAAAATGAGATTACGCTGGTCCCACACGTATTACACACTTGACATTTTTGTCATATAACAGGAGAATGACAAACATACCAAATCCTCATAGAAACTTTGTCAATAGTGTTATAAAACAGTGTTGTCTACCTTGTTGAAAATGAATAATGGTTTATCTCTGCAGATATGAAAAGAATACGCATGCTGGACATAAACGCCACCTTTAAAGAAGGGACTTTGCTATCCAGCACATATTGCAACATCTTTTAGTAAAATTGGGAGGTTCTTGGTCACCAATATTATATTGTTTTGACCCAGTGTAGTGGACAGAGTTGCTCTACAGGACCTGATGAAATACTGTTGACAGCGGCCGAATTGTGCAAGGGTCCGATTTATCATCTTGTCGCCCGAAATCCCATTAAACAACTTAATTTTGCCGATGAAAAGTATTAACAGTTGCAAAACAAACAACAACATCTCTCCCAACTGCAAACTGGGCAAACCAGGCCGTCTACATCATATTAACTTATAAGCCAAAAGTCGGGTACTTGTGGCGCCACATCGGTGTTTAAGAAGTAGAGTATAAGAGTTCTTTGAACTTCAGCATCAACAATTCGTATTAAAGACTTTTCTATAATATTACATAGAAACCAATTTAAAGGGGTATAATGACAATATTTAGTAAACGGTTGAATACAGAAAAAAGGAAAATGCAGTTGTATAAGGTTTTTTTTTTTTATTAAAGGTATTAGAAAGGAATTACGACATTCATGGTGGTGTGTTTTTTCTTTATTCGTGTATTGGTTTTGATTGTTTCCTGTTTCACGTCATCCAAAAAGTATTGCACTTTAATTATGAAGAAAACTGTCCGATACAGTAACTAAAATTGACAACTGAGAATTCTACAGCAGTCTCCAATGTTGTACGTACCACGTCAAAGGTGATTGTTATGTAGTGACTTGTCTTGTCCCGTTGGCGGTTGTTGAACCAGAGATTCTCTTTCAAATTCATACTTTGATCTCTAAAAATCATATGGTTATGAATTGAGAAGTCATTAAAATATACACACAGATTCTACTACGGAATCCTAATTCCAAATGTCAAAAATGACATCAATACGAGCCAGCCAGTCGGGACAAGTTCCATAATATATTTGAATTCCAATTAACAGACAGTGAGGACGTAGTTAATGAGGTTATCACTACTGGAATGTGAAGAAAAAACCCGTCATAGATTCCCCACTGCCCACTTAATCAGAGTGCAACGTTCAAGGAAAAGTGTACAATAGTCTGTATGAGGAGCCTTAACAAGACCTCTGGTTTTGTGATGATCTCAGGGTCACACTGTCTATGTCAAGATCCTTTAAAAACTCGAGATAACAGTATCGAAACCTTTTACCCTTCTTGGCTTGTAGAAACGTGGATTAGATGTTGTTATTATGTTAGATAAATATTGCTGTTGGTTGGTTGGTTAATTGGTGTTTTACGTCGCTTTCAACAAATATTTAAGTTATATTGCGACATGAAAGCCAGAGGTAACCAACCTCTTAAACATAGTGGCACAACTCAGGAATCGAACCCGGATCGTCGGTGCCGCAAACCAAGCGCTTAACCAGTACATCAAGCCTGCCCCCTATTATAGCTGTAAAATAAGTTAATTAATAGATCTAAACAATAACTGTAATGTTTTCAATTTATTTTGAAAATAATTTGTAGATTCTCTGTGTGAAAATCCAAACGTTTTTGCAGTCTCTAGCAGATCGAATCAACTGAGAAAGGTATGTACTATATAATGGGAGTCGAAGGAAACGCAAAGTTAAGGATATAAACTGTTATTATAGTATCTAGATGTCTTATTGAACATGCCAATAATACGTTTAGAGGGGAAGATTTCATGAAGTGGTTTAAGGATGTGTTTGCAATGCAGAGGATACGGGTTCGATACTCATATTGTTCAATTATGTTTAAGAGGTTAGTTACCTCTTGCTTCCATGTCACGATATGAATGAAATATAATTGCAAACAATTTCAATCAACCAATGAACGAAACGATTTAGAATTGTAAAACAAAACGTTTGTGGAGTACGTATCTACTACTATGACAAGACGGAATTTTCTGATCTGAGGTAAATCTATATTTCTATTCGAATCTTAATTAGAAATCATCATTCTTATCTGATACCCTGCAAGATATTGGATACTTAAGGTTTATTGGTGTGAAAGTTTATGACAAATGTAACTTTTTTAAATAAAAAACGTAAATTATAAGTTTGTTTGTGAGCCAACCTCATCGCAATGTTTATTTTGAAGTCTAGCTGAATATAGCCATTTATTTCTATCTGTGATTATTAGGTATATATTACCGAATATACAAACGAATACTGGACAGATTGATCCTTTATATTGCGTTGTTTCGTCTGCAACACCAAAAAAGTACAAGAGAAAAAATTAACAAGAGTCATGTGGTTGTGAACGATTCAGAATAGAGAACAATGAGCAACCATTGTCCGTTGAAACAAAAACAAAAATTAATCGTATGTCAAAGGGGGGACAAGTGCTTCCTACATACTGATAGAATTTGTCCGGATGGTTCAGTCGAATCAATTACGCATGGGCAACGGGCTATTAACCGGGTAAACTGAAATAACACTCGATACATTGTGATATATCCCAGTACACTGCACGGTATAAGAATATCAATTGAATAAAGAAACAAAAATATCAAATAAAAATGTTATTTTAGCAAGCAATGTATTTTATTTAAACAAGTAAATGTGTGTGTAAATTGTGTCACTCAACATTTATAAAGTAATATGAGGTTGTATGATATTGATACTAATATGGAAAGGAATTGACGACCAATAGTCTTCGAAATTATATTTATCCTGTTTTTTTAGTCTTACTACGTATGTCTGGTCAGTCGTAGTACGTATGTCTGGTCACTCTTACTACGTATGTGTGGCCTATTTACTATGCACTAATACCTGAAACAAGGTATAAGATGATGAATAAATCCAACTCATCGGTCCAAACCTCATGAATCAATGGGCATACCAGAGTAAGAAAACTAATCGAAAATAAACCAAAGAGCATCTACATGTAACCGGAGTGAGTAACCTTCTATAGTTCGCTAGCAATTCATATAATTTATGTTTGGTAGAAATGTGTTGTAAAAGATTTGATTTTTAAGAGATAAAAAATAATAAATAAATATTTACTTTAAATACTTCTCTTATTTCATTTTGTCGTATTCATTTTGTTTTCATTATATCGAATTGAAGAAAACTGTGCATTATTTAGTTTATTGAAATGCATCGACATTTCAAAATTACTTTATATATCTTGCTAAGAAATGCTTCCCGTCGTATCCTAAGTGCTCTTATTCTTAATATTAGTTATGATTAAATTTAGAATTTTATTTATAAAATTCACATTTGGTGGTGAATCAATGATCTACATACGTAGGTATGGTTTAATTGTTGCTATTGTTTTGTATTCATCGTTCGAGAATTCATTGAAAGATGCTTTCGTTGCATGCTGCCATAACAATGCTCCCTTGAGTTTTTCTCGGTAGAAAATATTTCCATGCAATGTAATTTACATCAGTTCAAAGTGACATAGCCTATAACAAACTGAAAGTAGTTTGGACATAGTCTCAAGTGTATTATAAGAAATCCATTATCATCATCACTGTAACGGGGAAGCGTGTTATAACATTGTCCTTCGATCCCATTATTTTTAATCGGCATAAAGGTAAATACCTTCAGTACGTTCTAGTTCCATTAGGCATTTTCAATGCCATAAAGTAATGAAGGGGTGAGACGCAGAATGTAAGTATGCCATGACGAAATAAAAACATGATGAAATATACAGCATTTATAATCGGGGAATAAATTTCGATCGTGATTATTGGTATTACTTATATCTTTCACATATGTTACACCACATTTATAATGCACTGTATGAATATCGTCAAAAAGTGAACACCTTTTCGGTTTTTATTAATGTTACTATCGATCAGTACATGCATAATCAATCAACTATAAATCCCAGGTGTTGTTTTTTTAAACGCCAGTTACTGTTTGAAAGTTTTGATATATTTTAGTATATTTTCATTTCTTATACTCAAATCTGATAACCAGGTTTCGATTTCTGTTGTGCAGGATTTTTTAAGGAGGCCCATAGTCACTGTATATGTTGCTACTTAATATATATATATATATATATATATATATATATATATATATATATATATATATATATATATATATATATATATATATATATATATATATATATATATATGGGCAGGCTTGGTGTAGTGGTTAAGCGCTTAGCTTACGGCGCCGACGATCCCGGCTCGATTCCAGGATTGCGCCACTATGTTTAAGAAGTTGGTCACTTTCTGTTTACATGTCGCGATATAACTGAAAAATTGTTGAAAGCGACGTAAAACACCAATCAACCAACCAACAATATATATATATATATATATATATATATATATATATATATATATAAATATATATATATATATATATATATATATTATATATATATATATATATATATATAGCATATCATGTTATGTGAGTCATGTGTTTTCTTTCTTTTCTTATTAGGAATCGTACGCACGTGGAATTGAAAATAGATCTCTCTCTCTCTCTCTCTTTCTCGCTTTCTCTCTCTCTCTCTTTCTCTCTCTGTGCTTGTTTTTGCCAACAAACATTGTGACCCCTAGGGTGTTCAGACGGTTACAGAGATGAGTTGAAATGATTATATGTAATAATGCGCACATTTATTGATTGATTTCCGATTTCGTGAATACATTGCCATTAGCACAAATCATAATACAGCAGTAGAAGCTGCTCATAAACGTAGAAAGTGTTTAGATAAGGAGAAAGGGAGTATAAGGAACAACTGAATCTTACATTAATATTTAACTACCAATATTAATTAGCGTGCATGTTATTAAGACTGTGATACAATTACATCTTCTAATTCTCAATAGATTTCTGTTCGGCGAAAAATAGATTCATATAATTGCTATTTAGACCCTGCTTAAGTTTCACAGGATTAAAAAAAAATTATATATATTACAACTTATATTATTCGTTAATGGCGTAGGTCGTTGTCATCATTTATCGGTTCTTCGAATGATGTAACCTAAAATATTCTATTCATTGAAAATATAACCAAAACGCTTAATGCAGTACGTAATATGGACAGGTCAATAGAAACAGCAGTGTTTTGTTCATCGAACAAACAGTAAAACACTATCATAATAATAAGTAAATGTGATGTCACAAGTACAGTATGTCGGGATATTCGAGCAATAAACGCAGAGTTTTGTAACGTATAAGATCTCGCCTAGCTTTGTAACGGTTTTCTTAATAATTCACGTAGGAGAAAGAAAAGAGGTATGTACTGATTATTTATCTTGTAATGTATGCACCATAGATTTAATATGACGGGATCACCAGACTACATAGCACGGCAACCTTAGAGATGAGTGTAATGTCAATCGATGAGGAAAAGACAAAAATATTAAATAAATAAATAAAATAAATATATAAATAAAAAGGAAGATAAGGGAAGCGATATAAAACGTGATGGTTACAATCACCAGTTAACATGCGCCTGTTTTAAGGTATGTGGTACTTTACTTTGTTCTCTCATTAACGTTGTAAACTTGTTTTTATATCGATTTATTCGGCAAATATATTTTCTTGTATTTATCAACATAAAAGTAAGCTGGATTCAATAAAACGTATATATGTGGGTGTGTATGTAATCATGCATGTTGCATGTATGTATGTATATATGTATGTATGTGTGTGTGTGTGTGTGTGTGTGTGTCTGTCTGTCTGTCTGTCTGTCTGTCTGTCTGTATGTATGTATGTATGTATGTATGGATGGATGGATGTATGGATGCATGCATGCATTCATGCATGTATGTATGTATGTATGTATGCAAGGATGGATGTTCGCATGTATATATGTGTGAATGCATAGGTGGATGGATGTAATAAATACTTTGCGGAATATAAACTCTAAATACAACGTATTCCGATCTTTTCCCTTGAAACATATCACTTTATGCCACAAAGCATTTGCAAACCATCGGTAATCTTGAAGTAGCAATATGAATCAGCTCTTTTAGTAAAATAAATTCTGGTAAATCAAATTATGAAATAATCGGGGGTTTTCCTGCAGTATGTTGCTACGGATGCAGCTTTAACACAATTGTAAGAAACATCGGTTAAGCACAATGTTTACTAAGAAAGGTTATGCTTAGACAATTAGAAGTCGTGTTGTCTTTCTCAGCAAATTACCGATATCGGCGATTCAAACATCATATAATTTGCGTCTGTTCACATGGAAACTAATGGGCTAGATAGGACTGAGATTCTGTAATGATGTTAAAGCCACCGTATTCTTTAACGTGATATCTATGGCGCTCTGGACGATGAAACACAAGGCGATGTGGTGATTAAAATATGCTGCAGTCTGTGGTGTTTTACAGCCATGTTATGTTGCCATGTTATTATCAGAAATCTTATTAAATGTGTCTGATACCTAAAACTTTGCATTCAATGAATACGTCTTACAATTTAAGGTTCATTATTGTTCACATGGGCAAACGCACTTTGCCAATATTTACTGCCCTACGTAATCTCAGTATGTAAAGCACATGGGTTTAAAGATAATGGCATTACTTTACCAAAATACATATTTAAATCACCTCGAAATTATTTCATGTCTGAGTTATTCTTTGTTGCATTATAATTCCTGGAAACGCAGTGATTATAGGAAATTGATTGACAATGCATGAAATTGAGTGCTTTCTTAAAGTTAAACTATATTACAATGATTTATCATGCTTCCGTACTCGTGTTCAAATTACGCAGACAAAGATATTTGAACTGTTTGAATGCACAGTGAGAAATCAAAAATGAAAATTATTCTCGCATTTTGTATGATTTTGCAGTTAGTTTCATTGTAAAAATTAAAGTATTGTAGAATATAAAATGTTCATCTGTACAATGTAGATAGCAGATTTGAAAGTAGCAGATAGATAAATATATGAATACATCGATACTACATTATAGCACGGCATATTAGCAATATATTCAGGATCAACATTTCAGAAAAATAGTATAGCAAATACAAATACAAAAACAAAAGCAAACAAAACTAAACAAAGCAAAAAAAAAAACAAAAAAACAAAAAAACAAAAACAAAACAAAAACAAAAACAAAACAACAAAAAAAAAAAAATCAAAATCAAAATCAAACAAAGAAAGAAGAAGAAAAAAAAAACCCCCCAGAAGACATCTGACAAAAGCTGTATGACACAAATCACCAAGGACATGCACACAAAACATTATAATAGTACAATATACATGGAAAAACATTACAAAAATATTCGATTGTGTTGCGGTTAAAATACCGACTTAAGACGGTCAATTACAGTAACAAACGTCACTCATTTGGTGTTGTTAACCGGTTTACGGGCGCCCACCTTCTCACGCACCGCAAAAGCAACACAATCAAAGGACGAACATTAAAAAAGTTATAAATAACCTTCCATATAGAGAACAAGGATCAACCGGGCTCTCAAGACGAGAGGTCCTAAAATTGTTTTACACACGAAATGTTATAGAATAATATGCTAAAAATATGTAAGGCGACATCAACATAAATGAACCATGTTCTGCCCGTCTGTAAGCGAGCTCAGATCCTTGATCAAAAGGAGTCCCGACTAACATTCATAGGGGACGAGGATCAGTGCCTTGTCTCCTCTGAAAATTATTGGGTAAGGCCTGTCAAAGACTCCCCACCGCTCCGTTAGTCAGCGTGCAACGCTCAAGTAGAAGTATCTACTGGGTTGTAGAAGAACCCAATACAAGACCTATGGTCTAAACAATAATCTCAGGGTGATACTGTCGATATCAAAGGCGTTAAATAATTTTAAAATCCGCCGATATGAAATCGGAACCTTTGACCCTCCTCAGTTTTGTACACTAGATCACTGCAGAATACATATTTTTAAAAGTCAAATTTCCGAATTTAGATAAAATGTCTGAAAAAGATCTGTAAAATTTACCAAAAGTTTTTCGAAGTTTATGATAACTTTAACCCTGAATAAGACGTTTAACAGAAATTTGAAGATTTTTTTGCGTAAAAATCCAAAACGTTAGTGCGGGCTCTAGCGAATCGAACCAATTGATTAATATAAATACCACATGATGGACGTCTGGGAACATCACCATCTAGATAAGGGAAATTTACAATAGGAAATCCAAAGTTGAACATTTGTCATATATGTTTGTATGTATATTGTTTTTAATAATTTTAATATTACGGTCCGAGACAGATGTTTCCTGATCGGAAGTATTGGCTTTGTTTAATTGAAGTTCAGGTGGATAAATGTCAGTAATATAGTTGTCAAATTCACCGTTATCGATAACTGAAATATCATCAAGATATCTAGAAGTGTCACTGTACTTATCAATAAGGTCGTATCTTTTAGAGGATTGAATAGAATGCATAAAGTCTCTTTCATAATAATATAAAAATATATCTGCTATAAGGGAAACGCAGTTGGTGCCGATAGGAATCTCAAAAATCTGTTTAAAAGTCTTGCCATTAAATTGTACATAAATATTACACAACTCAGTACAAGTCCAATATTTATAATTATCATATAGTTTACCAGACCAGATGTAACTAAGGTACAGAGGTATAATTTAGTCTTTCTGTTGAAACACCACCAACGTATGAGGAACTACAATTTGGTTCTGATTAAGTCATGAGGTAGAGAGGTATATAGTGTCGAAAAATCAAAAGTAGAAACGTTATTTTCTTCAAAATTTCTCCAACGGAATTTTTCAATGTATGTTTTGCAATAACAACTACTGATAAAAATGTGCTTAAAATTACGAAACGCATGTAGGCTTTGTCAGCAGGTATGAGATTTAGATATGTGTATAGAAATAAGAAAGCATTTTCGCCCAAAACACCTGTCATAAAAGATACAGCATTGTGTTAATGTAATTTTCATAACAACGGATGCATTTACTGCTATTTTTTTTCAATTTGTAAGGAAAATTCATCCTAATTATGAAATATATGTGGAGAAGGAAGCAAGTATTAGCCAAAAATACTAAACACATTTCTGGTAAATCTATTTTTACTAGATTATTTGTGACAAGTTATATATCCGTAGAAACCTTTATGACCTTAATGAACATCTTTGAATCAAACGTAACGCTGGGTGCCTGGAAGGGAAGTGTTTCATGTTTTCCTACCTAGCTAGATCTTTCATGTATTACCAAGCTATAAGGATTATAAAACATGAAATTACAAGGATTGCTGTCGTTTCGATATCAGTTATGTGATAAAAGATGCTAAATTGATTTGTTTGAATTGAACAAGAACTTACGAATCTTTCGATAAAAAATGTCAGAAAATATTATATGGTTCTATTATAATGATGAAAGTAATGTATTTTTTAAAGTCAGTTTTAAAATCAAATGTACAAATCCGTGTCATTTCTTCATTTCATACTAGAGGTAGGAATGCATATGATATGGGCAATGAAATGGTCCGGGTTAACCTAAAGCGCAGTACAGAGACTTTCAGTTCTCATAGATTTATATTTCATTACTCCAGACGAATTGCGCAGATGTTCCAAACTTGATTTGCTAGTCTTAACAAATTGTTACTTTTATGTACATTCCCATTTGATATAGCAATATAAATAGGTATCACAAGATGTCACACTAAGGTGTGCAGATAGTACAGAAGGTACGTTGGTTCATAACGAATGATGTTTAGCTGTGTTGACGGCCATATAATTACATGTCATCGACAGAGATTAATATAGATACCAAAAGAGATTTTTGAAGACTGAAGTTTGATGAACGCTTTGGTATATTTTGCAATAGATAATAACGGCTGAAATCAATATTCAAGAAACGGCAGATGTAGCTTGATTCGTTGAAAGTGATTACACGTTTGTCTCACAAAGTACAAATCCAAGATATTGTTCCGAAATCCACAACTCGAAGTCGAAGAAACACGACAGTATATATGTAAATACAGTATAAACAATCGCGAACCTGTGTTAAAACAGAGGTGGGATCAGGTACCATGGAGGAGTAAGCATCCCCTGCCGACCGGTCACACCCGTTGTGATGCTATAAGTATAAGCGAAATAGTATTATTCGCTGTCACAGAATTAGGAAACGGCACAGCCGTAGTCAAAATAGGTATATGTCATAAGCAGTAAGAATACTGTTGTATAATATAGGTAATACAGATGGTTTAGTTACTGTGAAATAAGTAAGTCAAAATGTCAGACAACGATACATTATATGAGCAAATAAGGTCTTTATAACGACCGTAAAATTTGCGGAATGTTGACATAAGTCGTGATATCTCATATCCTTGTTTGAGTAACTTTTCCCCTAGTAATTGGCTTCGATAAATTAAAGAGCAATACTCAGATGACGCTTGGGCATATCGAATCAATTGGGATACATAAACACCGTATGCAGGTGATAAAGGAATGTTGCTACTAGTATATGGAAAGTTAACAATGGGGAAACTAAAGTCATAACGTTTGTCATAAATTGAAGTAGTAAGTTTACCATCTCGGTCGACATCAATAAGTAGATCTAAATATGAAGCACATGAATTGGATATTGTAGTGTCCTTAATCTCAAGTTCCTTTGGGTATATTGTATGAACGTATGTATCAAAGATTTTGTTATTTATAGATAGTACATCATCAATATATCTGTATGTAAAATTAAAGGACAAGGCCAATTGCTTCTTATTTTGACTTATAAGATTTTGTATAAAGTAAATTTCGTACGACGAAAGGAACAAATCGGCTAGCAAAGGAGCACAGTTAGTCCCCATAGGGATTCCGATGGTTTGTTGGAAGACCTGGTCACCGAACACAACATATATATTGTCAATAAGAAAGTCTTTTTATGTCAACTTCAGAGTACTTATATTTAGATTCAGAGTGGTTTTTCACAAAATATATATCTGGATATCCTAAAACAATGAATTTATATCTGCGGGAACCCTTTTTGGTAAAGAAACAGTTTTCAATAATTCTAAAGAGCCTGGTTTTCAATTTATCATGAGGTATGGTGGTATAAAGTGTAGAAAGATCGTAAGTCTTAAAGAATTTAATAGATGTCAGATTTTGATATTTTAAGTTTTCCAATAATTCTTTGGAATTTTTACTATCCAAAACTCATTAACACCACTACGAGAGTAAATCACATCGGAGTACGTCTGAACTTTCTCTTTAACTGCAGATAATATTTTGGTAAGGAGGGCTGATAGAGATTTATTGTAGCATTTACTGGATCCCGCAATGAACCTATGTTTATATGGATCTTTGTGTAATTTTGGGATCCAATATAAATAGGGTAACTTGAACTCACTATCCTTAGTACATAAGTTAAAGGTGGGCCCGTAAACCGGTTAACCACACCATTTGTTGGGCTTTTGTCAAATTAAAGGACCGTCCTAAATCGGTATTGTAATTGCACTACAATCAAATAATTTTGTAATGTGTTATATGTGCTAGTATATTATTTATATTCATGTATTGTATAGCTCCATGGTGACTTCTGCCACATAACTGAGCCAGTAACTCCTCTTTCTTTCAACACTGACTTGTGGTTATTAATAGTTTCACTTAGTTTCATAATTTCAAACTCACTGCAAATACAAAAGTATCCGATACTGTACAATCAGATATCAATTCATGATAGAAAGTCGCCAGAATGTACTTTTATGGATTTTTAAATATGTGTTTTTTTTTAATTTAGGCATAGTTTGACATTATAAGTTTGTAGTGGGAGTATAAACATATACAATATTACCTTTTTATTCGTAAAAAAACCCCATTTTTACCATATGGTCTCTATTTAAGAAAACAAAAGATAATCTTAAAGGGAATACAATTACGTGCGTTTCTGAAAATAAAATAATACTTATAGAATTATACCATGTCGTCCAATAGATTTCAGTTTTAATTAAAATCGATTATTTCGTTCTAACCAATGCCTTAGATGTGCTGTGAGAAAACTATTCAGTGGGACAAGATTTCTAGTTAAGCTCTTAATCACGGTGGTGTGTATCCTTGTGTGGGTGTGTATTGTCTCACGGATACAAGGCCTATATGAAAACGAAATGAGATCTTCAGCATTGACAAGGTATTCAATCTTGCATAATCCTTAAATTCTTCTGCACAAATTATTTCACAGATAATGTAAAGTATGTGAAAAGATAATACCAGTTAATAGGTTTTGAAAATTTTATACAGCAATTGATAGGATCAGGAATGATTGCACACACTTGAATTCCTTCCCATAGAAATAATTGAAAATTTATTCACAAAAAAGTATAGATAAGCTTTGAAGTTCCATAATGAAAACGCATAATTGAAAATAAAAAGATATGTTACATTTCTCGACAATTTTTCTTCTCCACGTATAAACTGTATAAAGAAATATCAGAACCTATCAACGTAATATAATTTTGTTAACAGATGCGCATTGCAACAATGTGTGTCTCTTTAGTGATGCTAATGGCCGAATGATTGGAATTCAAAAGGTGTATAGATATTTGAAAAAAAAAACCCAAAGTACCCGAAAATGTGACTCAAACTAGATATCTAAGGACAGATGTTGCATGGACCGTGTTTCGATGAGTTTTTCTTGCAACTGACAAGAAACAATTATACGGAATCTTTACTAGAGGACTGGTGCAATTGGCTTAGACCAATAAGCTGATAGAAGATAAAGATGTCTCGATTCACATAAACAGTGATTAGAAAACTCAGAGATTGTTTAATTGCTATATAAAGATATATGTATCTTCAATAATATATTTATAAATGCTTGATACACCTTTATTACTGTTTTTGCACGGTAGGACAATCAAATGCAAATGTTTAACCAGGCAATTGGAATCACTGTATTGTTTTATACTTTATACTGTCAACAGCGTTGTAAATATGTTGATCCAAAAGTTGTTTTTATATTTCAGTATTATCCAGGGTAATTTGATTGCCCTTTTAACGCACATAGAATTTATGCATTGTATACATGTATATACGTAGCATTTTTGCATCTAAAACATTATAAAAAAGGAAGAAAAACGTTAGGAATAAAGTTGAGCATGGGTTTTGTCCGAAACATTGTACTATTTGGCTATTCTATGATCTGACATCATTCTTAAGTTTGCTTGTATGAATTTTTTTCGATAATAACATATTTTACGCATGATTACAGAGGTAAAAGTACCAAAAATAACTTTTTTTCTGTTTTTTGATTGACTGCACCCTTATATCTATTATTTGGTAAGGAAATTAGTGGGTAAATGAATATCCACTAATATAGAACATATTAACGTATATCGGCGTCTAGTTGGCCCCGACAAAATTAACGATAAAAAGTAACAATTTAAACACGTTTCAGCTCACTGTATCACCAGTACTTAGACTGTAACTTTTACGAAGTGTTCATGTCATTATGCTAGTAAATAACATACCTCACTTGGGTTCAATTGACGGTTCAGTACTTTAACATGTAATATTAAAACAATATGGTTCAACACCCTAATATAACCTACATATTTCTCTGAAATAAGTCCATATCGCGGATCAATGTGCATATAACTCATAAACTATCATATGTTAAATGATATTTAACGACCGACTAATAATTTATTTCGCCATGCATCACCTTATCCATATTTAATGTCTCATGCTGTTAATTTGATATTTATGCAAAGGAGTAGCTAAATCCATGCTAACGTAATTAACTTTATCTTCATTAACGTTTTCCGCGTATTGCATAACACAAAGGTTTGCTCTCATCGTGTCTGCGATGTAAAAAGTTTAGAGGTTACATAATATTCTATTCTAAAGGGGATTTTACATGAGAGATCAGAGATAACAACGAAGCCAGGAAACGAGAAGCCTTGTGGACAGGTATGGGATAAATACCACCAACAGCAGCCATGACGTCATTCTGCACTGCCTCTCAATAGTAAGCGTGCACGTTTAAGCAAACTGTCACAATCAGCTAAGCACTGATAGCGAGATATAAGTGGATTGCATTTAAGATAAATTTTAGGGTCAAATACCATGTTTGTTAATATACTTGCTGTTAATCCCGGATTCAAGCAATGTTAAACAATACCATGAGATTCGAATCAAAAAGGCAATGGATGAGAGGTTATCAATTATTGATAGAAAGTAGACCGAATGATTAATGATAGACGTATCAGGAAACATTTCTATATCTAAGTATATTTACGAAGAAATAAAAACTAAGAAAAAAATAATAAATGCCTGCTGTGTGCGTTTTATTCGCTAGAGTCTGCGCGTACCTATATGATGCGGAGTACTATACAAACATTAGACACGGTTACAGATACCATTATTTAAGGAAAACTTAAAAAAAAAATTACAAATTTTACTAGGATGTTTACTTAAATGTAATAATTACTTTTAGCAATGTATCTCTACCGGAATCACTTATTCCAATTTCTGTGGTAATGTAGTATACAAGGTAAGGAGTGTCATAAATTCCAATAACTTCATATCGGGTTAAAAACAGCTTTGTCATCGACTGCATGACTCTGAGCACTTTGCGGAGATCAGGAGTCTGGTTCATATATAGTCTAATAATTGTGCGCTGCACGATGATTAATAGGATGTCCGTGGATCCTTGCATACCTTATTTAAAAAATAATTTATATTTTTGATACTTAAGTTTTATTGCATATTATCCCTTTTCGTATTCTTATGGCTTCTCCACTTGGGGAACTTTTTGGTCTTTGTTCTCCATATGGAGAATAATTTATAAATGTTTAAGTGGGTGTATTCAATACGTTGTGAACAACGGAAGCCGGCTAAATACACCAATAGAGTGACATGTTTCACTTTAATCGACCGTCCTGAGGCGATATCGCAACAGGTTTACGATAGAATATTTTTGTAATATCCTATTTATTTTTTGTAGTCCTTCATGTTGGAAAAACAATATGTGTTGACTTTTGTCATACATCTGAGTAAGCTGACGTTTTGTCAGTATTGTCCGCAGATAACAAAATTCCAACACATAGGTATGGTTCACAAATTAATAGGAAACTGACGCCTCATATCTATGATATAAATCGAACTGAAAGCTATGTATTGTGACACCAACAATGAAAAACCATGCAATAAAGGTCTATAAAGCTATTGCACTTTGTCATTAGAAGTATGGTACCATGAACACCGTTCTTAGAAAATAAGAGAGAGAGAGAGAGAGAGAGAGAGAGAGAGAGAGAGAGAAAAGTGATAAAGAAATGTTTTTTTTTTCATCCAGTATACTTAAAAGAAATTTATACTCTAAATAATAATAGGATATGAGATAGGTTTACAATGAAATATTGACCAAATAAATATTTGTTGCGTGAGCTCTACATAATTGCAATCACTGAATACATGAATATCTCTTGCTTCAATAGAGAAAAGATATCAATGATATCATCAAATCCCCTCCCTTTTTCTATAGCAATTCATACAAAACGAGCAATATTGTTTAACTTTTCACATTTGCACTCTTGTTCAACTGGTATCAACTAATACCCGTTACAAAGCATATCATCTAGTGTATTGAATCTTCATTATTTCTAACTGTATAAAAGATTTAAATACACAACCGAACCTACTTTTAGTTCTAAAAATCAATATATTAACGAGGAACCCAAGAATAAATTTTATAGTACTTTAAGTATATCCTTTGACATAAAAGATCGTAATACAAGTTACTCCGTTCACTTCAGTATAGAGATTCTGCGTGATACGATATTTGTTTTTCTTGTCATATCGATTTATATGTTTTGCAGTATATTATTTACACTTGTTGATGTGTGATACATACAAAAATGAGCATCATGTATAATGATATATATGACGTCGGGTAGCTCAGTCGGTTAGACGGACGGATGCATGACAGCTAGGTGATTCGGTACCATAGGTCCAGGGTTCGAGTTCCCGTTGTGGGAACGAATATACGTGAAATATAGGGTACCGTGTAAGCTGTAGTGTCTTTATGCTTTAAATGTTTGTCTAATTTGTCTTTATTTCTACAGGTATTTCATCGGAGATCCAAGGTCCACAGTACTCCCAGGTGTTTCACTGATTCAATTACTGAATAGATATTCATAGATGAGACTGTATGAAATCGATTGACAAGAGTGGCATGTAACACATTTGATGTCCTTCGATATATGCTATACTCCAGGTGTTCATGTACTCTTTAACGAGTCAATATATTCTATTCTAGCCGTTTGTATTCGCTCAGTTTATACCATTCTCACTACTAATTCCTTAGTACATTCCAGTATGGAATGTAATACATTTATCCTAGGGTAATAAGGCACACATAGAATAGTCAGAATAGCTAGTATATTTTTCAGAGCTATAAACACTTTTCTTGTTTTTAATAAGCGTCCTCTGAAATTATCCATGTATGATGGCGATGGAGATGTTAAAGACATTATGAAAAATTATTGTTTGATATTAAATCAATAACTTAGTCTCGATAATATTCTAATAAACTAATGAAAACATGGAATAAACGTGTTTCATTCAGATATTTTCATGACCATTGCCCTCGTGTGATTCTATTTATCAAAGCACCAAGAAAACTGGGAGGTTTCTTAAACTAGACAAATAGACATACTGATTAGTCAAAAACAACGAAGCGTTATGAAAATGCCTGCTAAATGTAACTTGGTAAAGCTAGCATTATTATCAAAACAGAATTCCTCTCGGCTTACGATATCGTATAATACAGAAATACAAGCCTGCAGATTATGTAAAGAATGCAGACAGGTTATTGGATAAATGGACTATGAGTGATCCATTTGTTAAAACATTGCTTAAAAGAAAGCTATTGAGGGTAATATAAATGGCCTTTTGAAATTATTTCTCAGAATGACAAAAATCTAGAAATGTATCCATCTGCATTCATGCTTAATTTCTTTCATTCATCCTAGAAACAAATACAGTTCATTCCTTGGAGGATAATGTTTCTAACACATGTTTATATATGTGAATAAACGTTCTTACTTCAAAAATACTGTTTGTGTACTCTTATTATACAGTGGCAATAAAAGAACTTACTTATTAAGTTCTTTTCTATTGTGTTTCTTGTTTATTTTTTCGTCAAATAAAGGTTCCGTGTTTTAACAAATCTAGTTTTGCTTGCTGCTTCTCTATTTCATGTTCACGCAAGCAAATCAAAATATATGTTTCGTCACAAAAATGCACGCACTACATTTCCCTCCGACATAAATCGATTAACAAAGACCAACACTTGGAATAGTCTTTATGATAGGCAGAGTATGAAAAGTACTATTTCATGTGAAGTGTGTCAAATGTACATAGAGAATCAGCCTCTGATATTATATAATGATATCGGAAAAACATTGATTATTAATAAGTAGGTTCAATAAAGTATTGAAGAGCTCATAATCTTAAATAATCTCGAAGCGAGTTCGGAACAGTAAATGATACGATATTGATAATGGAATCATCAGTAATCCTAGTTCTCTCTCCAAACATTTGACTTATTTTGTCGTTATAAAGCGATTACAGAACACCTTGAGATGGATTATAATAACCTTATCATGTACATCAATATTACATCTATCAATATCGGATAAACGTGTTTGGATATTATGAATCGAATGATGTACTTTGCCATCAGTTTTACGCACTTTTCCGGGAAACTCCAAATTCTTCAAAAATGTGAAAAAATAACTGCATTCTGATAAATTATGAGTTGTAAAACTCCATAGTGTAATAATACTTTCCCGTTACCTTAAAACCTAAAATTGAGGCAAGCTTACCTATATCAAACAGGTATCGATCAATGAACTTCATTAATCGAGACCCTAGTGAACACACGTAGTTCATTTCCCGTGTTCTGGTCTTGGTCGAGACAAAGGGTGTGGTCTCTATAACCGAGCCGCAACCATCAGATAGAGATGATTTATCCATATATACCATTAAAATTGAATTCAATTTTGCACTAAAGTGAACATAAGAAGAATTCATCTGTAAGTGTCATCATGGAATTGATATCCTGTATAAGTAAAAAAATTAAATTCACCACTAATATTTGTATAACATATCAATTGCATATGAAATCACACTATTTCATTATGTTTGCTGACACCACGCTTCGTATCAGTATAACGCAAAGATAAACTTTAACACACCTTAGGAACTGATATATCCATCAGTACATTTATAGTAATCAAATCCAGACAAATAATGAGATCGTGTCCTTTTACGTCATAAAGTCACAAGGACTATTTCATATCCATCTCTTCAATCGTATCTACCATGAATTCTAACACCGATATCCTGATTGAATACGCTAAATCAGAAGTCGGATACTTCATCCTGGCTCATTCCCGGCAGGTGAACAATGTCTCGCAGTCTCTCATGTGCTTGTTATGTCCCCAACTGTAGCTTACAACCTGTTGCGCGTCTACTACAGCATCATATTGTCAATAACATGTCTCTCGTTTGAAACCAGATTCTTCACAGATAACAAAATCGACGTCAACCGAGATAAGAAAGCAATTCTTTTTATGGTCCTCAACCTCACCTATATCCTAATTTTGTTGTATGAGAAAATTAGACTTTCTCTACAGAATATGATGACAGATTTAGTTAAGTCCGTAATTCAGCAGATTGCTAATTGCTCTCGAAATCGAAAACAATTGAGAGCACTGTTTGGTACTCAGAATACTGCGGATAGAGCTTTTAACGTATTACTGAAAAACGATAAAGCATCGCATGAACAATTCTTCTCGTGCATTATCATGCTTACAGATGCTTTTCAGGGTTAACATGTTTCCAAATCTACGTCGCCTCCGTTATGCTGATCAACTGACAGTGATATTTGCTATCTCTTGCATTGCATAGTAATTAAAATGAAATGATTGGGAGAATGCGTTGCAAGGTCCTTATAGGCAATAGTGATGCGATTTAAACCGTTGACATAAATCGGCTTCTAGTCGATACATCATTACAAAAGAACAACAACAAAAAAGGAGTAATTCTGAACATAAAACGGATAATATTATTGGAACACTAGTTTAGCTTCTTTCTACCGTTGAATGTAGTTGATTGAGCAAATTCAATGAAGGAAATACAGTTTAAAGGCACTTAATTAAACCGCGTCAAATGCGTTGTTACATACATAACATGTCCATAGTTATCTGCAATACATACGAGTGGCATGGGAATTCTAGTTACAAAGTGACCTACATTCCTTGTGCCCAAACATATATGCATTCAACAATGTGTATTACATGGATGCACTTATGTGCTCCCGTCTACTTTATTAAGAAAACAAAATATTATCAAGACGATATAGCATCGATTAAGAAATTCAATATAATATCTGTCCGTAATATGAACCACTGACGAAGTAAATACATGTTGTAAAAAGTCATCGTTTCATAAAAAAAAATGAATCATGAACATTTTGTATTATTGCAAGTTTATTTATCTTGCATTTAAGGATGTCAGTATTTTATTCCATATTTAATAGGGTGGGCCTACTAAGTAATCAAAATAGACAAATTTATATCTCACATAATATAAAATCAAATCTTCTTATCACTGCTTATGCAGCCATATATTTTTGGTGGTTATATCTAACATTAAAGCAGGAATTATTTTGGAATACTTTTTTTTCAGATTTGAAATATTGTTTTTCAGATATCACTCTCGTAGGAACGCAGGTGGTGGATTATTTTGGTCCTGAATTCCTATTTGCATAAGTGAAAGTGCAATTTTGGCCACGCACTGACATTTATAAAAGTAATACTTCAATGAATTATGATTCAGTTAAATGACAAGCTACCAAATTCCGGTGCAATTAAACTACACCGATTCTGGTCGAAATTTTGTATGATAAAAGGTTTTAGCCTCACATAACAAAGTAAATGTTCGTCATTTAGACATGCATTATATATAACATAACAGAAATAAGATAGGAAATTCTAATCCATATGGACCTACGGATCATTTCGAGGGCAAAGTGACGAAATAGATCTACTGACACTTTTAGAGAACATTATCTCAAGAGTCACAGAATCAAATAATAAATTGTTTAAACCTTCAAGTTATAAAAAATTAAAACACATACACTTCGCAACTTGGATTACCAATATACTGTTACTCAGAAATGCTTTAATGCTTTTATTTGTTTGTTGATTTACACAACGTTCTGAAATAGCACTAATACTGCCACAGGACGCCCATTTCACAGTTCAAATGCAGACTTTCAAAGGTTACCTTAAGTTTATCATTACAGTCATCAGACATACAGCTGAAATGACCATGGTTTCTGTGAGATTTAAATTACACTTATTTATAAATTTAATTTCTGTGTATGTATATAAGAAATGTCAAATGTCAAGATTGTCAAAGACCATAAGCTGGTGTGTGTGTGGGTGTGTTTGTATGTGTGTGTGTGTGAGTGTGTATGTGTTTATGCCTCCGGATCGATAAATCCGGAACATATTTTTCCTATCTGTTTGATTGTCTGTTTTCAACATTGGCCTTAATATTTGAACCGCGAGGGGTACAAACTTCATATTTCACTTGCGTATTCAACTATTGAGGTCATTTCAAATGACACCAAGGTCGATGACATTTTGCATTTGCCCTTGACAATGACCTTCACGCTAAAGAAACTTTTTGTGACTTTGTTGCCACCGGGTGCATTGTGCTTCACTAACACATCTTGGAGTTTTGAGTTTTTTTCATTACTCTTTTCTATAATAAAGAGGTAAGTGGTCCCATACAACTGAAAAACATATCACTACATTCGTAGATATTTGAAAATCCACGGTGAAACCATTTTACTGGAGGGAATAAGTGACAGATAAACATTTTCATTGCAGAATAAGACATAATAGGTAAACGGGACCTCTGGAGGAGAAAAAGTGGGATCAGGTGCATTGAGAAAAACATCAAAAGACGAAATGACACACTCGTTGTGAATTTTACATTATAAACGGTAGATGAAAATCTTTACAGATTAAAGAAGGTGACTATAGCGACCGTAGTCAAAAGCTGACGCAAGGCGTGATTTCTCATTCCTTTCTAGTTGTAATTTGTGGTGAGAACAAAACTGTCATGTATTATATCATCATGCATTATACAGGTTTTTTCCGTATAGGATGAGCTGTGAGACATCAGTGGTATATGATAAATAAATGTTGTTACATAAATGAAGAAATTTCCTGATAGAAATATGAAACGAATAAACTAGACCCAGTCCTGTCTTTACTTTTCAATTTCGTTGGGGCAAATAGTATGTAAATAGCTATCGATTCTATCACCATTTCTAGATAAACCATCGTTGATATATCGTAATGAAGAATGAGAGGGAATGGTCAGTTGTTTCTTACTTTCACTTAGAAGCACTTCTATGAAATCTGCTTAGTCTTAATGAATGATTAAGCTAATATGGATATCCAGTTAATGTCTATGGAAATGACGACAGTTTGTTAAAGTAAATCATCTCCAGTCATTACAGAAATGTCATCAATAAAGTAATTCTAGTTTCTGTATATGGGCTTCAGACTTTAGAATAAGAATAACCATAACAAAATATGGATCTACTTACAGATGACACAGTGATATAACATTTAATTGAATTGAATTTAATGTTTCAAATGCCCTAGGTAGTACTGGAATTCATTATGATGTTAAATGGCACATCGTAACTATTCCAGAATATAAAGAAAAATAAAATGAATGAAAGCATGAATAAATAAAAATGAAAAATAAAATAATAAAGAAAATGAAATACAATAATAGACTTTCGGTTTTGTTTTTCCGAATGGTCGAGCAATTGATGCAAAATATGTCAAGAAATTTGATCACGTGATCATAAGTAGATACCAACATTTGCTGGAACTTCTCTTGTGTATTCACAATGATATAGTAAATATAGATGATTAAGGTCGTCGTATACTATTTAAACAGATTTTTTTTTGAAATTTTTCAATGGAATGTAAGATCAAGACTAAATCAATGATATCCAGTTTAATAATTTGATCTACGTGACTTACATTGCTTTGATTTTGTAATTAACGATATATGTGTGAGAGTTCCCGTTAGATGACTGAAGTGATAAAATCCAACAGTTATAATTTCATTATATCGCTGTGGTTTCTATTCAGCTCTTATCCAGAATAACACCCTGATAAATAAGTTCATTAAGGAGATTTTAGTATTTTAAGAATACTAGTGCTAACGAGATCAGTAAGTAGGCAGTGCAGCAAATATCATAAAGTAATTATGGTAAATTCATAAAAAAATGTGCGACCATGTGCAATTACATAGTAATTGTCTGCGGGATTGCTACACCCACTGTATGTATATCCAACAAAACGGTCATCCCATCAAAATTATGATTAATGTATATTTGATGCTCAGTACAACCATTATGTGATACCCATGGGGTAGATCGTACCTACCCAACGGATTTCACACGATAAGTGCAACTGAAGACGGTTAAAATATTTTACTCGCTCTCATGATACAATATATTTGAACCAAAGAAAACGGAGATTGATTGATTGATTGATTTTTGCTTTACGTCACACCACGAATATTTCACGTATATGGTGACGGCATCTGCCTGATGCGGGGTATACAGATTTTGACCTTTGCCACGGACCCACCCAAAGCAGTGAGGGAACTTTAACGTGCCATGCATACCACGACACGGGGCCTCGGTTTTTAATGTCTCATCCGAAAGACATGACACCGGCATGACCAGAGCGGACTCGAACCCGATCAGGGGTCCGACGCGATACCACTAGGCCACGGCGGCGGAGAAATAAAGTGAAACTGAAAAGAGACTGACAAACTGAAAAATGAAAAAAAAACAACCAAACCAATAATAAACTCTTACTAAGGCCTATGACAAAATTCGCCACAAAAATTCAATACCTAGAACATAGCATATATTTGTATTTCATTACTTCATCTATCTAGTATATGTGACCAACACTGCATACACGGCGTTTGTGCTACACAAATTTAAGACACATTTGTAAACAATTCTTGACAAAGATATTTCTGATATTTAATTCTAATCAACTCTGGAAAATGTCAATCAGAGCCCCCCACCCCCCCCCCCCCCCAAAATAAATAAAACCAAAAATAGATATACAAATATATATATATATACAGAAAACAGGAGGTAAGTACATTTACGAGATATTGACACATTAGTTTGTCAAAATAGTGTCTGGCGATTATATATGATTCATAATTTTCTCTTATGTCATAAATTGTATAAATTTTATACCTTGAAGTTGTACTCAATGATTTTTATATACGATGTTGAATGGTAAAACTATCGACTGATTGAGAAAATGATGAAAGGAGGAAATGGTGTCATATTCCTAGGAAAACGACACATTACATTTAAAAGCGTCCTTTTAATTGCATTTGCTTCCGGCTGTAATAAGGTTGCATTAAATGCGCAATTATTTTTAGCACTTGACACTCACTCTTGCATTCCACTCCTCAGAGCTTTATCCATTGTGTTGACTCTATATATAAATGTATTGCAGAATATGTACCTTTTATCTTACAAGAAAGATAATAATAAATGAAGCGTGAATAAAGAGTTATATCCTTAGGAACCCTACTTTGTATGAACAGATACATCTTCACTAATCAAGGGTATGCGTTACGTAAACTTCTTTCTCTCCTTGACCGATTGGATTCAAAGGTCGCGGGTTTTGATTGCGCCGTCTAGGGAAAAGTATTCAGTATACTACTAACCAAATTGATCAATGAGATTAAGCCTGACTTAGCCAACTTGGTTATGAAGAAAAACAATAATGGCGACAATGCAACTGTCTTCTCTATGTATAGTAAAATTTGTGAAACGTTTTCTGTTGACAACTTAAAAAGAGTTTCAATCAAAAGGCTTTAATTAAAGGGAAAGATGCTTTCATTTCGTCTATACCATGCACTAGATCTATTATTTTCGTTTTGTCACACGGTGTGCTTCAAGGCTTATGGCTCGTTCCTGTACGGAACAAGTGAACCAATCACGAATTAACCTTTGAATGCAATCAGTCAAAGGGAAGACAGAAGTTCAGGTAGCGCATCCCCTTGACTCGTGAGGATGGAGCAGATATAAATGCTTGCATGTGCAGTTAAATGCACGAGAACGATGACATACCTAGAGTGGTTGGTGAGAGTGGGTATTGTCGTGCAATAAATTAGTTTATTTCATTTGATTTCACATATGACTTGTGATACCATTTAACAACACTACTTGATTTCACATATAAAATTATCGTTCTGACTCTGCACATTGAGTGTCGAGTTACGGACCAATTTGTAAAATACAATTTTTATTGCGACGTAGTGGATTCTATTTCAAGGAGACCTGTATTTCTACAATGTATGTATACTGAATATTGTTACGATGTATCTATAAATTGAAAGCTTATGCATCACGAAGTACAGTCAGTGACTGACTGATTGCGCACAAGCGCGTGTGTGTAATGTAGTTAGTTATAATAAAAGAAATAACAATTAACGCCAGAGAATTCCGAATGTCATATACCTACAAAACTTTTAATGGCATGTGATATTAACATCCATGATTGACAACTGATCATTCAGATAATGATCAGAGAATGACATTGGAAGACAGAAGAGTGTTAAAGAATTTAGTTTTTTAAAAAACTAATTTCAAAATTCACGAGGATATGCATGAGCATTACGAATGCTGTATCAAATATTCATAGTGTTCAATACTAATGAATTGCTCAAAGCAATAACTTGCTAGAGTTAAAATGCTTCAGGGACAAAGAGCGGTGCTGAACATTACGATAATGCACGTTGAATGAAACTGGAGCGAACTGAAAGCAGATGACGATTTAGTAATACTGAAATTATTTTGTTTTCAAGTATAATTTTGTCTTTGCAGCATCAATCTGGTTATTTAAAAATGTTTTGAATTTAATCAGCGGATGCATCTGTATCGTACATCACCATTTGCAATCTTTCCCTCACTTCAATTACTTTGCACTCAAACTACTTATTAGATAAGATGGAATTATTATTGCGTCATTAGTTGTTACTTTAAAGACAGATTTTGGTATTGGCATTCAATAAATACATTGTTTCTTAAATAATTGCAGGATTAGTTCAGCTACTATTTCTTGCAAACTTAAAATTAAGTTTAAAGAGACATCTAACGAATTGTGCTTATTACAAATCATTATGTGAATAACCATAATTAGTAGCAATACATCATGGCAATGAGATATGACTGTAACAGCTTCATTACATGAGACGATCACCATAGTTACACGTAATAAGAGATAATATCTTCATTAAAATCATGGATGTTAAAGTAACTCTAGAATATACAGATTTCCAAATCAATCGTGACACACGTCGTCCTTATTTCTTTAACCGTCATTTTGAGGGTTTGAAAGGACTTTCACTTTCTTATATGATAACAGCAACGTACTGTGGGAATGGTTATTCTTATGAGGTAAAAAATGACATTTATTTTTAAGCATTGAATTCAGAATTCAGTAAGGGACATCCATTATATTAGACCCCCCCCCCCTAAAAAAAGAAAAAAACAGAAAAAAACCCCCCAAAACAAATAAAAAAAACCCCCAAAAACATAAAACGAAAAAAACCCCAGACAAACAAACGAACAAAAATGCCATCACACACCTCAAAGGGGAACAACCAGATATGGGATCAGGTGTCATGGAAGAGTAAATATCACTTTTTGACCGGTCACAACTGGTACATTACTATAAGAATATTTGAGCTAGTACAACTCGTACATGTATTCATATGAGGTGGTAACGCTATTTTTTATTGTCAAAATCTGTTAAACGAACGACATAAAATAATAAAGTTAACATGTCAGAAAATGATTTCTGTTTAGCATGCAGAATGTAGACTTCAAAACGCGGTTTTTCTGTGTCCTTGTGATATAAACTGTTCACTCATGGGTTGCGGAAAGGAAAAGAACCGTAGTCTGAAGAAGCTCTTACATATCGGATCAATTAAGACATAAAGACACCATACATAGGTTAAAAAAGGAAAACATGAAAGAAACTGACCAAGTGGAAATCGTGAAAAGAGATGGTCAAGAGAAAATTGTGGGTTCAAGTGCACTTGAACATTTTTATAAAACGTCAAAACTTTTGCCTTCTTTACAAGTTGTCTGGTCGTCGACACTTCATTTAACGATTTTTATTGAGTCGACGCTCTCATAGAGCGCTAGACTCAATGGCATCGCTTTTCAAATACTCGCTTTTCAGGGGTTATAACTTTCACTACCGATATAGAGCTTACTACGCCGCTGAAAAATAAAGTGCCGAAAAATTACTGATGTTGTCTTAAAAATTCTTGATCAGCACAATGTACCTTTAGCTCAGTTAATTTAAGCTAAACATAAACTAGTTTCAATAACTCGAAAAAGGAGTTGCAATAATGTTTTCAAATTTTGCGTAATATTATGTAGTTGTGACTACTTTACGATGTGTTTACCAGCGACACCGTCGGATGTACTCGATTGTGTAATTCTCCGGACAAAGTATTTGTCTTGATCTTGTATGGCTTGTTTTTATCGAGATATTTCAATTAAAGTTTTCCCCAACATGTTCTGGAACTTTATATCTTTTTCACATATATGACAAATTTAAAGGTCGATCTTCCCGCATTTCCTCTGATAATGAAAATGCATTATAAATATTTAGGTAAATGTTGTATGTTTCTAAATATTAATGATCTTAAAACATTATGAGAATCGTGAATAAGATGGTTATTTAATGTCCCACCTGAAGGAATGTCGTTCCTTGGCTCAGCTTCGACTCGTGACAACAATGCAGTAAAACTTGTTGCCATGAAGTTGTCGATTGCACGTTCATTTCGGATACAAGCAATTCCAAACTCTTTGCCGTAAGATAGTATGAAGAGAGCAAATTTTATTAGCATTTTGTACATAGGTATAATGATGATGTAGTTGCAACAAAGACCTAATTTTTGCCCCCCCCCCCCCCCCCCCCCCCATTTTCCTGAAATCCTGAATCCGCCACTAAAATGGTAAAATGACGACATATTTAAAATCAGCAAAGCCGACTCTCAAGACTTTTGAGTCCTTTGATTTAATTAAATTGCCAGTCAATGCCTGTCCAATCCTGTGATTTTTATTTGCTATAACTATGAAAGTATTTCTCAAATTTTTTTCCTATTACGATAAAGAAAAGAAAATATGTATTGAAAGCACTTTTGAATAAGATGAGTACATTAGTAAAGGAAAGGTAGCGACACGAATTCAAAAGAATCCGATTCTTTTACTATTGCACAAAACCAATAGCAACTATCAATCGCATTCCATATGTCATGTATATATATGAATAGATTACATTATCAACATTTGACTTCAATGTTGCTAATTGTTTGCTTCTGATAGACTTCGACGTATCCCTTTTAAATAGACTTAAACCCATCACTGCGAAGCATACCGCGAGTAACGCTAAAACAAGTTCATCGACTATAGAAAAAGTCGTATAATTTAAGATTTCATTCCGCTTTACTGTCTTCTTTATTTTCGAAATTAATTCATTCTTTCTTGGGAATTTTAACTGTGGAGTTATCTGAAATCTGATGTGAAAAGAATGTGTGAACATTTCCCCTAAAACATATTAATTTTGTTGAAATATTAAGACAATTCTTAGACGGGAATTGTCATGAACAGACAGTAGGATGAAATCAATCAAAGGGGGAATGTTGCTCATCTCGTTTTATGTCCCCCTCCTTTTTATTGATTTTAAATGTATATATTTTCTATATCTATCATAACCACTAGGCCGGTGTCACTGCTGGTGGACTGATAGTCCCCGAGGGCATCATAAGTCTAGTTTTGAGTGCTTTTGTACTGACTTGAAATATATACTTCAAGTTTGCCGTAATGAAATTATGTAAATCACTCTAAAACTAAGGAGTATCTCCCTCATGCATATCTCTGTCCTTAGATTGATTCTTTGGTTCACTTTTTCGGTCATTTTGGTTTCAACACTGCTCTTCAAATATTCATATATTCTTCAAATAGTTATATAATATGAGAATTCCAACCATTCGGCCACGAGCATCACTGAAGAGACATAGGTTGTCGAAATGCGCATTTTAAAATTTAAATGTATATATTTTCTATATCTATTACTGCAAAACCGTCGTGGAACATTTTACTAAGGCTATGACTTGGTATACAGATCAGTTGGCAACAAATGCAATTGATACATTTAAAGACAGTGGTAAACATTTCAACATTTGACTAGTGGTGTGAAAATCTACCAAGGTGACATATTCTGTCAATAATGTGGTCACAGAAAAAGTACAATGCCATTTACAAAGATAAATGTGAGAAAATACTAAACAGAGTTCATGATATGAACCATATCAGCATGCTTCGGGTAGTAAAATCTTTAAATTGGTTCTAGAGCCAAAGTGTGTGATAGAAAACGGGTGGGTCCAGTATCCAATATGAAAGTACGGAAAATATAAGTGTTGCGTATACAGATCTATTAGTCTAAAACAGTTAAAAAGGCGTTTACTTTTGACATAATACCGCATGTATGACTAGTGTTGCAACCTGCATATAGAAATCTATTGCAACGGAAAGCTTTTTTCCCATGAAATACATGTTCAGTGCTGTATTTAGTTACATCTTTGACTGGTGTTACTCATTTGATGTGATCATTTCTAAAGGCCACTGTCACGACTGCATCTAACAATCTGTTCTGCAATTTTAGACGACAAGAAGTGAAGTAATCAACCAACTCGTGCTCTAAATGATGTTGTTATATTACTTGGCAAATGAGTATTTCAGTTATCCAAGATTATTAAAAAAAAGATGAAAGGTTAGCAAAGAGTACGTTACAATCAAACAATGTACACAGGTTATCAAATCCAATCATAAATTTTCTATCTAAAATGAAGTACTGTGTAATTTAGTGCAATTCATATCTCCTACGTGTAAATACGAGTGTAATATCAGACTACAGTCTTTATGCTGGAAACAAAATAATTGTTTGATTCCATCTTACTTTTGTGAAAATCTATGAAGATGTTTCAAATGATATCTCATTAAAAGAGCATCAATATTTTTTCTCCTCAAGTAAAGCTATGGTGTGCGTAACATGAATACCAGTTTATATCTTTGTGTGTGTGTGTGTGTGTGTGTGTGTGTGTGTGTGTGTGTGTGTGTGTGTGTGTGTGTAATCATATTCTTTAATCCGTGTAATAATTACTAAATAATTACTAAAATCGTACAGCATACTACCAAACCGTAAATCACACACCCTAAGTACTAAAGTTGAATTTGAAGCTAACGATTGCCACATAAACAGCATAACAGCATAGCGATTTATTATGAAATAAATACGCTTAACATATACACATAAACTCTTCAAATGTGATCCGTTTCCACTTCATCGTAATATAATTAGTGTTGAGTTTTATGTACATTTCTCTTTTTTGGGTTGTATTGCAAAGGTGTGAGATTCATTGATTCTGATATTTCACACGCGCTTCTGGTATTGTGAAAGCGATTCAATTGACAGCAAGAATACCTAAAGGAATTAGTATTAATGTGTCGACGCTTGAATGTTTCTACAGTGATATGTGGGACAAAGCATTCTATGAAACTATGTTTCCCATTGGAAATATCCAAATACTCGCGGTTTTTATCATATCAAATTGAAATGTATTCCAAAATTAGAGAAAATTTGGGACCATGACCCCTTTGTTGATCAAGCTCATATATATATATATATATATATATATATATATATATATATATATATATTTATATATATATATATATATTGATGCTCCGTTTATCCGGACACGTTTGTTCCCGGCCGATTTGTCCGGATAAACTTTCCGGATTACCGGATCATAGTACCGGTACATTAGATGTTAAAGAATCTTATTTCTTGATAAAAGAAGGGTGTATACAGTACACGATATATATATACATGCATACATATTCCAAGATTTTTATGTTTACAAAAAAGAAGTTTGTTTTGCCATAATTATCAAAGTATTTAACATACTCTTTGTTGCTTAATTATTCTATTATAAATTCCAAAGAGTGACAATGGATGTCCGATATTCATAATCAAGTTAAAGCACATCAAATTCCGTGGTGCCGGTTTCAGCAAGAACGATTGCAAAAATCCAAAATGGGATGAGTAAAAAACGAAGAAGTATCAAAGGGTAAACCATATCTCACAGTGCATGGAATAAAAGGACAATATCGTGAAAAGTGTCATATTCAGACAAATGCGAACCCCAATAAACTTGAGATGAGACCAGGTGCCCGGGAGGAGTAAGCGTCCCCTGGTTGCATGCAACACCCGTCGCAAAAGTCCTGCAAAAACCTTTCAAGTCGAGGAGTTAAATATATAAATATACCCGCACGAACATACGTAAGAGACAAGAAAACGAATTTTCCCATTCAAGGCAGGAAATGCTGCCTTACTGAAATTCCGGTGTAGGAAACGCACGTGAACAAATGTCTGTATATATACATATTATGTCAAATCAAGTATAGTCAAAAAGTTAAGATGGTTATTTTGTACAGTCAGGTCCCAAAATATCAGTTAACATTCTTGAAAGAGGAATCTGAAATTGCATTAGATCCCTATATTGACCATAGAACTTCCTCAATATATCCTTGTAAAGTAGTTTCGTGGCAAGAAGCCTCGCTCTCAGAACGAAATTTTCGTATTTAGAACATGCCCTGGCATAGCGCATAAGTTGTGAAATGAAGACGCCATTTCCGGGAGAGATAGGTATGTTTCTACTCAGAAAAGGGAAGTTGGTGATAATGAAATTGAAATCATCACGTTAGTAATAGAGAGGGGTTACTAATGAACCATCGTCACTAATTGATAGGAGTATATCGAGGTATGAAGCAGAAGATGCGCTTTCTGTTGTATCTTTTATCTCGAGTTCCTTTGGATATATGATATATGACTCACTACTTCTGCTCAAAATGACGGTGTTTGCCGGCGAATAATAATATGCAAATGATATACGCGTATTCAAGCATCAAGCCTTTGATGTGCCGACAGACTTTTCTCAAAATAGCCTCTTATTTTAAAATTTTTGGAATTTTCCTTCCATTACCACTTTCAATACTTCATTGGAATTCATTTGATATCAAACTAGATTACAATATTAAAATTAAATCTAAGAAAGCTAAGAGTTTTTCTCAAAAGATGTAATTAATGAAATTTGAAGGGGAAATTCCCGATCGGACTGTCGTCAACTTCTGTTGATATAATAGGTACGTGATGGTATGCTGTAGTTAGTTAGAGTGCGTCTACCTTAATAAACTCCAACTAATGCTTGGGAAGATTATGCCGCGCCCGACTGTTCATCCTTCGCAAAGATTAAACTCGCAATATTTCTTACATTTGGAAAGACCTATTTTTACTCCTGTCCTTTTATTTGACACTGAGGAAGTTCTGTTGTCGATATGGGGATCTAGTGCAATTTGAGATCCCCCTTTCAGGATAAGGGACACTTTGGGATTGATCATACTAACTAAATATCTTGAACATTCTGACTTGATTTGATTATATGTAATAGTACAGACATTTGATCACGTGTATTTCCGACACCGGAATTTCCGTTCAACATACCGTACATGGTATAATTTGATATAGTGGCCTTGTCTCCTTTATATGCTCACTTGTATATATGTATGTGTATATACTTCCTGACTTTGCAAGTGTTGTTGCAAGACTTTTTCGACGGGTGTTACATGCATTCAGGGGACGTTTACTCCTCTCGGGCTCCTGGTCTTACCTCAATTTAATTGGAGTTCGCATTTGTATATCACACTACACGGCAGTGTCCTTTTCTACCATGGACTTTGAGGTGTGGTTAACTCGTCGATACTTTGGTTTTGTTGGCTTTGTTCATTTGTTGCAGAAATTCAAGTCAATATCGAAGAAGTACCAAACCGTTAATCATTCTCAAAGTCCAAGGACAGATACAAAATCTTGTAAGTTTTAAAAAGGAACTGTCGTGAACCCCGAAATACTGAAAAATTCCGAGGTGAAACCAGGTGCCCGGGGAAAGTAAGCGTCTCCTGTTTGCATGCATCATCCGTCACAGCAGTTCTCAAGAAACATGTCTAAATCAAGAGTTTTGGTTTCCTAATTGTACATACGAAAGTACAAAACTGGTATACAAAGTCATATGTGGTGTTCACTGAACAGGTCATTTAGTCGCATTTATAGATATATTCTAGTACATTCCTATCTTTTTAAGACTTGAGACGTGGCCGTTTTCTCTGGGCGATGAAAACATAATATATCTCTTGTAAATTTATGTTTGTATTAGCTACACTAGAGGGAAAAGCACATTAAATAATTGATACCGGATAGCACATGCTATTATAGAATTGCTTTTCTATTTTTATTTAGAAATAATGATAATATCAAAGAGTGACTTGAAAGATGTATGTATTATTCCTTTTATGTTTTTATTTGGCCTTAGGAGTTTGTTTGTAAATGATTAGAGAGTATGTCATTATATTTTACATATTGAGAAAGAAAGTACTATTTTACTGGATATGCTGTCTAGAATGCGCATTTACAGTAGTCAATCTGGGACAATATGTTGAAAATAATTTTAGATGAATAAGTTTTGTAACACCAGTGTTACTAAATAACATAAAAATACACACATATTTCGGATCAGGGGATATTAACAAACCTTTCATGACCGCTTGGATCCATCATCAGATTATAGTTATAAAGGACATAATCAATGTCAGATCAATCAACCAAATAGATGTTATAAGTGAATAATTTGATACCACTAAAATTTACATGTATTTATAACATGAACTACATTTTAATGACATTAAGTGGTTTCTTTATTTAAACGGACAAAGCAAAACCTTTAAATGTCATTAACTTCTTAATCACCTACATAATTCGGACATTTTACTTGGCGGCAGAGAACAATAAGCATATATCCATACAGAATAATGTGGGGAAATTCGTGGAGATAATTAGCGATATTGACAGAGAAGTTTCAGAGAACATCTGCATAGTTGCAGATAATTGATCAATTATATAAATCATCAAAATTAATCACGGGTACCTCTTTTTATCTTTGACGTCAATGACGAAAAGACGACTTCTGGTTGCATAATGAAGTAATACGTCTAATTGAAGTGTCACAATAAATGACAGTAGACTGTTTAGCTCGATCCCGCTCGTACCCAGTCAAGTAGAATATTGGTTTCCGGGAAGCTGACATTTGACCATGCAAGCCCGCGCCTAGACGCTAAATGCCATAGAATATATGACTTTGGACGGATTGGCTCTTAGCAATTAGTTCAAAATTAATAGACCCGCCATCCCTGCGTAGGTGCATGTCTTGTAAAACACAAATTACCAGTCAACTTTTTCCGTTTATATATCATTTCAAAGAAGCCTTTTTCATAAATTTAGATTCGGTATTTTGCTTTTTAATTCAAATTAATAAAGAACTTTTCCATATGTATTCATAATTATAGTGTCCTTTCAAGAATGGCATAAATCCAGGATGACTGTAAAATCTTCTGGCCAGACAATAGGACTAGGATTGCTGTGTCGATTACTCGGTAAGATCAAGAAATGCATATGTGAATAATCTGTGTGCGACAAAATGATATCGATTGTATTAACTTTCAACCTAAATGCAGTGTATTATTTCCAGCATTTTAGAAAAGAAACCATCATCAATATACTATTTCCCTTACGAGATATCTCACACAAAAGAACTCTTTGTAAAACACCTCATTTGAGCCATTACACTATTCCGCTGTGACAAACTACATGTACATACAAAAATGCAAAACTCTAATGCATGATATGAGTCGCCCATTGGTTTGCATAATATTCAGTATAATTAACTGGGATTATTTTTAAACCTTCTACCAGACCTTCTACCAGACAAAAATGTCGTGATGTTTGGAAAATATTTAGATTTTTACAATAATTTAAGTTTACCTATTTACATGCTAAATAGTCTGACAGCTCTGACTTGCGTGCAGACGTCAATTATAGTAGCTTCACAATACGAAGTATCACGTTTAACACCGTGGGAATTCGACTAATCGGTTTGGATGCATATTATTGATTCGATAGTGCATCTGGCAGTATAGCGTCAGTCCGAAAGTGTTATACAATAAAATGGGTGTTCACTCTCTTGCAGTGCAGAAATCAATAGGGCAGGCGATGTTTCGACATTCTGTCAGACGGTCAAACAAAATATTCAAATACCTCCTAATCTCACGAGAATGCTGGTACATGTATGTCATACTGTCAACGGCTTCAACGGCCAATGGATATGTATATTTTATTTTGACCATGTCACTGCATGCAATATGTTATAAAGGCTCAAATATGGTTTTTGGGCTTCATAAATACACAAACAACTTTGTAATTTTTATATTTTATATTTAAAAAAAAATGCAATAATATCAAATACAATAATATCAAATATATATATATATATATCCTCCGAACATTGTAATTCGGTGTGGCTATTGGATGAGGTGCTCTGCTCGACTCGACCTGAAGTTCCCGGATTCGATTCCCGCCATGGGCAAACCGGTATTCTGTCTTTCGGCCGAGACAGTAAAAACCGAGGTCCCGTGTAACGGTAGGCGTGACACGTTATAGATCCCTCACTGTTTCGGGTTGGTCCGTTGCAAATGTAAACTTTTAAGCGATGCACCAGGCAAATGCCGTCACCATATATGTGAAATAGTTGTGGAGTAACGTAAAAGAATAATCAGTCAATAAAAATAATCCATACATGCTAAATATATGTTCCAATGAAATGTTTCTAAAATGAGAAATTAACAATGACGATGTGGTGGATTCATTTGACCTAATATCTATTAAAAATTAAATTGACTTGAGAAGATGTGAATGATCCTAGTATGTTTTTCTTTGTTACGAAACATTAGACATGTGTCTGAATATAGAGCGTTTGAAGATTATTTAGAGTAGATTTTGTGTTCAAATTTATCTCTTATAAGGTTTTGTATGAAGAATGTGACACAGTGAATGTTGTGGTATACATTTTACAAATTCACCCTTCCACAAACCGCAATTTTGCATTGTGGTGACGTCACCGGAGGTCCGATAAATCCGGCAGTTGTTTATCAAATCATAAATAGAACACGTGAAAATGGTCTGAATGTCACGTTGATTACGAACCGTGGACGGGTGAATATATGTAATTTCGACATATTTCAGTCTATGATAAAAGTATATCATCACGATAGAATTTGAAATACACTGGCGATTCATGGAAATATCGAATTTGTATGGTAGACAATACTATAGATCTTGGTACAGCGGGTCAGCAATTACAACATGTAGTCCCGATAAATTCAATGAAAACCTAAAACTCTAAAGTTATATAACACTACAGTACGAAGAACTGTAACTAAAATGTGTTATACACATACTCTAAAAGGAACCAGGGATGACACCACATGCCGAGAAGGATAAATTATCTTATGTTTATCGTGGAGAAGTGCAAATGAAATGACAGTTAAATGTTGAGAATACCATGTTTCATTGTTTTATGATGGAAATAATTCAGAGGCATATTTTGCATGTAAATACATTCTCAATTATGAAGGATGTCTGTCATGTTTCCAATAAACACGAACGACTTGACATCGTCTCTCAACGCGCTTGTAAAATGTAAATAACAGTTTATTTGCTTCGTCTGAGTTTCTTACCTAACCTGGGCAACTCATTTTCCATTTGTCTGATCTTTCGATCTTTCATATTACATACAAATTACTCCAAAAGTAAGTTCGATTCCTTTTTTTTTCTCTGAAAAGTGAAATACAATGAAAGATTTCTTTCATATTTTTCTATACTAGAAGATCAGTAAGGTATTTATATAACATCAGAGAAAAAATATTCCAAATGTGATTTGTGTACATTTTGATCGATAACGTCTCTTCAGTGTTACATACCGTACCGATATTTATAGAGTAAACTAATTGATGAAATGACCCTATGGAAGGAACATACAAATAACCCTATGGATGAAACACAAATGACCCCATGGAAGGGGCACACAAATGAATGAGAGTGAATCTCCGTATTTTTTAAAATAGTGTATAAATGTTATTCCTGTAAGTCTTGAACTATTGATTATTTACCAGAGCTATGGAGTCTAGGTCGGTGATAGATTCGGGAAGTGACAGTGTATAACGAGCGGTATCGACTCACATTAGTAATGCTTAATATAAGGTCATACATGTGTAATACGATTTAATTTTGTGGAACAGAGGCCAATTTATAGTCGTCCTCAAGGTAAAAACTTTGGAATGTAGAAATACATCTACAGAAGGCTGATTATCAAAATGACATAATAGCAAAATAGGAAGATCAATAAGCTATATAAAATAAAGCTCCTTCTATCTTAGTTTTGAAGAATAATGTACGTGTCAGTATGTATATACAATCACAAGCATGAATTCCACAGCAAGATGATTATGCCAATATTTTTTTGTGTCAAGAACATGCTGAAATACAATAAATTATTTATTAATGATAAGGATTAAACTTTGTTTCCTTCTCAGCATTTTTTCAAACGAATATGCACAATGAATACACTTTTGATTATGCTTTGGATATAAACATTACGGAAACCTACTTTCTGATCGGGTTTATGGTTATTAGAAGTCAACGAAGCTGCATGTTAATTCCGGAATGGAATACTCGCACTATGACAGATAAAAGATGGATGATCTAAACTTCTATCTACAGACAAGAGAGTCCTCTCATTTAATCTTCTGGGATTAAATGTGAATCAATCATAAATTAGGATCCAGGAGTTTAACTGCGATGCATATTTGTGTGCAGATAATATCTAACGGTGTTTAAAAACGAAGTAAAAGATACCAAGAAAGTTTTCGTAGAAATTGTTCTCTCTCTCTCCGAAATTATTTTGTTTAGAAAAAGTTTTCAAAAGTTTTTAAAGATAATTTCTCAAAGAAAGCGACAGGAGAGCTATATATAAGGCTTACAGCATGACACTAACTTTTGAAGCCATTGAAACTTCAAAACAAACCCTAAAGAGAAAGCATATTGTTTTTAGAAGAAATCTTCATTTTTATCATCGCCTGCCCGCCAACACTTCAACAAAATCTTAACAAAATAAATTATTAAATTCAATAAAGATTTTTTTTCTTAACAATTGTATTGCAGTAATACATCAGTTTAAAACAAATTGATTATCAACATGAAATAATGTATTTTCATACGTATAATTTGATTCATGCTATAAAATGTATGATTTGAAAATATATTAGGATGAGGTGCAATGGTATTGAGCAATTAAAAGTATAATTATTATTATGACTATAACCCGTGTTAATCACTACATTTATACATATGCTATTATGCAGTTGTATTTGATTAACAGTTTATGTTTAATATTAACAACTAATGTAGACACATGTTTTCAAAATATATTATTAAAATTAATGAAGAAAAACAAGGAAGTTGTCAAAGTTGCTGATTTCTTATTCAAAGAAGCCATTTTCCTAAATAACAAATTATATTTATAACAAAGAAATGTGTCTTGTGTCACCGGACTGGCATGAGCATTTCATATTTTAGAAACAACTCAAGCCATTGTAATTCATTCCCGTCTGTCATTAGCATCGCAATTTCTGTCATTGTTCGCTAACTTTAGAGAACCAATTTTCATCATATTAACTGAATTGCATCTATGTCCACCTAAAAGAAAATGTAAATTTCATGGTCTCCGACTCCTTTACAAAAATTGTGAATTATCCTTAAATCAGAGACTCAGACCCTAAAGTGAGGAGGCTACATGTACTTTATTTAGATATAGTGATATTCAAATGATCAATAAAGGTTCTTGAGCCAGGCAAACAAACCGATAGACTGCACAAGCGCTGCACATTACATACAGATGTAGACGATCGGATTGCCTCTGCTTTTGACTTTGTCTTATAATTAAAGTTATAATTACATACAGGAATCATAATGATCTATATACATGTATGTGTGCTACATTTAAAAATTACTGATATCAAACTTCATAGCTGGACATGTTGTTACACATGCACAATTGATATTTGATATTTGTTATTTTGTATTATTACACCTCTGTTAAGATCTCGGGATTCCTAATGGTTGATTATAGCATTAAAATTACTTATGACTCAAAAATGCATCGTGATATATATAGAACAGAAGACGATATAAGAAACAGGTCGTTATTTTTAATGAACAACGAATATGACCGACGCAGAAATCAAATATGGCGACGGTCGCACGCCTCAAGTACGTCGGGATTTTAAAACTAAACAAAGATGGTTCACCAGTTTTTCTCTACCTACTTCTAATTATACGCAGGAGAAATACGCAGGAGAACACAGATTACTTTGCCCCTTTCTGTCTCTGTGTAATCAGTTTTATTTCATCATTTACAACTCGACCTCAGACAGCAGACATGCAGGTGACATATATATTTTACTGAATATTCTTGATATACATAAGCCTACGTCCTCAGTCATCTCGGACCACCTCGAGTGCCAGGTCCGGGTTATCAATTTGCCATGTCGACCTCATAGGAAGTAATCAATTGGATGTTAATATTTTTATATCTTAATTGGAGGTAGAGTCAGGCTCATGTGATATGTATGTTGTCCTATTGTAGACAATGATTTATAATTCATAACTACTCTTTTTTCTCACAGGAAGCCTACTATTTGTAGCCCCCCCCCCCCCTCCCCAAAGGCGTTGCCACTCTCCAGATATAATAAAGTTTTGTTCATCCTCTTCCTCATTTTCTTAGCACTTTGGATAAAAATTCACAGTAATGATCAACATTAGGTTTTAGATCAATATATTGTAAAACAGTATTTTGTACTTCAATAAGGTCAACCAAACTGAAAATCTTTTTTCTCGCTCATAGTAATTTTGATAAAAAAATGACATGCTTGACTTATGTATATAGAAGTAATGGTGTCATATAATCAAGTATGATTAAGACTTTCCATCCGGTTACAGTACTAGATCATTTGAACTCCTCAAATACACTAGGCACCAATTGAATAAATCCATGGAAAAGCGGATTTGCACATATATTGCTTCAGAGTCTTGTTTGGTTTTTTGGTTTGATTATCAAAAGTGTCTATTTTTCATTTGCTATAATGTTCATTTAAGAACTAATACAGAATCAAACTGCAAATAATGCATTGATAATAATATTCACTTTAGATTTTTTATCGTTTTTAATATGTGCAGTTGTCTTTATTCCCAAAAACTATACAATGTTCGATAGAAGCATGAAAAACTCACACAGTTCACGAAGTGATTAACATTTGTGCAATGATGAAAAGCAGACAATATGTTGTTTTTACTTTTAGGTGATATAAAAGATATATAATCTTTCATTCAGATGGGTGGAACATTTTCATGTTGACTTTATATTTTGTAGCATTTCTTTTTATTAACATCTGTCACTTGTTGTTAGTGTACATGTTATAGTGTACAATGTTGTAGTGTACAATGTTAAACTTACATTGTAATAAAGTATACATCAATGCCTTACAGTTCACAAGAAATTTTGAATAGCAATCTATTCATACCCCCTGCAATAAAAACAGTATACCTCAGTAAAACAAAACAAAACAACAACAACAACAAAACAACAACAACAAACCAAAGCAAAAAACCTATTACCGGCTGTGTCATATTATCACACATTAGTAATTACCGTTTTTAAAATTCGGCAACCAAATTAGTATGTGCAGTGCATTTATTATAGATCACACATGATGTTTTTTTTTCAATTTGTAACACCAAACTAGCGTACTAATTTTTAACACGTATATGGCAAAGGCTAAAGTTAAGTAGTGGAGAAAATTCGATCACTGAATTTCTTTAAACCGACAGACCTTCCTACTTTACCTTATCTAGGCTCGAAGAAGCGCATGAGAGAAGCAAAGAGTAACGCCGACTTAAAATACAGAGCTTGTGATGGCTCGCCTACTAAGGCCTTGACACTTAAGAGCCCGACTGATCAGAAATCTGTATGTCTTTTAAACGGTTAGAGATAGACAGAACTCAATAATCTATTGGAATCAACCCCAAGATAGGTAAAATTGATTGACTGATTATTGTTTTACGTCATTCTACGATTTTTTTAAGTATATGCTGACGGCATCGGCATGATGCACTGCATAGGAATTTATACCTTTGCAACGAACCTCCTCAGGCAATATCTAACAAAGCATACATGTAACCAAGTCGAATCCAGGACCTCTCGGTTACTCGTCGGTAAGCTCTTCTTCTGAGCTACTCCAACTCAGGTAAAACGAAAACGAAAACACATAAGAGATGTCATAAAAATATTTTATTACATTGAATTATGCTTAGGCTAATCTATATGAAATCATATGGTGCAAGTTCTATAACACAGTTAAATAAATTATGGAAATTATTAATCTTCTAAAATAAAAATGTCAAAAGAAAAGATTAATAAATAATAAAACAATAAATAATTAATAAATAATAAAATAAATTAGGAATAAAAAGAAAATAACTAAGCAAACTATATTAAAATAAATTCAAATAAATACATTTCATGAAAGTGATTCTGAAGATAAACACAATATTAATGACAATCATGATATATTTTACCTCGCGGCAAGTAAAGGCCATCACAATTAAACACAAGCGAGACGATGTCATATTGCGGACATAAATGTCAGTAGTTATCATAGTATATATAGTTTTATAGTGTTCGGTGATTTGTTTTATCCTTTCACAGAGGGACAAGAAAGATAAGTCAAATATTGTTAAGGATATTTCCTCGAGGAAATGTCTCCAGCATCTACAGTAGGGTTATCATATACAGTTTATCCAATACACATGCATGACGAACAGACAAAAAGAAGTAGATAAAGGACGATGTGATAAAAATTGCAATGAAATGTATAAAGAAATTATGCTTTAGTTTTGGTAATAGTCATGGCAAAGGTAAAATTAATGATAAAATCTATAATTATTATATTAATAAGTAATATATGTATAAGTGATTTAACCACTTAAATTGATAGCAATCAGCTATTCGGTATTCAATGTAATTGTGTCTTATCATGCCTCAGATGTATAAATCAATTGTATAAATACAACTCACGGTCAATACGATCAATTAATTGGCTTTACTTTTCGATTCAATGAATATGCCTATCAAATATTCATCGTAAGGCCCGTGTTTCCTTAAATATTTAGATAGCAAATGATAGGTACTGCAATCAGTAGATAATGTAGCTAAGAATAGACACCATAATATTATGACCAGGAATATGATTTACTACCAGGATGCCAGATATGAATGTTAGTGAACTGATAATTAAGCATGTGCGGTAAGTAGAGAATGTCCAGTAAACCATGGCTTGTAATGATACAGTCTTTCACCCATCCCGCCCTGGACAAATCGTGCTGCTGTGGTAAAATCTATTATACAAATTTAGTGTAAAAATATCAAAAATAAACTCTGGAGATATATAAAAAGATTAATGTTGACATAAGAGGTGATTTCTTACAAATGTTACAAAATTCGATATGAATAATACATATTTGATGATTGGATCAAAGGATTCCAGAACCATTGATATTCAAACAAAATTTTGGTGTATCTATTGCCATGCTACAAAACTGGCATAAATGATAATATTCTAACAAAAGTTAAATCTAGTGTAGACACGTTTATCGAAGATTAAGATTTTTAACCTAGAGGAAACTCATGCCTTAAATTTCATATTATATGACTTTTTGTGGTTTCTTCTGTATATATATATATATACGACATATAGTTTATGTGGCAGAAATCACCATGGAGCTATACAATACATGAATATAAATAATATACTAGCACATATACATGTAACACATTACAAAAATATTTGATTGTAGTGCAATTACGATACCGACTTAGGACGGTCATTTGATTTGACAAAAGCCAAACAAATGGTGTGGTTAACGGTGTGGTGTGGTTTACGGGCCCACCTTTCCACTCACCGTAACAGCAGAACAATCAAAGGACGTACATTTAAAAATTTATTATACATATATTATAGATATAAACACGTAAGGTATTGTAAAACAGATAATGATATGAACATATATGCGATATTAACATGATAAACCGTGCTCTGCAAGTCTGAAAGCGAGCTGAGTTAAGACCCTATATCTGTAGGAGTCCCGGCTCACAGTCAGAGGGGACGAGGTGCAGGACCATGTCTCCTCTCAAAGAGGTTTGGACAAGGCCCGTCATATAGTCCCCGCCGTCCTGTTAGTCAGCGTGCAACGTCCAAGTAAAAGTCTGCATAAGGCTGTAGAGGGGCCTAATACAAGACCTATAGTCTTTTTGATGATCTCAATGTCATATTGTCTATTTAGAAGACGTTTGACTATTCTATTACATGAAAATAACATTCTTTTATTTAATTGTATGAAACAAATATTTTGTTCCTAAATAAATGTTTAGGTTTCTAGTATATATTTTGTTACCTGATGCAGTACATTCCCTTCGTTTTACGTAAGTTGCAATGTTTCTATAAATATGTACTTTGTTGTATTGTAAGCATGGATTTAAGTATTTAAGTATGATATTTAACATATCATTTTCACCTTGACATATAAGGTTTACTATATTGTGGTCTTTGCATATAGCTCATATTTACACAATAGTGTGTTCATGGACCTGAGGACTTACCTTTGGAACAGAAGCATAGAACGATCCAATCAGAAAATGTACATTTATATTTCGTTATAAATCTCTGTATAAACGGCTGCTTTGGTCGAACCTCACTTTCTAAGTCAACCATAGCAGGACCTAAGGTCACAGACCCATACACAAGAGTCGCATTAGATTTATCCATATTTGGAGTCGTCATCTTCGACATCACATGTAATATGAAAAAAAAAATCACCTCACTTTACTAAGCAACACACTCGAAACATTTAAATACATGACAGTCGACATCCAAAACACCACCTTTTCCAATACTTTGCATTTATCAATATCCAGTGACTATATATACATGAAGAGTTCTTTGGCAATAGTCTTCATATTAATAACGATTGCTGACACATGGTGTGGGTATCTAGTAGCAATGTTTGATGTCATAATGCACCTCTGACGAAGCTGACCAGTTAATCGCTCAACGGCTTGCCGAATGCATTAATATTTCATCCTATAGTGTTGGTATCATGCCACTTGAGTTCTGTACAGTGTGTTAATGTCACCAAATCAACCTTAAGTGCTTTACATTCATTGTGTGTATCACATCTAATATTTAGCAGTAAAAATTATCATTGAATTCTTTATTTACTTTTACGTAAATTTGAACATTTATACATTAAAAATAACATACATATATACCACGATAGACACTTACGTTGGGAATTAAGGATAAGCTCAGAAAGAAAACAATCATCTTATAGTATTCTGAAAGTAAAAACCAATTCCAAATGTTCATAAGGGTTTGCATTTATTACAGAATGAATCACTCAATTCTGTTGACAAACATATAATATCTAATCGCATCATATGGAATTCTTGCCTAACTCTAACCGTCTACATTATGCATCGTGCTCAATTATGTATTCTATCTGCATTACTTGAGGGAGTTATTGTGTTTTATCCATTGACAACGTTCTAGAAAGTTAACATAGTTATTATTATCCTTTCTGTATCCTACTCTGCAATCAATATTCTATATTAATAGATCATTTACAGTGATTGATCGTCGATTTTAGTAAATGCATAATGTATTTAATTATTATATTAACAACATTGCACATTCCACCTCACTATAGGGACCATCTATTCCTATGTAATTTGATAAATAAATTGCTTAATAGTTAATCCAACTGCATACTGATACTTTTACATTCTATAGGCATGTCAGTACAAATCATATAAAACAAAAGAAAAAAATTCACACACCTCATAAATTCCATAACTCATTATGATTTACAGCAGCTTATGCTATAACACCTGCTTTGGTGCAAAGTGTTTTGAAGAAATCAGTAATAAGTTACTAAATTAAATATCATTGCCATTGCCAATATGAGCCTATGATAATCGCTAAGACAATTAGTCTTATACATATAGTCTTATATATATATAGTCTCTACAGCCTTATGCAGACTTTTACTTGAACGTTGCACGCTGACTAACAGGGCGGTGGGGACTATATGACGGGCCTTGTCCAAACCTCTTTCAGAGGAGACATGGTCCTGAACCTCGTCCCCTCTGACTGTTAGTCGGGACTCCTACAGATCTAGGGTCTTAGCTCGCTTTCAGACTTGCAGAGCACGGTTTATCATGTTGATGTCGCATATATTTTTATACCATTATGTGTTTTACAATACCTTACGTGTTTATATTTTTATGACCTCTCAATATGCGATACCTGTTGACCCTTGTTCTTTACATGGAGGATTATTTATACATTTTTAAATGTACGTCTTTTGATTGTTCTGCTGTTACGGTGAGTGGGAAGGTGGGCCCGTAAACCGGTTAACCACACAATTTTTTTGGCTTTTGTCAAATTAAATGACCGTCCTAAGTCGGTATCGTAATTGCACTACAATAAAATATTTTTGTAATGTGTTAAATGTTCTATCATATTATTTATATTCATGTATTGTATAGCTCCACGGTGACTTCTGCCACATAACTGAGCCGGTAACTCCTCTTTTTTCCTTTATACTGGACCCCTATACAATCTTTTGCCGACTTTTTCCTGGAGCATTGTAATCTGATTAACAGGGCGGTTAGAACTCTATGAAGGGCCTTGTCTTAATCTTCTTAGAGAAGATAACGTCCTGAGCTTTGTGTCCTCTGACTGTAAGTTAGGACATGGAAAAAGGACATTAGCTCGCTTTAAGAAGATCAGAGCATGTTTAACTTCATTTTTATTTTTAAAGTTGTAATTTTCCATCCATCATACCGTTCTTATGTGTATGTGTAAGACTTCTCAAACTGGATAGTCTGTTGATCTTTAATTTATGGTCTTTGATTTATGAAGATGAAGTATAATTCATATATTTTACGTATATCTCCTAGAACTGTTCTGCCGTTGTGGTCAGTCGGAAGGTGGGCTTTTTAACCGGTTAACCTCGCCAAATGAGTAACTAGCGTTATGTTAACAGTATTACAATTGAATGATTCTTTATATATGTAGTAGTAGTAGTAGTAGTAGTAGTAGTAGTAATGATAATAATAATAATAATAATAATAATAATAATAATAATAATAATAATAATAATAATAATAATAATAATAATAATAATAATAATATAAAAATACGAGTAATAATCATAAGAAGAAGAAAAAGAAGAAGAAGGGGGAAAAGGAGAAGACCATTTTAATCACAGAGAGGCAATGCATTCCAAAAAAACCTTTGAAATATACATATATGTAGGGGCAATCAATTCTTGTGCTACATGTATGATGTTTGCATTTTATGGCGGTGTGAGCAGAACATACAGGTTATACCAGGATACATGCTCTCATCTCTGTTTTTAAGGACTCATGTCCACACTGGCAACAATATTGATGAACAATATTGATATGGTTTGCATGTTACAGGCGTTAATTTAATTGACCGTCCTAAGTCGGTATCGTAACCGGAGTACAATCGAATATTTTTGTAATGTTTTCTGTGTGTTTTACTATTTTCATGTTTAACGTGCATGCCCTTGGTGATTTGTGTCACACAGCTTGGTCAGATGTCTTTTATTTTCTTCCTTAGTGATACAAGAGATGTGCAGACTTAGGAGGTCAATTAATGTTGCACATTTTTGTGAAGATTTCATTGGCACATCACTGCTATGGACGTGTTACATATGTTTCTTTTTCTGTGATTGAATGAGGCAGATTCCGACATTATTTATGTGACATAATCTTGACGTGACATAGAATGAGGACGAAATTGAGTTTTTGTGATAGGAAGCTACTCTACATTTACTGAGAGTTATCATTCTTTTGATTATAATGTTGTTACTTTAATGACATTGCTGTACGTTAATCTGTAATTACTGTTTTAGAATAGAAACCCCTATAACATTTTTATTTGGGTAATATGAATATACGTTGTAGAGTCTGATCACATTCGTAACTCTCTCAAATAGCGATGGACTGTTTCCATTTTAAGTATAGAATACAGGTCACAATCGTATTATTTAATAATTATCAAATAATGAACATATATATATATATATCTTCACGTTTCAAGTGTCACCAAAGATAAAAAATAAATCCGTTACCGATTAATGAATAGATATTAAATCGTGAAATGAACACAGTTACTACCCAAAGTTATGTTACAACTTGCTTGTTACTTGGTGTATATGGTACAACTTCCTTGTTACTTGGTATATAAGGTACGACTTCCTTGTTACTTGGTGTATATGGTACGACTTACTTGTTACTTGGGGTATATGGTACAACTTGCTTGTTACTTGGTGTATGTAGTACGACTTACTTGTTACTTGGTGTATATGGTACAACTAACTTGTTACTGCGTGTATATGGTACGACTTACTTGTTACTCGGTGTATGTGGTACGACTTACTTGTAACTTGGTGTATATGGTACAACTAACTTGTTGCTTTGTGTATATGGTACGACTTACTTGTTACTTGCTGTATATGGTACAACTAACTTGTTACTTGCTGTATATGGTACGACGTCCATGTTACTTGGTGTATATGGTACAACTTACTTGTTACTCGGTGTATATGGTACAACTAACTTGTTACTTGGTGTATATGGTACAACTAACTTGTTACTTGGTGTATATGGTATGACTTACTTGTTACTTGGTGTATATGGTACAACTAACTTGTTACTTGGTGTATATGGTACAACTAATTTGTTACTTGGTGTATATGGTACGACTTACTTCTTACTTGGTGTATATGGTACAACTAACTTGTTACTTGGTGTATATGGTATGACTTACTTGTTACTTGGTGTATATGGTACAACTAACTTGTTACTTGGTGTATATGGTACGACTTACTTGTTACTTGGTGTATGTGGTACAACTAACTTGTTACTTGGTGTATATGGTGCGACTTACTTGTTACTTGGTGTATATGGTACAACTAACTTGTTACTTGGTGTATATGGTACAACTAACTTGTTACTTGGTGTATATGGTACGACTTCCTTGTTACTTGGTGTATATGGTGCGACTTACTTGTTACTTGGTGTATATGGTACAACTAACTTGTTACTGGGTGTATATGGTACGACTTACTTGTTACTTAGTGTATATGGTATGACTTACTTGTAATAAAGAACAGAGCCTTACATTACCTGTATACCTCAAACGTATCTACTTATCTGATTATTTAATTATATTCGTGGTATATGATATATTGTTTTCAGCAATACATCAATTCACTAAGGATAGAGCAATTAGTGTCCAATTCCATTGTTTGTAGTACTTCATTAACTTGGTGCTATTTCACCTTTTCCCGATGCTATTTGGCAATGATACATTCTACACAATGTTGGATCACATACATGTACATACAGTGCTGAGTTGCATTTCTTTCTTCTGTATGTAAGGGCATTTATGGCAGGTGTGGCTAGCCATTCAGGAGACGCTTACTCCTACCCGTCTCACCTGTGAATTTCAGGGGCCAGTGGATATTCGCTGTGGTACATATTTTTTAGTACCATAGTCAATTGACACCAGGTACTTTCGTATTTCTATTAGTACCATAGCAGTTGGGATCTGCATACGTCTCTTTACTGTCTCTTTTGAATTTGGAAAAGAAACCTGGTTACGTTGGAAAATTTCTCACCCAACCTACCGTGCCATAGATTATTTTGACCCAAAGTGGCAATATTGGGTTAAGGTAAAGTCCACTATTACAATTATATATATATATTGCCACTTTGGGTCAAAATAATCTATATATATATACGTATTGTTTTTGTTTACAAAAATGTGTCAGCTGCTGAAGTGTTATTTGTATAGAGAGTATGGAAAGTCGCGTTTTGACGTCATACTGTATACACAAATGACGAAATGAGAATATTGTCGTATTTTCAGATAAAATAGCCGCTAGTAGAAGTTTTAGATCTTATTTGGAAAGGATATTGCTATGATCAAATAAGTTAAATGTTTTATTGGATTATAGGTTGAAAATTTGCTGTGCAAACGTTTATTTGTCACCTGGGGCTTGTACATCACGATACCGACTGGTATTGCGAAAATTTTAACTTTTGATGAACAAAGTCTCTCTTACCCTCTCCCACAACCGCCGATATCAAAATTGGGAGAAGGGCAGAGAACCTCGGACTAGTTTTCATGATGAAACTTTGTTATTATTTGAGTTATTCCTCTTGGATTATTTCTGCGTATTTGCAAATACGGACGGGACCCTTGGAAGAACCAGAGGTGGTATATCTCATTGTGCTCCAATAATTAAATCGAATATAGCGGGTTTCTACATTTTGGTTGCTTTTGACAAAATTTCCAAATAGTTCGTTTCTAAAGAAATCGAAATGGAAAAGTTACAATGGATGAATGCATAAACAAATCATAAATGCATTAATAGATAGATAAATCAGTGAAAGATACTGTGCACATTGGCCCAGCGAACTAACAAGGCAATTAAAATAGATAATCCGTATCATAAAGTACATGTTCTTGTAACGGACCACATGACTTGAATATTGATATATATTCATAATCATATATTATTCAGAAAGAAAGATTCTGCATATCAGGCACTAAACCTGTAAGAGTTATTCATCTTACGCTTAATCAGCAACCATGAAAAACAGTCGATAACGGATTTCTAATTTGAATATGCATGTATAAAATGCCAAAACATAGTGTCTGCATTCAAAATCATTTATGGAAATTACGTCTTTGTGACATCTCCAAGTTGGGTTGAAATATTGTACTAGAAGTGTATTTTTTCTCATTTTCCAAATGTTCAAATTTATACATGTAGATTTGACATTTATGAAAGAGCACCGAGAAGTGGTGACTAGTCAAATTTTGCAAAGAAGTTTTATATTTGCATAGAACAAATATGATTAAAAATACATATTTATACCAACAACAACAAAAAAAAGTTTAGAACTGATATCAGATGTCTAGGGAAAATAGGTAAACAGATTCGATTCTTTGTTTTTACGAGAATAATATAAAAATGCGTATAGAATACATTAGAAATGGATATTAGATTATATAAAAGGATTAATTTAACGCATGCACTGTTTAGCTTAATGCTACAATTTAACGTTTACCACAAAATATGCTGTATTTTTGGGACAAGAATGCCTCTGGCTGCATCTTGTCAGTATAAGTTGCAATTCTGAAATTAGGTCAAACTCTATAGTTAGTGTCACACGGTCAAAATTATTTTACCACCGACGGAAAGGTCTTGTCACAAGGAATACACATGTGAACTATAAAAGCCCTATCACTTACCATTCAAAAGATATACTCAATGTAACAGTTTATGAAATAAAATTCAAAGGTTGCGGTCAAGGACAAGAAGTAAATGGTTTTTGTATCAATGGAAAGGTCTTGTCACAAGGAATAAGCACGTGAAATATAAAAGCCCAATCTCTTACAGTTGAAAAGCTATGTGAAATGTTAATATTTTTACCACAGACAAACGGACAAACAGGCAGGCCAGAAACTAGATGCACCCTAGTCTATGGTTGCGGGGGCATGAAATTGTTTTGGTGTTTAAATGCATATAAATCGTCCGAATACATTTTTAAGGACTAAAAAGTTTGTACAATTAACAAAATCCACCATTTTTAAATGAGTATCATTCATTTCCTAGACGAAAATAATTTATTTATTTGTGTAATTTGAAAGGTATTTGGGGGGTTTTTTTTTTCTTATAAAAAAATTATTTACTAACGTCACAAATACATTGAGTGTCGGAAAGAACCCTTTGACACGCAGTTGGGTTTTATTTCATAAAATCAATTTTAACGAGATAAACAATTATGTACATGAATAAATAAACTATAAGCATGATGTAATATAATTTTAACTATCATACGCATCTTTAAGTTCTCCATGTAACGAGAAATTGCAAACTGTTAACAGCAAGACACGTTTCAATATTATATTAACGTTTATAAATATTGCAATTTCCATATATAAATATGATATGAAAACATGTCAACATCCTTCAACATTTTTTATGTTCTATTTTACATTAAGTTTGTCATATATAATGGTAACGGTTTGTAAGTTTCTGTAAAAAAGTAAATACTGTATGCCGCACTTTAGAAATTGTATTTCTCACATTGTGTGTTATAGCAATTGTACAGCTTGTTTCATTCTTTAAATTCCACAGCTTCACACTCAATATAGATTGACTTAAATGTCAGAAGATGTGGTAATGTACCCACGTATTGAAGCTGAATAAGATGTAATATTGTGTACCATATGATTTAGATGCATTTGTTTCGTTGCATGCAGTAGATGTAGTAGCTGCATTTGTAGCAGAGATTTTTACATGTTTATGATTATGTGATCTTCATATGACCTGTCGTTTTCAATTGCTCCTGATTATGCGGTATAGTAAACTACCCAGGAACATAATTTATTATAACGAGATTCAAATAAATGTTTATTTCTGGATTTTGTGAAAGTGACATTTACAATCCATTAATGGATTTATGTTTCAGTCGCGACCTACGACATTTGTTTAACCATAGACAAATGATATCAGTCTGTACGAATAAAGAAATTAAAATTACTATATACACATATGCACTTTCAAGACTTTATTCTCTCCATCGAATGCCAAGAGTTTGCCTTACAATTACTAATACCTGTTAAATTTGTCAAGTTGGAAAGACTAGAATGACATGGATTTTGACTTGAATAACCTAGGGTTATTAGATGCTCTATAACTAGTTCCTGATATTTTGTAAAGGCAAGTCCGCAATCCAATGCATCAATATCTAGTTTTATAGTGGGAATTAATGACGAAATGGCAAATCGTCAATAAAGGGTTGGATTTGTACAATGTATATTATTAGCTTATATCATGAAACTAATATAGGATAGGGGATAAGACGGCAATTTTAGTAGACTTGGGGTTGGTGTGGAACCTTTGTATCATGTGTAAGATTTTTTTTATTAGGACTGATTCTGCAAGACATTAAATTCATAAAATTCATACATCAGGTGGGCTTCTTGTCTGGGTCATGCTTCTGTCTTCAATACAATTAGCAGAAGATTCCGTTCAACTTCGAATTCGGGCGGCAACCACATCACGATTGGGTTCAAAGATTCTGCATTCTATTCTTGTAGAATGCAAAATGCTGTTACATATGTGAAACATTACAGATGATTAGCCCAGTTTTATGTACTTACTCGATATATACTTATAATTACTGAGTGATAAAAAGTTTGTAAATTATTCTAAAACTAAGCAGTATTTCCCTCAAACAAAACTCTGTCCTTAGTTGGGTCATTTAATTCTTATTTTTAGATCAATTTTGTATTGAGTTCTCTCTTCACATATCTATATTTTCGATTTCCACAGTTGAGCATCAAAGAAGAGACATAAGTTGTCGGAATGCGCACATGGTGCAACAAAATTAATGCACGTATACATGTTCTGATATCTATAACTGGATTTTTCATTATATAAGTGACAATGGAACTTCTTCAAAATTTACATCAGAAGTCGGCTGTTCCTTTGCCGTTAAGATATTATAAGTCCACCCATAAAAATAGAAATTGATAAAAAAAAAAAAATAAATAAAAAATAAAACAAAAAACTTCTTAAATGTTTTGCGTTTTCAAAAATGTGTTGGATTGTGTTTTTTAAGTTGTATTGGATTGTGTTTTTTAAAATTTTGTCAAATGAGTACGGACTGGAACTGTTATGTTCACTTAAGCCGATAGATGATATTCAAAAACATATTTATATTTATCTCCAGAAAAATCTCCTAGTCTATATGAATGTCTTACTATTCTGTTGTACAGTCACCACAAATACCGATCTTTTATTCAAAAATACTCTCATTGACACAATATCTAAATGCATTTTACATGATATATTTAGAATGTGTGACCATACGAATCATCCACAAAATCATTACGCTGCCTAATGATGGAGTTGACCTTACAAGTTTATACATAATGACAGACTATTCACTAAAGGTTTATATGACTGAAAAAATTAGACACACTTCTTTCTCTTATTTTTAACGATTGTTTGATTCGATAAAATCATCCCTTAAGGTTTATGTGATCTCCCCAAGGTTCATATGACTATTTTATGTCTTGATGAACTGACCTCTGGTCCTTCAGAGAATCTAAAAACTGATAGATTGAACCCACGAAGTTTATGTGATTTTTGCATTTTTAGATTAGTTAGCATCCGGTGCCTTGACGTTTATATGACTACAAGATTTATGTCACTACTGTATGTCTAAATAAAATGGCCCTAAGCTCGAGAGCCTTGTAAAACTGCGGTTTAACAAATACATTAATGCCTCGAGGATCATATGATTATTGTATGTGAAGATCATGATGAGGCAATTGTGGCTAATATGACTATGAAATAACAAAGATATTGGCTCCTCGGTGTTTACATGATTATTGCGTGTCTATATGTAACCCGTAGCTCGCGGCATATACATTTGCGGAGTAACAAAAAAGTGGTCTCTCCGAGTTCATTGGACTTATATTTACAATGCTAGTCTAATTCCTTCGATGAACCATGCTTAACAGACTCGGTTCATCAGCCCATGAACTTGGGCCATGGAAGTAGTACCCGGCGTATGGCAAATCACATGCGTAATAATTTAAAAAGAGACGGGGCTTACTCAAGTTCAAGGCCGATGTTCTATTATTGAATTAATGTATCTGTTAATTTTGAGCAATTAATGAATTTACCTGAACAGATAGAGTATTTTAGCATTCTAGACACGCTCTATATTGCGTGGCGGAAGTACTTTTCCATTCAGGAAAAATTCGGTCCTTGCCAGTTTGATAACGGGGAATTTCAGATTTTGTTTTCAAAAAAGAATTTTTAAAATGCATCGTAAATATAAGTAACGGCTGTCTTTTTTTTTCTAGGTTCATTGGGTGAGAAACAAACAAATCATTCGAGAACCGCTTCGCGGTTCACGTGATATGTTTGTTTCTCACCCATGTTCATTCCCAATGAACCCAGAAAAAAAGACAGTCATTCCTTAAGTGTACGTCTGTACTAACTGGCCTCTTGGGGCTTTATGACTACGGTTTAACAAATTGACTGGTTACTCGGAGTTTGTCTATATGAACTCATATCTCATGACTTATATGAAAGCGGAAATAACAAATAGATATGTTTCTACCTGATTTATATGACTGTTGTGTACCTAGATAAAATGGCCACTAATGACCTACGACGAAGGAATAACACATTGACTGGTCCCTACAGGTCTTTATAAACAAGGGAAAACTAATAGGATGCGGGTTCATATCACTATTGCTTGTCTGCATGAGGTGTTTTCCCCAGATTTATATATCTATGTAAGAACTATAATATATTCATACAAAATGTATTAAATATGTAAAAGTGTATTAAAACATGAATGACACATAGAAGAATCGTCATAGATATGGTATTGAGTCTCATATATTCGATATTTTACACTAGCTCCTTAATATAATCATGTATAAACAATAAAACATATTGTACATACAAACGCTTTGCATTTGTAGAAGACACGTCTATTCTCTGCTATAGCGGTCAGAGGTTCACATAGATGTGATTACCCCTCCAATGTTTATCGTGTTGCTGCAATCGACAATTGAACTGAGAAAAAAGGCGGACACACTATTCCTTTGAGCATTCCAGTTAACTGAAATTACCGTTCAAGTCTCGTGAAGGATGCCATTGGTATTGTCGTGATTGACCGTTCTCAAAATTGTGTTTTGGCTAAAGAAGGTGTATCTCTAGAGGAAAAAGAAAACCAAAAAAAAAAAAACAAAAAACAAAAAAAAAAAAGCTAAATAATGAACAAGTTTATTTGTAGTTAATAACGCCCTTCTATTCAGTATCTTGTATGACGATCAGAGCCTCTTTGTTTGGTGCCAGGACTTTGAACTGCAATCTATTCTAGCAATACATTGATGAGTTTGCCTAATGTACACGCGATCTTACTTATAATAATAGGTGTTTAAGTGTCCCTTTTGATGTTCTTCGTATATATAGAAATTGATCCGATTAAATGGATTCAAGGGTTACTATAGGCTTATGGGAGATGATCTGTTACAGCTTGGTATTTAACGTGTACAAATGGATTTGGATTTTGATTTGAAGAAGTTTTGTTCTTAGATGCGTTATACTTTTTAACATTTAAGCAAGGTTTCAAAATATTTATTACATGCTATGAACTGGTATTTTTATTTTTTTTTTTTTTCTTTTATTTTTGTTTTACGTCACACCACGAATATATCACGTATATGGTGACGGCATCTGCCTGATGCGGGGCATACACATTTTTGACCTTTGCAACGGACCCACCCGAAGCAGTGAGGGATCTTTAACGTGCCATGCATACCACGACACGGGGCCTCGGCATGACACCGGCATGACCAGAGCGGGACTCGAACCCCGGCCTTCCGATCAGGAGTCCGACGCGATACCACTAGGCCACGCCGGCTTCACTGGTATTTTTACGATATACCATAGTATAGTATAATTTGGTAGAATACGGTGTATAACAGTAAAGTCTCTTCTGTGGGTACTATTCATTTAGTATATACATACGTACTTTCGCATAGTAGATTACCAGCGGATCTAGAATTTCTGAAAAGGGGGGGGGGGGGCACATGTGTATTGTCCAAACTACTTAGCCATTTTTGGTGCTCAATATGGAGTTTGACTGGTAAATATGTGGCGAAAAGGGGGGCCTCACCCTCTAAATCCGCCACTGATCACTGACAGTAAATGTACTTGAAGATACCAATAATGTCATAAATTTGTACGCTTATCTGCCGCAGCTTAAACGAAAGCGGGAACATATTTGACATATAATTTTATTTCTGTTCTCTATCTGTAATAATTTGACATACTCTGAATGTATACATTCCACTCTATGGTTTTTTTCCGTTGCATAAATCTCGAAATAATATATCACCAGTGTTTGTATATGAAGAACAGTATGACTGAATCAGGATGTAGACATGCCAGGTATTGGGTTGATCTTTATAGGTCACACTTAGTAAGTTTGTTTGGAAAACGGTCTCAGTGTTGATGCAACATTACTTGGGAAACATTTACATCACGTTCTAGATACTGATGACGCTGTATTGATTCAGCGTAAGAGTTGTCACACCGATAGTGGATGTGTATATATATATATATATATATATATGTATATGTAGGTAATAAGAATGGATGTGACTCGGCGATACTGTTAGAATGTACGTTATCACAGTGACATGACATAGATATGTCCATTTACGTGTTTTCAATATGCATCGCCGTAAGTACTACGTAATACTAGGAGTATATGTCCAAATGTTGGATAGGGATGGGCTGAAATGTCGTGTATTAATTCCGTTTTAAAGAAGAGAGAGAGAGAGCACTGGCTGACGGTGGAGGGATGGGGAACCCCTTCATAGGGTTTACATTCTTCAAGGTTTTATTTATGTTGCTTTTTAATACATATAAAGGGTGCAAGTATTTGTACGATTACATTATAATTAAGTTTTTGTCTGCGGGTAATGATAAAGCAAAGACAAAACCAGAAAAAAAAAATAGATAAATAGCTTAAAAGGAAATACATCTATTTCCTGGGAGTGTCTAGCCCATGTCATTTCCCTTAAACCTGGAATAGCGACTGAAAGCTATTCCGCCTTGCACGTAATCTTAATAACTGGTGTTACTGAAGCTATTTTTGATCATTGCAGGAACATCTTGTGTACAAATGTAATGGTTTGGCATTCATACATCACATTCTTGTGCACTGCGTGTGACAATAGGCTTAATGATAAGCACTCATGATCCTTTCTCGCATCTTCAGGATTTATTTTCGATTTATGTGAAACATCATTCAATTATTCACAACTGATATGAGGCATTGTATTTTCTTTATGATCTATATTTAATGCACAATATATATTTGTAAAAAAAATCATGTATATTGAACATATCGATGTTTTGAGAGTATTATAATAATGAATCCCTGTGGTAGACTCATTACATGGATGGGGAGTTTGATGTACGTATTATACCGAAGGAGCAAAACATTGTAGGGAAATGTATATGATTGATGTATTTCATTTTCTGATCTAGTTTAGCACAATAGACCCGACTTTCAGATAATGTTTACGTAACAACAACAAGTATTTTATTTACATTATTATTATTATTTTTTAAATTTTCGCTCAATTTAAGTAAGTACTTGTAACAGAATATTCCCCAACATATTTTAATACTAGCATATTATTCCATAAAGCATTTCGTGTGGGAATTTTCATGGCCTCTCGTTTTGAATATTCTGTTTATACTCGTTCTCTACATGGAGAATTATTTATAAATTTTTAAATGTGTTTTTGATTGTGCTGTTGTTCTAATTTTTTGTTTTTGTTTTTGTTTTTGTTTTGGGGGGGTTTTTTATTTTTTTTTTCGGCAGTGAGTGAGACGGTGGGCGCCCTTTATATTAACGGACCGCCCTAAATCGGCACTGTACCTGCAGTACAATCGAATATCTTTGTACTGTCGTTTATTTTTAAAGTTTACTTGACTATTAGCACATGCATGGGCATGTCCTTGTTGATTTGTGTCATACAGTGTGGTCAGATGTCTTCTGTCTTTTCTTTCGCAAATGTTCTAAAAAAAAATCCTCTATAATCTAGAAATGTTTGACAATCGGGGGCTGCAGCCTCCGATGATTAATGTATTGTGCTATTCGGTCCGGGGTGAGGAGTTGCCGCAGGCCGAAAATGACATTTGGTAAAAATTTTCCAACCAAATAAAAACAAGGGGTACAGCCCCTTCAATCTACCTCTAAATCCGTTATTTGGGGGGCCAGGTAGCGCAGTTGGTAGCGCGCTCGTTTCTCACCAATGCGACCCGGGTTCGATTCCCGGTATGGTATGTGAGATGGTGGGGCTTTCACCAACCTGGCTGCGTTGGTTTTCTCCGGGTACTCCGGTTTCCTCCCACACAAACGACACCTTTACGCCAGGATATGTGCCAACGAGCAAGATTTATAAAAGTTGTTAACTTGTTTCTTAATCGTTCTAAAATAAATAAAGTTTAAATTTAAATAGCCGAAAAGGCTCAAGTACACCACTTGAACTCATTGATGCACATGTATAATGTCAATTGAGGTCTGACAAGGACATGTTTTATCATATTTACTCCTGCACCAACTACCACTACATAGCACAAACAAACCCCGAACACTGACCACCACTGAACTCCATTCAGCACATACACCAATATGCACTGATCATTACTAAGCACCGACAACCTCTAAACACTGACCATCACTCAACATAGACATCACTTAATCCTGACACTGTCTTATAGCTGACCACCACTGAACAGTAACCATCGCTAACTACTAATCACATGTAAGCACTGACTAGTTGGGGATGACTACCACTAAGCACTGACCGCCAATAATCACTGAACACTACTAACCACTGACCTTCACAAAAATACTGACTACCACTGCATAGAAGAAATGCATGCACTCTTGATTGGGCGATAAACAAAAGCTCTACTTTTATATACCCGAGGGTGAATGCATAATAGGCAATTTTCTAATCTAGTCATAACTTAATACTATAGACACAATAGATTGGAACATGACCTCACTCATCTCCTAACTCGCCTTTATCAACACTAATTGCATTACTCCAAAATGTTCTCTGCGTAAACAATAATACGTTTGAATTAAGCGAACGTCGTGTAGCATTCCCCGAGGCTTTGTTTCATTTTTAGCATGCAATTGTTCACTTCTTATTGTGACCAACATATATTTGATACACTCTGTACAAACATGTTGGTATTGGTGAGTGTTGCACAGATAAGCAAAATTATTCTCGCTGATTTCCGAGGTCTGTAACACGTATTGTAGTGTATTAGATTTGGCATGTATCTGACATGAAAGGAAAACAAAGGTAAACTCTTTCCTGATGACATTCATTCCCAATGCAATGACAGATTTAACGTTTTGTGTCATTGTAGATTAAATTCAATCATGATGCAATAATAATATAGCCTTTTTTTTATTTGCTTGTTTTGTTTTGTTTGTTTGTTTGTTTGTTTTTTGATTTGTTTGTTTGGGGTTTTTTTTTTTTGTTTTGTTTTGTTTGTTGTTGGGTTTTTTTTTTTTTTGGTTTTTGTTTTAGGGTTTTTTTTTTTTTTGTTTTTTGTTTTGTTTTATTGGTTTTTTTTTTCTTTTTTCGTTTGAGATTCTTAAGTCATCCTCCCACATCCAATTCTTAATCCACCATTATTATATTCATCTTTTCAACAATTAAAACACAGATAAAACGATAAAATGCGTAATTTGTAATATAGTCAGTTTTTGAAGGCCAGATACTTGTCAATGTTATCATGGTGTTATCAGAGAGATAAATACACACAATTTCACTTCCGGTATCATTCAAAGGAGATTTTGTTTAAACGAGACATATCGAAAATAGATTGTGTCGAATTTTGGAACTGCAAACACTATATCTTTTTCAAAATAACTACAGTGATGATGTAAGTGACATATTTTGTCTCTTACGAAATGAATTTGTATAAATGGAAATCAAAGAAACCAGTTAGTCTGAGATGGAGGTAGGCTCCTTTTTGTTAAAATGAGATTTCATTGATACCATATATTGTCTTAGTATGGTCCAGAGTGCCCGAATTAATAATTTTATCTTGTCGTCTAGCAGGAAGGAAGTTTGCAATCATATAGAATATTCCTTCTAAAAGATGTTCATAACAAAGCCGACCCTCATACGTTTGAGAAAAAAAGGAAAAGATTCTTACGAGAAAAAGAGGAGATGTTGACAGGAAAAGGAGGCTAGACCTTGAAAAATAATCAAATATGACCTTTCGTGACTATTCCATCGAATGAAAGAGGGTTGGATTCAATACCCAGTGACTTAGTTAGCTGGATCCGTCAAATGATATCTATTAATAACAATATGGGATAACGGAATTTCTTCAAAGGGATCAACATATTCAATGCAAAGCTTTATCCTTAACCACATAACTCAATACAAGATAGTTCATTTTTAACGTGCAAAAACGAATATGATCTTGCACATTTATATATGCATAAATTCTTTAAAAAAACTATTTTTATCAAAATATGTATTGATATTTTATGAAACATATCAGTTAAAGGGTTTACGAAGATTTAGCGAAGAAATGGAACAGATGATATTATATATCATCAAAATCATTAGATCGGAATAAAGTATGTAAATCAATCAACTATTACCTCATAGGTGATGTGCCGGTAAGTAACTGAATTATATACTCTTCTTCTATAAACTAGCCCAAACTCCTAACTTACACTGATTCACACTGCGCCGAGATTAGAAAATCTCTCCGTTTACAGCAAACTATTATAAATCATTTCATGTTTTTAAAACATGGAGACCACCCTCCTCTGTCTTAGCAATAAGATATTACAAAAAGCATATAAAGTTAGAAGCATATGGTATAAAACTATAAATCTCACTGCTGTTACTGTGTCTTTCTTTGAAGAGTGCACCAATTATATGAAACATATTTATTTCGTTTTCCTCCATTACTTTGATAACTTGCATATGAGAGAGAGAGAAAGAGAGACAGACAGACGGAGAGAGAGATAAGGAAGGGGGGGGGGGCGCTTGGTGGTTTTAAAAAAGTATATATAGCCGAAAGATAAAACAAGAATTGAGACACAAGTAAATAAACATAGAGAACTGAACACGCTCTCATGCGCAGTGTACATGACGAAAGTCTCTCGTGATCCTGCCACTGGTAAGTTTTTGTCATGGTAACGCCCGAATCAAAAACGTTGATCTGACAATAGTAGGAAGAATTTGCTATGTGCAGAAACTTTCCACGTGCTTTGTCTTCACGCACGGCGAGATGTCATTCATCAAGTTCATTACCATCGACTTCTTATTATCTAGTCGCATATGTTTTCAAAAAAATAAACACATCTGTCTTCAACTCGGAAAATTGGGGGGGAAACTAATATACCTCTGTCCCAATCTACCATAGTAATATTTCAATGTCTAATATACTATCATAAATCAATAACGGATCTAACATGGTATAACTACTTTTGGAATTAAAGCTTACATTACCTGACTCATAAGACCCGGATGTTTTCTTCCTATTTCGGACACTGCCTGTTCGTTGTACTCGGATACCATTCCTTGTCGTTGGTCTTCGTATTTTCAGTTTCTTTATGGCTTGTCCCACTGAAGTAGAACAAAACAATACTGAATGACAAACACGATTTAAGTCGAATTTAACGATTTATTACATGTTTGTTGTCATAGTAATCCATGTCACTCATTCCTGAAAATATAGTGAGGATCCAGTTCTTAAATATAACTTACTGGTGTGCCTTAGTTTTGACATTGTTGCTTTTCTTACACACACATATTCCTGAAGGTAGATCAATTTGTCTACTTCACCATGCGATTACACCAATGCTATGAACACATGGAGTAAATAGGTGAAATTGAGCGTCAGTATAGACTCCCGTTCCCCACTAGAAATCCACTTGTGTCCTCTGTGTATAGAATATAAATCGAACGCGCAAACTTTGCATCCAAAGACCTAAGTACAAGCAATATCCACTAGATTGTAACACTTTCTCTTTGCGCCTATACTTTTGTCTCTCTCGAGAGTTTAATCGAAGCAAATTTTATCGAAATTTTATTGTATTCGCTTACTTCAGCAAACTTGGTTTAAATTTCAGCTTAGATCAAACATTATTTACAGTATTGAAATTTCTTGAAATTCTATCAACAAAATTAAAGGGCTTCAAATAGTTATTCCTTATACAGAAAACTGGAAAATAAACAAGCTAATGTCGGCGCCCAATGCAAGGCAGCTTAACTCAATTGAACACAAATAGAAGTTTGCATAATCGATTCAGCCAAATAAAGACATTATCACTGTAATTAATATCAATACATGGAATAAAATATGTGTTTATGAGTACACTCGTGTTCTTGGGCATTCCTCCTGTACAATTGATTTCACTCCATAGTCTTGACATTCAAGGCCTTATAAGTGTATATCGATCACAAAAACCGGAATCCATCTTCACCGCTAGGCACTGCCCCACGAGGAAAAAACAATATCAAAACTTGAGTAGAGCAACACATACACCGTAGCTCAGTCTTCCCAGCATGACATACGAGATCCCAGGACTGACGTGATGACGTCATTCATGAAATTTTAAATTCGTCACTTTCATTTAACTTTGGCTTCCTCCATATATAACGTTGCTATAATTAAGAGAGATGGATTGTATACCGAGGTACGTAGATAGCGAAGAAATTATGCACTGTTCTAAAGTTTTCTCGATTAAATGTCAGAGTTGGATAACAATGTTACTCAGCATTAATGTATAAACGGTTTATCTAATGCGGTGGTGGAATGCCAGGGGGAAACTTAATGTTATTATCCCATTTGCTAGACCTTTTTATATCATTATGAAATCTTCCAGCGGAAAATGTGTTACTGATTTCAATAATTCATATAGCTTTGATGATTTTCTTTTCATATGAATAGCCATTCACTCTTTCCTTCTCAATAAAGCATAATGTCACATCTGTATAAGCATGAGGAGTATCCCAAAATCTCTGACTTCCGTATTGATTTCATATATTCCTTAGAGAATGACACTCAAAAATAACGTCGTAAATAGTACAGGGCTATATTGTTATCATTATTATGATTATAGTATAAACATGAAGTTACGGGAAGCAATTGGCTTATAGACGGCATGAAACACTTTTATTACTTGACGGAATTTCTAAACTACTAAATAGGTCATGACAAAGGACTCCTTCGCACCCAAACACTTATCTTCAAACATCTGTGTTCCATTATGTAGAACTAAACATATGTAAAATGCAGCAATACACAACGATGTATCTAACATTGGAATACATGTAGTTGAAATAAAGAGTTCAAATCAAGGCAAAGTTTATTATTACAGGTGATAATAATCCCTTATTTACAAAACATCGATAAAGGATCTACAACAAAACCATAACAACACTTAAAGCATTAGAAGAGTACTGAAAACATTTATTACGACAGTTTTGATTTTGATTTTGTTTCTGGTTTGTTTAGTTTTATTTTTGTTATTTATTTATTTTTTGTTTTTATTTTCGTTATTTATGTTTTTGTTTTTTGGTGTTTTTTTTTTTTTTTTTTTTTTTGTTTTGTTTGATTGTTTTGAGGGGATTTTGTTTGTTTTGTTTTGTTTTTTGGGGTTTATTTTTGGGTTTTTTTTAAGTTATTGGGGGTTTTTTTGGTTGTTGTTTTGTTTTGTTTGTTTTTTTGGGGGTTTTTTTTGGGGGGGGGGGGGGTGAGTGTGTGTGTGTGTGTGTGTTTTCTTTTTTCTTTTTTTTGGGAGGGGGCTGCAGGTTTGTTATTTGTTTTTCTCTTTTTTATCTGGTTATTATTATTATCATTGTCCATTTGAAAATTTATGTAACATATATTACCAATCATTTTTGAATTTGTTTCTTCATTTTTTTCTTCATGCTTAAGATAAATACTGCATAATTGATTAATCTTAAAACTATATGACACGAATCTTTATAACAATGAAACATTTCTTTGCACCGATTTTACATAATAGACCCTTACTTCTTATTGTAGGACTGGCGTTTTGATTAACAAAATCATAACTGTTCCCGCAAGATGAATCAGGGAAAATTTAAAAAATATTATGACGTCAAAAATGTTATCATCCTAACCAAAACGTTTGCCCTGTAGTAATAGTGAAGGAGTCTATACAAAATAGTAAACTCACGTCTCTATATCGTCAAATCCTTCCCCAAAAGGTACATTCCCTCTGCAAAATGTGTGCAGGTATTACATAGCTACTTGCGGAACAGTCATACTGTCCTGAGGTAGTGGAGAAAACCCGGGAAACAGTTACCCGAAGCTACAGTTACCCAGGGCTTCTTCATTTCGTAAGGACAATAGTTGCATTCGAACTGCGTTTCACTGAAATGAAGGTACCAGCAAAACTGCATAATATTAATCAATAATGGCAATCAATAATAGCATTTGCCTATCACGTGACTTAAGTGTACGTCACGTATTACGTCACCGGATTAATGTGGCATACGATGGAAGCCCGTTCTATTTTTAACATAATATCTCAATTGAGAAATATTTGTAGTTTACGTTCATTTTCGTGTCGTAAATCAAACTAAGAATCGTCGATCGCGAAATGACATTACAATTAACATAATTTTTGTTTCTTATTCATAAGACAAAACAAAACAAAACAGTCACAGTTATTTAAAATATTGTTATTCCATCATCATAGCTATCCATTTGTATCACATTTTATAAACAGAGGTACTAAATAGATGAAACAAAAAATATAATGTAATATAGGGATTTTATTTTTCGTGCTTTTAGTCGGGACTCCTACAGATCAAGGGTCTGAGCTCGATTACATATCGGCAGGGCATTGTATCCTCATTTTGATGTTGCTTTGTATATCTTAGCTACTATAATGTTTTTCTGCATAACCATACGTGTTTTTATAACCTCTCAACTATAGACACCTGTTGACCCTTGCTCTCTATATAGAGGAATATTTATAATTTTAAATGTGTGTCATTTGATTACTCTGCTGTTGCGGTGAGTGGTAAGGTGGGCCCGTAAATCAATTTATCACATCCGTCATATCAATTGACCATCCTAAGACGGTATCGTAACTGTACTATAATCGAATATTTTTGTGATGTCCTTATGTTTTTTTTTTCATATCATTACATTAAATACGCTATGTTTCAAATGGCTGAATCAGTAATTTTTTCCTTCCTTTACATATTTTTGTCAGTACCCTACTGCCAATACACGCCAATGAAGCACAAAAACATAAAAACAAACCTTAAATAAACCTTTTCATTATTATTGCGGGACTGACATTGTAGTTGGCAAATGATTACATATACCGTAAACTTTTTGACGTCATCAAAATTGGTTGTCTGTGACGTCAGTTTGGGGGAACAGTTATGATCCTGACAACCAAAACCTCAGTCCTGCTGTAGCAGTGAAAGGGTCTATAGTTTTACTCTTCCCCAAGTATACATGAAATTACTGTTTAATTACGGAATCGTTTTTGTGAATTTAAATTATGAAACTAATAACTAAAATAAAACTCTTTTGACATCATTACATGTCTTGCCGAATAAAAAAAAATTGAAGACATCTGACAAAGCTGTATGACAAAAATCACCGTAAGTAAACAATAAATAGTCTTGGTTAGCACGTCGCTTGATCATGAAAACGCTTTCGGATGGCAACAATTCGTCAGGTGACCGACAAATAAGTCTTAACTGTTAGCCGATTGCACAAACAGTTACCACCTAGCATATCTCACGAAATAATCGTGAAACCGTCATAAATACGTAATAGTAATTTATTCAGTAGATTAGGTAATAACATTATTTGTAAAGAAGTGCTTACTGTTGAAGCTAGGAATATCCATGATGAGAAAAGCAGTTCCAAAATCTGCACTGTCTGCACGATTTCTTATCGGTTATTCTAAGATGCAGCCTTGGATTAACAAACTCGGTCTAATAAACATTTAGTACAAAAGGCAAAGTAATAATGTCGTATGGCTAAAAAGTACTGCAAAAAGAAGAATTCAAATGTTGGACATACATATACTTACAATCTATCGAGGACACATGTATTAACTTGGTGTTGAGTTTACATTCTAACGGGGTTCATAACTCCCAATATAAAGTAGTTCTGTTGACCTATATGCACGCATAAGTGCGTCAAGGGGTTCCTCGTATATTCAACTTTGAGCCCGCATCTTCTTAAACATTTATGATGCTAGAAAAATAAATATAATTCGTATTTTGATAAATGTATACTTTTATAGGAAATATTCGGATCATACAGCTTCAGTTTCCTTCCTTTTGTGTAGAAGTTTTGTGGCCGTCCATGCTTTGTTGCTACTCTCTTCATGCTATTCTGTTTACATATGTTAGGCATACCCGCGCCTATGCACATTTGGTTTCGTCGTGTACAGTCCTATCCCATGATTTCTTACACTGTATTTAATGTTGACTCCCGGGATTATTTACAAAAAAATTATCTGCTGACTAACAGGGCGGTGGGGACTCTATGACGGACCTTGTCCAAACGTTGTCAGAGGAGACAAGGTCCTGATCCTCGTCTCTTCCGACTGTTAGTCGGAACTCCTATTAATCAAGGATATGAGCTCGCTTACAGACGGGCAGAGCATGGTTTACTTATGTTGATGTCTCCTTACATATTTTTGATAGCAACATATTATTCTATACTTTTTTGTTTGTAATAAATTTTATGACCTCTCTCCTTGAGAAACCTGTTGATCCTTGTTCTCTATATGGAGGAGTATTTATAAATTTTTAAATATGTGTCCTTTGGTTGTTCTGCTTTTGCGGTGAGTGGGAAGGTGGGCGCCCGTAAACCGGTTAGGCACACCAATTGAGAGTGACGTTTTTTTACTTCAATTGACCGTCCTTAATCGGTATCGTAACCGCAGCACAATCGAATATTTTTGTATTGTTGTTCCGTGTATATTCTGCTGTTGTCATTTTTTGTGTGCAAGTCCTTGGTGATTTGTGTCATACGGCTTTGTCAGATGTCTTCTGTTTTCACTTTTATTGGGATGCGCCGAAGCCTTCAGACATTGGTATAATTTAAAAATTTTAGAAATTGAAAAACTTACGCAATACTGGAAAAATAGACATGACTCTTTTTATTTCAAAATGTTTACTTTGATCGATCGGGTCGAACTGCTTTAACTTATTCACATTTCTGATAGACATACAAATATGATACAACAGCATTATTAAAACTAAATTGAACACAGCATTACATTTACTGCAAGTAAGTTTTGTACAATTCGTGATAATTAACAATTTAGATATGGTATGTGCACGTCATAATACTGACATCAAAAGAATGAATGCGGATTCCTTGTACTTTTAAATTTCGCAAGGTTCTCTGTTTTCTATATTGATTTAATATAATGAATTGTGATCTGCAAATTCAAATAAGTATGTTTTAACATAAAGTGAAATCCATCTTCAAATCCAATGTTAATTTATGACATTTTCTGAAACCAAATAATTTATTTGATGGTTTACGTAAACGACCCATAAATCAAACGTATGTCCCGAAATTTACTCATGTTTATTGAATGAATATTTCATCAAATAAATTCCGTTTTATAAATCATATTTCAAGATGTAATCTGTTAAGATTGTGTTTGGTGGACGAATCGACATGATTTGCACATTGGATAATAAAAAACCCCTGTAGAACGAAGATATCGCAGGGGAAGAATATACCCATGATAGTGGTAATAGCTTACTAAAATTGAGTAGAACATATATCACAGTCAATAACTATGATATGGCCTGCTACATTAAGTTTAATGACTTGATTGTTAAGGTTGATTATGGGCTATGGCTTTAGAGAGCCATTAGGATAACCTAAACAGCCAACTAAGCAGTATTCTCGTGGTATCATTATCAAACAGATAGAAGTGTATATTGATGGAGTATAGGTGAAATGAACATGTGTCGCTAGAACTCAGTATCTTCATCAATCAAATGTAGTGTAGCAAAAAATTACACAAAATAGCGAAAATTAGCCTATATAAATAGCAAGTAGTGTGACAATCAATAAATCGATGTTCCCATATGGATATATTGAGAAACAATAGATTAAATTGTTTGCCACTCATATTTTATGCAAATTCACCCTTAAATGGGTTTGTAGTAATAAGCATCACGGGTTTCACTAGCCAGCCAGGAGAAACTAACACATCATCTCTGATTTCGAAAAAATTACTCAATAATATGATTTTGTAAAGTGAATATATGCATGCGTGAAAAGTGAAATGGTGAAAATTTGATGGAAGAAAACGATTTAGTAAAATAGTGTAAACATTTTTGATAAAGACTCTATGCGCCAGGAACTATAAGCTCCGCAAGTGGAATGTACAATCTATAAACGAAGTCAAATTGCAAAGTTAAAACCCCTAAATCGACTGGAAGGAAGGGTAATAAACCAAATCCTGCCATAAGTCAAGAAAGCATAATCTGCCAGTCATAAATAACTAGTATTAAAATACGATTTTTCATTAATTTTCACCTTCTTTTCGCTAACAATGCGTATAACGTCCATTACCACAAGAAACCCCTCTGGCAGGCTCTACCACAATCCCAATTTCCTTGTAATAACCCGCTTTAACCTTACGTGACACAGAGCAATATGGTCAGTAGTAAGTTTAGTAGAAACATGAGTGAAAATGTGACAGTATTAGATATATGTATTCTGGATACTTTGATTGATTGATTGATTAATTGACTGATTGATTGATTGATTGATTGACTATTGTCTTACATCATTCCATGATAATTTCACGTATATGACGATGGCATTTGTCTGATGTATTTCATAGAAATTTATAACCATGTAACGGATCCACCAGAAGCAATGGAAACTCTTATGTGTTACGCCTTATGTCCCACGGGCCTCGGTTTTTAATTTCTCATCCGAAAGACAAAACATCGATGTACCCAGGAGTCAAACCCAGGATCAGTCGGTCTGGTCTGAAGCCGAACACCTCATCCACTAAGAAACACCGGCTCATTTTGGATACAAAGTTAAAAGTACTTGACAATATAAATATATAAATGAGAAACTGAACTCGATAGAAAGAATTTTAAATACACTCAATTCTTCAGTTTAAAATCTGAAGGACAGAGTGTTAGAAGTAGAGCAAAACCGGAGTTTGACAGTAAAAGCATGACGGGAATTCAGGAAAGACAGAGTGAGATCCATAACTTTAAAAAATAGCACGGTTCAAAAGATACGGGGCAAATATGAAAAGTCTTATCTACAGTCCAGACCAAGACTCTAGTGTATTACAAAATTCAAGAAAACCTCACGAAGAAGACTTTTAGTAGAAACTTTTGAAAAGTAAGTATTTGAAGTAAAATTCAATATTAACGTGCACATATTGATGGTGGCAAAATTTCTTTTATACAAATACAGAGAGTTTGTGTTAACGAATGCGAAAAATCTAGCGGGTACGCTATATCGAAAAGAAAAGCAATTTCCAAAAGTGATACACGACAACAGGAAGGTGTTTATGAATATATCGACGCGCGAATAGGCATCAGGAAAGAAATATGTGCATTGTGTGGATAAAGGTTATATCAGTCATCGGCTATATAGTGGATCGGGGGTTACTTGGAGTTATCCAGCCTATCATATCTTTGAAGGACAACGACTATAACTGTGTCCACTTAACACTCAAAGTGTTGAAATGTATTGAACGAGTCCAATTTCTGTGAATTTATGAATGCATTGGTGTGTGCATAATCACCGGATTTGGTTGTCAAAAATTGATTTAAAAAATGTGATAAATTATTTTCATTCATTCCATTGTCCTGGCAGAAAACTTAGTAGAGAAGCTAAGCGTCATTAATGTATAAAACGAATCCCGAAAAGTATATTTTCTTTGCAGTGTAGAGCTCGTAAAAAGTTCCCCTAGAAAGGTTTGTTATTATACATTTTATGCTGGTGTAATGTGGCAATAACACTTTCTACACAGAGTTAGTTCCCATTTATATATACAATGCTAAGTAACATTTGATTCTTCTGGATGTATCATAGCGAGTGTGTGGCTAGCCATTCAGAAGACACTTAGTCTTCTCGGAAACCTGGATCTCACCTCTGAAATTCAGGGTCCGAGAATGTCCGTTGTGGTACATTGTTGTTAGTGCCATAGTCACTTTCGTAGTGTGCATTGAAGTTACTAAGACCTCTAAAGAAAGTGTATTGTTGTTAAACCTTTGTAAAACATTTTTGGGTTTTGAAAAATATATCTTTATATGTTGTACCTATATTCCACCTAAGATTTCATATTTTATGACCAATGTCTTAATTCTATAAATGAAATCTCGCACTTACGTGAACTGGAAATTGTTATAATATGATGTGATTGCAGAATAGTCGATAAAAATGATTTTATTGTAAAACATTCATCTTGGTGAATATATAAGAATTTTTAGATGATGTATTTGAAGATCTTGTTCATGAGTTTGGTATGGAACGTTTTACAGCTAAGTAGAAGATTTAACTTTAGTGTTGCAACAAATATAGGAATTTTACATTTAAATCGTCCACTGACAGAAGTGTCTTTGACCTCTTATTCATTAATTGTTCTATTTCTTTTCTGAATAATTCTAAAATTCTGGATATATTTGAATTTTCCGAGCACTTGTCTGCTTCTTTCAGTTTCAAATGATAGAATTGTTTGAAATCAATGTAAAGTTCCTGCTGTTAAGACCATGATCGCAAATGAATTACATTCATTATCAAATGGGCAGATTACTTTATGCATGTACGTGTGTTGCTTGAAGTGAATTTGCGTTAAGTCACCAGGGTTCAATAAGAATTGTGAATTGCAAACATCAATTTTATCCATTTAAATAACTATATTAATTTAACGAATCTGAGATGTCATTCAGTCGAATTTATTGCGGCTAAAATAGCATACAATCTAACTAAACGAAATGCTTAACATAAACACAAGTACAAAAATCAACAAAAATTTTGCTTTCCTTTAATGCGAATATGTTTTTGCATAAGATCAGGCAAGGTTGCAGAAATGTATTTGGCATTACAAAAAATTAATAATGATGATTTTGTCCGACATTTTAAAGACGTGGAGGATACAGATAAGATACATGCGCAGAACACTACTGTTGATGTTGATTATATACAAAATGGTGAGCTTGATTGTGCATTCAGTGCGGAAGAAGTATTAAAGACAATTAAATGTGTTGTATTCGTATTTTATTGTATTTAATATTGACCGGTATTGTATTTACAGTGGTATAAAACTTTTGGTCACTTTCACGTGTGTATTTAAGTAAAAAACGAAGAAGTACGGAAGGGTAAAACCATATCCCATAGTCCATGGAATAAAAGGACAATATCGTGTATAGTGTCATAATCAGACAAATGCGAACCCCAATTAAATCGTGCTGAGACCAGGTGCCCGGGAGAAGTAAGCATCCCCTTGTTGCATGCAACACCTGTCGCAAAAGTCCTGCAACAACTTTTCAAATCTAGAAAGTAAATACATAAATATACACGTATGAACACATAAAGGAGATAAGAACAAGGAGTCAAATCTTCCTATTAAAGGCATAAAATGTTGTTAAACTGAAATTCCGGCATCGGAAATGCACGTGAACAAATGCCTGTATATATACGTATTTATTATGTCAAATCAAGTAAGGTCAAAAAGTTAAGATGGTTATTTTGTATGGTCAGGTCCCAAAATATAGGTTAACATTTTTGAAAGAGAAATCTGAAATTGTACTAGATCCCTATATCGACCATAGTACTTCCTCAGTGATAATTTGAAACGTTCCTCAATATGAAAAAATATAAATGTCAGTGTCAGTAAACCCCTGGTTGTGTACTTGTGAAGTCGTGCAAGTAGGCTCAGTGTGTATCGTCCTGTATGGTTGCCAAGACCGAGCTTGTGAATGTCGGAGTATCTGTGTGAACTCCATGTCTACGTGAAGACGTCTGTCCGTTCCAATTTCCTGTGTGGAATATCGCTGTGTAAGAAATATGTTGCGTGGAACATGTATGGCGTGAGGGTGAGTGTTTATGCATGTTTATTGTTTTAGTTTATTGTCGTTTATTTATAATGTTCAAGCTGCATTTAATTAATTCATGTTACAGTTCATAATTATTATATTAATACTGTGCTATTGGCATTTATATTCACGAGGTACATACCAGAGGTCGGTATTGTGAGTCCGAGTCTTTTTAAACACTCGTATTGTACTTGTAGGTGACCATTGTACACTTATGTGAAGAGCTGATGGCTGTGAAGCTGTATTATTATTTTATTTGTCGTCGACGTCGTCTTTGTGAATATACAACTGTATCTTTGGAACAAAAAGACTAGGACGCAGAGTCAGTCAAAATTCGTAAACTGAAATGTCACCAGTAAACTATGGAAACCTGTCATCGCTACTTAGTGTACTACTGTTGAAGGTATCCTTTAAATCCAGAACCTCGTGATTAATTCATTAGTTAACTTCGTATATTTACTGCAGAAACTTTCATAATATTTGGTTACAGTATACATTTGTTTATTCTTTAATAATATTTTTATATAAGTCAGTGTAAGTTTGTTTGTATGTGATTGGAGTGACTTAGTGTGATTTTTGGGTGCGCGCGCAGTTTTGTAATTTACTATATGAATATGTTGTTCTTTTCTTTGTTGTAAATAAATTTCATATTTCATTTGATTTTATTTAATGTTCAGATTATTTTGAATTGGACCGACTTCTATTCACACGTTTCAATCGCAATTAACATTGTGGCAAAATGTCTAAAACGAGAAAAAGCAGCAGGTTTAGATACGATGTCCCCTGAAATATTCGATGGCTGTTGTAACATTTTAGCGCGTAACATATTGTCAATATGGTTTCCAGAAAAAAGCAACTGTATTGAATTAATGGTTTTTTCTTTAAATGTCTAATTCGCCAAAACGTAGAATTTGTACCCCGCATTTGCAGACTTTGAAGAAAACAAAACAATATTTGATTATGTAGAGATAGAACAGCTTTTTTGGCAAAAGTATTGAAATCCAAAATTTAACTCTAAATGTGTCACTAGGTTAAGAGTTATCAACAACAATGTCAAATTATATATTCTATCTTAAAATAATAAGTCTGAATTCATCCGAAAAGAAAACAGAAGACATCTGACAAAGCTGTTTGACACAAATTATCAAACACATGCACACTAAACATGATAATGGTAAAATATACAAGAAAAAACGACAATACAACAATATAAGATTGTGCTGCGGCTACGATACCGACTTGGGACGGTCAATTAAAGTAACAAACGTCACGCAATTGGTTTGGTTAACCGGTTTACGCAAAAGCAGCAGAATAAAAAGATATACAGTTAAAAATTTATAAATAATCCTCCATATAAAGAACAAGGATCGACAGGTTTCTCAAGACGACAGGTCATAAAATATCTACACCAAACGTAAAAATAAGTAAACCATGCTCAGCCAGTCTGTAAGCGAGCTCAGATCCTTGATCTATATGAGTCCCGACTGAAGGGACGAGACTAAGGACCTTGTCTCCTCTGAAAGTTTTGGACAGGGCCCGTCATAGAATTCCCATCTCCCTACTAGTTAGCGTGCAACGCTCCAGTACAATACCAATACAAGACCAATGGTCTTAATGATAACTACTATTACGAAAACATTTGTATTGTAAAACCTCAGGTATTGTGAGTAATATAAATAAAAAGTATGTTATTTTTTAAAAGAAAAAAGAGGAGTTACCGGCTCAGTTATGTGGTAGAAGTCACCATGGAGCTATACAATACATGAATATAAATAATATAATAGAACATTTAACACATTACAAAAATATTTGATTGTAGTGCAATTACGATACCGACTTAGGACGGTCATTTAATTTGACAAAAGCCAAACAAATGGTGTGGTTAACCGGTTTACGGGCCCACCTTCCCACTCACCGTAACAGCAGAACAATCAAAAGAGGTACATTTAAAAATTTATAAATAATCCTCCATGTAAAGAACAAGGGTCAACAGGTATCGCATATTGAGAGGTCATAAAAATATAAACAGGTAAGGTATTGTAAAACACATCATGGTATAAAAATGTATGCGACATCAACATGATAAACCGTGCTCTGCCAGTCTGAAAGCGAGCTAAGACCCTAGATCTGTAGGAGTCCCAACTAACAGTCAGAGGGGACGAGGTTCAGGACCATGTCTCCTCTGAAAGAGGTTTGGACAAGGCCCGTCATATAGTCCCCACCGCCCTGTAAGTCAGCGTGCAACGTTCAAGTAAAAGTCTGCATAAGGCTGTAGAGGGGCCAAATACAAGACCTATAGTCTTTTTGATGATCTCAATATCATATTGTCTATTTAGGAGACGTTTGACTATTTTATTACATGATAAAATAACGTTATCGGAGCCTTTTACTTTCCTTAGTTTATATACGAGATCACCGTAAAAATTAGGATGGGAAATTCCATTGGATACATACTGTTGAAAAGAAATATTTCCAAATTTAGATAGAAGTTCTGAATAAGATCTGAAGAATTTGCCGAATGTTTTTCTTAGCTTGTGATATCTGTAACCCTGAGTTAAAAAGTTAGTAGTAATTTGTAAATTTCGTTTATGAAAGTCCAAAACATCGGTACAGCCTCTGACAAGTCGAACTAATTGGTATATATAGATACCATATGATGGGAGTCGAGGGACATCGCCATCCAAATAAGGGATATTTACAGTAGGAAATCCAAAATCCTCACGTTTATCATAAATATTAGTATATATTAGGTTGTTGATAATTTTGATGTTTAAATCTAAGAAAGGTGTAGATTTATCTCAAGTATTAGCTTTATTCAATGTGAGCTCTGGTGGATATATTTCTGATATAAATTGTTCGAAATCAGGGTTATCGATAACCAAAATGTCATCCAGATATCTGCAAGTATTATTAAATTTGTCAATGAGGTCAAACGTTTTGATTTTTGAATAGAAACCATAAAATCCCTCTCATAACAATAAAGAAATAAATCTGCTATCAGAGGCGCGCAGTTAGTGCCCATATGAATCCCAACTATTTGTTGATATATCTTGCCATCAAATTGCACAAAAATATTATTCATGAGAAAATCTAGTGCTTTACATAATTCCTTGCAAGTCCAGTATTTATATGAAGTATATTGTTTGTTGGAAAAGAATCCGGAGTTATTGGAAGTACATATGTACGTTTGAGATTCTCTGTGAAAACACCATTGTATAAGAGACAGCAACTTGCTTTTAATCAAATCATGAGGCAGAGATGTATAAAGTGTAGAAAAATCAAATGTAGAAATTTGAGTCGCTTTGAAATTTAGCGAAAGAAGTTTGTCTATAACTTCATGAGAATTTTTAATCGACCAAAAGTAATTGATGTTACTATTATGAAATGCGACATCACAATATTTGATAATATGATCTTTTATAGCAGTTAGAGCAGATGTAATATGTTTCAATAGTACCGTAGTAGAGCAGTGGCTAGAATTAGATATGAAACGTGATTTATATGGACTTTTATGTAGTTTTGGGAGCCAATACATGGTTGGTAGATCAGATTTATCAGGTTTAATTTTGAAGTCGGACATGGTCATGAGGAGATCGTGCAAGGTGCTTTCTTTTGAGGTAGGGCTTTCAACATATGTATGAGTGGAGTTTAATTCGTTTTTAAGTACTTCAATATAATATAGTTTTCAAACAACTATTATGTTATTACCTATTTTATCAGCGGGAACAAAGACATACTAAGCATGTAAGTCAGCTATCTTCTTTTTAATAGAATTTGTCGTCAATGTATTAGGCTGTTGAAATAAATGCGGATTTTCCGTAAAGTTCTTAATACGGATATCGACAATTCTTAAAATCTCGAATTTCCAATCATTAAGAGCATGAACATTTACCTGTTTTTTACACCAACTTTTACAATATGTAGTTAAAGCATCTTCTATAACGTCACGGCATTTATTGAAATCTATCCTGGACGGTAACCTATATTTAGGTCCTTTTCCAAAAAGGGTGCGCAATTTCTTGTCCGAAATACAGTTTAGGTCACCAGTAATAACATGACCTGCCGGTTTATAAACATATTTAGAATTTTCACAAGAACACGACGAAGGAATAGAGTCTGAAACATCAGGGTTAGATGTGACTTTATTATAATTTAAAATAAGATTTCTTATAGGCTTTTTGTATGGTAACAAATAAGTGGAGGTTCTAAATTCTCAAAATATTGGGGGATTTTAGATGTGACTCTATGATCACGGAAAATATTAGAAATGTTAAGTAGATCGAAGCCTTTATTAATAAATTTAATTTTGAGAAATTGCTGCTTGGGTGGAAGAGACGGAATACGAGGAAAGAGTTTATTATATGAAAATAAAATAATCAAATTGAGTTTATATCAATCAGAATTGCGTAAACTTCGAAGATCAGCTTCGTCCAGGATAGGTTTCAGTTTATTTACCGGAATAGAGGATAGTGCATGCAAAAGTTCATGACGGCCATTATTTTTTGCGATAAATAGAAGATCGTTTAATGACCTATTTAAACGATTACGTTTTCTGATGTTACGATTACGACGACGACCATGTGACCTACGTTTTCTAATAGTTTTATGTCTTAATGTAAAAATATTGATCTTATTCTGACGAGAAGAAATATTACCTTGTCGATATATTTGGTCGTTGAGACCAAGAGGGTATGGGGTTTGTAGTTGTTTAATCCAGTAAAAAGCAAAAATCTGAAAGACAAAAATCCTTTAACTATGAAATTTTAGTATTGTACAGTCGAAGACATAACCTATCTCGAAGTAACATTATCGAAAAATGGTAACATGACATCTGCAGTTTATGACCAAGCTACTACTACATTATTTTTGTTTTTCTAAAAATTATTTTCTATATTTATTATAACCACTAGAACGGTGTCACTGATAGTCCCCGAGGGCATCATAAGTCTAGTTTTCAGTGCTTTTGTACTGACGGTCTAAATTTCAGTGCGTTTGTACTGGCATGAGATATATACTTAAAATTTTCCGTCATGAAATTATACAATAATAATGCGCATCTGGTGCACAAAATTAGAAGGTATATGTGTTTTATTATTGAAAAGATGAATTTTCTTATATCTAAATGTAATTAAAGTTTCTATAATCAGTCATCTTATTTTTCCTATCGTGGTTTATGAACCACATGAGAGCTATTCAATGTTTAAACACCAGATCAATTTTATGGAAATTATCCTTGTTCTAGTCACATGATATAAAACTGTTCGTAGAATTTAGAAACAATTGTCAAGAGTTATATGTTATTTTGATTAATCAATTAAGAATTCATATTAAACTAAAAAGTGTTTTGCATAGCACATGTGACTTTTTGGCATATAACAATTCCAGTATTATTTTCAAAGGTAAAGCGTGTACAACGTAGTCACTTTTTATAGTGAACATGTCGAAGTTGCACAGATCTTTACTTTATTAACATACATCCATGCATGTCCATATAATGTCAAATAACAGAACATGGATTTTCATTACCATTGTCGAGCATCCTGTAACATGTCATGGTAACAAAGTACCAGAAACCCATTTTATTCCCCACGTAATGTGATGGAAATTATTTCCACAGAAACATGAATTATAGTTTTAGAATACGGAAAGCCGTGGCGTATATTTCTTGTTCAACGCATTAAAATATCAAATATCTAGAAATGCATTGATAAAATCTTTCTTTTGGAATTCTTTTAACATTGATAATAGCTCGACCTATATTACAGTATCATAGCGAATGTGACCGGTCGGTAGTGGAAGCTTACTTCTCCTTTGCACCTGATCCCATCTGGATTTTTCTGGGGTCCGTGAATGCCTTTACTTATCATTTTGTCTATTTATATATCATTTTACATTACTAAGTATCTTCCTGTTTTACTTTTATGACTTAAACTGATTATCAGTGCGTAGAGGCCAAAAGATACTAAAAACTGCTAGAACATCTTCGATATTTATCATGGGGCAAGGAGTACGCTGCAAAATTGACATTTACTGGTTAATCACCCAATTGAGTAACTAGCAGTATATCAATTAACCGTCCTAAGTCGGTTCAACTGCATTACAACTTAATTTTGTTGTGGTGTCTTTCTATGTCTTTACTGTTTGCTTTCTGTCTGTGATGACATTTGTAATACGACTGAGCCAGGTATCTTTATACTTTCCTTTTCCTATTAGATCTAATTATAATTCATTCATTCATCTATTTCTCAAAAAATTATAGCTTGTTTATACAAGACATTTACACTGTATTTTTTTAAAAAGTAAAACCTTTCATGATTATCTTACAGGGAGCCCAAACAGTGTTTTAGTTTAGGAAACATTTTATCATAAAAACGGAACTGTTGTGAAAAATGTACCGTAGAGCGTTTCAATTGAGAATGTCATGTGATAATGTTTGAAAGTTGTCTGTTAATATATAAAGATATAACAATGACCTGGTGATTGCTTTCTCAGTTTAAAATTCATTTACAAGTTTGATTATGGAAGATCTTGTAAAGCTATATCTATTTTATATTCTCGTCGTCAAGATATTTAAGTAGTCCTACTTATGTTCGGTTACGACCATTCTTTCTCTTCTTATATATTTATTGTAGATTTAGTAGATTTATATTGGTAAAAATGCAGCAGCTCACCATCACCTCTTCTTTTGTTTTGAGCAATACCTTAAGCTGAGTATAGAAGGTAAGAGTAAGAGTCGTTGCGTTTGTATTGAGGTTATGACCAGTTTCACACATTAGTTTAATTTCTCATATAACATTAGTCTTAGTGTAAAATTCTTTCTGAATATGTCCTTACCCCTAAAGTCTAAGCGTTGGTCTTAAGGTTCTTGGTGAATTTTGTACCAGGTATATGCCACCGAACACAAGACGGCAAATGACATTCTTTTACTGATCTTATAAATTAAATTTATGAGATCAGTAAAAGAATGTCAATATACATGATTGTGTTCTAGAATACCATCTAACATTTTGATAGGGGGACCTCATGCTGTCCAACAATATCCTTGTATTGTATATCTTACTCAGTAACGATTTCTATCCCTGTATGAGAAGGTCGTCTATCAAAACACTTATAAGTGTAGCATGCTCTGGCAAAGCGTAGTTGTGATATTAAAACGTCACTGAAAGGCAAAGACGGAATATTATTATATTACTACATAGGAAGGGGAAATTAGTGATATTGAAGTTGAAATCTTCTCCTTTGTAATAAAGGGAGAGTTGTAACTGACCGTCTTTCACGAAAGACATGAGTAAGTCTCAGTATGAAGAAGATGTGTTTCTCCCTTTTGGGTTCCTGATATTTAGTTTTGCTAGTTATATTTGTTTGTACCCATTGGGATGTCAACAATATGTTGAATTTTTCCCGTAAATAACACGAAAATATAATCAAAGAATAGCGTATAATAGAAGCAGAGATGTAGATAATCATTAATCATATGAATTTGAACAGAATTATTCATATATTAATTGAAATCATTATTATATGAAATTATTATTATTATTATTAATTTTGATTTATAATATGTTGTTACAAAACGTGCAAATTGATGTTTTATTGGACGTACGTCAAGGGTATTCCTAGCAAGCTAGAATCACTAGCTTAAATTGTAACTCTGGCTCCTGATTTATTTCTTTCTGGTCGTTTACATCCGTTCACAATGTAGATGCTCTTTGTTTTGTTTTCTACTATTGGTATTTCATTTTGTTGATTTCACGTGCCTTTCGGTTACATGCTGATTTTTGGACATGTGGGTTAGTTTTATGTATCATTATATCAAGTAAAATAGACACATAATGTAAATAAAAGAAATAACCGAATAACTCAAAATACAAAGCAGATTAACATCATGACATACAATAAAATGTAAAAATAAAAACAAGAACAAAACGCTATTGCAGAGTGTAAAGGAAACAAAAAAGGGGTGACAGAACTTTTAAAACAGAAAAGTTGACCGTTCAGAGGGGAAATAGCTAGGAACCGGAAGCGTTTCCTAATCCTAATATCTCCTTCCCGGCGTAATGTCAATAAGAGGTTTTACTCGACAATGATAAGTGTAAATTGTGTAACCCACAGTCAGTACATAATCTCAATAAATATGAACAGTGTGATATTTTGGTTAAACAAATTTACAGAATCGGAGACCTTACATTTAATATTAGATCTATTTTCTACAGAGCATATGAATGAGCTCAATAGATAAAATTAATGTAACTCTATGTCACTGTGTTTCACATTTCACGGTGCTTCAGAATTTGTTTCTAAGTTACTAATCATAGATATTTGACCGATAGGACTTATATTCCTACCCTATGTTATGTCAAAGGAATCTGACATCAAAATATAATATCTCATTTAATATATTTGGTCCTAAGCAGGGCAAATGATATATCAGACATCACACAATATGTTGTTCCAATGTAGTTATCATTATTAACACAAAAATTGATATATATGACAAAGACGGATGAAATTGTGACTATGGCTATCGTATCAAACTTTTGTATGTGGACGACAGGTAATATAAAATAAATTCTCATATATATATATATATATATATATATATATATATATATATATATATATATATATATATATATATATATATATATATATATATATATATATATATATATATATATACATATATATATATATAAGCCGGCGTGGCCTAGTGGTATCGCGTCGGACTCCTGATCGGGAGGCCGGGGTTCGAGTCCCGCTCTGGTCATGCCGGTGTTCTGTCTTTCGGATGAGACAGTAAAAACCGAGTCCCCATGTCGTGGTATGCATGGCACGTTAAAGATCCCTCACTGCTTCGGGTGGGTCCGTTGCAAAGGTCAAAATTTGTATGCCCTGCATCAGGCAGATGCCGTCACCATATACGTGTAATATTCGTGGTGTGACGTTAAAACAAAAATCCAAATAAATAAAACCAATTTATATATATATTTATATATATATATATGTGCATATATATATATATATATATATATATATATATATATATATATATATATATATATATATATATATATATATATATATATATATGTGTGTGTGTGTGTGTGTGTGTGTGTGTGTGTGTGTGTGTGTGTGTGTGTGTGTGTGTGGTTTGTCTTTATTGCGATATATTAAACATGTTATTAATTTTTTAACATCAGGTCACCGATTTGAAACAGAAAACCACTCGGTTTTCCTTCTTATTTGTATTTGTCATAAATAGCAGCCATGAATGTGTATATTATAATTGCAACGTGGTTTTAACAAGCACGTGCTTTGTCTCATGACGATTTGACTATGCTGCCAATAAACCGATTTATTGCATGATGTTTCTTTCTGATTAACTGCATATCTGACTCGTCTGCACTTCAGTACCACAACTGTGAGGTATTGAATGACGTAGCCGAGAAAGGAAATGTTAACAATAATGAAATTGAATTAATATATCTTACTAACATGTTATTGATTTCGTAAACAGGCCGTTAACAATGTTTTTCTGCATGTGCAAAGTGATTATTTGTCGTCCTATTCAATTATGATGGATACGATACATGTATTTAATAAGAGAAATGGCTTCCTGTGTCACGATATTTACCCATTGACTGTTGTTTTCTCACTAAACATCAATGGAAATTAAAAAATACCCTCATATTGGTCTCATTAGTAAACAACTCTTCGTCATTTGAGGTTGCAGGCTTTATTTAAATCTTGTCCAGATGAACTGCCTTCATAGTTTACACTTAACTTACATCAATACGACTACTTTTTATCAGTATTATTACTCATGAACAATGATAGAACACTTATTCGTGTTGTAGTAATGATGTTAGAATCACTTCTCGTAAGGTCTACGTCCTATCACCAGTAGTTATCAGGAATATTTCGCTTTTGAATTCTAATCATTTTCATAAATGCGTTGACAGGAGTAAATTATGTTTTAATATTACACAATGTAATATTCATCACGATCTATAAAATGAATTTGATGCCTTTTATTTACATTGCGATTTGTACTTATCAACTATATGCCAAATCGACACTCTGCTTTTAAAATATTTATTAAGTAATATACAGTTCAATCTATCTAGGATAATGTTGCCGCCGTGTTCCGAACATTTAATCGCTCTTGGAAAAAGATATTACAATCATGTGGAGAAAGCAACGACACACTATCATCTAAGTCCCAGAAGACATATAGAGAGAGTCTCTAAACCTAATCGAAAGGCTAAAAATAAATAAATTGTTCGTTTGACTTTTATCAACGTACCCCAATTTCCAGTGTAAATGATACTCAAACGCTGTAAAAACTGTATAGACAGCTGGTGCAAGACATGCACTTATCAATCAAAAGTTTTACAGCGTTTATAACTATTTCTGAAGATGAACTGATGTATTTGTTTTTCAAAATGTTTGTATCTTTTCGATTATATCAAACTTTTATTGTAACAAGCAGTATACATAAAAGTGAAGCCGGTGTAGCTGAGTGTTCGACTCGTGATTGAAAGGTTCCAAGTTCGACTTTTGCTGTTGGCACACCGGTGTTCTGTCTTTCGGATGAGATAGCGACAACCGACGTAAAATATCCCTCCCGGCTTCTAATGGGTCTGTTACAAAGGTATAAAATGCTATGCAATGCATCTGACAGTTCTCTCCACCATATGCATCAAATAGTTTTGAAGTGATGTTAAACAACAATAAATCTGAATTAAATTACTGACAACTTCTTAAGATTGCTTAGTGCTAAAAGCGCCAGTTTGTTTAATATTTATTTGTTATTAATATGTATATTTGAACATTCATGAACAACAATAATTGACACTTATGTAGACATTACTAGAAAGAAACTACAGATGAAAATTCATTCCACAATTACAGCCTTTGTCAGTAACACTTTGTTTCTTCGGTATTTCCCTTATTTTATTATTTGAGTGCAGTATTGGAGTAAATTTGTGCCATCTGTATGTTATGGGCATTTATGAAGAATGCAACCAGCCATTGACGAAATCTTTACTTCTTCATGGCACTTGGTCGCATCTATGATTCTGAGGTACCCATGGGTACTACTATTCGATAAAATATCAGTGTTTACATTCGAATTAATTTTTTAGGAAAATTAAAACACATACATTACATTCCTTGTATTGTTGTAAGAGGTAACAGGTATGGCACTCACTCTAAGTCTCACCTTAGGAAATGGAATTCATACTCATTATTTACTGCTATTGTAAAATTCTGAAGTCGTGAATTGTGTAAATATTGCATAACTCTAGATCAATAAATCATATTTAATGATTGTGTACAATAAAATCCTAATGTCAGGTATTGTATGCTCAATCGATATGATGATATATTAAATACGATTTACTTCCTCCTTGCATCATGTTCTTTAATGCAGTGACTTTGCTTGGCAAACACTGTTTATTTTTAATCGAATGAAGTAGCTCTCTCAACAAGAACGGAGCAACCGAAGCGAAACATTGCATGCAGTTCTTAATTGATTAATTCAGCCATGTTATTTGACCTTTATACGTCGGAACCGTCATTGCTATGTAATCGAATATGTTTGTAACATTCTATAAACGTAGATGAATTAAATGTGACTATGCAGAATTTATAGGGATTTATATTGGGTATTATATATTTCAGCATAACGTCATTAGTTTTAACATTTCCATTATTAGTTAAAGAATTCAGAACAGTTACTGTAATTCATGACGTCATAGAATTCACCCAAGTTAAAATCCTCAATGCCAACACATTTAGATGAACGTCAGTCGTTATTTGTGGACAGTAGAACTTCAATATTTGTGTTAGTCGTCATTTACCAAGTTGGATATAATTAGCCTGTTCGTGTTTAACAACAGTATCCATAATAAGAAATTTCTGGTATTGGTAGAGAAACAATATTATCATAAACTCCTGAGAAGAGTATAAAGTCCATTTAATTTTTAGAAATTAAATACAGAATTCCAGGGAGGAAGCAAAAGATATGTCTTATCATTATGACAGTATCTGACTATGCTCTACTATAAGAAAGATGTATGATAACCAGATATTGGGGTTTAGATAGAAATTTGGTTTCCTCGGTATAGACCCCATATATTTTTCTGTGAGCTTGGCGCAGAAAAAAAATCCCATATATTGGAGACGTCTTTAAACTTTATCTGCATCTGATCATATCTACATTGGTGTCTTTGGGACGATTACAAATATTCAAGACGGCGGTAGATATCGCCAACGATTATTACGCGGAACGCAGCACGGACCATGTACCACGTAGGAATATAACTTGTATTGTGTTTGTCCTCCTTATTTGTCGATTCCCGGATTGTGCCACTATGATTAAGAGGTCGGTAACCTCCTGCTTCCATGTCGCGATATAACTGAAATATTGTTTAAAGAGATGTAAAATACCAATCAACCAACCAACCTCCTTGTTTGATTATTTGTAGACAATATTAACTTTTCAGCTATGGGCTTTCATAGTTCATTTGTGTATTTCTTGTGGTATGATACTGTCTCAGAATTTATGCTTTTTACATTTCAACTATAAAACGAATTGATAACTTTGACTGAAATGAACCTATATTGACTTGAATAATGTAAACTATCAAATTTCGAACATGGGAAACGGGAGATAATGTTTTCCAGTTTTTTAAGTAAAACAAAGAAAGGACTAATGCTGACTCATTGTATAACTCATGACAAGTTTCCAAGGAGGACTTTCATGAATCGATGGAAATCAGAGTTGAAACAAGATGCCCGGAGAGAGTAATGTATCGTTTTTAGCTAGTCACTGTCATCATGAACATCAATCCACGTTTTAAATATTTGAAGAGCGACCTTACTATGATATTGACCTAAAAGTAAGATCCAAATAAACAATTGTCAAGACTAATGTGGTAATAACTTGAGTCTGACCAGCCATGACAGGAGAACAGACTGTACTGACCTTTCCCGAAAAATCCAACCAAGTGACATTTTCTGCGAAAAACGAAAGAGAAAGCCAAATATTTTTCTATAAGTCTGAAAAGTATCAACTATAGATTATTCACTACTACTTCCAATGTATGACTTTCTACAGAAATTGCTGATTACTTGTGCCAGCTGCAAAATGGACATGAACTTCTCAAAAATCTTAAAATCTCTTATAATATATAAATAACTCTTATAAGGGTATGTTGTCGCACTTCTCATTCCCAGGAGTCCATGAATGCCCACTGTGGTGTATGTGCCACAGTAGCAATACACAAGTTTATGGTAAGTTCTTTGCCCTTTGCAGTAAAGATCTAGAAAGAAAGTTTCCTGCCGGGTTTGACTTGTGTTGGTATACCTTTTATATAGCTGTTACATACCAGTATTGGTCTACAGCCATCTTATCACTGCAAAATTTAAATAATTTTATGATGTTTGTATCATTTGGATATGACGGATGAGCCTAGCCAAAAAGAAGACGCCCATTACTCCCGGGCAAATAGTCTCTCTTCTGATTATCAGGATCCTTGAATGTCCATTTTGATATATTGTTGCAAGTCACAAATTCACATGATAATGGTAACTTAAATATCATGAGAAACTGTAGAGGCTTTGATGCAGCAAGCCACGGAAGAATCGATATCATAACATATATACGCGTGTTAATTTAGAGCACCGTATGTAACATTTTGAGAATTTGTGTCACTTCAGTGATAATTGAGACCAAAACCGTTGAAAACGAACTTATACTTATTTAAAGAGTAGATAAATGACCCAAAAGTGAGCGCATATAAACCCATCTTAGGACAGAGCTATGCATGAGGGGGGTACATTTTAGTTTCAGAATAATTTACAAACTTCATCACATTAAATTTAACATATAAATTTCTATGAGTACATATGTACTATGAAAACGATAATAAAGACTTTTGTGTTAATTATGGTGTATGGTAGTTAAGACGAGAAGCAAAAAGCCCAACTGACATCAAGCTTCAGATATTTGCAACGTCTACAGCATTTCCCATCACCAACTCTGATTCAGGTAGGTATGCCAATGCTCATTGTCAGGCATTCCGTTCAATTGCTACGTAAGAAATAATTTTGAAAAGAATTGGACCAAGGAAGCTGCCGTATTATGTTATGGAGTGTCAGATAATGAATCTAACGATGAAGAAATTAACTTGTCAAGACTGAGAAAAGATTTATGTTTTGAAGGGAGTTTTGAAAAGAATTTATTGATAGAAAGACCCATATCTATTCACAACAAATTATCAGCATAGCCAAAGAGTTTTACAAAATATTACCTTACGGCATTAGAACCACTTATAAACAATAAAATTAACAGAAAAATATTTTGATAATGTATTATTGCCAATAGCATTAACAAATTATTTATATTCGGTGATTTAAAGTACCAAATTATGTAAGAATGACAAAAATGCATTTTCACGAAACACTATCAATAACATTTTTAACACGTGAAACCTATCTCTGAATGATAAAATGTAACATTTACGGTATTTATTCGCTTTTAGTTTCTATCCGTTGTATTGGTCGTCTTCTGTTGCCGGTTTCACCTGGGGTGACTTGTTTGCATCAGCTAGTGTCTCATGACACAGCGAAGAACATTTTAAACTAAATACTCTACCCAGAGCACAATTCTGGATGCAGTCTAGAGCCCCATTTCGCAACCATACTAATACGATTGCGTGTTTGGAAAGTCTGTGCAAGTGCGCAATCAATTTTTCTATGGACTATTTGACGTGCTTAAGGACAAGGAAATCCATTTAAATCAAAGACTTGATTATAAAAAAGTACTTTTTTAAACACATAAATATTTCCTTGAATATTTTAAATACATAAACACAGGAAAAAGAAACACGTTACGTAGAGTAGTATATACTTTTTGACCGACTGTGAGGGATTTGATTTTTAAGATATCGACTATTTAGATAATTTTCGTCAAACGAATAATCCCCTTGCATTGTCCATTTCTTGTTATATATCAGTATACATGTATGTAGACTATGAATATCAACCCCGCCAACTAGTCGACTTCTTGTGATGCATGCCATGAGTATACGCGAACTAGTATTATATACAGTCATAGAAGTAAGAAACGGTACAGCCGTAGTCACATGATCACTATAATAGATTATTGTAAAATGGTAATGTAGACGACCTAACTACTCTGACATGAGGAAGTCGATATGTCAGACAACGATCTATCATGTGTGCAAATAAGATCTTCATAGCGACCGTAAGATTTGCGGGATGTTGATTTAAGGCGTGATATTGCATACCGGATCGTGTGAGACACATAAACACTATACGCAGTTGATAAAGGAATGCAACTACTTGTATATGGAAACGTGAAATATTAAGTCTACCATCTCGGTCAATATCAAGTGAAAGATCTATAAATGAAGCACATGTTACTTAGATACAGTACGTCATCAATATATCTGAAAGTGAAACTAAAGGTCAACTCCAATTGCTTCTTATTCTGACTTTCAAGTTCCGTTTTGTATGAATTTAGCTTTAATGCCGCCAAAAGGAAGACTTGAGAATACAGACTTTACACAGTAGTAAACAACGAAGAATACCGAAGGGTAAACCATATTTACTTTGCAAAACAAATATCTAAACTGAAATATTTACAAGCTGCCTTTATACCCAATACTTGTTTAATGTATTATTTATTTCTCTATCATAAACTATGTCAATATCGTTTGAGGGTCGTTAGATATATGATCATTTTATCAGGTTACATGCAAGACTTATCACAAAGTGAACCTCAGATTCTGTTGCTTCATATGACTGAGTAAGGGAACTTCACCAGTGGAAATTATTTTTGATTTATCGACAAGCCTATTACCTATCACATGTACTGTTATGAAGCCAATAAATAAATACATTCAGTACAACCATGGTATAGAGAAGAAATTTAGAAGACACAGAAGAAGAAATTAGGTTTACTTGATAATTATTTATTTGTGTTAAAGTATGACATTTTAAAGAGTATCATAACCTTGAATAACGTGTGTAAACCAAAAATTATTTGGCATGTGTATTATTTCGGTTATAAGCTGCCATTATTATGGGTAAATGCGTAACGGAATAGAAGGTTTGTCAAATAAACGTCCAAAAAATAAACTCGCATCCATTCCTAATTCCAATGGCTTATTAAAATTCAACCAAAATCCAGAAACAACAAACGAGAACTGTGTGGAATGTGGGAATACGGATCATCAAAAGATGATGAGTTTGGGTTATCAGGATCAGTAAACATTCTTATAGGATGACCACGTTTGTCTTGTCTGATTATACATGCATAAACTGTTCAACATAAAGAAGAATTTAATCCAAATTGTATTAGTCAACAAAATAATTAGTAACCATGCCATTGCAAGAGAACGTCACTAATATATAGGATTATCTAGGAGTGCAATTGTTCGGGAATTTTTCGGTTAGATTTAGTAATTATGAAGGACATGATCAGGATTTTTTTTTAAAAAATATGCATGTAAACGGAAACGTATTAAGTTGTTTTACTACAAATAAACGATATAAATTTATGAGGAACTACTTCTATTGAATGACTAAACATGAAACGCATTCAAATGTTTATCCCTCCCTGAGATCGTATCAGATTCGGTCTCAGTGATCGTTTACATAATCAGTCAATCAGAGAATAAAATAGAAAACGCTAACCGAACCGAAAAATGCAAGTAAAACCAAACCATGGATTTTGGTAAACTATTGAACTGCTGTGGTTAAGTTGTTTGTGGGCTAGAACTGCTGTGGGTTCAATTGTTTGTAGGCTTACCTTTTTACTTGGCGTAAAACACAGTAATCAAATAGATATATACTTTAGATTTGATAAATAAAATTCTTTACATCAACCAGAGACTAACGTAATTATTTAAACCACCAGTCTCACAAATCACGCTCCATGCATGATGGAATTACATGCACGATATTTTTACATATACGTACACATATGTTAACTATATGTTACAAACACCATCATTCTAACAATCTAATGACAAATTATCCATAAATATGTACTCAACTACAAATTTGACTTACTTTTATTCTCACAGATACTTTCATCGTGATGAAAATCATTGGAAAGACATTCTTCGTCCGACATGATAGTCCCGAAACTTTCCTACTGCTTTCAATCACTCTTCATTCCAAAATTAGAGAATAAGCTAACAATGCTACGACGTTGGTAGTCTTGCCGCCAATCGATGCCAATGAAAAAGCTTTACAATCAGGAGGTATACTGCACATTAATCCCCTTCGCCAGATGGTCTATTTTGTTATCTCCCCTTACTATCTATCTATCTTTTACTTTAAATCAATTTCCGTCTTAAGAGTTTATTCCTGTATCGTACATATATCTTAATCATGGAATCAATCTCTTAATTTGGTTTCCAGTATCATTTTTGTAATAATATCAGCCAAGTTCTTTTCATGGTATTATCGAATGTTATGTTTGCACACAATCCACAGATCAATGTGTGATTGTTGTTCTATGAGTTTATCAATTAATTTTCTGTCTCCACTGATTTCTTTATCATTCTATAATGTATCTTTTGATATATCGCTTTGCTTGACTCGTATCATTATGAATCTTACACTGTCATGTCTACGATGCCATCAGTCGTGTCAAGTAAAGGAAAATACGTTAAAAAATTCAAAACATATGCCAAACAACCTATTAGTGTTATCATGAGTATATTTATATTTTTTATTTCTTCTATGTATATTTGAAATTTTTAATCTATACACGAATTTTGGTTTACTTTTATGATGCAAAGTTCTTTCTCATTTAGACAAGAACCTCATTCCAAAATCATTGTTACGTCCAACAGATTGTATGATTTTTGTCCCTTCAGTTTTTTTAATATAAAAACAGCTGATTTACGTTGGATTTATCTACCTCAGATAAGTACGGAATTCTTCACTACAAAGACCAAATATACCTGACACGGTACTGACCAGATATTTATAGACAGTGTTTTGCCAAGGAATTATCCAATTGTGATCAGCAGACAAATGGTTGCATCGATAATTCATGTCCGCAAGTGTCATGACACCAATAGGATATTGATAAAAAATCTCTATTGATATGTAACGGAGTGGAATATCTCACAAAACAGACATTCATTTAAGAAAAAACAATACTAACGAACAAACCCCAACCCACCCAGAAAAAAAGGGAAGAACCCCCATCAGCTAAAACTAATAAAAGAAACAAAGAATCATAAATCTTTCCAAATAATTGATTACTGAATTGACTGAGTATCTAATAACAAGATATATAAGAGTATGATTATGAATTCAGACAAAATATGTTATATACACGCAAATATAAAACCATCATTTATCAAATATTTCGTGCAACAATATTGTGATTCATGAAAACTATTAGTTGTATTATTATTCATTCTATATTATCCCAAATGAGTTCCACTACCAAAGTCTGTAATTATCATTTTGTGCAATTCCTCTTGATTAATAATATTCCAACATGGATCACACATTTTGTAGTTGACGAGTCATTGCAATGTCAATACATTTGATAGCATAACGCATTGTTACATCTCGTAAAATAGTTGTAAAAAACGATAATATTCTGTATTTATGTATTTAGTTTGTTACACTGTCTTTATTTTTGATTATTTCTTTAATTTTACTTTTATTTCATTTTACTAAAATTTATTTTTAATTTATATATCTATCTATTTATTCATTATTTATTTTTATGTATTTACTTTATTTATCATTATTATTATTACTTTTTGTTTTGCTTGTTTTAGGGAGAGGTTTACAAACTGATATCAACATTGAAGAATTTTCTTCACCCTTCAGTGAAGTCAAAGTCGAAAGATACATTTTAACAGACAAATAACTAACGAACGAAAATTACAAATAGACATTTTTCAATTTTCCAAATATATTCATGATCAGTGCAACACAATGACGCAATCTTCTATAATAAGTATGCAAATGTAATCAGGTAAATGTTTACATAACATGAAAGAGTAATAATCAGTATGCATGAAGCAATATCAAAGAAACACAATAGGTAAAAACTCACAACACTCTTATACGAAGATCTATCATCTTGATATTATATACATTTGCATCATCCATATTATTACATCAGACTACTTCATGTCATCTTTACCTTAACTGATGTTAGAAAGTTCCGAAGTCATCACGTAAAATTATAAACATTCAATTATTCATGCTTGGTACAAACCCGCTACGATGATCAGTGGTTTCTATAAAAGTTCTGACAGTTTATTTATGGAGGTTTTTGATGGTCCATCAATCTTCTGTACATAGAATACCTAGTGACCAACAGTGAAATTAGGAAATATAAAAAGGTATATTTTTGTATGCCTTTTGATATACTACACGGAATGACAATATTCAGGTAGAAAGACGCGCTGGACAAATATCGCTTTACACTTATTGACTGTAGTCCACTTGAGATCAAGTACGAAAAGTACGAGAAATTTGTGTGTGTGTGTGTGTGTGTGTGTGTGTGTGTGTGTGTGTGTGTGTGTGTGTGTGTGTGTGTGTGTGTGTGTGTGTGTGTGTGTGTGTGTGTTACCACTTTCCCAATGAAGACGATGAATCACGTAAAGATTGAAGAAGATTATGAAAATTTGCAGTGACACATTCTATGAAGTGACGTCACATTTTGCAGGAACATGTACTGAATCGGCATAGTTAAAGTGTGTTGTGTTATGCGTTGCTGACCATCTATGACCTAAGTAATAAATTGGATTGTACTAAATGCCTTGAGATATTTTAATTTTCCTTTGCGATGTGCTGGGTTCATTTCGAAGACATATGATTTCAGACATGTGTAGCGTTTACAGCCTTTGTCACACGTGATTCGGCATGGCTTACACTGATCATAATGTTTAAATCAAGCTGTTCTGGGTCCGGCGCCATAAACTGAAAAAATACTAAAGTCAATTATTTCAATTTAGTTTATTCCATAATCAAACGTTCAAATAAAGTGTCATGCAGAATGGTTTTATTCGATTTATCGAAAGAATTTAACTCAACAAAATTCAAATCCCTGTTGTCAATTCATTGTTGAACAAAAGAATATGACATAATGACTGAAGTATTTTTTTCAGTTTATGGCGCCGAACCCTGGTCTTCAGTGCGAGTGAAACTGTGTAAGTAATAATTGGTTTCTGTGCATTTGAATTACTGTGATAAAAGTTTGTAAATTATTTAGTATAATCAAGGAGTGCTTTCCTCGCCTTTTGCTCAGTCCTTGGATGGGATTTTTGGTTCTTACTTTTGAGTTATTCTGGTAATATTCCTTGCTCCATGAGACGTAAGTTGTTGAAATGCGAATTACCACAAAATCAATACACGTATTGCCATATCTTTCTACCTGTGTAATTTGTTTTATATAATTTGTTTGATTACTCAGTGAATTAGTGTTTATCAGTTTACCATTTAATGATCTGCGATATGAGCGACCCTTACTTTATCTTCAAAACATTTAGTACCAATGTCCTCGATATCAAATCTTTTATGTACAATATAGAAATTTAGCCTTACAGGTTAAAAACATAGAATGCTACCAACAGTAATGCCAAGTCTTTTTATCTGTCACATTTGTAAATATTACAAAGGGTGTCGCTTAGGGCTACAAAGTGTTCCTAAAAGAATGTCCCAATACTGATTAAAATGGAGCCATTTCATATTTAGTGCAAAAGAGGAAACAGAAAACATCTGACAAAACTCTATGACACAAATCACCAAGGACATGCGCGCACTACATGATAATAGTAGAATATAAACGGAAAAACGACATTACAAAAATATTCGATTTTGCTGCGATTACGATACCGACTTAGGACGGTCAATTGAAGTAACAAACGTCACTCAATTGGTGTGGTTAAACAGATATGTGTCATTAACTGTACTGTGATAAAGTACAACTAATGGTATTGGTTTACTTTTAAGTAATTAATTCTTATAAAAATAGCTTTTGGTAGATGCCTGCATTACATATATATGTATATACATTTGTACTTAGATAGTATTACTCTTAATCGGTTATACTATCTCGAATTACAAAATTGGTTAATATACCTGTTTCAAGATGACATTAAGTATATATATATATATATATATATATATATATATATATATATATATATATATATATATATATATATATATATATATATATATATATATATATATATATATATATATATATATATATATATATATATATATATATATATGTGTGTGTGTGTGTGTGTATTATTTTATAAAAAGAGTATAATTTAAAAATTGAATTAAGTGTTTTGACGCATGCGTTTCATCTGTTTACGGTTGTTTATTTTGCGTACACAAGTTGGGGTTGTCTTTCTACTATTAGGATCTTTTTATTTATTTCAAAGAACTAATAGTGGTGATAATACTAATTATAACATATATAGGTTTATTAATTTAGTGTACCAAGTGCGCATTTCAAAACTTATGTCTCTTTAGTGATGCACAATACTAAATCTGTGGAATTCCAAATTTTAATATACTTAAAGAGCACAGTAGCCACCAAACTAAGATGAAACTAAGATCCCATTAGGGCAAAGCTATGTGTGATCAAGATATTATTTCGTTACAAATAATTACATAATTTTATCACAGTAAATTTGAAATCTAAATTAATGACTAAAACTTAACATGAAAGAGGTGGATTTTATTTTCTTTTTGTAAAGTATCCCTTCCTTGCAATCGATAAGCACTTCAAATCAAATTTATAGAATATATATTAAATTTGTAGTAGGACACATTGACAATAATGCCAAACGGCTAACTTTCAAACTTGCTACACAATGGTTTGATATTTTCAGGGTCTACCTTTAAAATTTATGAAAGACTTCGGAATCTTAAAATGGTTATAGGTCACCTGTAATATTTTTATGTTTGATATCATTGGTAATTACTGTAATGTGTTTTTATCCAGCTTTGTGTTTAAAATGTTGTGTTCCGGCTATAAGATACATACTTTTTCCTGATGGAAGATAATACCTCAAGTGTTAATTTACGTCACATTCTTTGAGTCGACTCAGAGTAGACGGTAATGTGCTCGGCTATTCCCCAAAGGTATAGTGTGATTTTCCAACCTGCGGCATGTCGGTGCAATATGATACACTAAACACGAAGTCTCATGTCTCGATTGACGTTGTAACTTGAAATATTCCTCACTGTTTCTGGTGAGATCGCGCATGTAGAAAAGGTATAAAATCTTACCCAATGTATCAGATAGATGACGTCACCGTACAAGTTAAATATTTTGTTCATCAGTTAAACCTAAAGTTAGGATCTATTCTGTGTGATATTATTTTGATAAGACATACTATCTAAGATTTTAATATGCCGTCACCATATACGTGAAATAATCGTGGAGTGACGTAAAACAATAATCAAACAAACAAAAAATATGAATTATAAAAAAGAGAACACAAAAGAGGAACACCATTTATGTATGAAAGAATTTAGTGATATCTTGCACCGGAATTTGACTAAGGGACCAGAATTTGACAACGAAATTATATATGATGCTCAAAGAAAGCCAGCACAAGATGTTTACTTTTCCTAGGTATCTGAACTTATTGAAGTTTGAATATTGATGTATCCAAGCTCCTCTTTTGACTGCCTTCTTTTTTACTTTTAAATAAACATTGATGCTATATCGCTTTGATTTAATGTCCGTGTAGGGACCTTACTATTACATAACTGAATTGAATTTGCCTTAGATTGCGAGATAGTTACATGTATTGTACTTTGGGACCATTTAGTTCAGAGAAAGAAGCAGTTTCTACCAAGTCATCGTAGTGCCCACATATTAGTGAAAATTCTATATAAATGGTTGAAAGCGAGTAAAACTAAAAGATATATTCATCGTATGTTTATTTCTCAACCTCATAATTCAATACAGAGAAGAGTTTTGATCACGATTTATGTAATGTATCAAACCCCACACATACAAGATATCTCACAAAGACCATTATTTATTTTCAATTCTTTAGTTATAATTTCAAATCTCGATGAAATCAGATTGGCAATGTTTATTATCATTAAATGACCTGCTGTACATGAGTCATTTATTTCTTTCGATTACACGTCACTCTTAATTGAAAAAAGATGTTTTATTGTATTATCTGTATGATTTCTATTTCAGAGAAATTACTCTTTGATTTTTGTTTTAAATAAGGAGGAATAGGTTGTCGAGAGGTTGACATATAACCGTCAATTCTAGCTCTTCCGTCTATACAACGATGTAATTCTTTTTGATTTTGAGGATAGAGAAGAATATAAAGTTATTTCTAATCCATTTTGTTATAATCATAGTGAGAAAATTTTATAAGAATGCATAACTTTGTAAATTATATATGCCTTTGTAAACATTTATCATTACAATAGGCTTATATATTTCTTTAATCTGTTTATAATTCTTCCTGTATTAAAACATTTTTTCATTATTATTTATCCAAGGAGACATTTGAGATATGCATAGTTGCCTTGACTTTTGCGGTAACAATGAAATAATTCTGGCATGTTGAAAATATTATACAAACCACAACATGCAGCAAAAACAATGATTTATCATAGTGACATAAATAACTGGTATTGTTGTAATTGTTGTGGTAAGAATGTAATTCTGGATTATATTTCATAAACAATAACATACATAGATTTGTTCTATAAGATTTTGTTTTTGCAGTTGTACCAACATATTAATGTTCAAGTGAAATTATGTTAATTTCCAAAGATGCATCGTCTTATATAATTTTTAAAAAGCACTTATATCATAATTGAAATGTTGGCTATTAAGGAACCCAAATAATTCGTCTCAACTTGCGGCTTTTATTTTGGATTTGTAGACTGTCGATTATCGGAATGTCATCTGTAGATTACTTCTAGAATTACAGTGTAATAATTCTCAGAACATATATACGTGTGACAATATATTTGATTTTATATATACGATTTTCACATTAGAGGGGATTACCACTATCTATCAGTGTAAAGAATCTTATATACTATTAAGAAAGACGACACAAGGGAACATAAGTGTAAGAATAGGGTAATTGGTATGAAAGTCACTGGTACATATCACAATGTTACTAATCAAAATCAGTTTGAATAAATAAGGTAATGGAAGAGTAATTGTCTTCTGTTGAAAAGCTTAACTGTTCGAGAATGCCAGATACATTCAGGAACACCACTTATAAAGTAGTACAAAACTATATAAAAATATAACAATATTGATGTATTGGACAATTGTTGTATTATATCATCAATGATATTGGAAACTATAACTATAAAATATTGACAACAAACTTGCATCAAAAATGAACATATAAAAGAGTAAAACCTGTTCAATGACAAAGCTATGCCTGAGGGTTTTACTCTTTATTGAATAACACAAAGTGCCCAAAAATGTAAAGCTCTTTTACCAACTATGATTAAATACAGTGAAAATGAATGTAAGGAAGAAAAAACATGTCCAAAAGCGTATAAAGTTAAATAATACAAAATATAACCGGTATTAGAATATGGATATGAGGTAATAGTATAGAGAGAAAAAATAGACTAAAATCTATTTGTGTGTTGGAAATTGTGGTTAAAGAAACGAATATATTAAAAGTGAAATATATAACATTTTAAGAAACTGAACTTTCCTTGAGAAAACAAAGCGAATTTAATTGATCATTGCATGTATGATAATTTCCCTACATTGTTTACAAGGTTATTGCAGCTGAGTGTTTTACTGAGTATGTCTATCAATCTTTATTCATTATAATTAAGTAGCATCCTTTTTTGATTTTGAATTCGAAATTTCAATCGATCAGAGAAAAAAGAGAGAAATAATACAATCTGAGGTGAATAAAAACTGTAATATTTTACGAAACTTTCAGGAGTTCATGGTATCTGTAACTCTGAGTAAAAAGTTTAAAATAAAAATGGTAGGTTTTCATATAGAAATCCCAAACGATGGTACAGTCTGAAACAACTCACCATGGGAAACTAGAGACATCGTCATCTAACCAAGAGAAATTTACTGTAGGAAATCTAAAATCCTCGTGTTTATCATACATAGTAGTATGTATATTCTTGTAGATAATGTGAATGAGTATATCAGAGGCAGTTGTTTCCTTACTAAATGCATTGACCTTGTTAAGTAGATGGAAAAATGTTGCTATTTTACCTTAAGAGTTATCAAGTGTTTCTATATAATTAATATATCTAAATGTGTCACTAAAGTCGAAAAGTTTTGATTTGTGAAATCGGAGCATACATTGGATAAAGACTGTCACAGTCACACAGATTTAGATCAAACTGAATTCTAATGGAATTAAATTACCATTGTAAAGATGTATTTCTCAGCATTCATCATAAACAGATCAAGCACGATCAATAATGTAAAAGTATAAAACTATTATATGTGTATTATTCTCGAGTTTGTTTGCGTACTTGATAATACATTCCCGACCTTGTAAGGGTGCAAACATTCCTCCTTTATCTCTTATGAAATAATACATTAACTGATCAGACATCAAAATCGCATTTGTCTAAGATGTCATAGATATGACCAATACAATGCTGTAAAGTTTGCTAAAAGTTCTAATAATAATAACATCTTTGATTAATGAAAATATCAGTATGACAAAACACTGATCTGATCAAAGCCTCCTTTGATTGTACATCCAAATCTCTCTTCTTCTCCCTATATTACATATCCACCTAACCATAATACTTATATTTCATATATTAACTCTAAGATGTGGCTATAGACTTGGCTATATAACAAAGGTATCTGGAGTGGCGACACCTATAAATGTAGTTTGAGTGTTCACAGCTTATTTGATGGTATACTTTCTATTGGTTATCTACATGTTATCTCTTATGATGATTTAAGATTATACACATTGCACTTTCATTACTTTGTTATCAATATCGTGGTGCCGTAACCATTTGGTCTCTTGTTATTCCGTTAAGTGATCTTTTAAATTGAGTTAATAAGAATTTAATATTTTCTCACACATGCATGTTATGTTAATTATTTTATTGTCACTAATTTAGTGATTGCTATTGATTTCCCCTGACCCTGATATAGAAATAAATGTGTAAGATACTGCACATAATAGTGATGAATCCATCCCTAGGCTTGATCCATGCACAAATGTGGCATACGGCGTTATCTGTTCAAAGTATAATCCCTTTGTCCGCATTGATCAGTGTAAAAATTATTAAGTTTTTTTTTGTGATTAAGCATTGCATTAATAATTCATATTTGTTATTGTAAGCCCCGAGGTTTAACATGTGGCTCTGTGATCCAACAGTATAATAGTACATTCAGTATAGTACATCAGGAACTGTTCTGTTTTGCATTAATTAATTTAAAATACATTTACGAAGTAAATTTTATCGCTTCAGGTCATATGAGGAAATTTCAAAAACATGCCATGTAAAATTGAACATGAAAGAGAAACACACAAATTATAACTTTAAGCTAATTTTTTCACAGCAAAGGCACTATAGTGTTCAATTCATATGTACGATATATATTTTAAAAAGGCAACATAAAGTTATTAGCATACTATTATGTCATTGCCTGTTCTAGATATTTGCACTCTTATTGCAGTTTTCTCTGCAATCTTCTTGTGTCAATAAATGATTTTAGCATTAATTAAAAATGCATTGATATTAGAAATAGCAAATCAAGATAATGCTTGCAATTGAGACTTGCAATAGCACAACTAAACCACACATACACATACATACATACATGCAGATAACTATTTTGTGTTTGTGTGTGTATGTGTGTGTGTGATTGTAAGGTTTTTTCTCACTTACGTTTATTCCTATTAAACGGCAAAATATTTAAAAGAAATAAATATCAGAACACATATTCATAATAATCTTGTGCATCAGATGTATATTTTGACAACTCATGTCTCTTCAGTGATGCTCATGACCGAATGATTATTATTCTAATAATTTATAATTATTTGAAGAGCAGAGTTGTAATCACAGAGGCCAAAAAGTGAGCCAAAGAATCCATCTAAGGACAGATCTATGCATCAAGAAGATACTCCTTAGTTTTGGAGTGATGTAGAAAATTTCATTACTGAAAATTTCAAGAATATATTTTATATCAGTACAAAACACTGAAAACCAGATTTATGATGCTCCCGTGAACTATCAGTCCACTAGCAGTGACACCGGTCAATTGATTATAATAGATATTAGAACATAGAGACGTTTTCATAATTCATGAACCTTTAGAAACCACTTCATTATGTAACTTTGCACCATGAAACGATTGTGTGTGTGTGTGTGTGTGTGTGTGTGTGTGTGTGTGTGTGTGTGTGTGTGTGTGTGTGTGCATGTGTGTGTGTGTGTTTATCTATATATTAAAATGATTTCTTTTACAATTTAAGGCAGGATTTTAGATGCAGAGGAAACTGCTTAACGAGTTCAGCTATCTTCGATTTATAAATGCGCAAAATACATGAAAGTATATTTATATTTTGGGCGATCTAGGCTGTAGGTTCCCAAATTTTCCAAAAAAAAAAAAAACAACCGCAGCTGATTTTCCATAGATAAAGCTCGATCCAAGGAAATGCTTATGTTACCATAGCGTAATCTGGGAACATCCTAACAACCAAATAGTCACAACCACCTTTGCATGAATAGCCGGCATCATCACCGCATAATCACATAATTTGCTGCCTTTTGTCGTTAGACCATATACTACCAATAAATGATGTACTTCTGTAAAGTTGTGAGATTTTAAATGGGTTTTATGACTGAAATAGATCATTGTCTCGCTTCTTTTCAGATGACTATATATGTGTGTGTGTGTGTGTGATTAATTGGCAAGATTTTTCAAAACATTGGGATTATTGGGATAGCCATAGGCAGGGCACACCTAATAGAAGACCTGGTTTTACTATCATAAGAAGTATCTGAATAATCAACTTCAGAAGTTAGAACCTTCGAACTTATTGATATGCTCAGTTTAACCTTGGTAAATCTTCATATTTTATAATAATTAGTTTGAAAAGTGCATTCATGATATATATACACCAAAACTTTTATCTAATATAACAGAGGGAACTGTATGACCGGTCTTACCTAAATCATTTTAGAGCAGAAAATAGTTTATTCTGGCTGAGCATTAATCTAGACTTACAAATCAAGAAATCAAGGAATCCAGGTCACGATTTGTTCCTTTTGATGCCACATTCTGTATCTTTTTTGTACTTAAGTTTAATTCCATGATATTATCTGTTTATCATTTTACACCTCTGCCCCTAAGTAATGCAAAATGATGGATAAATCCAAGCCACAAGTCTGAAAATCATGAAACAAGAGGACATACAAAATCAGTGAAAATGAAAACGAAGTGGAAAATAACAAAATATGTCTACTTGAAGAGCATATGTGAACCCCTATGATGGAGTGAGATCAGGTGCCCGGGGAAAGTGAGCATCTCCTGCTTGCTATCAACATCCGTCACATAAACCCAGTAGAAAAAGTCAAATCGTGTAACTTCCATATATTTTTATATATGGAGAAGTCAAATAGGTAACTTTCTAGTATAGAAGGTGTCAAATCTGTGTAAAATGATCGGACTCGGTCTCAGTCCAGAATAGCATTTAAAAGTCTGGATAACGAGATATCATATGGAGTAATAAGTCTCGTAACGACCATAGAACTTCCTCAGTGACGTTGCTAGTCTAGCACATATATAACCCTGGTTGAGCTTATCTGAAAGTCGCCTAGCCCTCAGAACAAAGTCATTGTAATTTGAACATGCTCTGAAATAACGTATTAACTGAGATAAGAATACGCCGTATGCGGGCGATGATGGAATGTTGCTACATGTACTTATGAAAGGAAAGTTTGTGATAGCGAAATTGAAATCGTCACGTTTGTCATAGAGGGAAGTGTTCAATTGATCATTAATGTCAAAAAAGAACATAATATCTAAATACGAAGTAGAATTACTACTTTATGTGGTTTCTTTGACCTCCAGTTCACTTGGATAGATGATGCTAAGGTAATCCGCGAATGAAGGATTATTAATTGAAAGCAAGTCATCTATATATCTGTAAGTGAAATTGAAGCCAAGAGCCAATTTTTTCTTTCCTTGCGAAAGCAAAGACTGAATAAATTCAGCTACGTATGAGTAAAGGAATATGTTAGTCAGAAGCGGAGCACAGTTAGTGCCCATTGCCAGTCATTGCCGACAATTTGGTGAAAAACCTTTTCTCCAAACACCACAAAAATGTTATTGATAAGAAAGTTCAACATCTGGATGACATCTGTTTCAGTGTATTTATTTTTGGAATCAGAATTTTCCCTAACAAAGTAAGTTTTATCATGGCCTATAACTCTATATTTGAATTTGCGGTTTCGGTTCTTACTAGTAAATGCATATTGAATAATAAGGCCAGATTTAATTTCTTATAATAGTTTTGTGAGTAGCATCGATGCAAATTTTGTAGAACACTTTGAGGAACCAGGTAAAAAGCGTTGTTTGTAAGGATTTTTGTGCATTTTTGGAATGCAGTACAAATATGGAACTTCTAAATTTAATTCATTTTCTGTTAACACCAAACGTATTGAGGGGGACAGATTTATGATTCTCAAGTACTTCCGAAACCGAAAAGTTCGTGAGAGTATTCAATCCTAATTCTTTCACTAGGCTGTAAAAGAAATATTTCTTACAAGTAAATGTATAATTATTAGGCGCTTTATCTGCTGGTGTAATGATATAATGTTCTTGGAGGAAGGCAAGTGTTCTGACAACATCAGGATCTTTAAAAATAGATTCGAATCTGGTGTTTACAGAGCCTTGTAATTTTCAATTTTTGATCTCAGCAGTACTGCAATAGATTTTATCCATTCCGAAAGAGTGTCGACCTATACTTTCTCTCTTTTTGCCCATCGTGTAGCATATTCCTCGCAGCAGTTCATAATATTCTCAAAATTGTGAATGATCTGGGTTCTCTGTATTTTGGACCTTTAAGTAAAAGTTCTCTTAATTTGGTGTTTTTAACAATATCAAGATCACCAGTAATGACATGACCACAAGGAGATTATACAAAATTAGATGAGGAATATTTACACTGTTGAAAATTGCATGCAGAGTTGCTAAGATCAAGACACTGTAGAAACCCGTTGTAATTATAAATTTTGGATGCAACTGATGGAGTGTAACAATAGGAAATACATGGCGGATCTTTGTTTTTGAAATATGAAAGTATTTTCTCTAATACAGACTTATGATTTAAAATTTGGCAAAAATTTAAATAATCAATGCCTTTATTTGCAAATTTAATTTTGATGAAAGGGCGATTAAATTTTTCCATAGGTATATCTGACTTGACGGAACGAAAAAGTCTAGTGGTCGATATGTCCATAATAATGTGCCATCTAGTCTATACTCTGCAGAGCTTATATCAATATATACGGTGTCTTGACGATACGTACAACTCGTGTGATTTTCTGAGTGAAATAGAATAAAGTTTTATACGAATGTGATGAAGACCCAAAGGTTTATTTATAAATGGCAAAAGAGCATCAAATGAAATATTATGTATTTCAGGTTTTTTGTATTTGTACCATGACTTGGATGCCTCCTCTGACTTTTGTTGAATAAACGAAGTACGTTAACTGATTGACACGCAGGACTAGTTAGGTTACCAATACTACTAATATTGTCAATGCATCCATAGGGCTAAGCAGTGCCGAGACGTCTTATCCAGTATTCTTTTCTTTTTTTAACCTGATTTCATTGTTTGTTGTTTTATGAGATTAAATTACTGCTCGAACTACCTTGTCTGTTTGATTGTATTATTTTTGGGGCGCACTGAAAAGGGTGTCATTCGGTTTACAAAAAAGTCTCTTTTCCGTTGACTGTCGTTAAGGGTGTCGGCAGCGCACCTACATTACAATAAAATATCATGTTATATCTTTTTAGATATTGTTCCTTTTCCTTTGTGTACGTTTATGACGGTTTGGCGTACGATTTATTCAGGTTCTTTTCCTACCGTGTTGATTACCATGATTATCTATTGGGTCATTTTACATATGCCAAGTTCTCTCTACAAATGTTTCTACAAATGTTGGAATACTCACAATTTTTGCTTTGACCCTAACTAAAATGATATTATTTGTCGAAATGCGGATCTGATGTGTTCAAACGTTAGGAAATGTACTCATTAATATTATCACTGAATCGATACTCAGACTGGTGGACAGTCATGTCCTGAGAATATCATTAACTCTGTTTTCAGTAATTCTCGACGGAATTGAAATTTATACTTTTAAAACAAAAATCATAAAATCAAAAGTGTCTCATACCCTCTGTTTTATTTATTCACTTTCATCGTCTTCTTCTTCTTCCTTAACACGGAACATGAGAAATTTGTTTCTCGGTCACTCTTTCCAGACACTTAGTCTCATTCCATTTGGGAAACGAAACTGATCTTGCCAAAGTCATCACAACCGAATTTGCAATATTTTAACTGGACTGCATACCGCATATCGAATGGTACTCTTTTGAATTTATACCGTTAAGGTAACTTCCATTAGCTAATAATCTACAAACGGTTTTCGGATTAATTTTAAAACTGAACTGTGTGTCTTCTATTACATTATAATTCAATTTATGATTTATCTGTAACCTAGTTAGTGTAAAGTGTTAAGTTTAAATTAATATATAAGTTACGAAACCATAATGCTATAAGTGATAGCATCTCATTACATGGATGACAATTTAATGATCAGTTTATGAATACATGTATTACATATTAACTATATTCTCCTCTGTTCTAAATAAAAAATATCATATATAAGACAGACAAGATAAATAACAACATCTACCAATATTTCACACGAAATTGACAAAGATGTCTGCAAATGTATCTGGTCGACTTTCTGAGTAGTCAATATATCAAATGCCAAAATAAAATATATTACATAAACTTCTGTCATTAAAATTCAGTAGCCGTTTTAAACAACTTACCCGCTACTACGGGAACAAAACTCATGGCGTCGGGCTTTCCTTGGAACGTTGAATAAAGTCAATGAGAGATTTGGCAATTTTAAGGTACTTGGAAGACTGCTGCTATCTGATGGACTGATCCACATACAACACAAAATAACGCACTAATCTGTCAAACATTTAAGATTTACACATCTACTAGAGCAACATAATTGTTTTGCGTAAATGAAAGGTAGTAAACTGTAAATCATGGTCCCGTTATGAGCTAAAGCTGGCACTCTGAAGCATATAACCAGGATTGGTCATACAAAATTAATGTTAACTCGCCTTTCGTTTGCCGTTGTAATAAAGCTCCAGGATGTGCCCATGCTGGTTGGATCTTTTTATGGCTACTGAATTTAGTGATGATAGGGGAAGATCTGTAATATGCTGCAAATGATCGTGAGAAAAGTATCGGAAAATAAGATAAAGGGAATTACGTAGTCAAATTAGTGATATGATAAATGAATTGTGCTTTCAAGACAAATCTTACCGAGTTCATATTTCCCAGTCAAATCTAAATCATAGTTTGGTTTATCGGATTTATAAGACTCCTGTCAGAAAAAAAAAAACAAAAAAAAAAAAAAAGAAAGAAAATCAAAACAAAACGAAACGAAACCTAAAAATAACCCCCCACCCCCCCCCCCCCCCCGAAAAAAATAATATTAATAATAAAAAAAAAAAAAACACCGACAAACAAACAAACAATCAAACAAATAAACATACCCGCCAACTATGAACTGTATATACTCAATAATAGTATACGTTTAAAAAGCTTACGTGACAAAAAGGTATGAAATCCTGGACAAAAATGGTAAGTAATATATATATTCAGCTCTATTCTATGCTATACTATACTACCCTTTAAAATTTATGGGAATTAATATTCATTAAGATCGTGTAGAGCGTACTTAAGGTCAAAGCATAGTAATTCCATTAGGTGATCCACCTTAATTTCGAGAAAATCATACCGGAATGGGGATGCCCCAAAAAATTGGTCAAAATTGAAATGTAAACAACCAACCCTTTTTAGGCCATTAATTTTTTACATGAGCGAAATGAGATAAAAATTCATGATTTTACAGCAGAATCAATCTTTCTTTATACATAGATCAAATAATTTCATCCAATCACAGCTCCTGATACATATTGAAATAGTAGTCCCTCTCTCCCTACACCACATCAGCCAATCACGGCTCTCGTTAATTACCTTTCTTTGACCTTAAACTCTAAGCAATAAAGTAGAGACAAACGATACTAGATAGCACAGAATGGGGTAGCGATTTAAAATCGATCACAAATACGACATATTCTAAGTTGCTATCAGTACCCATTGTCTAAACCCTGGAATTCCAATGATATCCAACAAATATGAGAGTTTCATAAGCTACAGTAATTTTATAGAAATGTGATTCATCGTTTACATACTATGATGTCAGAAAATAATATTTCCCCATTGATGTCAAGGATACATGGCAAGACTTAATGCAAAATAGTTACAGATTTTAAAAATTCAAATGCAGGCATATATAAGGATGTGCATTGGACAAAGAAATGTATTCATTAGTTCCCTTTTACACATATTTTACAAAGTTTATTTTATAAGTAACGACAGTAGAAAAAGAAAGTAATGGATTTGATTATACTCTATATTATGTAAAATTCAAGATACCAATGTATTTACAGTGTCGTAATGGAGATTCTAACACACAGAGGTAAACTCGGGAGGAGTGTCACCCGCCTGGTAAGCCGCATCCACCACATTTGGTAAATGATAAATCATTCCGCAACATAACAAGCTTCTTTTGACGTACTTGTACTTACATTTGCTGTGACTCTATTGAATTATGCAGTTATAGTTTTATCGCATTTAACAGTGATTTCATGCCACATTTGTCGCTAGTCATTTTACCATGGTGTCGATCGTTTATATTGGTTTGCTTGGTGCATTTTATATATATACTATCTCAACATTGCAATATTCTAATCTCATTTTGGGGGAAAACATACGTAACGGTCTTTTGTATTCAAGCATGGGAAAACTGTTAACCCTGCAAACTGTTTTGTAGCACCATTTTCATTTACCGTATTTGAGCCTATCATGGTGGATTTAGTCTTAGTTCTCATCCCTGTAGGAATTACTTTTTATCCTTGTATGTTAGAAAGTGGTACTTTGTTGTAATTACCACCTCAATATTACATTGGTTGCTTTTTATGTTTAAGACATCTAGATTAACATTGATTCACTTTTGGATTTCGAAATTCGAAAATAATTAACATTTTCGTGAGAAAGGATCGTGATCAAAATATGAAATCAATGTGTAAAATGTATATAATCATGAAATATATTTATTGACACTGGAGTACACATGACCAATTTTAGAGCATAAAAATTTTTCATATTTGTGTCCACCATTTATTATTTACTCAATGGGCAGTATTTCTTTAAAGTGTGTTGTATTGATAAATATATTTCATTTAGTAGTTTTCAATACTTTAATTGTGTGAATTTCACCTGTTATGTATGTTCCCGTTTCATAATTAACAGAGAAATTGCACTGAAATTGATTTATTGTCGCGATACAACCTCTCGGGTTCTCGCACATTTCAAATTGTAAACTCAATTGGCATTTTACTTATGTGAAAAGTGAATAATATGACATAACGAAGGATATTCAGTATAAACATAGATAAAATGCACAAACGGAATTCATTTTTCACCAATTTTCTATTGATATATGCAACAATCGAATATGTGGACAGTCAGAGCAAAAGTGAAACGAAAGGATTACATGATTATCTATTTACAACCTTGAATTATGATAAAAATCTCCGACCTATAGACGACCAAAGTGAAGCATTGATTGTCAAAATATCTTATTACCTCAACAGCATTAAGGATGTGAACGAAATAACGTCAACTATGATAACAACAGGTATATTAACGACAGAGTGGCATGATAGTGGCTTGATATGGGATCCTAATGCATTCGGCCATATTTACTACATATATGTACCACAAAATCAGGTTTGGAGACCCGACGTTGTCTTATCAAACGGTAACGAAAGAGCTTCAGCATTCGGTAATTCATTTTATAATGTAGCGGTGCAATGTTCAGGCTATGTCACGTGGTATCCCTATGAACAATTTACAACGAAGTGCTCCTTAGACATGACATACTATCCATACGATAGACAGACATGTGACATTAGCTTCACGATCTGGAGCTATAATTACACAGATGTGTATATTTCTGATGAATCTACTTTCCATGTTGCGGATATGAATGGACATAACATTTGGTTAGTAGAGTCTAGTTCATACCGAGTATGGTTTGATTCTGCTCTACAATCCCGGACTTTGTCGTTTCGGTTGAATCTAAAGCGGAAACCTGTCTTCTTTCTTCTGAATGTTCTTTTCCCAATTTTAGTATTGAGCTGTGCAATTACTATTGTTTTTATAATTCCCGCAGACACTGGAGAAAAAATAGGATTTTCAGTAACCGTTTTTCTCTCATTTGCAGTTTTCTTGACCATTATAAGTCAACAACTGCCGACAAATTCTGAGAACATTGCTCTGATAAGTGTATATATATTGATTGAAGTTATGCTCAGTGTGTTTGCCCTCATCATCTCGAGTTTCCAACTTCGTCTACGATATAGAGAACACATAGAAGTTGGTAGCAACTACAGGAAAATTGTTCTTTTTTCTCGAGCTATCACGCGTCAAAGAAAAGTGAAAGTAAATGATCAAGAAGAATCTGAAAAAAGAACTGAAACACTTGTAACATATTCTTGGGCAGATGTCACAAATGCAATTGATGTTATAGCATTTGTTTTGTTTACGATGACTAATTTTGTCTTGACAATTATTTCATTTGCTCTCCTGATATCCCACTGATGGACTGAGAAAATATTGAGTATTTGCTAGAACGATTTATCGTACTGTGGATTGTTTCTGTTACATAATTAAATGACCGTCCTAAGTCGGTATCGTAATTGCACTACAATCAAATATTTTTGTAATGTGTTATATGTTCTAGTATATTATTTACATTCATGTATTGTATAGCTCCATGGTGACTTCTGCGACACAACTGAGCCAGTAACTCCTCTTTTTTCTCCTATACAATGTTAAAGAATAGTTTATTTTATAAAGTGTGATTGATAGAAGCATTCCCAGCAGACATGTCTTACAAACATGAGATGCTTCCTTCTGATGACCTTACCTCGTCTCCGATTCCCAGGAGTTTTAAATTGTCAATTGTAGTACACGTTGAGAACGCCATTCACGTTGTACCAATTACACTCGTAGATTACACATATACAATTCTATCAATTCAAAATAGAACTGATTTTTTCAACTATATGTATAATTCATATTTCTATGACATTACGAAAAATTCCTCGTGTACTATACAGTGCTTGCTAAATGTTATATACAGTTAAAAGCAGAGCGAGTGTGTGTTTAATGTAACTAGAACAATAAATATATCTTTTACCACATGATTAATCATCTGTTATGTTATGGACTTGTATAGTTTTTATTATTTTCATTTTTATTGTAGTATGTTATCGAGTGCGTGATGTAATGGATTTTTAACTATTGGTTAAGTAATTTTATCTTAGTTTGATTGTTGAATTACAAAATTCTTGCCTTCAGCTGACCTCATCATGATTTACAATGTTTTCATCACCCAATCAAAATCAAAAAACAAAGGGGGGATACCCTCTGAAAAATAAAAGGTTTTTGCACACTCAATTAATTTCAGATGTATAGATATACACTATAAAAACGGAATACGGACTGATCCGTCAAAACCAGATAAAAGAGAATTTACCTCCGTGTTTGCAATGAAGTGAATAATCGATATGAAAGAGATAAATCTATTGTGTCGGTCGCTCCAGTCAAAACAAATACTTCTCTAGTTTTGGACCAATACTCGTATACATGTACAAGTTTTAGTGTCGGGAAAGAATTTAGGGAGCAGGTCGACCCACTGGGTACCGACGCTACGACTCCTGTTCGATTCTGGCTGTCGTGTCTGGGATAATTTATCATATTTTTCCCATTTGTCCTTCAAATGAGACAGTATAAACTAAGACTTGTGTCTTTGTATACGTTGGCAGATCAGACAGTATAAACCGAGACTTCTGTCAGTGTATACGTTGGCAGATAAGACAATATACACCGAGACCTGTGTCATTGTATACGTTGGCAGATAAGACAAAATAAACTAAGTCATATGTCATTGTATACGTTGGCAGATCAGACAGTATAAACCGAGACTTCTATCAGTGTATACCTTGGCAGATGGGACAATATACACTGAGACCTGTGTCATTGTATGCGTTGACAGATGAGACAGTATAAACCGAGACTTCTGTTCAGTGTATACGTTGGCAGATAAGACAATATATACTAAGACCTGTGTCAACGTATGCGTTGGCAGATGAGACAATATACAATGAGATCTGTGTCATTTATACGTTGGCGGATGAGACAGTATACAATGAAACCTATGTCATTGTATACGTTGGCAGATGTGACAATATACACTGAGACCTATGTCATTGAATACGTTGGCAGATGAGATAATATATACTAAGACCTGTGTCATTGTATACGTTGGCAGATGAGACAATATACACTGAGACCTGTGTCATTGTATACGTTGGCAGATGAGACAATATACAATGAGACCTTTGTCATTGTATACGTTGGCAGATGAGGCAGTATACACTGAGACCTTTGTCATTGTATACGTTGGCAGATGAGGCAGTATACACTGAGACCTGTGTCATTGTATACGTTGGCAGATGAGACAATATACACTGAGACCTTTGTCATTGTATACGTTGGCAGATGAGGCAGTACACACTGAGACCTGTGTCATTGTATACGTTGGCAGATGTGACAGTTTACAATGAGACCTTTGCCATTGTATACGTTGGCAGATGAGACAATATACAATGAGACCTTTGTCATTGTATACGTTGGCAGATGAGACAGAATAAACTGACCTATGTCATTGTATACGTTGGCAGATGAGACAATATACACTGAGACCTGTGTCATTGTATACGTTGGTAGATGTGACAATATACACTGAGACCTGTGTCATTGAATACGTTGGCAGATGAGATAATATATACTAAGACCTGTGTCATTGTATACGTTGGCAGATGAGACAATATACAATGAGACCTTTGTCATTGTATACGTTGGCAGATGAGGCAGTATACACTGAGACCTTTGTCATTGTATACGTTGGCAGATGAGGCAGTATACACTGAGACCTGTGTCATTGTATACGTTGGCAGATGAGATAATATACACTGAGACCTGTGTCATTGTATACGTTGGCAGATGAGACAATATACACTGAGACCTTTGTCATTGTATACGTTGGCAGATGAGGCAGTATACACTGAGACCTTTGTCATTGTATACGTTGGCAGATGAGGCAGTATACACTCAGACCTGTGTCATTGTATACGTTGGCAGATGTGACAGTTTACAATGAGACCTGTGTCATTGTATACGTTGGTAGATGAGACAATATACAATGAGACCTTTGTCATTGTATACGTTGGCAGATGAGACAGAATAAACTGACCTATGTCATTGTACGTTGGCGGATGAGACAATATACACTGAGACCTGTGTCATTTTATACGTTGGCAGATGTGACAGTATACAATAGACCTATGTCACTGTATACGTTGGTACGTAAAAGATCTTTCCAGCTCCGGTATGGTCGCTTGCACAGGTTCAAATTAGGAGGTAATGCTTAAGGCAGGTGCCACCACAATACTAGAGATATCATTTTGACATAGTGTATCATATACTTGAAATCTCTGAGACAAATATTTCCATGTCTAGTGTTATACATTGTAATAGTCGAAGTACTTTCATATATCAAGTATGTTTCAATACTGTACACACGGATGATAACAATTTATATTTGTATTTCTCATCCAGGAAGTAAAGTTCATGAACATAGGTCATCCATTGTCAACATTAAATATACGGGTACCAAGTAGAGCGAGTTTGTCCCTCTTGCGGGAGAGAGGTTAATTTTCACTATAAACAAGAGGGACGTGTTATAGGGTTATATTCAATGTAGCCGATTCCATTTCTACATACATCTGTACCTTTCATTTGCATAGAATGCCACTACATTTTTACTTGTTTTGTCTGTGATCAGACTAATGGGGATCTAAATACAGAACAGAGAGAGGACAATGTATAACCAAGAGTTACAAACTTTAGCAAGACATATATGTAGCTATTTTCTTGATTTATCAAATTATAATCTTTTTATATGCAGATCGACATGCTTTGAAAGGAACTTGATGTCTAATGAAAACGTATTCACAATGATGAAATAGATTCTTCTTCCACGAAGAGTCCCGTGACTCTCGTTTTATCCGCAAATAGCGTAACATTGCTCATGTTTAATATCTTACATAAACATAGATTTAACTTTCTCCCTAAATGAATATTCGTCATCAGTAATTGCAGCTATTTTACTCGATGTTTATCAAGTGAAAGGTGTGACAATAGTACTGATTAGAGACTCAAATCATATGCTTCAAAATATACAGTGAAAATGTCTGCAAATTATGCCACCAATGAGAATCTCCACCATGCTTCTCTCTGTCCTTTAATGGGTTCTTTAGATCTCACTTTTGGATCAATTTGGTAATGAGTTTTTGCCCTTCAAATAACAATGCTTCACGTTTCCATTTTCGACTGAAGAGACATAAATTATTGAAAAGCTCTTATGGTGCGTAAGATTAATACATGTATACGTTTTGATCTTTATTAATATATATACCATTGGTTTTCCAGTCTAACAAAAAGACATCAGTATTCCGTTTATAACTTGACAGTAGAAGTAGAACTGGAATTACAAATAGACGTATATCATTTACATATTATTACTGTGACAACCAGTCTGAACGAATAAGGGAGCAACCATTTGATTTTTATGGGGAGGGGGGAGGCAGGAAGACTTTCACCGGCCTGAATATTTTTTTTTTTTGCCAAATTTCAGAGCCGGATTATTTTTTTATTTATTTATTTTTATTTTTTTGCCGGCCCTTCGGGCCAGATTATTTTTATCCCCAAAATTTTGAGCTGGACTTCTTTTTTTGCAAAGTCTCCCCCCCCCAAAAATCAAATGGTTGCTCCCTAACTAGAATCAAATACATGTACTAACAAGTCCAGCATATATGGTAACCTCAGCTAGAGCAGTGCCGGACCCAGGATTGAGAGGTGGGTGCGGGGGTGGCACATGTTAAAGTCAAGTATTAGCCAAAATAATCAGCCATTTTTTTTTTTTTTGTGCCAAACCTGAAGTATAACTCATATTATTTCTGATTTCAATTTAATTGATATTCAAAAATAATAATAATATGTCTTTGTGCAGGGTTTTAGTGTTTTCAACCTTATTATCTATGTATGCCTGGTAAATTTGTCGCAAAAAGCACCCCCCTCTAAATCCGCTACTGTAGAGCTTACTTTAAGTATTCATTCCCGATTCTCCATCCAAAGTATAACTTTAATATCACACATTGATAAGTACAATATGATATTGTATAATACAAAAATGAACTGATGAGACTATGTGTATTATAGCGTGATACAAGGATACGAGCAACTGCGTATTTATTTCTGATTTCTGTTATTTGGATCAACCATGGGTCAATGCAAGTCAATAACGAATAAAAGAGGTCAAATATAAAAGCACAAGAAAGCGACAAACGTCACTAAAAAAAAAAAAAAAAAAAAATATGTATATATATATATATATATATATATATAAAAGCATGTTATAAGAACGAACTATGCTTATAAATCAAAGATTCATTTTTCTTTACAAATGTAAATATATACATATACGTCTCCCTGGTTTGCTACAAACAGCCAATTTCATCTATTGCTGATAGCTTTCTTTGTCTGATAGAGAACTGTGTAATGTTACATTATAAAGCAACCTTCTTTATCTTTTTTATTGTCCTTCGATGCCTTTTGCTGCTCGGGCATTGACTGTCTCGTGCGTGAAGTACCGGAGGCAGCTGGTGGTAAAGCGGGTTCAGGCCTGGCTCGTGTCGTCGACTGCTGTGATGCCGGTCCTGTGATAGCTCTTGGTGCTGTCTGTCGTCCACGAATTCGGTCTGTCATTGATCTGATGCGGGATTCAAAGCTTTTGATTGGATCAAAATACCAGCAATCTATCCAGATCTCGTGAAAACACAGTATCTTCTGTACTCGTCTAGTCTGTCCTCCAATCAAAAGCTCAGGGGTAATGATGAAACGATCAGAAACTGCACTGACCTCAAAAAACTTATTCATATCCTCTCCGCACATTTCATTGTCCATAAATATACATTTATTCATCAGAACATCTGGCGAAAACAGAATGCACAGCACAATCAATTCATCTGTTTCTTCGTCGTTCAATGACCTGTACTTTGAAAAATCGCGTAATTTCCTTATATTTCTTTCGGATTTGTCAATGTCCAAAACGTAACATATACTGTCCAGATAATACATAAGTTTGGCCGTTGGGTTCTCGGGCACGTCTATCTCTCGGCCGAATTCTTTAAATCCTACTTGTGTTTTACCAAACACCGCACCAGCCATATCTATGTATCTGTCAAACAGTACTCTTAAACAAATCGAAAATAGATATCATACCTGGTAATTTTCAGTGACGTACATAGGTGTCAGATATATATTAAATGAAAAGTAGATATATTTAATGCAAGGTTAATTATGCAGCGTAATTCCAGATCTTATTTTCATCACAATTTCAACGAAAATAATGGACAAATACCGTGACACTTAAAAGAATTTTAAGATTAAGCATATTAGCGTTTTGTTTGCTTTCGTCAAGTATCATAAGTACACCATTTCTGTAAAGTACAAAACCAAGGAATGGAGAACCGGTTGGGGATTATTTAAATGATTATAGGAAAAGTGACCACGCCTCTTTTCTACGTTCTGAGCCAGAGGTCAGGACTAAAGTCGTATACATGTATGCACAACTAGAGCACACACCAGACAAAGAAAGAGTGGTTGATTTTCTTTGCTGAAATGCTTCATTTGAGGGATAGTGATTAAAATTATTTGTTTTAAAAGTATTCAGCAGAGTTCAAACAGATATATAGAATTAAACTCATTCGTAGGTCGGCAACATGTTATTCCTGTGTCTGCAGTATTTTCTTACAAACTGACCCAAATTTAATCCGTGACATTAGTAAAATCGTACGCGTGTCACATACACCAGTAATTTACAAAGCCTTTGTAAGCCCATGATGACATGAACCTAAAACATTCATCAGAAGTTGCAGTGCATATTTTGTAATAGATTACAATGAAAATAGATCGTGTAGCAAATGTTTTCTTCTTGTGTCAGAATGTATCTCTAGCCTTATTGTAGAGCAAATATTTTTAAAGATCTTTCTTTGAAGATGCTCGATATCTAAGTTCAGAGACAATATTTACAACTATTAGATTCCATTGTAGATTGTCGTTTTCCTCGTTTCATGTTTTCAAGCGTACATATTTTGAATGTGATTCAGGATATACCGATAATGACTATATCCAACCGGTTTGGTTAAAACTATAAGGCAACACACACCGAATGTAATCTGTAGGTAAGTGTCTAAGTGATGCATACTCTATCACCACATCCTATGATCCTGTCTGCGTTCGTCATTGTTAACATGTTCCTTACTGTTCAAATATACGTTGAGAATGTTTTAAAGAAATGTATTCACGTCTGATTTTAAATTTTAATGGATTTTATAAAAATTCGAGAAGTTTTGAAATTTCATGATACATGACTGGAGACTAAAAGGGGTTGGCCCAGAAAGTATCTTCATCAAAACTAAGTAGAAATCAGCACCTGCTCAAAAGTTTTGTTTTATGTACCAAATTTCAAAACGATCCTTTGAATAAACTTAGTAAAGCTTTAACCCAGAAAAGTTATTCTAGTATCCAAAAATTGAAAAGATCTCACAACTAAAATTTATATCATTGTTTAGAAAAATTATTTGAACTTTTCCTTTTGTCAGAATAGAATGTATGTAATTTTCAGCCTCAATATCGACTTCTTTATATCGGTTTTCTACGGAGTTGAGTCAAGAACAACGAGGAATCTCAGCTTTTCTACTTCCACAGCGAATTTGCGATCTTGATTTAAATTATCATTTAGTTATCAAATCACACCAAACCCTCCCCACCCCCTTTCCCTAAGATAAAACATGTGACATCCACTGGTGACCATGATATTTAAAATTTCGGTGGATTCTTATTATTAACACATATACATCATATACACTGCATCATACTTGCACAGAGACATCAAATACACTGCATCATACTAACACAGACATCACATACACAACGTCATACTTACACGCAGACATCACATACACTGCGTATTACTTACATAGACATCACATACACTGTGTCATACTTACACAGTCATCACATACGTCATACAGACATTGCATAATACTTACACAGAGACATCACATACACTGTGTCTTACTTACACAAAGACATCACATACGCTGCGTCATACTTACACAGAGACATCACATACACTGTGTCTTACTTACACAAAGACATCACATACACTGTGTCATATTTACAGAGACATCACATACACTGCGACATACTTACAGAGACATCACATACACTGCACCATACTTACACAGACATCACATACACTGTGTCACACATACACAGAGACATCACATACACTGCGTCATACTTACATAGAGACATCACATACACTGTGTCACACATACACAGAGACATCACATACACAACGTCATACTTACAGAAAGATATCACATACACTGCACCATACTTACACAGAGACATCACATACACTGTGTCACACATACACAAAGACATCACATACACAACGTCATATTTACAGAAAGACATCACATACACTGCGTCATACTTACATAGAAACATCACATACACTGTGTCATACTTACAGAGAAATCACATATACTGCATCCATACTCAGACAAAGCCATCACATACACTGCATGATACTTACACAGAGACATCACATACACTGCATGATACACTGCGTCATACTTACAGAGACATTACATACACTGCATAATACTTACACAGAGACTTCACATACACTGCATGATACACTGCGTCATACTTACAGAGGCATTACATACACTGCATGATACTTACACAGAGACTTCACATACACTGCGTCATACTTACAGAGACATCAAAGACACTGCATCATACTTACACAGAGACATCACATACACTGCGTCATACTTACACAGACATACACTGTCATACTTACACAGAGACATCACATACACTGCTTCATATTTATACAGCTTGCAGGACAAATGTCTCTGAGCTGATACTGGAAAATTCTTAAAATGACCACTATCAAAAGGACTGGACTAAAACAATTTCTAAATGAAAATAACCCAATGGATCTGCCCTCTCTTTATCCTGAGCCTATGTTGCTGACAAGGCGATAAACCTTTATAATTTAGGTTGAAAGCTTCTTGCTTTACTATGCATAGTTTTTCTTGCAGGTGTGCAAAAGTACATAGTAAAGATCGGTCAACTTTGACCCCCGCTCTTGATGTATTAGTATCATGAATTTCAGAACCATTCAATTAAAATTGTTTAATTGGGCAGTGTTACTTGAGAAACTGGGGTTACCTTGAGTCAAATGTTTCCCAATTTGTCTTATATCAAAAAACATTACAATTGTTTTAGCACCCCTGTTCTTTACAATAACATTTACATGTTTCTATTTAATATACCTTAAACAATGAAGTACACAAAAATCAATGGATAATTTGCACTTTACAATTTAAAAGAATCTGAAATAATCTGAGCATGAGGGAAATAACCTGAGTGTGAAAAAAATAATTATGTCCCAAAAGATATCAGAAAGATCTCCATCCTGGATCAATTCCTTAATGAATCTGACTTCAAACAACACTTGTAGGGGACCTTGAGTACTTCATACCTACCAAGTTCCATGAAAATTCCTTCAGTGGTTCTGAAGCAGTTTGATATGTAAAAGTTAACAAATGGTGGGTTAACAGCCTTCAGCTCAACTGAGACAATAAAACAGCGACACATACATGCTCTTAAGTAAGGTGACAATCATAACTCAAAATATCTGGCCCAAATTTAATACTTTCACTGGTGTGATATTTCAGACGGGGATGAACACTACACTTTGAAAGGGAAATTACAATTTTTCCATCATCATTTAAACTATCACTATAGATATTATTTATCATTTATTCACTCAAATATCCAGTAAACAAAATTCAAGTAATTGAGATATGTAATGAAATGCCCCATCTGATGCTTATCAAAACAATACCCAAATGGAATTAAGCCATCACCAGAGATATACAGTTGTTCATAGCAAATGCAAACTGAAATTCAAGTATGAGTCTTATTCAGCACAACCTTACTTGATAACGGAGATAACACTGAAATATTTCCCAATACAAGAATAAGTAACACCATTCTGGCAGCAGCTAAAACTTATGCTAAATTTTGTCTTTGGCTAAGGTTTTGTTAGAAGTGGGGAAATATACCCAGTCTAATTCATCAATAAATATTCAAACAAATGACAAATGCAACATTCGTATGTATATTTTCCTTGTCATTCTTAAATTGTACAACAGAAGAATTTCAATTTTCAAAGTACATCATTTTTCATCTTTTCTAAAGAAAAAAATGAAACAGGAAATACTGCACAAATACAACATAAACATTAGCTTAAAATTTTGGAAATCGAACATTATTTTTGAATTAATAGTTGTGACCAAATGATTAAAGACATACAAGATGTTTTCCTTAAGCTTATAATGTATGTATTGTGAATAACTTTATAATAGATGTTTAGATGGTCAGACCTTCATTCCACAATATGCATAATATTCTATATAAACAAAAAAAAAATAAAATAACTATCAAACCTACATAAAACAAAAATCAGCATTACATAGAAAGAAATAAACATCTGAAAAATATTACCTACACTAATATTCACACCATTATTAATAATGTTTTTTAAAATATACGTGGGTAACATAACTATGAATTCCAAGTGAACATAATCTAATCAGTTTAATTAGCATACATGTATAGATATATATCACCACACAATCATGAAGAAGATAAATACTGAGTCAGTCGCTTACTGTTAACTGGTACCTTGTGATCAAATACATGACTATACACCTGAATCACATGTCAGAACAGGACAGCATTATCTCAACACATTATCAATACAATACACCTAGCAAACATACACTACCAAACACAACATTAAAACACTTTTAAAATACAAATTCATAAAACATGTATATCATCAGTTTATCATAAATAAAGAGAATATTGGTTGGTTGATTGGTCTTTTTATGTTGCTTTCAACAATATTTCAGTTATATCGCGACATGGAAGCAGAGGTTACCAACCTCTTAAACATAGTGGCGCAACCTGGGAATAGAACCCGGGAATACACCACGCCTGCCCCAAGAGAATATTGGCCAAGACGATGATAGAAGATGTATTTGAAGTATTTTTGTATCTTTCCCATCCCATACATACCATACTACATATCTGCAAATAACATTCTCTCAATACTATGAACATTACAACAGTTTCCAATATATCAACAACACTCTGTTTATTAACAAGGGACAATATTTAAACATGTACACTTATTTCTTTTTGAAACTTCTTTCCTCTTTTGTAATTTCACTTGAACTGGATACAAATTTAATATAAGAATTTTTCACTCGGTATGACTATTCATAGTTATATATATACATATAATAAATACATACAGTCGCTCTCCTCCACTAAAACACCAATAACAAGAATTTCCTGTAAAGTCAAACTCTCTTAAGAGTCCCAATTTTCTTTTCTACACATAAATATATATACCCCTTGCTCAAAGTCTGCTTAACATCAACTGTTTTATGTTGTCCCTTCGAGTTCGGGTGTAATTACCTGTATATATGCACATTAATGAAGTTATCAGCTATCTACGCTATAATAATTACACAGACAATATTTAATGTTATCATTATCATTTATCTTTATATTATTTATGGATGTAATAATTGAAAATGAAAGCCCAATGGTAAGTGTGCTTATAATGTTCTGTACCATAATGTCTTGTAGAAATGAACACAACAAGCTACTTAAACATATGCTTTGTTTAAAGTTCTGCAATACTCTGAAGAATCTGATGATGGCACTGGGCAAGGTTGATGACCGATTTTCTAACATCAAGAACTATTGATCTGTCCTGCAATCATGAAAGACAAGGAATATTTAAATCATACACTATTCTTAACAAAGATCTCTTTATATATACATATAGAGGAACTTTGATAACTCAAAGGTCCAAAACTTGAAAACCCATGAAAACTCATAGTAATCATGTGGTCCATACAACCTTTCTATTCAGTTAAATAACAACATGAAAACATCAAAAACTCAAACCTTCCAAAACTAAATATTTCAAATGTCTCTAACGCTTCGAGTTATCAAAGTTCTACTGAGAAATTCAATTCAAAGCAATCAGAGATTTCAATGATTCCTTTAAAATGAACAACAGTGTTATTACCAGACTTGTGAAGAAAGCTGTTTCTCTTGGTTTCTCAGAATATCGTTCAAACTGGTCTAAACTGTCCTGTAACTTCAAGGTAAGTGTGTCATAGTTTGCCCTCACTACATCCAAAACCTAAATGAATCATCAGACAAAAATCTTTCTTTCAACCAGAATTCAACAATTAGAATATGTATTTATAAAGATCAGTACTTCTGAAACTAAATTCCTCTTGATATCAAAAATTACTTGAGAAAAGGGAAATTGTGTAATATTTTCGAAAATTATATTCATTTGTTACATTCATATTATCAATATAATTTGGATAAATTTTTCAACGAAATAAAAAATCCTTTTCAATGTATATTTTTGTTTATCAATACTAAATAACATCATTAGTTTTTATTACTGTTACATTTGTCATTGTATATGAATACAATTTTTATTTTAGTGAAATACAAATGTACAAATACCTTGTTATACAAATTACTAACCTGTTCCTCTGTTAAAGAGGCCAGTTGATTGGTCGCTGCCCATGCATCAACTTTTGGTGTAAAGTGATTAATGATGGCTCTAAAATTATCCAAATATTCACTTACAATATAACAATCAATATTGGTGACAAATATTCACTTACAATATAACAATTAGTATTGGTGACAAATATTCACTTACAATATAACACTCAGCGTTGGTGACAAATATTTTCGTACTTTTATGGAACTAAATCTTAATAATATGAGTGTATACTCAGTTATTTACTCTGTTGATACCTTTAGTTTGATCAGTGACGAATGACGATGATTAAATATGAAATGTATTTGAGTCAACTTCAAATATAAAAAATCTGTCATCAAAGGAGACTATACGCTATAAATTAGTTTTACAAAACATGTATAAGATATTTACATAATTCTTTTTTGCATAAAGAAATTAATATCTATCAATTATAAATATTAGAAAAACTCAGAATATATATTTTTTTTCAAATATAATGAAAATTCAATTGACATGCAATATGACGATAAGCTATAATTTAATGATATTACATATATCTTATATTGAAAAAATGATGGCATTAATGAGTTAAAAAATGTGATTTTATGATAAAAAATTTATGTGATATTGACTGAATGATTGATACTGATGAATAATATGCTGTGACATACTACACTTGCCTAATATTGACCAGATGATTGGTATTAATGAATAATATGCTGTGACATTTACCTAATATTGACCAGATGATTGGTATTGATGAATAATAAGCTGTGACATTTTACTACATTTACCTGATATTGACCAGATGACTGGTATTGATGAATAATATGCTGTGACATTTACCTAATATTGACCAGATGATTGGTATTAATGAATAATATGCTGTGACATGATACTACATTTACCTGATATTGACCAGATGATTGGTATTGATGAATAATATGCTGTGACATAATACTACATTTACCTAATATTGACCAGATGATTGGTATTAATAAATAATATGCTGTGACATGATACTACATTTACCTGATATTGACCAGATGATTGGTATTGATGAATAATATGCTGTGACATGATAGAACACTTACCTAATATTGACCAGATGATTGGTATTGATGAATAATATGCTGTGACATGATAGTACACAATATTGACCAGATGATTGGTACTGATGAATAATATGCTGTGACATGATACTACATTTACCTGATATTGACCAGATGATTGGTATTGATGAATAATATGCTGTGACATGATACTGCACTTACCTAATATTGACCCGATGATTGGTATTGATAAATAATATGCTGTGACATGATACTACATTTACCTGATATTGACCCGATGATTGGTATTGATGAATAATATGCTATGACATGATAGTACACTTACCTAATATTGATCAGATGATTGGCATTGATGAATGATATGCTGTGACATGATAGTACACTTACCTAATATTGACCAGATGATTGGTATTGATGAATAATATGCTGTGACATGATAGTACACAATATTGACCAGATGATTGGTATTGATGAATAATATGCTGTGACATGAAACTACATTTACCTGATATTGATCAGATGATTGGTATTGATGAATAATATGTTGTGACATTTACCTGATATTGACCAGATGATTGGTAATGAGGAATAATATGCTGTGACATAATATTACATTTACCTAATATTGACCAGATGATTGGTATTGATGAATAATATGCTGTGACATGATACTGCACTTACCTAATATTGACCAGATGATTGGTATTGATGAATAATATGCTTTGACATGATACTGCACTTACCTAATATTGACCAGATGATTGGTATTAATGAATAATATGCTGTGACATGATACTACATTTACCTGATATTGACCAGATGATTGGTATTGATAAATAATATGCTGTGGCATCATACTACATTTACCTGATATTGACCAGATGATTGGTATTGATGAATAATATGCTGTGATATGATACTACATTTACCTGATATTGACCAGATGATTGGTATTGATGAATAATATGCTGTGACATGATAGTACACTTACCTAATACTGACCAGATGATTGGCATTGATGAATAATATGCTGTGGCATGATAGTACACTTACCTAATATTGACCAGATGATTGGTATTGATGAATAATATGCTGTGATATGATACTACATTTACCTGATATTGACCAGATGATTGGTATTGATGAATAATATGCTGTGGCATGATAGTACACTTACCTAATACTGACCAGATGATTGGTATTGATGAATAATATGCTGTGACATGATAGTACACAATATTGACCAGATGATTGGTATTGATGAATAATATGCTGTGACATGAAACTACATTTACCTGATATTGACCAGATGATTGGTATTGATGAATAATATGTTGTGACATTTACCTGATATTGACCAGATGATTGGTAATGAGGAATAATATGCTGTGACATGTTACTACATTTACCTGATATTGACCAGATGATTGGTGTTGATGAATAATATGCTGTGACATGATACTGCACTTACCTAATATTGACCAGATGATTGGTATTGATGAATAATATGCTTTGACATGATACTGCACTTACCTAATATTGACCAGATGATTGGTATTAATGAATAATATGCTGTGACATGATACAACATTTACCTGATATTGACCAGATGATTGGTATTGATGAATAATATGCTGTGACATGATACTATATTTACCTAATATTGACCAGATGATTGGTATTGAAGAATAATATGCTGTGACATGATACTACACAATATTCACCAGATGATTGGTATTGATGAATAATATGCTTTGAAAGGATACTGCACTTACTTAATATTGACCAGATGATTGGTATTAATGAATAATATGCTGTGACTTGATACTACATTTACCTGATATTGACCAGATGATTGGTATTGATGAATAATATGCTGTGACATGATACTACACAATATTCACCGGATGATTGGTATTGATGAATAATATGCTGTGACAAGATACTACATTTACCTAATATTGACCAGATGATTGGTATTGATGAATAATATGCTTTGACATGACACTGCACTTACCTAATATTGACCAGAGGATTGGTATTAATGAATAATATGCTGTGACATGATACTACATTTACCTAATATTGACCAGATGATTGGTATTGATAAATAATATGCTGTGACATGATAGTACACAATATTGACCAGATGATTGGTATTGATGAATAATATGCTGTGACATTTACCTGATATTGACCAGATGATTGGTATTGATGAATAATATGCTGTGACATAATACTACATTTATCTAATATTGACCAGATGATTGGTATTGATGAATAATATGCTGTGACATAATACTACATTTACCTGACATTGACCAGTTGATTGGTATTGATGAATAATATGCTGTGACATTTACTGGATATTGACCAGATAACTGGTATTGATGAATGATATGCTGTGACATGATACTACATTTACCTAATATTGACCAGATGATTGGTATTGATGAATAATATGCCTTGACATGTTACTACATTTACCTGATATTGTCCAGATGATTGGTATTGATGAATAATATGCTGTGACATTTACCTGATATTGACCAGATAACTGGTATTGATGAATAATATGCTGTGACATGTTACTACACTTACCTATTATTGACCAGATGATTGGTATTGATGAATAATATGCTGTGACATAATACTACATTTACCTAATATTGACCAGATGATTGGTATTGATGAATAATATGCTGTGACATGATACTACATTTACCTGATATTGACCAGATGATTGGTAAGTCGAGCTGCTGAATCTTTGCTTTCATCATCATTGGTAGTGTAGCGCAAAGCTGAAATATAAAATGAAAATAAATCATAGTTCTGTAATTTAACACTTCAATAGCTATAACTTTCTCATGTACTTCAATGTGTATATATGTTTCTCCATTTACTTATCTATTTACAACTTATCAGAATATTAGTATCACATGTTTTTCTCAATCTAAACATAATAACACACCCATTGAGTAAAGGTTGTCAAATACTTGATGCATTCTGATGATTTCGTAGTAAAGTTCATCATAGCTATTTGGATTTGGTAGAAAGGTATCACCATATGTGATGAACAGATTGAAGATGTTTATAATCTGAAATAAATAAACATAAAATTTGTCATTATTGTTATCTGATACGACTTCAATCATATATGTAACAAGAGGTTACTCAGCTTGGTATCCCTTGGAAAGACAGTATAAAGACATTATTTATCCATTTATAACTGCAACTAGAATTACATCAAAATAATTTTTTCAGCAAAGGTTTTGAAAACCTTAATGCAACCTTAATGTAACTCATATTGATGGTCAATGTTGATTCTCCATAGATTATATGTAGTAAATTTCTTCTATATTAGTTATTTCAAAAATAGGAAAATTAAGGTAGTTAAGTGGTATACAGAAAACAGACGACAAAATTGCAGCATTATTTGTACAGAATGGTTGACTCATAGACAAGACCTATCAACAGTATACATATATATTTTAAAATTGCAGAAGTGTTAAACAGCATTTAGGTATTATTAGTTGCATAATCATCAGGTGACTGGGTATGGGATGATACATGGTCAGTAAATTTTATACCTAGTTGAGGCAAAGCTGAACTGAATAATGACTATGTAAAGAAATAACCCACCAATGATCTAATACTTCAATCATCAATTTAATTTAAATAAGATTATTATTATACTGGTATTGTTACTTCTTTTCTATCTTGTCTGCACTAAAAACAGAGAACTGTTTGGCCGCCATGTTTGTTTATGAATTGAATACACCCACGAGAGATAACTCTTACTAATGATATTGAGCTGCTGGTCAATCCCGACATTATACCAACCATCTGGAAAATTGCAGGAAAGATTTGATGTCCCCGACGTTGTACAAGATTTGTCATTAGAGCTAGAAGCCATGTATAAGATATACTCAATCAGTACCTGGCAGCTCTAAGCCAGTCCCAGTCTGCAATTACATAACAATTTAGTCAGAGGTGGAGTAAATATAACATACATACCTTCGAGGCCAGATGGAAGATATTATTTTGTTTCTTCAGTAAATGGGACTCATTTGATAACAGGAATTTCAGCAAATTAATGAGAGCTGAAAAAGATATCATCAATTTAATACGTTGTCAAATTCAATAGATACAGGAGACAAAGTAGCAATGAGTATATTCATATAAATATACATGTATAATCAAATCAATTTTCAATATCCCAGTGTTTCATACTTGTATATTTGATTAAAGTTGATTATATTATGAAAGACTGAGTTTTATATAATACAATAAGAAGACTACCTGTCCACATTTCTTTCCAAGAATACTGTAGGCGAACTCTGCATTTCTTCTGGTAACAAAGAACACGCTGAATGATACCAAGACATCGACTAAAACAAAGGAGAAAATCACAATGACTAAAATCACAGCTGATATTAACATTAATGTAGTGGTTATTCACTTTACTATGTTATACCCTGTCTATAAATGTCTATAGATCAATCATATATTTACCTAGGAGAAATCAAAAAGCAACAAATTTGAAGACTTACTTGTAGAGAAGTATTGGAAATGCCTTCATCATATGGCTCATAGTAAATTCTACCATTAAATCTGTCAAAGCAAACAAAACTATCTATAATGGGTTTTTTTTAATCAACTGATATTAACAAATGTTTTATTAATTTGTATAATGCAAATAAATTTACATCATACTGCACTGTCTTGAAAATTGCTTCTTGATGTTGTATTTATTCTTTTCACTTTATGCATAACAGGTTGCAATTAACCCATGTATTGTCAATATATCAAAAGAATTCAAAATACTTGTAATAAAAGAGTACAAACATGTCACACTCAGTATTGTAGTTTCCTACTGCCTAATTAATTATACCACACATAACTTGCTTACAAAATGTTCAAATGAACTGGGATATAGATACAAAAATAAAAATAAAAAAATTCTTGTATACATGTACATACATGTACATATACCAAATTTTGGTTGATATACACATGAAAATAAATTATTTATGTTTAATATAACCCTATCTTGTATGAACCTTGAACTGTTTAATCTTGTTACCAGAAACCTGAAGGTTTATCTTTTTAAACAATGTTCAATACCTTTGACCTTACAGCTATGTTTAGATTTATACGCATAATTATAGGCAAATTCTTTTATATTTTTGGCATAAACTGACACATCATACAGAATAATTATCAACATAATCACTTTAATTTCAAAAGAGCTGAAACAGTTACTGATCTCCCCTTATGGAGCCAAAGATTACAAAGCAATAAGTAATCTCACCTAGAAGTGCACATACTAAGGGTCTAGAAGGTGTATTTGTTTCTCCTTTCATTTTTCTATGTCTCATAGGCTGGAAATTATAAAATGATATATTATTACATTAAGTAATACTTTGGAGGAAAGGAACACCATTTAATCAAGAAGTTTGTTGTTTCAGAATATTATTCTTGTGTAAGTAGTCAGCTGTCTGATTTACTCATCAATGGTAGGATTATATATATATAAGACCATTATACATGTAGACTATTTTAACAACAGCAGTATGGTACATGTGTAAACACGATACATTTGAAAGATGCTTATGTAGTTAATTGATTTGTAACTGTTCAAAACAAAACAAACTTTTTTCAGTCGTAGTTCTAGATTTCTATAATACAATTCTATCTTACTATCATACACTTATAACTATCTGTATAGAGCAGTATCACACTTACCATCCTATGTAAAGTGACTCGGAAGTTCATGTTGACATCATGCATCAATGAGTTAGCATACTGATCCTGTTATGTACATAAATAAGCATTTACTATATGAAGTAAAAATGCAATGTAGTGTTCAAAGCAAAACATGTGGCCAGTAAAGACACTGTAACACATGTACCAGCATCTCCTTGACTCAGTAAACTTTGCAAATCATACAATATCAGATAAATGTTGAAAAAAATAATAAAAATAATAATTAAAACTTTAAAATCAACAGTACTTGTTCTCTGCTTTTAATAATAAAAAATGTGAAGTACATAAGATATAACATCATGAATAATTCAATTTTGGGATTTTCATTTTACTTTTTTGAATACTGCAATAACTGTATTAAATGCATGACAAATATATTAAATAGATGAAATCAATCACTCATAAACTAAGTTTAATTAAAGTAGTAGATAACAAAAAGAGCAATATTCTTTATGTGTATCACTTGCATACCTATTGTAATTGCATAAAAAAAATAGTAATTTGTATGGGAAACTTTTTATCAAATCAAGAAGGATAACTCTTGCACAGTTAGGCAACTTGCTCGGAAATGTAAATGTAAATGACCTCGGAATAATAGAAAAGCAAATTAATTATAGTTTGAAGCTATAGCACTGACAAAATCTCTTCCAAATGAAGTTTTCATCCATAATATGCAGAAAAAGAAATTTGTACTACAATAAATACCTCTGATATGCAAGTCAATATAACCAAACATAACTTGGCATTGTCTCTTCGAGTATCATCTGTAACAGAATGCATAACTTTTCTGTAAACATTATATTTATTACACAACTACAAACTTGTAGTAGTTCCATTATCTACAAGATACATACCTAATATAATACATCTCCCCATAGTTTGTTCATGAGAACATATCATAATATTTTCATTCAATGATAAAAACAAGGACAAAATAATGTTCCAAAACATACTTCAGTGTTCTATGATTTATTTTTCAAATGACTTATAAACAGACCACATCAAATTCCCTTCTCTAGAAGACAAATTCCCATACCAAAACTATGTTTTTAATTAAAAACAAAAATGACCTTAAAGTTTTACTTGAATTCAAATAAGTTGTTTTCATCATCTCATAATTAGATATATCAGTCTTAATTCAATAACACTGGCTCATAAAAAAATGTTTTAACAAAATCCCAGGATTAATTTGATATTATTAGAATATTCAAATGAATGAATCATATTATGACTTGAAAAAAATTCAATAATTACAGGAATTTATTCATATAAACTTTACTGATGAGTTTTCTTGATTATTTCTTTTATGCTCAGCATAATGAGTGTATATACTTCTTTGTTTAAGAAATCATTTAATTTTATTCTAAAGAATGAAGGATTTCTTCAGGCTTTTTTGTCTGATAAGGCAGAGTTGATCTTTCCTTATTTATTCAAAGAAATTACACTAACTTTAAGAAAATAAAAAAAAAAATTAACTGGCATGGTGACCTAAAAAATAATGCACATATCCTAACGAAGGTGACTACTAGAATCTTCACTTACCTCAATCATGGGTAATAAGAATGAAAGAACACTTAACTTCTCAACAATTTCAGAATTTCATCATATTTTAATAGTACATTTTCTGTCGGTGTCCTTTTGTATTTCCTTATAATTCAAACTTTGCTAGTTTGTCCTTTTACATCACGTTCAGGACATCTGAATAGGGCTTAAAATGTGACCTGATGCTAAGTGCCCTCACTGTGAGCAGAATGGAGCATGCTGTTAAGTCTGCTCATGTTAAAAATTATAATGCATATAATTTTTATTCAAATACTACAGTTAATACACTATTATCATTGTATGGTGTATTCAATTTGCAAGTTTATTATACCTATTGAAAAGGATATTCTACAGACACACAAGAGTACAGATATTGATTATATATACCTTTAGTATCTTGCATTACTATAGAGCTGTATTCCAAAAATGTGACCAGTAAGTTAGTCGGCTGATTTGCATTTTCTAACATAGCTTTGTCTGGTAGACTGGATGTATCTACAACACATTGTGTATTACAAGAGCTAATACATCATATGTAACCAATTCCTGCTGAATAGAAATAAACATAGAATGATTCTGCTTTTAGCTATTATGAATTATACTTTGAAATTTACAATTGGCAGCTTTCATTTTAAAATAAAGAAAAACAAGATGTGTCAGTGAAACAATATGCCCCCAGAAGGAATATACATGTGAAATATGAAATGAAAAGTGATGAGCAAGGATTAAGTTTTTGAAATAAAGGTCAGATGTGAAGGTCAAGGTCAGAAGGTAAACAATTATGGTACAAATGCGAATGTCTTGCCACAAAAACTTCAATATGTGAAATATGAAGGCACAGATTCGTATGTTTAAAAATCATGTATGATGTTAAAGATGTCCACAGACAGATGGAGAGAATGACAGACAAACAAGACAAAAGCAGTATGCCCCAATCTAGGAATATAAAAGAATATTAGTCTGATTTAATATCATATTCTTCTGTTTAGTTTGCTGGTCAAATGTTGACATTTAATAAATTTTTACATTTCAATTAACACTAAGTTGCCAATACAATGTATGGAAAATGGAAAGTATGCAAGAGTCCCATAGAAAAAAATTATTGAACTTTATATAGTATGCATTAAAGATACAATACATTTCTTTCTTCATTTAATAGTTACTTACCTGAAATTACACTATATTACACACACTGAATTTTGATATGCATCTAGATATTGTGATTAAACGATATATTCTTTAATATAACACCTATCTATTCCTTTAACAGCATGTTCGCAGAGAAATTCTTCTAGACAAGATGAAGTTTGATATAAATTTACTTTGAATTTCAACTGATATTTGTTTAATATATAGAAGAGAATGAATTATATTTTTATTGCCATACCTGTTAAGGGATTTGCCTGAGTTTGTACTGGAGAAGAAGGGGGAGTTGTCGGTTGAGATGAGGTATGTGTCTAAAAATGAATATAAAGAAAGCTTTATAATCACTTGCTCTTTAAGTATGAAACCAATTTTTGAGAATGCAAATTTTGGATTTTACCAGCATTTTCTTCCTTTTACCTTCATTTTTTCACAGATTTTTAACAGCAATAATGATCTTAAAGGTTTGTTGAAATTCAGTTTCTGATTTTATAAAATGAACACATCAAAATAAACCATACATTATGTATTTACATGTTATCTATCTTACATGTGTGAGAGCTGTTATGAAATTTCTGTTCAGATGAATGGCTTCATACAGTGCAAGCAACACAAGGTCATTTGCTCTGAAAAATAAAGTATGAAACTCAATCAACAAAAGTCGTTTTCATCCAAAATTGTTAAAACAGTATTACTAGATTGCAAACTTTATACAGAATAAGAAAACTAATATGAGGACACTCCCTCAAGTGTGTAAAACAAATCAATAAAGTAGTTCAAAGAAAATGGGAAATCATTGTCAACTTAAAGGTAAAGATCTTATATATAACAGAAGCTTAAACACTGGGATCAAATGTACATAGTAGAGGTAGAGAATAAATGTGTTACCATCGTAACTATAATTTTTCTATTCAGTTGGACTTATTTGTTTTAATATTATTATCAATTTTTTTTATTTACTCCTTTATTTTATTTATTTATCTAATATTTATCTTTTTTTTCGTTTTTGTTTCCATTTTGTTTTTATTGATTTATTTTTTTTGGGTGACATTTTATTGTATTGACAGGGTGACATTTCAATGCAAAGATCAGTTTTATTCTGCTGTATGGCAATTAATAAATATCATGTATGATATTTTTTCAATTGAGATAAATCATTTTAATACCTTACAGCAGCTACTTGTTTTTCATCTGGAACAAACATATTTCCAACCTGCAGAATTAATATATTGCAAGAGTTATCTTTCTTTGTAAACAAGTTTTGTATAAATTGAACTCGACCCTTAAGAAGTGCTATTTCTCTCTTCATGAAGAGAAAAAATGAAGTTTAAATAATGCAGTATACAATTTACAAACAGTAACAATATTTCATACGTAGATATAAGAGGTCACATGAGGCAAGTTGATACTATTAATTTTCCTTTATCTGTAAATTTAGATAAGCATAAGATTTCAACGTTTCCATCTAAACAACTATAAGAAAAAAATTAGCACTACTATAAAATTGGTAATGGACTTCTGGTTCATAACATATGATGAATGGGTCTGTTCATGTGGCTACATGAAACATGTCGCTCCATTGTTACGCAAGGCATGTTACCCTTCTGATCCCAACCAGAAAGTCATTGCCTCCCATAATGTGAATAATACTTGAACCACCTTAAAGAAGAAGTACATTTAAGACAAATTCTTACAGATTTAATACAAAAACTTTGAGCAAGTCTCCAGTATTGAATACATGTATATTCATGACATCTCTTTTATTAAACACATAATACATACTCACCATACTTGCAAAAGCTGAGAACCATCCTGTTTGATTTTCAATACTACGCATATTGTAATCCCTGAAAAAAGTAAAACATTCATTGATTTCAGGGTTACAAATCAGTGATTAAATCGTCAAAAACAACTTGCTATCTTCTCTGGCCATCGAACATTCCAATCAATATCATCTAGGTAATCGAGATTTCTTTTAAAATTGCTCATTTGATAACCAGAAATTTTCCCGAATTTTGAACCCTGAATATATACACCTACTTTTTATAGATGATGTATGCCAATGATTAGCAGTAGATATATGTCCATTAAACTACAACTTAACTTAATGTTAAACATCGCTGACGTCACGTCAAAATTAACATAGAAAACGCCCTATCTAAAATGATTTTTTCCCTATAAAATACGAATGCTTCTTCATAGAAACATATAACATACACTAAAAGTTACAACTAAATAAAATCTGTCGATTGATAATTTTGTAAAACTACTTTAAAGATAAATAAGTGAAAATCCAGATTTTTCGGTTTACAAAGTGAGTGGCATGGACAGTAAGTTATACTCTTTATATATTCTCTCATGATTCAAATACATATGTAGTTCTGACTAGGTGAACTATAGACTCATTCATGTTACTACTGGGACTGATGTTTTGAGTGGCAAATAGTAATGTAGAATAAATTACATGCTTATATTTGTCAAGTAATGTCATTTTGCCATTAAATTACGAAATTCTTATTAATAAAAGGTATTTTAAAAATTAGTTTATACACTGTCAGGTTCAACCTCAAAATAGTCTGTTTTAAAATCAATTAAATAAGAGAGTAATAATGTGTATATAATGTTGAATTCTCTATTAGCTTGATAATAATCAACTATATAAAATGCCATTTTTTTTTATAGAAGTTTTATTTGTTTTCAGGTATTCATACACTAAATTAGTATTTACTTTTTTATCTATTATATATACTGTTATATACATAAACAATATGTTCCAAAGAGATGATAATTTTTTTATAACTTACATATTAAATGCTGCTAGTGCTTCATGTACCACTTGTGCATAACCCTGGAAATTCAATTCAATTATTACATACCTATGCTACAAACTATACATTTTCTTTCAGAAACTACATACTATCACATAAATATGAGTAAATTAATCCCATGTGAAAAACAACAATAATCAGCCAATCAAATGAAAAGTACCAACTTAAAATATTTTTGCATTGTCATATACCACAGACATAAAAGGCAATTACAGTGGTTCTTTAACTTGTGAAATAATGGTTCCATATCCAACTTAACAAGAACCACTCTATACTTATTTATAAGTGAAGTCCTTGTTACCAATATTGGTTTACAAATGCAATCTGTCTCTTGGTTGATGAAACGTCTACTTTGAAATAAAACTTCAATCAGGCTTTCTCAACCCTTTTACAAGTTTGATTTCTTTGAAGCCTCTAATACATTAAATCACTTATATGGTGACAATCATTATTTAAGTATCCTTAAAGAAAGAAAACAACAGAACAGGATTTTTACACATACAGGCTACACTGGCTTAAAGTGCAGCATGCACAAGACCTAACTGAATATGCATGAAAAGTATCAACAATACTGTTCAAAGTTAGTAATGACTGTACATTTCAGTTGATGTTAAAGAATTATTAACAAGGTATATACACAGTATAATACAGCATAAAGAATTTCATTATATCTGCAACCACTTACTGTAAGAGCTAGTTCATCATCCAGAATCGAAAGTTTAACAATATATGGATTGGCAGACTGTAAAATAAATAATCTTAATAAAACTTTTAAGCTAAATGACAAGACTAATTTATACTTCAATAGATAATACATACTGGTACCCCAGTTAATACATACAAATAAAATTGTTTACCTCAGTGACTTTATGTGTTATTAGGGAAAGTATGATATCAAATAAAACACATGGACAAAAAGATTATGTAAATGGCTCTAATAGGATAGTGATGTTTCACATCACTTTAAACAATTTTTTAATTTTCATCATGATATGTAAGCATGAACTTTTTGTGATCTTGCATATTAGACATGGATTGCTTGCATCACAAACGAACTACACTAGGTTTGCTCCTGTATAACTGATAAATACCTTATTAGTGGATACTGTACAATATAAAGACTTCTATGTCATGATAGTATATACACTGATATTCCATAATACTTTTTTAAGAAGTAGAGTTCTGAATATAGCTTTGGTATACCTCATATTTCCTGTATTGCACTAACAATGTGAGAACCAGAATGGCATCATGCCCCAGAGTCTGTCTCAAAGACAAAGTTCCTAAAATCTGAAAACATTGCAATGAATGTTACTTAAAAATTATACAATAATTATGATGAATTATAAAGCAATATATTTCACATTTATACTATGTCTTGTGTTTTAAGTGAACATTATATATAATGTATAGTTTACAAGATCATGTATTTCATACTGATCCATTCAGTGTCATTTTATATTGAACAGGCTGATCATTAGGTGTGTATATTAAATCTGAGCCATTCAACATATTTAAATTGACTCTAAATCATTTAACATACCTTTAAATGCTTGTAAATGATTCAGAGCATCCAATGAACTATTTTCTAGAACCATTGTAGTTTAGAGCCATCAGTAATGAATATTCTTATGAGAGTACATTTTATTTGTAAATAATCACCATGGATTATGTATGTGTACATGATGGTGTTTGTTAAAGCTTGTGTCTATTTTTAGGTTTATCAACCCTATTCATTTTCTTTAATTAAAGTCTGAATCAAAAGATGTCACCTTCTACTTATATAATAAGAACCAGTACTGAGCGATGGCTAAAAACACTGTGTAAACCACCACTTTTTATCATCTAAACTGACTGAGCTTTCCACTTTATATCTGAATGGAAACAAGATTAAACCCTAGATTATTAGAGATAAAAGTATAAAGTGGGTTTTCAGAATGTTCCCTTAGTCCATACTGTTCTGAAAGCATCTTATAAATGTATACCTGAATCAGTGACTCAAAAAGGCTGTTAATCATAATGTATTCCAATAATGTATTTTGACTGATGTTATCTGCAGCCTATAAAAACAAAGACATACTATTATGTTTTCCTCTTAAACACCAAAGCATGATTATTCCATTGATAAATCATGTCTAAATTGTATGTTTACCCTAACATGCTATTAGTTAGCCAAACACAACACTTTATCCCTGTCCCGAAAGCAGATACATGATTTAGATGTAAATCGTAACATATCATAGCACATTATCAAATTTTGAGAGAGCAATCTGTATCATAAGAGTAACCAGTACATTTACACCAAGTAATTTTAAATTCTAATTCATTTTGTTTGTAACACACATTCTGATTGGTAAACATTTAAAAAACTGCAAGGGGATTTACATTGCACTGCAATTTTCACTATGATGTCACATGCCCCTTAGCAATGTCGTTGATGACATCATTCAAAACTAACGTGTGTAAGCTTTTTTCAGGTCAAAACATTAAACTAGGGTTACCATGCTAATGTTTTACAAAAACTGACAGGGTATCAGTGATTCTCCTGTCAGAAATATCTGTTTCACCATGAGGCATTAGCCTCAGAGTGAAACTCAATTTCTGACAGGGAATTCACTGATACCCTGTCAGTTTTTTTTAAAACACTTACATGGTAACCCATAATTAAGCCTTCATTGAAAGTTATATATAGTAGATATAGTTATGCACCAAATGGTAAATAGAAAAAGTAACATTATCTTATAGACAAATAAAAGTTTATCAGTATTACATTTAAAGGTTTTGGAACATGAAATTATGATTTCTTTTTCGTGTATACTACTTACTGTAGAGAGTACCATAAGGAATTTCAACACTTGCTGCTTTAACATTGTTGGTTTTTCTCCAAGTAAGATTCCATTTAGATTCTCAGTTAAGGTCTGAAATTATCAAAACTATTCGTATGCATTCACTTTACGTAAATTATTATATTCCATAGTTCATAAAGGGAAAGAAAATTCAACAAAGTAGTAAAATAAGGTGCATATATACATGGACAATCAATCAGCATATACTTTTAAGTTTTATTGATCAAACTATAAAACAATCATAAAGCAGATTTTAACTATTCAGTACCTTTTTGTTAAGTTTTTACTGAATAGCTCTGTAAAATAATCTAGCTACCTTTGTGAATAGCTGTCTTTAAATATCATATGAATATAAATTTAAGCAAAACGAATTAAAAATTTCAAAAAAGATCATACCTAAGTTATGGACACACTGAATACAGATAAATTGGATTCTGACTATTTATGATGACATAAACTATCCATAAAAGGCCCTGATTAATAACTGTATTTGTTTCCTTGAACCCAATCAACCCAAATAAATTTAGCCGGACTCAAACAGTTTGGCTATTTTTTATACTGTATACACATTGTACAATGAAATGGAACACTTAGCAAATTTCTATTCAGTTTTGAAACTAAAGTTCATAATATTACATGATGATATATGATAGCTGAATCAGATCAAACTATGTATGATCTTATGTCTGAGTGACTACATGATATACACATATATCTATGGTGATACAAAAATACCTGGTAATTAACCTTCCTTCCTACCAATCACCTAAAAAAACAGACATGTTGAGGGAAACAAAAAACAAACAAAAATAATTTTACTCTAAGTCTAAGCATACTACAATTTGATATTTACATATGCAATAAATTCACTGCAGTAAAATACACCCAGTACAATCATAAATCTTCAAATACGGGATCAAGTCTATGGAAGATGCATATACAGTGGATTCCGTTTAATCTGATAGTCTATTTGCGTGAATAAAATATCAGATAAAGCGGGCTATCAGATTAGACGAAATTGCGAAAGTTGATGCTTCATGTTGTGTAACATGTTATAAATGTCTACTCATATGGACGTTTGATAGCGGTTGTTTTCATTTAGAGATAAACGACCGCTTACATGGTGTTAAAGTACCTAAAGCCGTCAATCAAACCTACGAGGTGTGAGATACGTCTGTTGTCTGAATACTGTCTGCTTCCCGTAGTAAATTACCAAGGCCATAACAGGAGTAATGTTTACAGAGTGTTATTTAAAAAGAATACAATAGAAGACTTCGGCTGTGTTTATTTAGCAATGATTTCTGATTAGCAAAGTGTACGGGTGATATAGTGATCTAACCTTAATTGGTTAATTGATGGTTACGCAGCAAGTGAAATTACTTGACCGTAACGTCACCAGCATCGACAGTGTGGCTTACTATCATAAGAATGTTAGAATTGTATTCAATTGAACTATGTCTGCTTATAACATTCGATTCATTCATTCTTTCTTTATTATGTCTTCACCAACATGGACGATACCCGCGTACAGTTCGTGTAATTTATGTGGACACGCACGTTCATTCTAACGTGAAAAAAAGAAGCGGTCGTTTGGGACGAAGGTTTAATTACTAGTACGGTCGCAATAGTTAAGAAATTTGAAGTCTATGCGAGTTTGATCGTAAATGAAGTAAATGTGAGAAAAGCGTTGATATCACACGATGAATAAAGACTGCTCATTCCGTGCCGCTTTTGATGATAATTTATATAACGCGATCTCATTGTGATAGAAATACGGCAAAGCAAAACTCCAACGATTAAATGACAGGAGATACACAAAAAACGAATCACTAAACATCAAAACACAATCATATATACATGTACACCTGCTAAGAAATATCGATTGCGTCTCGCGGTCATGCTGTTTCATTACGAAATTGACATTATTCTTTTGATTTTTTCCCTGCGTATTATACACGGAGTTTTTTTTTTTTTTTTTGCGTGTTTTTTTTTTAGGTCATTATTTAGGTGCGTATTCAGAGACATATGTACATACTGTGTATATATGTCTCTGGCGTATTATACTCGGGTGCGTATTATATCTGATTATTTACGGTACGTCTACTCAATTTTGGTCATCAACATATTTCATTAATTACGAATAACGCTACAGCGATCACTAATTAAATTTGTACAGGTACTTCAATGAGATGTCAATAGTAGTGTACACAAACAATCAATTAGTATTCCTTAGTCGTCGTCGTATTGCCGTAGGTGTTGTTATATGCCTATGTTGTCACGGCTGGGTGGTTTCACAACAATATCCGGGCTTAAAATAGGCTAAATTCGGGGTGAAATATTTTTTCAACGGTGAATTTGCTATCAGATAATCCGAAACTTGGACTTTTCACTATCAGATAAAAAAGACAAATTATTACAGAAATACATAGAAACGGTTTGGTGTTTTAATATCATATCAGATAAAACGAAATATCAGATAATACGATATCAGATTAAATGGAGTCCACTGTACCTGCATGACAGATTCAGCTGACTCAAAGCCTATCAGTAAATTGATGACATCAAAACCAAAGTCTCCAAGATTCTTCTTGAATATTCCACGAATTAAAGCACAGAGTGTCTGCAAAACAAAAGTAGAAAAAAATGTGTTGGTAATTTTAAAATATGAATTGCAACTTGGAATGCTAACAAACAATATTTTAAATGTTCACTACTTTAACTAAAAAAGAATTTTGTTTTTGTTTAACAAGTTTTCAAAAAAAGAAAACCAACTATATTCTAATATTACAGTGGAATGTTTCAAATCATTACTTCCACTTACATATATTGCATTAATCACTCTGATTGGATTATCTTCCTTCAAGGTATCAACAGCTCTGTAGAAAATCATGTTCAAATTTTCCTGCAAAAAGATCCCAATTTAAAAAACAAAATTTAAAAACACAACATAAACAAGACATGAAAGTTTACATTTGAAACTATTTATTTAAAAAATTGTTTCTTTAAATTATGAGATATTTGTTTTGAAAATTCTCATATCCTATATAAATCCTATGAATGGCAAAAATATTCACACAAAACTCATTATTTAATTTTGATCAAATTGATATACATGTATTAGGTCATGTTATTTGAACCAGGTTTTACTTCTTACATGGTTGTTGACAAACAAAGATAGCATCCATGTACATTTGTAAGTAGGTACACAAGACTGCACTTTCCAAAAGCTTATTTAAAAAAGTGTATATATATGACCATGTAAAATTAATTCTATGTTTCTCAAATAATTGGGTCTCAAAAAAGTGGCATGGTAAGTAGGGTATTTATTTTTTTGTATTTTTCCCCAAAACTTAAAGCTTTTCCTCTGAATTTGCGTGCAGTTCATTTTTCTGATCTTAGTTTGACAACACATCCTTTACTAGTTGGGCAAGTGATGTATCTTTTACAAATGGAAGAATAATCCATTGCATGACTGTTTCTTCCTTAAAGTTAACTTTAATGCTTAGAAGAAAGCTATTTTTTTTCCCTCCCCCAGGCCCTCCCCTGGCCTGGCTGCCATTTGCACTTGTATTATGGACTAATTGGGGAGTACATGCAACTTCACTATCGCTATTTATATTTAACAATGGATCAAAATGGAGACAAGGCGGCTATTTTTTTCCGAAGTTGCAATAAATGTACGGCTCATCTGCACCAAATTTCAGTGCACGGCAGCGTGTGAGAAATATAGATATACATATCTATCTATCTATAAATATATATATAATGAATATAAGTGAATTATAGGGTGCCTTGTTAATTGCAGTGTATTTGTGCTTTATATGTTGTCTAATTTGGCTTTATTTCTACAGGTATTTCTTCGAAGATCCAAGGTCCATTGTACTCCCGGGTGTTTCACTGTTTCTATTTGTGCTTTATATATTAAAGTATGAGAGTAGGTATGAAATGTTTTATCTTGTAATAAGTATAGTATATATACACATACATACATATATTGTATATATACATATACATATAATATATATATATATATATATATATATATATATATATATATATATATATATATAATACTTAATCTCTGTCTCATGATAAAAATATGTCACTCTCTATCCAAGATAACAATGTCCAAAAAGGCCTGAATGATTTAATGACCATATTTCACATTTCACATAAAAAGGTTAAGCAAATTTCAGTTGTACTTTTTTACGTATACATATTTCATATACATAAATTCAACAAGAATTAGATTGCAGTATACCTCGGAGAGAGTTAAGAAACTTATATGACTCTTTACCATCAAATCAGCCTTTATGAAGCATATCATGTAAAAAATTTTAGGATGCAATCACAATTTGTTGGAAAGTAACCATTTATAACACTGTGTATATATTATCATACTTAATAAACATTCAAAGGACATCACACCTGTTAGCTTACTTTTCATTGATAAGTCATAAAGAAAAAGTCTATTAAACACTGATTAAATTGGGATCTTGCTATGATTTTATGTTAGTAGTTGTGATGGTTATGATTATGGTTATGGATTTAAATAAACAGTTTTAATGATAACTTACTTTGAGAGCTAATAATCCCTCTCCAGTTATCTTCTCAAATTCTGTCTCCACATATGGAATGTTAGGCTGTAAAACACAATCCTTTATTATATATCATTCCTATGTCTGAAACACTATACTTTATTATATACCATTCCTATGTCTGAAACACTATACTTTATTATATATCATTCCTATGTCTGAAACATTATACTTTATTATACATGTATATCATTCCTATGTCTGAAACACTATACTTCATTATATATCATTCCTATGTCTGAAACACTATACTTTATTATATATCATTCCTATGTCTGTAACATTAAACTTTATTATATATCATTCATATGTCTGAAATATAATACTTTGTTACATATCATTCATACGTCTGAAACATTATACTTTATTACATATCATTCACACGTCTGAAACATTATATTTTATTACATATCATTCATATGTCTGAAACATTATACTTTATTACATATCATTCATATGTCTGAAACATAATACTTTATTACATATCATTCATATGTCTGAAACATAATACTTCATTCTTTGTCTTCTACAAGCCAACATGCAACTTGATGTTAATAACTAGAAATGTATTTAGATCGATAGATTTATAGACACAGCAGTAAGTAAATAATGTAATAAATTACCTTCAGTAAAAAGAATTCATCCCAAAAGTTTGGATTGTCAGTTGAAGGATCATATCCCTGTAAATGAAAAGAACATATTTGATTTCTATTCAGGAATGTTTATTTTTGCAATGTAAACATTAAAATGTTGGTTTACTATATTTATTTTCACGAATTAATGAATAAACTTACTATGAAACAAATTTGTATAACAGTATCAAAATTCAGTTAAAACATATTGGTTTAAAGCAATTTTGAAGAAGTCCTCCAAAGGGAAGTCTAGTACATAAAAGGTAAAGGAACACAAACACTCTGTATTGCAACCTTTATCAAGCAATTATTGGATGACAAATACAAAGCTATGTAAAATCCATGTTTACTTTTCAAAGATACATAAGCTTCTAAACTAAGATAAACGTTGACGTCATAAGGCGCGTAAGTATAGCATTAAAATTGACTGATGTTAATGTTAAAATACATGTCGGAATCTCGTATCTGAACCTATACCGCGTAGAAAATTATCATACTACATAAAATTATATAGAATCGATTTTCTTAATTTAAAAGCTTATGTATCTTTGAAAGATAAACATGGATTTTACATAGCTTTGTATTTGTCATCTGAAAAATTGTTTGATAAAGATAGTGAGGCCAAAAATTTGCAATACAGACTGTTTGTGTTCCTTTACTTTTTAAAGCAATTTCAATTCTACACGAAAATTATCTCTATCATTCTACATATATAGTATTTCATTAAATAAAATAATACATGTACGTGTATTAGTATTTCATTAATGATATGACATAAATAAATGATAATAATAAAATATTGTATGTACAATGTAATACTAATGCAGCAGATCCAATTGAAGTGATCCACTTCTACCATAAGTAAACAAAAGCATTTGTAAATCAATATTTAGTTCTGTAGACATATACATGCATATCTAGCAACATCTTACAATTTCCTAAATAGCTGCAGTATACTTATTCCAGTCTAGGCGAAAGTCACCGGACCGTTGGTTTTCGCCGGTAAATTTTGAGTCGGGTCGGTATTTTTCCGGAAACGGGACCGGCGGTCCGGTACGAAAAATCGAAAGTTTGTCCTTAAATCAAAATAGCTTTATTCAGTTTTCTTTATAAACGATTACCTACAATAGGTTTTCTATTACAGTTTTGATTAAAACTACATCCTAGTCTTTTCTGAAATGTGTTTTCTCCGTTGTTACGTCCGGAAGCGTAAAAGCCGATGCCGGTCTGAATATTAATAAAACCATATTTAAACTTGAATTATATATCTTAATGACATATAAAAGTTTTATATCATAATTACAGAGACATATATACACATATATATATGTCTCTGATAATTATTGGTGTGACACAAGATATCAATGGTTAAATATTCGAATAAAATACGCCCGCATAATCGATGTCATGATAAACCTGGATAACTTGTGTTGATATATCGTTCATATCAAAACAAAAGTATGTAATTGCATAAATATGTATCATCTTTATTCACATATATCAATTATATAACATAATATAATGTTTAGAAGCTGCAGGCGTATACTTTTCTCTGCGTATACTTTTCTCTGCAGGCGTATTTAAATATGACCGCTGAATATTATCTTGTGATTGCAGTAGTTAGAGCTAGCACGATTGTGAATCGAAGGTCACCACAAGAAAGTTTGAATGTATTTCAAACTAAATTATGTCGAGGGGGTGGTGCCAGGGGGAAGAGGAAGGCTAGTGCCAGTATAAGTGATATGTCTGGCCGGGAAAAGTCTATGAAATATGTTAACCATGTTTTCACAAGATGAATAAATGAATAAATTCAATTTCGAATCTATAAAGTTCTGTTTTATTATTATAATGAGTTGGATATATCATAATTGCCATCAAGATCACACAAAATTTGACTGTCTGGTAAAACGGCTCCAGGTCTGGTAAAATTTCTACTTTCACCAGACCTGTGGTCCTGTAAAAAGTTTCAACTTTCACGTAGACTGAATATTATTCACAACTTTATTTGAAAATACAACAAAGGAAATTGTTTTGAAAGGTTTATGCGAATATATAAACCATTTTGAAGACCATTTTAATAGTCCAGAATGGAAAGCAGATTTCAGATTCTCATTTGATCATAAATACCATAGAATTCACTGAAACTTATATCTTCCCAAACATTGATCATCACTGAATTAAAATATTCATGATAAAATAACATCACTTACTTGGAAAAAAGCTTCATATATTTGAACCACTTTTTCTTTCAAAGCTATTTTGTTAGACGAACTTTTCCTCAGCAATGCTGGGTGAGATCTTTTCACTTCTGTTGAAGACTCACTCATTTTCCAAATTTTCAGGTGCTCTCTACATGAATGGTTGTCTAGATAAATAACAGTAAGAATTTATGTTAAAAAATTTGTTTTTCACTTAAAGGTTAACTTTAGATGAACATATACACTAATGCATGTATGCATACTGTAAATTCTCTTTAGAAGATTTTAATATTTACATTTAACAGGCTGTTAAATGCCTTACTTAAATTATTTTACAGAGAAAACTTATTGTTATTCAGTGCTTTACTGCTTTTACTCCATTCAGCTACCAAAACCCCTTAAACATGAGGGTTGTTGTTTAAAGTCACTTTCAAATATATATTTCACCTATATTGTGATCTTGCTAGCAGAATATGGTTCAAACTTCGAATTACAGCAGTAAATTCTCTAAATCAATCATCAGAACACTTTAAGAGGAATGTTCAGAACACACAAGAATAGGGGAAATTACATAACACATTCCTTAAGCAATGTTGGCCTGCAAAACAACTAAAAGCTGTTTGTGTTTCAGAATAAAAAGGTTAGAAATAATCTCTCATTTGAGAGATAGTTACTCAAATGCATGGGCAAAAACTAAAACATTTAAATATGGAATAAATGTGTGGTTTTATGGGTATGGGAAGGGGGTCAATTGACTTGAAAATGTTGCCGGTTATTTTCTTAACATTCCTATTTTCTTTTATTGAATTATGAATTAATGTTTCATTGATAGTGAAATGACTTTAAATAAGAATTTTGTCATCATATAAATATCGCAATTTACTGACATATTTGTTTGAGTATTGCAGTATATTGCAATACACATTTTGACCCACAATACTCATCCATATGGTGTATGATCAATTCATTAAAATCTTAGATATCTCTTTATAAGTATATTTAGGTTGTAAATTACAATGTACATGTACTTGTGTAACTGTAGCTTAATGCAAGTTATTAGTATTAAATTGCAGAGCTGGTGGTACTCAAGTATGTCTTCACATGCCCTCAGATTCAGACTATAGTCAATGGCATAAACATCATATTAAAATAGTAAGGCTGTGACATGCAGGCATAAACATGTTATTGAGGTTATATTTACAATTATAAGTACTAACTGGCACTAGCTCCTATATCCTTGTAAGAATAGGAAAAAAAAAATCTTTTTTTCTTACAGCTTTCCATTCTGACAATCCCTTCTTAAAACATTTAACTGCTACATTATTTTAATTGGCTATTGAAACTTTACTTTATGAGATTTTTCATGCAATTGTCTACGATACATAGGGCACCTACCATTACATATGAAAATTTCGTCAATTCACATTTTAAATACTCCTAATAACCTGATAGCGTTCATGTAGTAGGCAGGTACTACATGTAATCTTAGCTGGGAACTGGCCCTTAACGAGTATTTCCAACCATCTATATAGATTTCAAAGTATTTGGTCAGATTTTTCGCATTGTCTCAACATGGACTGGCCAAATTCAAACAACAGGCAGTGTTCTCGAAGGCGTGACTTTACTGTCTCTATAATAGTCTACACTGATACCCAAAGAGACTGGCCGTGACACCTGGGGTTAAACTCTGGTGTTATTGTTAGTGATAATACAACTTTCTTCTGTATAAATTCTAAAGGGTTTCGCATATAAAATACAATCAGAAATGTGTAAAGCATGTTTTCAAAATTTACTTGTTTGAATGATAAAATATTTTTATTATTCTTTTTTGCCAAAATTCCTCCCGGAATACACACTGCTCTATATGATAAAGTCTGATGCTTTACCCCAATTGTTCTGATACTCTTTATCAAATATCAGGATTGGCGAATGTCTGACTTCGAGAATAGCCTTATATATATATATATATATATATATATATATATCACTGGAACACATCTAAACTGAAGTTCTTAGAGTTACACAGGATGAAAGAAACGAATAGAGAGGAAGCAAACAACAACATCTGATCACAGGTTATTTTCGAAGTCAGCGTGACATCACATCAAGATCTAAACGAAGATAATCCCCGAAACTTTCCAAGGATGACATGGGGGATAAACTCGGTGTATATCATAGACCACAATACAACTTTGCTGAATAATATTTTGAACACAAGAGCTATATGAGTCATTAAACTGCCCAAATTCATTGAAGAATTGACGTATACAAATACTCCTTCATTCCGGCAACCATAGTGGCATAGAACAACATCCCAGTCACAGTCATGAACTCGCCGTCGGTGGACAGCTTCAGGCACACTATACAGACCATCAGGTTGTCAAGGCTTTTATACCATTAGACTGTCCATATTTTATCCACTTTTTAACTGTAAATAGAGGTTTTTAGGTGTTCGCCACGAACGCTGGAGTAATAACACTCGTAACAAGTCCACACCAAAACAGGAAAAAGAAGAAGAATAATTCTATGATGATCGGCCTCCTATTCTTCTTTAAATTTGAGCGGCATCCAATTTGAGATGACTGCAGTTTGAAATAATGAGATTTCAAAATATCAGATTTTCATATAAAGCGACGATAAATCCCGAGACTTCTCCCCCAACTAACATAGCGTATATCGGGTCATGTTATCAATGTGAGTTAGAGAATACAGATTCTGATTGGTCAGAGGAAACACTGGAGGAATTGCATAGAATGTTGAGCAAATGAAATAGTCTTATCTTAAACAATTAAAAACAAGTATTAATACGGCAAAAAATGTGAAAAACCTCTGTATTTTTTACAATACGTGCAGTGTAAATAGTGATTTGGCAAGTGTCATCTGCAACTTCCGAAATTGTAAAGTTCGAAACGGATCCGGAGCGCTTACGAAACGAAAGAGAAAGTAGGACAGCAATAGGGTACACGCCTTTTGCAGGAATCATGTCAAGACATATGAAATGTATTTTAGGCAGATGTGGTTTGCTAAAGAGTCAACAGTACTATGTCTTGAAAAAGGTGTCATCGCAATCACAGCTGTCGTATTTCTGTCCATCGTCTTACGTTTGTAGACAGAATTATTGTTCTAAACATAACAGTAACACAAAGTCACCATTTATCTACACTCCAAATAAAGTTGCGATCAGTAATTATAAAGTTGAAACGATATTGAGTAAGTTCCTTGGTGAAGGTATAAATGATTATTTGGTCACCAGACATGCCAACCTTTTTCCAGTTTGACCCACAGATATAACCTTTTTGCCAAATTAACATGATGTAAGGGACAATACCGGACAAATACAAAATTGCTGCTTAGTTTTGTGTCATATTACTGTGACATCACATTCCAAGCGTTAACGTCATAGTGAAAATTCCGGCTAAAAGTGGTTTGTCCGGTATAAGACCCCTTACATCATTTAAAATTAGCAAAAGCTCTATTTCAGCCAGGACATTTGGCCCTTTTTCACTTCGGCTTTGAGACACTTTGGCCTTTTTCCACCTCAGCCTTTATAAAGACAATTTTCAATCCCAAAACATGTACCAAAGCCTTGGGACGCTTCTTTCTTTGTATGTTTGACAATTAATTGCCTTTTTTTACCTAACGAACACGATCGATAATTGTTTGTACACCTGGCAGGTAAATTAGACAAACTAGACATCTATCGCTCAATAAATTAGTTTGTCTACCGTAATAGTCGGGCACAATTGAATGCATAATCATAGGCAGATTTAGAAGAAATTTAATAGTATTGGAGGCATGATTTGTTCTTGTTTTGGCTTTGGTCAGCATTTCAATGTATCTGGATGAAAAACAAGGCAAAATTCATCCAGGGTCTTTGAAAATTGCCGGCAGGTTTTCAATATTTCAGATTCAATATATCCAGGTGAAATTTGCTAAGACACTGAAGGGTTCTGGTTGGGGAATTTGGAAAACTTTATTATATGTGGGAGTTCAATATAAGTGGGTCAGACTGTACATGTATGTCATATTAAAATTGCTTTACATGAAAATTATTTACTTTTTGATAGGGAAAAATACTGTGAAAATTTCAGTGGATCGGGTTCAGAGCCCATAATATGCCTAACCAACAAACTATCCCCATCTTATTCACCCACTCAATCAGCATGTGTCTATTAATATTGGATTTCATATTTACTTCTGGATATTTATAAAATTTAAGGTTAAAATGACTCGGTAACTTAGGCCAAAACGTCTGGGTCAAAACGGAAAAGGGCTAAAGTATCTCCTGGCCGAATTTGAATAAGTCTGATGTGTCTGGCAACCAATTAATTTTGCTTCAGTAAATTAAAATATAGCAAGTACTTGCATATACCGTGACAGTGTATATATATATATATATATATATATATATATATATATGTATATATATATATATATATATATATATATATATATATATATATATATATATATATATATATATATATATATTATGACATGTGCCTGATGCAACAGACACAAATTTAGATCTATGAAATGGGGAGAGGTTTCGGAACCTATAACATACCCAACCAACAATATATAAATACCATTCCATTTACCAATAAGAAGCCCAATGGATTAGGTGATTGGGTTGTGACGAGTAGTCCTAGGTTTGAGTGCCATCAATGGTAAATCATTATTCTGTCTTTCACATTATATAGAAAAAAATTTTGTCGTGGTAGATGTGGCACGTAAAAGATTCTTCACTAGTTACTCATGGTGGGTCCGTTTCATAGGTCTAAATCTGTGTCTGTAGCATCAGGCACATGTCATCACTGCATAAGTGGAATAACCTTTCTGTGACGTTAAACAATAATCAATCAAAAAAAAAATGTAGTATAAATACATGTATTTAAAATATAGATATCTTATTACATATATTTACAACATCAACAATTTAAAACTCTTAATAGCATTGATTCAGGGGCAGGCTTGGTGTAGTGGTTAAGCCCTTGACTTGCGTTGCTGACGATCCAGGTTCGATTCCCGGGTTGCACCAGTATGTTGAAGAGGTTACCTCCTGTTTTCATGTTACGATATAACTGAAAAATTGTTGAAAGCGACGTAAAACACCAATCAACCAACCAACCAACTTAATAGCATTGATTCAACATTTCTCACCCTATTATATGTACATAATATTCTTCTTACAAAAAGCTTTATAATTCTTATGATTTGAATTTGCATTCTTAAACATATTCCTTTTAAGTTTTTGACACCCATTGCATAAGATAGTAATTTTAAGTAAAAAAAAAATATCAGTAATTGAAATACTAGAATTTGTATGACATTGATATGTCTAACTAATAAAAGTGAAGATGAATTCTTAACTTTAATTAAAACTAAAGACTTTCAAGAGTAGATATATGCCTTTGTTTTCAATATTTTATACATTTAAGAAGATTTTGAAAATGAAAATTTTAATTTTTCTTTATAGTTTTCCAGAGACCGTATTGTACTGAACACGACTATAGTGACTTAGAAATAGACTATACAGTGCTTAAGGAAAAGATGTCAAAAAACAATACAAACACAGTACTCATAGATGTACGGGAAGCAAATGAACTGATAGATATCGGTTCATTTTTACCCGACTATCCTAGTGCATTGAATATACCTTGTAAGTAGGAGCTGCTATTACTCTTAGACCAAACAATTAAAGAATTATTCTTCCACCTATATGTGTGGAAAATTTTAGCATCCTTCATACCTTTACTTTCATTATTCAAAAAATTTTGCCACTAGGGATAATTTATTATCTAATGGAAGTTTTTGTTTTCTTTTTTTTTTCAAATTAAATCCTTAAGAATTCTTAAGTCACTATATGAAAGTATCACATTTACTGAATTATATATACTATTCAGTGTGTGTACTTACTGACATAAATTGACTCCTTCAATCTTCCTAAAAAACTTATTGCACTGTGCCGAAGTATATATCTATATATTTCTTCTTTTACTATTTTAAATTTATTTTTCTGATGGAATTATTCTAAGACTGTTATGTATGATATTTGTAAAGTACTAGTATTGTGTGTGTTTTATTAATCCTACAGTGAGAGAGGTAGCAGATGCCTTGTCTATGTCACCCAAACAATTTAAAATGTTGTATGGTGCTGAAATGCCAGACCCTACAGAGTCAGAGATCATCTTCTCCTGTGCTGCTGGCATTAGAAGTATGAAAGCCACAATGATTGCCAGAGAATTAGGTTATGAAAAGTAAGAAGAATCTGCCCAATCAGATGAGTTATAGTGCAGTAGAGTTACCTCCTCTTACATGCCAATTCAATGTATAAACTAATTGTAAGCTGTTTTGTCTGGAAATTGTTGAGATGGTGCTGCATATGTGGTTCTTTAATTTAATGGAAGAAAAAAAATCCTACGAACTTTACTACTTCTAATATTGATCAATGGCAGATTCAGAGGGGGGTGGAGGGGGCATTTGACCCCCTAAACCCAAATATCTAAACCAAATGAAAGAGAAAGAGATTTTTTACTGTAATTGTCTATTAGACAGATTAGATTTGAATCTGATAATCATACATCTACTCAACTTCTCTGGGTCATTTTGGCCAAGTTTAGGCCTTTAACCCCACCCATTCTCTATGGCAGGTTGCAATGGTTTTTTTTTTTTTTTTAAATCTCCATCTGAAGACTTTTCCATAATGTATATACACCAAAAGTAATGTATTTTAGAGAAAGCAAAAGATGTTGGCAGATTTTGTGATGCAAAAGAGTCAGATGTAATAAAAAAAATCTGATTTGACTGAAATGTATGACAAAATCCACCACAGGTATAGCCAGAATAACAAGGTATGGAAAAGACGTGAATAATATCAAAAATTGCTTCAGTTAACCGACAGCTGATTTGCTCACTTAGATGAGTGAAATTGTACTACATGTGCAATTTTAAGGCCCTAAAACCCTCAAATAACAGGAGGTTTTTGGGGGCTTTGCCTCCCATTCCTGTTCCAATACCAGTATTCTGCCCTGCACCAGCTTTGGACCTTGGTGGTTCCCAGACCTCTCATTTAACTTCACCTCCTAACTCCAATAACTGGATCTGGCTCTGTTGAGTGTTTATTATTTGCTGCTGTAATTACCAACTTTACCCTCATTTACTATCATTTGAACTGTGATGAAGAGAACTGTTTTAGTAGGTACACATTTAAGGAAAGATAAGTACATGTACATTATATTTGTATTGAGATTGGGGATGTTATTGATGGGAATGTTTAATCAATGTATCAGTTGACCAAAAACAGTTGCATCGAGACATACTGTTATTTATTTATTCTGTACTGGAGCAAAAGAAACACAAAATCACACAAAAAAGTAGAAAACAATTATTAAAAATACAGACATTAACCAATTTAAAGGTAATGAAAGGCAAGAGAACCCAAACATAAAATCTCATTTCTGCATGGAAATGTATTGATATTCAAAATATGAATCTATATTGTATCACAGCCATGTGTATCAATGAGATATTAAGCTTGCCATGACGGTCATTATTGGGACTGATAAATGTCTGTACTGTATTCAGGGGGCAGTCAAATCTATTGAGAAATCTGGATGTGCATTTTTCTTTTAATTATACAAAGACATATTCTAAAATGTTGATTTTCACAATAGTTTGCATCTACTACTGTTTGTGTATATAATTGAATTTTTGTATAAATTCATTTTCTTGGTAAATTTTTGCCTTTGGTGCCATTTTCCTTAATTGAAATTTACAGAAATGGTATTAGTTCATGTGAGTCAAAGTTTACATCACTACTTACTATTTTTAGTGCAAAAAGTTACAGAGGAGGAATTGAAGAATGGATTGAGGTAAGAGAAAGTTGAAAGATGTAAACCAGAAGGATGACAAGTATACCTGATGATTATGTTCATTTGTAAATTAACATGTTTATTGATTTTACCGAAGAAAATATTAATAATATGTAATACTATCAAGTGATTCAGTATTCTACTTGTTTACATACTGTTGTTTCATTAAATCATTCGCAATAATTTTTAATTTCTTATACTCTGTGATATAGACAGTTAAGATATTGAATTTAAAGATATTTTAAATCAATGGGATATACAGGTATGTAGATTTCATTTATATAATTCATTTTTCACAAAGGTTATGTCTAAAATATATTGACACTAAAGCAATTGTAGAAATTTAATTATTCAAATACATTAATGCTCAGTACATGTATTGTAGAAAGATTATCTCACATGCATTGTAAATGCAGTCTTCTTGAATTTGCATAGCCTACCAAGAATATGTGCTGTGTCTTTCACAAGTTCAGATATCATTAACATTTTCAATACCATTATTTCTATGACTTTATAAATGATACACTTACCTGGTATTTCACAAAGGAAAAGCCAAGGAGGCAAATGCTACATTCCCTCCATTCGAAAATGGAAGAGAGTTATGATACACTGTTCTGTTTATTTCTACTTGGCTGCATCAGCATCACTGTACTTCATTTTTAATTCATGTACTATGAGATGATTGAATGATATTGTTTTAGTATAAGTAGTGTCCATCGTTAATTCCTCTCTCCATTGCAACTTTTACTTGATTTTAATTAGGGCATTTATGTATTACAAACTCAGGTATTTAAGTAGCCGCAAGTCATGGCTTTATCATTCATATAGGGTCACGACTTGTGGCTAGTATTTAAGTAATGCAATAATAATGATTTTGTACTAGTAATTTGTTTATATTTTGTTTTGTTCAATTTGTTTATTGCTTTGAGAAAGTACTTTCCATAATGCATACCAGAGTAATTCAAGACATCAGTTTGCTCATTTTTTTTTTAAATCTGTTTTATGTGAATTTATATTTGTCATAATTTAAACATATATGTAATCTTCCAAAATTGAAATGAACAGTAATCATATCCCAAACAAACAGCAGAAATCTTAAACACATCTACTCAAAGAGATGAATAATCTGTGCTTTTATTCAATGATGTTTGAAGTGTTATCATATGTATGAAATGGCTCTTTGTTATTAGATTTATGGTAGTTTAAACCAATAAATTGTAAAATGATACTTAATGTATAGAGATATGCACATATTAATGTATGTTTTGTGTATGCTATACAAGTAAGAAATCATTAAAATGATTATAGTGCATGTAGGATTTCTTTAAATTAAAGAAAGGTTTTATCTGGTTAGTTTTGTTGTACTGGAATATAACTATTAAGCACTTATGAATAATGTAGAATTTAATTAAGTCCATTATATGGAGATGGTATAAACTGCAGTAAATAAAAGAAATATTCATACATACAGGAATAATTGTTATTTGTAAATGCACATGGTTCCAGTACATAGTAAGCATCTGACCCTCCATGAGTAAGGACTAGTACATGTAATATTAAGTCACACAGTAGCTCAAGAACCATGTAGAAATGGTACATGTAATATAGTCATAAGGACCTCAAGGTACAAGTAGGGTGCATGTAATAATAAGTCACAATGGAACTCAAGGTACATGAAGGACTGGTACATGTAATATTAAATCATAAAGGAGCTCAAGGTCAATGTAGAGCTGGTTCATGTAATAAAAAGTCATAAGGAGTTTCATGTATATGTAGGACTGGTACATGTAATATTAGATCATACAGTAGCTCAAGATCCATGTAGAACTGGTTCATGTGATAAAGTCATAAGGAGTTCCATGTTTATGTAGAACTGGTGCATGTAATATAAAGTCATAAGGAGCTCAATGTCCATGTAGAACTGGTAAAATAAAGTCATAAGGAGCTCAAGGTCCTTGTAGAACTGATAAAATAAAGTCATAAGGAGCTCAAGGTCCATGTAGAACTGGTAAAATAAAGTCATAAGGAGCTCAAGGTCCATGTAGAATTGGTAAAATAAAGTCATAAGGAGCTCAAGGTCCTTGTAGAACTGGTAAAATAAAGTCATAAGGAGCTCAAGGTCCTTGTAGAACTGGTAGAATAAATTCATAAGGAGCTCAATGTCCATGTAGAACTGGTAAAATAAAGTCACAAGGAGCTCATGGTCCGTGTAGAACTGGTAAAATAAAGTCATAAGGAGCTCATGGTTTTGTAGAACTGGTAAAATAAAGTCATAAGGAGCTCAAGGTCCTTGTAGAACTGGTAGAATAAATTTATAAGGAGCTCAAGTTCCATGTAGAACTGGTAAAATAAAGTCACAAGGAGCTCAAGGTCCATGTAGAACTGGTAAAATAAAGTCATAAAGTGCTCAAGGTCCATGGAGAACTGGTAGAATAAATTCATAAGGAGTTTAAGGTCCATGTAGAACTGGTAGAATAAATTCATAAGGAGCTCAAGGTCCATGTAGAACTGGTAAAATAAAGTCACAAGGAGCTCAAGGTCCACGTAGAACTGGTAAAATAAAGTCATAAGGAGCTCAAGGTCCATTTAGAACTGGTAGAATAAATTCATAAGGAGCTCAAGGTCCTTGTAGAACTGGTAAAATAAAGTCATAAGGAGTTCAAGGTCCATGTAGAACTGGTAGAATAAATTCATAAGGAACTCAAGGTCCATGTATAACTGGTAAAATAAAGTCACAAGGAGCTCAAGGTCCATGTAGAACTGGTAAAATAAAGTCATAAGGAGTTTAAGGTCCATGGAGAACTGGTAAAATAAAGTTATAAGGAGCTCAAGGTCCTTGTAGAACTGGTAAAATAAAGTTATAAGGAGCTCAAGGTCCATGTAGAACTAACAATGTAAAGTCATAAGAGCCCAAGTTCCATGTAGAACTGGTAATGTAATATTAAGTTAGAAAGGAGCTGAAAGACTTTTTTTCATGTAATGTTGAGTCATACAGAAGTTCAAGGCCCATTTAGAACTAGTATATCTATTATTTAAAAGTGGTATAGAAGCTAATAGTCTGTATATGAACGATACGTGTATAACAAGCATTCTGAGAGGATTGATAAAGCAATACAAGTCCCAACAAATCCATAAGGGGCTGAAATGTAGGTCAGTGCCAACCAAAAAGTGTGCGGAAAACTGATTTTGAATAAAGGGCAATAACTCTGGAAAAAAGTTGGTCAACCATGGCAGGGGGCATTAAAAGTGTTGGCTTTATCCGTTCTTTCATCACACATTGGTTTCCGGATGTATTCTAACCAAATTTAGATATATGCTTACTTATCAAGAGAAGAAGAACCCTGTAGATTTTGGGGTCAAAAGGTCAAAGTCACAGCTGATAGATATATACTGGAATTATTAGTTTCCAGATGATAACTCAAGTACCTTTCGTTATATTCTTATTTATCAAGACAGGAACAACCCTACCTAACAGTACCATACAGGCTGATCCACGCCGGACCCATCTAACAAAGTACCTTACAGGCTGATCCACGCCAGACCCATCTAACCAAGTACCTTACAGGCTGATCCACGCCGGACCCATCTAGCCAAGTACCTTATAGGCTGATCCACGCCGAACCCATCTAACCAAGTACCATACAGGCTGATCTACACCGAACCCATCTAACCAAGTACCTTACAGGCTGATCCACGCCAGACCCATCTAACCAAGTACCTTATAGGCTGATCCACGCCGAACCCATCTAACCAAGTACCATACAGGCTGATCTACACCGGACCCATCTAACCAAGTACCTTACAGGCCGATGCACGCCGGACCCATCTAACCAAGTACCTTATAGGCTGATCCACGCCGAACCCTTCTAACAAAGTACCTTACAGGCTGATCCACGCCGGGTCCATCTAACCAAGTACCTTATAGGCTGATCCACGCCGAACCCATCTAACCAAGTACCTTACAGGCTGATCCACGCCGGACCCTTCTAACCATGTACCTTATAGGCTAATCCATGCCAGACCCATCTAACCAAGTACCATACAAGCTGATCTACTAACTAATTACCATTCAGGCTGATCTACACCGGTCCCATCTAACCAAGTACTTTAAAGGCTAACTACGCCCATCCTCTATGTAACCAAGATCCTTACAGGCTGTGCTACGTTGGACCCATCTGACTAAGAACCCTACAGGCTTATCAACGCCGAACCCAACTAACCATGTACTTTACAGGCTAACCACGCCCAGCCTCTATGTAACCAAGATCCTTACAGGCTGTGCTACGTTGGACTCATCTGACCAAGATCCTTACAGGCTGAGGTACGTCGGACTCATCTGACCAAGATCCTTACAGGCTGAGGTACGTCGGACTCATCTGACCAAGATCCTTACAGGCTGAGGTACGTCGGACTCATCTAACCAAGATCGTTACAGGCTGAGGTACGTCGGACTCATCTGACCAAGATCCGTACAGGCTGAGGTACGTCGGACTCATCTAACCAAGATCCTTACTGGCTGAGGTACGTCGGACTCATCTGACTAAGATCCTTACAGGCTGAGATACGTCGGACTCATTTAACCAAGATCCTTACAGGCTGAGGTACGTCGGACCCATCTAACCAAGATCCTTACTGGCTGAGGTACGTTGGACGCATCTGACCAAGATCCTTACAGGCTGAGATACGTCGGACTCATTTAACCAAGATCCTTACAGGCTGAGGTACGTCGGACCCATCTAACCAAGATCCTTGCTGGCTGAGGTACGTTGGACGCATTTGACCAAGATCCTTACAGGCTGAGATACGTCGGACTCATCTGTCCAAGATCCTTACAGGATGAGGTACGTCGGACTCATCTGACCAAGATCCTTGCAGGCTGAGGTACGTCGGACTCATCTGACTAAGATCCCTACAGGCTGAGATACGTCGGACCCATCTAACCAAGATCCTTACAGGCTGAGGTACGTCTGACGCATCTGACCAATATCCTTACTGACTGAGGTACGTCTGACGCATCTAACCAAGATCCGTACAGGCTGAGGTACGTCGGACTCATCTAACCAAGATCCTTACTGGCTGAGGTACGTCGGACGCGTCTGACCAATATCCTTACTGGCTGAGGTACGTCGGACGCATCTGACCAATATCCTTACTGGCTGAGGTACGTCGGACGCATCTGACCAATATCCTTACTGGCTGAGGTACGTCGGACGCATCTGACCAAGATCCTTACAGGCTGAGGTACGTCGGACTCATCTAACCAAGATCGTTACAGGCTGAGGTACGTCGGACTCATCTGACCAAGATCCGTACAGGCTGAGGTACGTCGGACTCATCTAACCAAGATCCTTACTGGCTGAGGTACGTCGGACTCATCTGACTAAGATCCTTACAGGCTGAGATACGTCGGACTCATTTAACCAAGATCCTTACAGGCTGAGGTACGTCGGACCCATCTAACCAAGATCCTTACTGGCTGAGGTACGTTGGACGCATCTGACCAAGATCCTTACAAGCTGAGATACGTCGGACTCATTTAACCAAGATCCTTACAGGCTGAGGTACGTCGGACCCATCTAACCAAGATCCTTGCTGGCTGAGGTACGTTGGACGCATTTGACCAAGATCCTTACAGGCTGAGATACGTCGGACTCATCTGTCCAAGATCCTTACAGGATGAGGTACGTCGGACTCATCTGACCAAGATCCTTGCAGGCTGAGGTACGTCGGACTCATCTGACTAAGATCCCTACAGGCTGAGATACGTCGGACCCATCTAACCAAGATCCTTACAGGCTGAGGTACGTCTGACGCATCTGACCAATATCCTTACTGACTGAGGTACGTCTGACGCATCTAACCAAGATCCGTACAGGCTGAGGTACGTCGGACTCATCTAACCAAGATCCTTACTGGCTGAGGTACGTCGGACGCGTCTGACCAATATCCTTACTGGCTGAGGTACGTCGGACGCATCTGACCAATATCCTTACTGGCTGAGGTACGTCGGACGCATCTGACCAATATCCTTACTGGCTGAGGTACGTCGGACGCATCTGACCAATATCCTTACAGACTGAGGTACGTCGGACTCATCTAACCAAGATCCTTATAGACTGAGATACGTCGGACCCATCTAACCAAGATCCTTGCTGGCTGAGGTACATCGGACTTACCTGATCAAGATCTAAGCCTTTCCCACCGTAAACTGTTATCACATCTTAATCTTGAATGGATAACTGTTTCTTTTGTGGATTTGATTGTAGTTGAATTTCTCTCATACAATTATATCGTGGCATTTTTGACAGATGTAAAGGTTGTCTGATTATGTCTTTTACCATGTATACGTATGCAGATAATAACTTCTGGTTTACTTACTGCAAAAACCAAAAATAAATTGTAAATAAATATTATTAAATAATCCAGAAACACTTTCGACTCTCAGAATTCTATAAATAGTGGGTGTGTTGTGAATTGTACAAACCCACAAATTGTGCCCCTACATATATACAAAGAACGCCGATACCATCACGAGGGAAATGATCTTAGTTTTCACGCCTTCGAATCTTTTTGATTAAGGTAAGCTAGTTGTTGAATGTACTTATCTGGATTAAGTAAATCAAGCCGGCGTGGCCTAGTGGTATCGCGTCGGACTCCTGATCGGGAGGCCGGGGTTCGTGTCCCGCTCTGGTCATGCCGGTGTTCTGTCTTTCGGATGAGACAGTAAAAACCGAGGCCCCGTGTCGTGGTATGCATGGCACGTTAAAGATCCCTCACTGCTTAGGGTGGGTCCGTTGCAAAGGTCAAAATTTGTATGCCCCGCATCAGGCAGATGCCGTCACCATATACGTGAAATATTCGTGGTGTGACGTAACCCCCCCCCCCCCCCCCAAAAAAAATCAAATCGATTAAGTAAATCCAAGTAACCATCAGCTTCACGCAGTTATGCTCTGGCCCCTATACATTATGTATTTGTCATTCAGCCACACTGTAATATTAATTTCGATACGAGAGGGAGAGTGTGTGTGTATGTGTGTATGGGGCGGGGATGTGTGTAAATCGTGACGCAAATCAAGACCATTATTAATTGTATAAATCGAAAACCTTTAACTGAAGTGACCTACATACACACAATAAGCATTGCATCACGTGGTATGTACATTAATGTTTCTAAAGAACTAATACAAATACATTCATGCATCGAATTTTCTATTTCTAAAATTTACTTAGTCCCTCGTATGGTGGAGTCTACCATGATCTACGATTTAATTGGAGGCCCTCGATCGATGTAATACAATTCTGTTCGATAACTTGAATACACAGAGAATTCAATATATCTGTATATCTCATTTCCGCATCAAAACTTAAATGTACGCTACTATTGACGCTTGATTTACACGAAACGAAATGGGGGAGGGAGGGTGTTTGCCTGACCAATTTCTTGTTATTTTTTTTTATTTCAAATCTCAAACTACAATTGAAGTCGATCTTATTTCTCTTTAGAAGAAAATTTTACACTGTTTATGATATTTAAATAGAAGTAAAATGAAATGTGGATTTTCTTCAACTGCTTAGTTAAAACAGTTTGCATTTCATATCATGATTTTTGTCCATTTTCACCCACATAGTGGCGGCACATATCTGGCGCACGTACTCATAGTCTAGACTTATGCAACAAACCAATCAAAAGCAGCAAGGGATCATTATATATGCATCCCATGATACTGTTTCATCCGATAGACAAAAAAAGCAATTAATTCATTTTAGAAAAATCCGATAGTCGTTTGGAACGCAGGTCATCAGATTTACAAAGGAGTGTTATATGCCCTGAAGTAATATACCCCATGCATTATGGGCAGTCATTAAGGTCTAAATGAGAGCATGGGTACAATCAATAATAAGATAAAATGTTATAATAATGTTGTTTTCCGGCACATTCATCCCTCAAACGAAATTAAGAACATAAATTTGCGTTACTGGTAACTTGGACAGCCGAGTAGTTCTGGACGCATTCTTCATCCGTTGATAAATTGACCCAATATTCTCTCTTACTAAGTTGCGTTTCCATATGGTACATTCAATGATTCAGAAAATATGATAAATGTATTTTCCATAAGATTTATATCTGAAGAAATTCTGCATTTAATACTGTCTGAAAATTGTCAATCTCAACCACACGGTCAGGATTTCAATTCAACAGGAATTATTCTTACATTTTATATCTATAAATGAGAACATCTGATACATTTGTCTTGATTTTATCAGTCTCCTACTAGAAGAGTTAAATTCGGAAGAAAACTCAGGACAGTTAATTTAAATTTAGAGAAATGGAATGGATATAAGTTATAAAATCAAACTCTTCATCTATGTAGTTAATAAGGTAGAAGCTATATCTTGTCTTGTAAAATGATAAATTCTATCAACTCTGAGGTACAATCTGTATCTCTTCTACGACCAAGGAGATTAAAGCACTGTGTCGAAATTTTCTATACTACCAATAGGATGCAGACTCTCCATGCCTTGTATTTAACCAATGAGATGCAATCTGTGTGTTCTATACAGCCAATGAGAAGTCATTATTGTTGTGCAGACTTTTTGCCTCCACTAAGATGCGATCTGTTTCTAGATACAATCCATGAGGTCTATACTCATTATACCCCTACAATCGATGTTTGTGGGTATTTAGGAATCATACCGTTTGTCTGTCGGTCCGTCCTCTTACGAAGTTTTAAATACCATTGCGTTATACAGATGTAACTGCTATATGCTATTAATCTTGTTGATATGTTAAATAGATATCGCTCATAACAAAAGAGTGTGTAATGACCATACATCAAAGGCCAAGGAAAACTGGTGTGGTTTAGTGGATGAGATGCTGGTTTCGTGACAGAGAGGTCCCAGGTTCGACTTTCGCCGTGGGCACATCGTGTCCTGTCTTTTTCTGTACTGCTGGATCATCGCGAAAAAATTAATGTGCTGTCCATCTTGGGAATGCCATCTGGAGTGAATCTTTTGTGGTTAAGTGGATGAGGAATTCCCGCCTTGGACACACCGGGGTCCGTCGCCATAAACTGAGAATATACTTAAGTCATAATTTCACATTCTTCTGGTCAACAATGAGTTATTAACTGGGATTTGGATTTTATTGAGTTTTATTCTAATGATAAATAGAATTAAAGCATTGTGCTTGACAATTTATTTCAATGTTTGATAATGGAATGAATTAAAATGAAATAATTGACTTAAGTATTTTCTCAGACCCCGGTGTCCTGTCTTTTGGATACGAAAGTAAAACTCGAGGTCTCTTGGCACGTAAAAATTCCCCTCTGCTTTGGGTGGGTCCGTTGCAAAGGTGTTTTAAATTTGTATGTAATGCTTCATATACGTGAAATAATTGTTGAGTGACGTAAAACAATAATCAGTCAATAAACCAAGGCCAAGATCACAGTGAAGTAAAGACCAAAAATAGTGTATAAACCATAAAAGCGTAACTGTAACATGGATCTGCTTCATGCATCACACAATTGTTACCCATGACACAAGGCTGTATCCAGAGACATATATGAAAGTATATATGTCTCTGACTGTATCACAATGTTATTTCTACACTGTATATGTCAGTGACTTTATGACCAAAGTGGTTGTACGAATCTGCATATGCGAAGCAATGGCGGATTCAGAGGCCCCCCTATAAAAAAAAAAAAAAAAAAAAAAAAAAAAAAGAGAGAGTTATCCGATGACGTCTGCTCACTTCTTCGGAATTTTCTATTCCATGAATATTTCAATCTTTACATTGCCTTAGTGAAATCCGGTATACTGCTCACTCAGCCTAGCGCGTGTAATATTAGTAATTTAAGTTTTATCAACATTAAAATGTCGCAGTTCAAACGTAGAAAAGTTCAGGGGCGACTAGACTTTTTCTTCAACAAAAAAAAAAAAAAAAAAAAAAGAAGGCAAAGTTACAATAAATTACAAAAATTGTAAAATAAATTGTATCCCATTAATATGTATACTACTACTATAAATTTGTAAACACGTGTTTATTTTATCACGCTGTATAACTATTACAGAACATGTGTCATCTATCAGCGACGGATCTAACATCTTAGATTCTAAGCGCTTGGAGTTTATCTATTAATTTAGTTAATTTAGCAATGAGTACAATGTTGTTATATACAATGAGTCGAAAATTGGGGCGGGGGCTACAGGAAGTGGTAGGAAAAGCCGTAGATGTTGATTATTGTATACTCTAATGTGACTTGATTTCTTTTCCTATCAACTCAAGAGAATTCATCCGAGTGACAAAATTCAAATACAAATCATCGTTCTGCTTATTGAAGTTCAGTAAGCTACGCCTTCCCTTTTTTATGAAAATTGATAAACCGAGAGTAATTAGTTTGTGTTCAGAAATTGATGTTTGTCATCTGCGTTTTTAAACGAAACATAAGAATAGAAAATAAAAATTACAAACCATGATATATTGTCTAATAATTCCCTCGTATTATCGACCAATCAAATTTATCACCTCTGTCTCTCATATGAAGATATTCAGGGCCCGCTATAGGCAGGTGCCCAATAGTAATCTGTTTGTCTGCCCGACAGCAAAAACTTTTTTTGAAATATGTCTTATCTAATATACCGTCATATGTAGGGCTTTCATATTTGGCATGTGCGTTCCTTATGACAAGACCTCTCAGTTGGTACCACAAATGTTGGTCATGTTACCTTGACTGTGATAGTTTATGATCACATAGCTAAAATCTGTTCACATTCAATTTGAGCACACAGAGAAAATGCACAGTTGCCGCGGGGGAGTATTAGTCCCATTAGGACTGTTCTAGTTGATATTGATGCTTCGGTTCTGTCTACTAAAAGTAATGATGATGAACTTTGCGATACAGCTGATAAATATTGACCAGAAAATGAGATCTGACTCATCTGTATGACAATTCCGCTACATTTACATCAAGAATAATAATAAGGTATGAGCAAGACATGAATAACATCACAAAAGGCTTCGTTTACACAGTAGCTGCGATACCGACTGAGGACGGTCAGTTGAAGTGACAATGTACAATTTTTAGGCCCCAAAATTGCCAAATTGTGGGAGCTTCCGGGGGGCTTCGCCCCCCCTGGTCCCCTACCAGGGCTCCGCCCTGGACCTGCTAGGGACCTAACCGGTCCGCAGACCCCTCGCCTAACTTCGCCCCCTCTAACACAAAATCCTGGATCCGCCCCTGCGAAGGGTATTTGTTCTAATTATGCCAGCGAGGCGTAAACATCCTTTAATGCGTCGTTATAACGGCTATAGAATAAAGAGGTAATGCATCTAATCATAAATGCAAGTAAAATGTAAATATCATTGTATACCACAGTTAACTTAGTACAGCTAACTAAGTACAAGCTGAATGTATTATTTACAATTCTATGCATAAACGGAACGAAAGAGATGGACTCAAAGTGTTAGGACACAATCTTGTCGGAAAATGTAACTTCCTAACAGCTCATTTTAAGTCACCCATAAATGTGAAAACCCTATTACCACTAAATTTAGGGAAGAACATCCTTTAACAAATTGCTATATCCGCCCATAATATGATCTTGTTATCAATGCAGAGAATTAGTATTTTCTTCTCAGAGTGAGGGATCGAAGAGTAAATGCTATAAAAGGTGATAAATTTTGCTTTTGATTGGTCAAACAGATTGCCCTGACATACGTACATATTCTACTCTCTTACAACCAGCGGCATCTGCAGTACATCCACATTATGGGGGCAGAGGAACCACGGACATAGAGAGAATGTACGTATTAATAAATACAATATTATAAGCTTCACTTTCTGACATGTATATTTTACCTTTAATGTCATTAACAAATTTTACTAAACACAGTCTTGTTAACAATAAGAGGTCTATGATTTGCGATTTTCGAGAAAAAAAAAAAAAAAAAAATATATATATATATATATATATATATATATATATATATATATATATATATATATATATATATATATATATATATATATATATATGGGTTAATATCATATGGAAATGCCATGATGAAACCACTGTCACCTTCCATCATATATATCTTGTGGGTCTTCATACCTACTGGAGTTTGCGACTAGATAAAGTTTCTTTCCACTTGGGATGCTAGGTAATCGAGTTTTATGACCAAATATGGGGGACTGTGGACAAAAAGCAGGTGATACTCTTTGATTAGCCCTCGTTATTGGTGTCAGTGCTCTGCGTTGTTGTTGCTTACGTGATAACATATGTCTATCTAGGTCATATTTATTGTCACCCTGAATTTCCCTGGAATGATACGGGTTATCTTCCCTTTCCAGTATTCTGTTCATCTCTCGGTCCAAAGTACTATCTCGTCCTACATTTGACAGAACGGAACGCGGTGTAGAAGGTTGAACGAATGGAGCTCGCAAAGCATATGCTCGAGCCGTAAGTGGCGTAGACGTACGTCGCCTCGTCACTTCACGTTCCAATAACAGTTGTAAGCCTTTTTGATCTCTCACAGAACTTGTTTTTGCCCCAGAACCTATGAGCATTTGACAACAATCGGGTAATTGCAGTTTCACCGCCAATTCCAACGCGTTCAAGGATTGTTTATTGCGTATTTTTAAATCTATTCCAGCATTAACAGAGCTGTCCAGTAACATGGTAACCGCAGCGATGTTCGCCGTATTTATGGCGTGCATTATTGCAGTAAGGCCTTCATGATCACTAATATTGAAATTTGTTGACTTGTCTCTACACAGCAGTCTGATCACATCCACTCGGTCATGTTCCTTGCATGCATACATAAGCGCAGTTAATCCTTCTAAATCCTGTACATTGACGTCACTTCCGTAACGTAAGAGCATGCGCACAAGATAAGTCCTCACCTCCTCATTATCACAACAAACGGCACATATTAAAGGCGTTTTACCCCTTTCATCACAAATATTTATATTTCCATATTGATTTATCAATTTATCCACTTGTCGTACTTTCCCATTGAGTATTGCAGAAAATAGTTTGACATTTTCCGGTGGATCATCTATGCCGAAGGAAGCCATATTAATGATGGCATGGGGACAGCAACATCAGCTGAAATCAGTTCAGAATATGCGTTACAGTGTGTCTTCGTATCATATAACTTGGTCAATATAGTGGCTGGTTAAAGCCCATGACTTTATATCTATATATGTACACTATGGTTTGATGTATACTAAATTAATTGATAGCAAGGAAGCTTTGAATAATTGATTCTGCGAATAGCCTTATGGAAATTGTCTTCATACAAACAGAGGGCACCAAGTTCAGATAAACCCTAAGCGAATTTAGACTTCGGCTTTATGTCAAATCCGAAATATCAGAGATACTGATCAAAATACGAACCCTGTATTTAGTGAGTATGAATCAACCAGATGGGTTAAATGTACTGGTGTTAAATTAAATAATTGTTTTTCTGGTTTGTTTGTTTGGTTTTTTTCCTGGGCTTTTTTGTTTGTTCGTTTGGGTTTTTTTTCGTCATTATTATTATTATTATTGTTGTTGTTGTTGCTGTTTTTGTTGTTGTTATTATTTTTTTCTTTGTTTTCTTTTATGGTTTAATTGTAAATATTTTCAGTTACATAACAGCTGACTATATTGTATAATGGAATATAATCCACTTTCTCCTTGCCACTAGCTGACTTTATCATAACATTACAACGACTGTTCATCTCATGCCAGAGACATACAGATACGGAAAAAAAACTTTACTACTTAATCTTACTCACTTTGTCATCGAGAATTCTGAGTGTCTTCCTTATAACAAAGGTTATGAAATGAAATCTAATATAAGATTGTGCCTTGCATACATATACATATTTACTCAATTTTATAGACAAATGTTTTGAAATTCTGTTATACTTAACGTTTCCCACGTTTTGAATATAATATGCAATAAACAACCATAGTTTTATCAGCGTTATAGTACGAGTATTTAGGATATTGCAATAACTATGCAGCGCACTGGAGATTTAAGACTGGAATTATTGATACTTGGTTTTAAATCTAATTTATTCCATTGTTGAGATAAACGTAACTTGCCCTAGGTATAAAGTCCTTTGATAAATAGACGCGAATATCGCTTCTCTTAACTTTGTAGAGATTAATTATGGTGGCCAGACATAGTTGGTAACCTCTGACATGAAAGAACACTTTCAGTATATAAATGTAGGGTATTTTCATTATTCGAAAATAAAATTATTATAATTATTATTGTTGTTGTTGTTGTTGTTGCTGCTGCTGTCGTAATATAGTGTGTGTCTATGTGCAATCTGATTAAAACCAATTAGATTGTTACTATGTGTCTTCGTTTGCCGCTTGTGTGTCTCTGCTTGTGTGTATGTAGGTGTATGTGCGTTTATGTATGTATGTATGTATGTATGTATGTATGTATGTAAGTAAGTAGGTAGATAGGTAGGTATGTAGATGTGCGTGTTTGTAGCTCCTGGGTGTTTGTCTATCTATAAAGCTATAGATAGGGTCTAGTTGGCTGAATACGTTTTCAGGTTGTGCCACGAGTTAACCACTAACTAACGTCCTAAGTGTTTTGTCCGAATCCCAGTCGAGGCGCGTGGTCTTCATTTGTTCCAGTCAAATATGTGCTAATGCGGGTAGTCTGCCTTTGTTCCATTCGAAGATCGCACCCCGATTTCCTCCATTTAAAGACTTGTCACCTGTGTACTTGATAACTTATCTTTTCGAAAGAAAATATAAAGAAATGCATGTATAACGAATACAAATAAATAGATTTTACCTTTAATTCGTTGTTTACCTCCAATTAATCCAGGGAAAGATTTTGATAGGAGAATCAAATGCTGAGAACGGAAAATCGAACAAAATATAAAATTTCAAAGCGAATCTATTCTCCAATTGAAGTCTTGACGATAACAAAATGTTTGTGCACAAGTTGAATTCCACCAGATTTAGTTAAAATTCCAAGCGAATCTTTTCTCCAATTAAAGTCCTGGCGATAACAAAATGTTTGTGCACAAGTTGAATTCTACCAGATTTATAATCGTCGTATTTAGGTACGTACATGCTATACGAAATACTGACAAATATCAGCATGGACTAGATATGGCAAATTATTTAATTAAAGTCAATGAAATCAGAAGACAGATCTGTAAGTTGAGTAAGACACAGTGTTGTGCATGTCCAAAACATAATGCACACCAATCAGAATGATGTATATCTCCATATATCTTGACAATTTAAATAAGCAATAACAATAATTATAATCAGGCAATGTCGTCACCTCTGTGTGGACCTATATAGATGAAATAAAATACGCACACAGTACCAATGTATTGTGAAACTATCGTCTTTAAAGAGTATAAAATAAAATAAAATAAATACTTTATCGTAAAAATTTATATACTGATCTTACCTTTCCTGTACATATCAATGTATTGATGCTTTAAGTGCCATATTTAAACTGAAATGCGCTTGTAAATTATTTTATTTTCCACGCTTGGTAAATAATGGTGGTTATTAAGCTGTTAAGTAAATACTTACAGTATACAGGTTCTGGAGGTATTTCCTCACTCTCTGTTGTGCATCCCATGGATTTAAAGTCTAACCAATAGTACCTAATGAATTATACACACACCTGCCTTAACTCAATAGTTAAAGATAGGGCCGAAATGAACTGCTCGGCAATTAATCGGGAAGTAATTACTCTTCTTTGTTCACAAAATCAACACAAGGGCGTTGTTTTATGTATGCTAAGAACTGATCAAGTAGCGGTCTATACTATGAGTAGAGTGTTCAAGTAAATAACGGAAATAAGTCAATAATTAATATCATTTAGAACTCTCTCTCTCTCTCTCTCTCTCTCTCTCTCTCTCTCTCATCTAAAATTAATATTACTGCGTTCTCATAGACAAATATCTAATTAATATTCAAAATTGCTTAAGAATGGGACCAGAGCATAACTGCGTATCTAGCTAAAAGTAACTTGGATTTACTAATACGAGATTAGTTCATGCAACAACTAACTAGCTTACTAGCTTAACTGAGAAAGATTCGAACGCGTGAGAACTAACATCATATTCCTTGTGATGGTGTCGGCATCCATGTGAGTATGGAGTTTACATTGATTTTAGGTTAAGGTCGCGAATGTCAAAGTTTATATCCATTGAGTTACACATCAATGAGAACTAAGCGCGCGAAACAGACTGATCACAAGATTGACAGACAAACTTTTTATCAGGGTTTTAATAACGCTCATAAGGACAATTTTTAATATTATTACTTGTATCAACATTCATATAATCTGCATGCTTGTATTTAATTTGCCTCACTCTTGACATTTGAACATCATTTGACATTATAGATGTAAATGCGCCACCCCTTCCCCGGCATTGCCTCCTACTTCGGTAATAACAACCACACAGTATATGCAGTAATATATGCTTACTCTCTGTGCATTAAACATTACGTTTATGATGTTTTTTTGTTTTTTTGTTTTTTTTTTTTTGGGGGGGGGGGGAGTTTGTTTGTTTTTGTTTTTTGTTTGTTTGGTTTTTTTTTTGTTGTTGTTGTTGCTGTAACATTAAGTGTATAATGACATATTTGTGTATTTATAAGCGAATGAAAAGGAAGTGCGAAGCTCTTTACATATCTTTGCAGGAGACTTTGTTGTCTAAAATATTAACCCGGACAAAGATTCAATAAAAGTTATGATTGCGTTTTCTTTGTGTTCTTGTTTAGTGTTTTCCCTCCTGTATTGTTATTGAGGTGTAGACTGATTATTTGACAGACTCCACTATGAACTAATAAAGAGACAGATAGAGGTATGGACAGAGAGAGAGAGAGAGAGAGAGAGAGAGACAGAGAGAGAGAGAGAGAGCATTAACTTCTAAACAGGTGTGGACAGCCTGACAGCTCCCCTTCTCTTCCCCAATCATGGGCTACTAATTAGAGAGAACAAGTATCAAACCTTGAAGAGGTACGGACAGCTTGGGAGACCCCAGTCGTGGACTAATGATTAGAGATAGCAAGTATCAACCTCCGAAGAGGTATGGACAGCTCGACCCCACCCCCATCATGGACTAATGATGAGAGAGAACAGGTTTCCACCTTTAAAGAGTTGTGGACAGCTTGAAAGATCCCCATCTTGGACTAGTAATTTATAGTAGGAACCTCTGAAGAGGTGTGGTTAACTTGACAGATCCGCAGTATGGACTGATAGAGAGAGCAAGCATTAACCTCTCAAGAAGTGTGAACAGCTTAATATACCTCATCAGGATTCGTATGTTAGAGCGTCATGTAATGAGGCCTGTTGGTAGTACGAGGAATTGAGTAACATATGTTCATTTAAGAATTCTTGTTACAACTACGTGAATTTTTTTTTATCTCAAGTTATATATCAAAATTCAATTACCTAGGATAATTAAGTATCATAAAAACTGAAGTTTTGACGAATAGTACATATTACGTTTGTTTGAAGACGAAGGAATAAAGAGTTATTCTGTAAAACATGCATAAACCGTATAATTTCTACACCAACATTGTAAATGTTATACATTTGAAAGCAATCAAAAACAGGATGTAAACATATTTATCTCTGTGGTGAATGATACACCTAAACTACGTGGCAATAGACCATGCCATGTTAATGTTTAGTTTTGTAATGTTAAAAAAAAAGAAAAAACAAAAACAAAAACAGATGACTGAAGTAACATAAAAGACATAAAAGATATATTGTAATAAAATAATATTTATAATAAATGATTGATGAATTATTTTCCTGTGTACACAATAATTGTACAAAAAGGTAAACATCTAATGCTTCTACGTGTAACTTTACATAATAAGCACACCATATCATTATTGATCAAAGGAGTATTCTGATGTCTGGAAACGAAGATATAATGTAACATATATGCGCAGTGTAATTATCATATTTAGTACTTATATATTGACACGAGTTATATATTTTGGATTGACCTTGACAAAACTCTGTACATTACAATAACGCTAAGGAATATCTCCCTCATGCATAACTATTTCATTAGATTTGTTCTTGGACCATCACTTTAAGTTGGTTTTTGTTTTTCATATATATTCTTTCCAGAGCATCTATCATTGAAGAGACGATAGTTGTCGAAATAAAATCATGAAAAGGTCCATTAAAGGTGTTGATTTTTTACAGCATTTATTCTCCTATATTTATATTACAGTATGCACTCAGGTGCTTATTGAATCTTTTTGGTACACAGAGTTATTTCCAATATAGGACAGTATCTGACGTAAAACAATTATGAAATTATCACTTCCCTGAAATCGTCATTTGTGGACTTATTTTCCTGAGTTTTAGAACTTGATGACGTCATAATTGTTTTATATCAGATACCGTCCCAAATGGGAAGTAACTCTGTGTAACGAAAGACCAAATAGTTACAACTATTTATAAATCTATTATTTATAAGATTTGTAAAGTCTTATTTATATCTGGCTTTTATTCCATCTACCTCTCTTTTTAGAAAAATCACAATATAACAATGTAAGCATACAGAGGAGCTTTTATCAGACGGGGTTAGTACCGTGTATCATGACCAGTGGAGTACTCCTTCCTATTTAGTGACATGGAAGTTACGGCCATGCTAGACTTCTCACCTATCTCGAGAAGAGTACGGATGTGGTCACTGCAGCATGTCACTGGCATGGATTTGAACCCCACTATACTAAAAGGATAAAATTCCAATTACATCTAAATGAAATATTGCAAAATAAGCATATTTACGGCTGAGTCTTGAAATCGTCAGAATAGCTTTACTTGATTTGAATTTATTTTATTTATTTGAATTCGTATTTAAAGATACACTACTCCAATACTTTCAAATCATACAAAAACATGAAAATCAATTTGTATATTAGTTGTAGTACGCACGGAAACCTTGATTGAACAAACGTTATGATACTACTTTCAGAATCGATATAGTTTTCCATCTATGTACATTTATTGACGTCATCACAAATAATGTACAGCATCTGGATAATTGTTGTTAAATGCCATGTCATTTTAATACAAATATTAGATATTTACATTGATGACTCATACAATTTATGTCAATAACAAAACAGCACGCTAATAGAGAAAAACATTAAAAGCAATTAAATGCAGCACTTTGACAATCCCATATGATGTTTTTTGTTTTGTTTTTTTTTTCTATACAAGTGATTTGCTAACAGAAAAATGATAGGGCAATGTCCTCTTACTAACCCAGAAACAATTGTAATATTAGGTTGAGATATTTATATGTAATGTATCTCTACATTACATATAATTATCTCAACCTAATATTACATGGTGTAAGAAATTTATGCAAGTTCTTACAAGGTTTATATTATCTATAAAACTTTTCGAGGCCGGTAAGAAAAGGGTCTAAGCATGTTAACAGATTCTAGGTCTTGTGTACCCGTAGCAGTGGTCTATGACTTTGCCACTTTTGCACAAAATTAAATACATATAGGCGAAGGCAGAAGAATTTCTCACATGTGGGTGGTAGTGAGTTGTAGTGGGAGTGAGTCTTTGATGAACTATCGGCTGTAAAACATGGACAGATATTCCTCGTAATTTTAAGATTTCACGCAGTTAATATTTTTATATTCAGCTTGGATGTTTATCAGTTTTGATAATTATTTTATCATTTTCATAGAAGTATATTTTGTTTTTGTTTTGTTTTCATTTTCTTTATTTTTATAGTTTAACGCCACTTACCAACAGCACTTATATGGCGGCGACACCTCCTTGGTGCATATCTTCATAATTGTTTCCTATACTACGCACCCACACCAAGCAATGGCGGATCTTGTACGTCCCAACATACATTATAATATTGGCCTCTGATATATACTGTCTCATCTAAAGAACAGATATGGAAGTAGAAGATGATAGATATTCTAATAAAATCAGTGCGATGGACTTTGTCCTGAACCTCGTCCCCTCTAACTGTTAGTCACTGACCTTAGCTCGCTTTCAAACGGCAGAACAAGATTGTTTGCGTGTAGGCGTGGCACGTAAATATTCCTCACTGCTTTGGGGTGGGTCCATTGCAAAGGTATAAATTTTTTTGCAACATATCAAGTAGATGCCGTCACCATATGCGTACAATAATTGTGGATGACGTAAATCAGCATTCAATTAATGAATTACTGAATCAGTCAAAAAGTACAGTATATTCTTTATTTTATCTTCAGAGTACTGTATCACTCTTCGAACCATAGTCATTTTGAACGAAATATATGTTAAGATAGCCGAACACAATATATCTTTGTCTGCGAGAAATTTTCTTGGTGAGGAATCAGTTATCAATGATGATAAAGGGTCTATCTTTCAGTTTATTATGAGAATTATTAGTGTAAATAGTAATAAGGTCACAAGATATATATCACATTGAACAAATTTTCAGACTTTAATTATTCTAAAAGTTCTTTTGAGTTTTTCAATATTCAAAACTGATGAACACCACTTCTTGAGCAGCTGATATTAGAATACTTGTGAAGTTTTTCTTTTAAGCTGCTGTTAGTATTTTGGTAAGGAAGGCTGATAGAGACTGATGGTCGGGTATATACAGGATCCTGCGATATATTTTTGTTTGTATTGATTTTTATGAAGCATAAGAATTCAATATAAGTAAGGTAACTCTTTAGTACATATATTGTAGGTACTTAATACGGATTTATGGTTATCAAGGATTTCATCCATAGAGAGGGTGGAGTGAGTATGCGTGGGATTCCAGCTTCGGTTTTTATTATATGTAATAATTGAAATATATTTCTGAGTGCGTAAATGATCAAAGGATTGATATAAAACAATTATACATTTTTGGCAAGTTCTGTTAATATAGTCCGCTAGTCTGGATCTCCTGAATAATCAGTTCGGAGCTTCATTATATATTCAGACGTCATCTTTAGAGGGTAGAGATTTGATATTGATTCCAATGCATGACAGCTTCAAAGTTTGCCAAGTGAATTTAGAGTTCTTTTGGCCAATAAAACAATAATGAGTCTTTACATAACTATTATCAACCTTGACAGACGAATCTATGATATACGTTAATATGGTTTGGTAGTAAAAAGGACACAGCTAATGATGCTTATAGTAATGTCCGATATTTTCACTTACCCATTTCTGTACCTGTCAGATTGAACCACACGTTCTAGAAATCAGTACCTCATTTAGTCATTTAATCTTTAATTTTGTGAAGGATATTACATGGCAAATAGACAAATGAGGTTTAAATAGCATCAAACATCAAGCATTAGAGAGATAGAGAAAGAAAGAAATAAAGAAAGAAAGAAAGAAAGAAACAGAGGAAATGCTTAGATCATTTTCTAAAATGCCTTTTGTGTTTGCTATGCAATGATTTAGGACTGCTAGAATTTTGACCTGGAGCATCACTGAAGAGAATAATTTGTCAAGAAATGCATACAATGTGTTAATTGAGGCTATATTTGTTCATAATTTATCACATATATCGATCAAGTAGAGGAAAGTCTTGTATACAAAGTGAAAATTATGTGCAAATAACACATCTGGTATTGCCGAGTGTAATGTTTGCTCCTGAGACTAGATAAAGTTTACATAAATAATTAACAGAAAAATATTGACAAATTGTACCATAACAGTATTTTACCTGTATAGTAATAAACGATATAAGGTCAAAGAACTCACGGAATTTAAAACAAAAATATTATAGTACTACAATCGAAGGATTTCAAAATTGCTCGTGGAGGATGGAGGTTATATATTACACATATATATAAATGTTACCTTTTTTATTGGATGACAGATATGAAATTAATTATACATGTATTGTGCAATGAAGATTTGGTTTACAGAGATTATTATGTGATTGTATCAGTGTAAGTAACACAATAAAGCGTTTCTTTTCTTCACTAATCGGAATGTGACATTTGCAACAAGATTTCAGAGAAATCTAGATTAAATTTACAAGTGATAACATATACATGTTTTCGAAAACAGTTACCTTCATATTATTGAAAACGTTTTATAGTTTACAATTATAATAAAAGTTGGATTGATGTATGTAAAAAGAATCGCTGTACAGCAATATGTCATTACAATCGAAAACTCTGTTTATTTATCGTCTAAAACAACAATAAAACATAATTTTCGGACTATTGAGATCGTCTTATCTATTCTCTTGTCAGATTGCTAATCAAAATTAACTAGAAGTGAAGAAAACATCAGAGAACAACAATTCTACTTTGTGTCTGATATGCAAATATACTGCAATGACAATTTCTAGACTTTTATCCCAAACGTTCCCTTTATTAGTAACAAGCTTCCATCATTGCCTGCATATGGCGTATTTATATCTCAAATAAAACTGATCTCATTGCAAGTTACAGAGTTGTTCTGATGCCAAAGTCATTTACAGAAAAAGCTACTTAGTCAGGAATATGTAAATGATAGACGAACAGAGTCACTGATGAGGTTCTATGGTCGATATATTCTTATTTTATCAGACCATTTGACTTATTATCTAGAATGTTAAATGTTGTTTTGGATTCAGACTTATTCTGACCATTTGAACACCGAATTTGAACCTTCCACACTTGGTACTCGAGAATTTCTACTAAATGGGTGTTACTTGCCTTCTGCGAATTCGGTCTTGTGGTAAGACTTCAGCAAGAAATATGATGAGAGTCCAACAACCAATGAGTGAATGCGAAATGTTACAATATGGGATATCAAGACTGTGAAGACATGTCCACAACACATATTCCTGTTCTTGGCAACACTCAATCGATAAGTGAATATCATACAAAAAACAGTCATTAAAGCATTCACAATTCTGGCTGCGACCTGACGAATACTAGCGACAAAATAATACATTTCCACCATATCTAAACACGTCAGTTCTTTCAGGCCTTGCGTGACACCTGAAGAGTTGTTGCTACTTGTAACTTATGATTACCCTTTACAGGTTGATGAGTGTTTAATCCGTTTGAAACTCTGGTTCCTGCTTGCCGAGTACTGGCGATATAAAGAGTTTATTTATGATTATCGATGGATGCATTTTGCTGATTTTGTAATTGTGCTTCGTATTCACGTTATCAAAATATATTTTGCATTTGTAAAATTAAATATTTGTTTTATTTAAGACGTCACAAAGTTTACACTAACACTATTTGCCTGTGTGTAATGCTACACTTGCAAATGTCTTCACATGCCAAATTCATACTCATTCATTATGTTAGCATACATACAAAATTTGCACGTAATGTGTAATGGGCACGTGGGAGTAAGCAAAAGTATTTTATTACAATTTTCATGGCGACAGATACGCTAATCTCCAGCTACTGCATTATATCCTCATATTGTTCTTTCGACAATTGGATAGTTTTGGATGACACATTGCAGGATAAAAGCTCTCCACCAAAACACTACTTTGTAAGTCTACATGCTATCACATAAGATTCAATACGATGAGATATCTGCCTCATCTTTACACGAAATGTTTGTCCAGCAATTTATATACAGCCTAGCTTCATTTACATTTCATTACCAGGTTTTACAAGTCATTTATTTAAATGATTTTTTGTGATGCCTCAAAATATGCTAAGTTCGTCCACAGAAAATGCCATGATAGAGAAGGAGAAGATTATTATTATTATTATTTTATGGTACACAGTATAAGTAAGTGAAAATGGAAATAATAACAGAGATCTTGGCGAAAATTGGTTCTCTTAATCACCCATCTGAATTATTTATGCTTGACATTTATGTTGCCATATGATAATATGTGGTGTGTAAATATAACATGAAAAATGCCTGCATGCTATGCAACAACAGTAACTTCTAGGAGAACGATTCCCATAGGGAGAAGTTTACCTGCCATAATGAAATAAATATTTAAATATGATGATCAATAATATCATTCTAATCATATGATGATCAATAATGTCATTCTAATCAATTGCATATATATTTCATAATCTGCATACTGGTATCTGTTTCTCATATTAATGGGATTATTCAGCATTCCCAGTTGAAAGGTGTTTTTGTATAGCAGTGACCGTGTCTCTTATATAATATCAATGTGTATAGAAATCCTACAATCTGTAATCCCTAATTCCAGTATAACATTGATATGGGTTACTAGCTAACAAAGTGTTCATAAACATCGCTTACTGTATTGATAGACTGAAGCAATGAGGAACTCGCAGTAGAGTTGCTGAGAAGTCGCCTCCTCCTTGTAAGATAGCATTAAATTAAAGAGGGATTCCACGCTGTGAATGTATATTTGAGTTTTGGATAAATTATTTCAGCATGAATACTACACAGTGTAATGTTTCACAAGAATTGTCTGATGACTTACCAGAATGGTCTAATTTCTTGATTAAAGGATTACTATCAATTTTGCCTATATTCACGATTATCGGAAATCTGTTAGTTATAGTGACAATAGCAAAATATCGTCGGTTTCAACGTCGGGGCAACTCTTTCGTTATGTCATTAACCATTGCAGATTCCGTGGTAGGTTTTATAGTTATGCCGTATTCAATATTTATGCTTTTCCAATCCAGAGATATTTTCAAACACGTGTCTGTCGCTATGGAAAACGTGCTGTGTTCTTCTGCATTTCTTGTGGATGTCATGTTTACGACAGTTTCGATTTTGCATTTGTTATGTATGACGATTGACCGATACATTGCAATTAGTTTTCCGTTACGATACAAAATCATTATTAACAGAAAATCAGTTTCCATCCTCATTTTACTTTGCTGGATCATACCTATTGTTCTAGCTTCTGGATTCAGTGTGTTTGGAGTGCATCTTAAAGAAACAGAAATCTCAACTTTTACTTCTGATAATGCACATAGGAACAGGAATTGTGAACTACCTCCATGTGTTTTGACAAAAGTTAATAAAATATATAATATATGTGCTTGCATGATTTCATTTTATTTGCCGTCGCTAGTCATGCTTATATGCAATATCAAACTTTTTTGGAATGTTAAACAACGCAGAAATAATTTGCGAGTTCTCACGTCCCTATGTGACATCACATCTCAAAGAGAAAAACAATTTCATATTGAAGTGAGGGTTGCTAAGATTATAACTATACTATTAGCATGTTTTTTCATTTGCTGGTTACCTTTCTCCATTGCTGTGATGGCAGAATCGTTTGGTACAGAAATCTCAAGATTGACAATGTGTATAGTTACATGGCTCGGATATTTAAACTCCCTTATCAACCCATACCTGTACTATTTCTTAAACATGCCAAGGAATCAACGAACTTGATGTGAGCCAATAGAAACGTAACACATCAGAAACAGATAACTGCCATCACCAGATAAGTAATAAAACGTTCAGAACTTTTGGAAAAGGATTCACATCTTTCTACATTAACAAGGATACATAGAAATGAAAATGGATGCAACAATTTAGTGATAAAGAATATATGTATAATGTAAGACACACGAATTATTCTTTCAACAACATATTGCACTGTGCTGCATATTCACCATTTATATTTGATTTAATGTAAATGCACATGTACTGGATTCTGAATGTTTAAACAAACATGTAATGTAGCGGCAAACATGTAGATATGAAGCAAAAACAACCAATATAAATGAAATCTATTTGATGAAAATGCAGTATATGTAAATCTATTAAGGGTTCTCGATACTTGGGTGACGTCATATATGTTCCGTCAGAAGAAAGGTTGTGGGAAATAAAACTTTGTCGTCGTATAAAAAAGCATATATTATATAGTAGTGACAAAATAAGGTAAAACTATAGGTATTAAACATATATTTGATTTATTACAACTTACCAAATCATACAAGTTGTTTGGATAAATTTTGTGTCAAAAAAGAGAGCGGTTTGCTTTAGTATGATTATATAAAGTATCTATGTTTAAAGAAACATCTGAAAGTGTTGAAAGAGTGCAGTGTAAAATTATGAATCACACATATAACTCATCTCTGTAAGACCTGACCTCCAATTGTTTTACAATGATTTGGGTACAAATTAGGGGGGATAGGGTAATAAAGTTTTACTTTACACGAAATCTAACCTGGATATATAGATATTTCTTTTGTACATGTGGTATTGTAGAATGAAAATGAATAAAGATAATGATATTTGCACATATTTTACATTATCAACACTCTAAATATCACATTTTAATGTTTTTGTACGGGGAAAAGTTTTAGTAACCAGTGATACAAGATAGCCTTTTCTCTCACTACATATGTAAGGGATTCTAAATTTAATACTCAACCATGACGGAAAGATATTATACTATAAATAAGAAGTGTTTATAATCTGCTGATTTACATATAATTGGCCGTACAATGCAAACTAGTAGATGATATTTTTGACTCAGAAATTACCAAAACATGAATGAAGCATGTAAAAACTCCATAATTTCCCATGATTTCTTGCTCAGACGAAAACAAATATGGATAGGTAACGTTTTAACGCTACCTATCTTTATGTGTCTTATATGTTCATCAAATAAAAAATAATTTTTGAAATAACACGTATTTTTCACTAGAATATTTAGCCAGTCTTAATGCCGAAGATATATTCGTGTAGACTGAAGTTACCTGTTCTACCTTGATATCGCTGCGCGAAGAGACAGGTGACCACTGCCATTCTTGATAGCCTTCTTCTACTCCAGCTAGTGTTAATTATAGCACAGGCCATATGGGCAGATAGCAAGCAGTACACACTGCGTGTAGATGTAATTTGTTTGCAGTAGCACACGCAGCATTATTATTCAGTATTTTAGGTAATTTATGAGAGGTGCGTGATGTTTTGCGTTGACAGGGACGTATATATCTAAATTTAGATAAACACGTCCGTGGCGTCGATGATGTAATTTATTGTCGATATTTGTCGATTCTAGGCAAAATGAATAAAAATAACCAATAATGCGTCACTTGAACCTCAGTCAGTCTCGTTATGGTCACTGTCTAGGTATTTTAAGATCTGGACAGGCATGGCATTGTCAACTGGTCTTATATTTGTGTACATGTGTATGTGAGGGGTTTCCCTATGTCTATGTTTGACGATTGAAGCCTGTTTCTAATTCAAGCGTCATACATAAATATTGGTATAGCGCTGTGTATTGCTCATTGAATTATCGCTTGGCAGAAAGAAAACGGGTACATGTATTGTTCCCTGTGCTGATTAACATGTCTGGCATTATTCTCAGGTCGACGTCATTTCCAACAAAGTAGTAATCAAGGTGTAGTTTATTCTAATGTCCCCGGTTCATTAATGGAGATAAATAAACCAAGTATCATTTCAGGTTTTCTCTCGGATTTCTTCCGTAGCATCTAAGTTTTTGCAATTTTGACCCAAAAAGGCGATAATTGAATTTTTTCATGCATTACTCTTAGAACCGTCGGCTACTATCAATATATGTTGAATATCTGTGGTAGATCTGCTGAACTTTACAAGGATAAATAGATTATCTTTGCTAACAGAGTAGGTGTAATGGCCATGGATTGTCAATGCAAGTGAATTGTACTAAAACAATTAATCTAAAGAGTTATAGTCAAAACGACCCAAGAAAAAACTGGCCACACCAGAACGGCCCACACCAAAATGGCCCATTTTTAAAACCACACCGGCCGAATATTGTAATATTTTGACAATGGATATCGACTTTGATTACATAATAGATCTTTTTTCACATAATGTTTAAATTGTACTCGATGAAGAGAGTAAGAGGGCAAATAATTTGACATTTTAATAAACTGCCTTCAGCATTAAATTATTTCTATTTTAGTGTGGGCCGTTTTATTTTGGGCCATTTTGACTATACGCCAATCAGGAAGAAAAATCATAATTCTTCTCTCTATAGCGATAGGAGATCACAGATAGATCTTTTATGTTCAAGAGAATAAAGCATGACAAGGGTAGCGTAACTTTTAAAACAGTAACGAATATATGGTTTTCATCATGATCAAGGGTAGATGCCATGCCTCATGAGATATTTTATCAAAGTTAAACAATGATAAACTTCATTTTACTGCCAATCAAGAATTGTTCTTCCATAATGAAATGTGTAAATTCTTCTTTCCTTGAATTTGTTATCAATTGACTGTGTTTTAATTCCAATTTAATCTTTTGCTACTTGACCAGTTACTAAAAGCCCGGATAGTAGTACTGTAAGTACTTTATTAAGGAAGTGATAACCCTTAAATAACCACACCACTAATAAAAACACAACGCCTGAATGACGATTGTTACTTCAGTAATCTGTCCGCAGTCTGTACCACAATTGCATTGTTATGGAATATGGTGCAACGCAGTCTTTGAGGTGTTCTGCTTGTGACCGAAAGGTCACTGATTCGATTCCCATTGTGGGTACACAGGTGTTCTGTCTTTCGGGTGAGAAAGTAAAATCCGAGGTCCGGAATCACATTAGGCGTGGCGTGTAAGAGATCCCTCACTGCCTCAGGTGGGTTCATTGCAAAGGTAAAAATTTCTATGTGATGCATTAGGCAGATGCCGTCACCATGTACATGAAATAATTTATTTATTTATTTTGTTTTATTTTAATGGGGCCTCTCTTGTTATTGAAATAGAAAGGAAGCTACAAATGATACTCTTTTACTTCTCAATTTATTAACATATAGGTAAACTAATTGCTACTTTGATACTAGATACCCACTAAATGTTGCCATAATTTGATAGGAGGACTGCATTTCCTTAAATTGCGTAAATTAACACTAACTCATCAGTCGCCTGGAATCGGTTCATTCCAGCATCAAATGGGGCAAATGTGATAAATATTATGAACAGTAGGCTATCGGCAGGCAATGCTACTTGAATCCATATTTGTCAGTGTAAACAGACTAAAACTTGTGTCAAATTTGCCGGTTTATTTATATTTTATCCGATTCATCCAAATGCTTATTTCTGCCAGTGAAATGCAGTTACACAAACTTGAAGATACTTTTACTGTTTAGAATAATTTTACACGTAAATTTGTGGTATTTTTGGGTCAATACACAAGCACTTAAAACTAGGCTTCGGACACTTTCGGGGCATTAACTTCCCAGGATCGTGTTGTTATAAATGTGAGTGTTCAAGAAGTTATGTTACCTGCAAAATTTTGACCCTTAATGTAGAAGCTTGGTCATTGATTTGACGTTGACTGTTTGAATCCTTTCATGGTTAATATACCATGCATATTTCATGCCTCTGTTGTATATAGTCATTTATGTGAAGTCTGACTTCCCCTGACAAAAAGATAGACAAACGGCGGACAAAGTGATGGAACATGAAATTTTATTTTGAAATAAATCTGCGTGACAGTCGTATTCGTCATTTTTTAAAAGTCCATTGAACAAGGCCTGTATTCGGACGTTGACCATCCAGTGAATTTGATTATTGGGTATTTTAGATATTTAAACATCGACATTAAACAGTCTTCAATGCAACAATTTGTATTCATGAAGGGGTATAGTTGCCTTAAATGGGATTTAAGGAATGGACAAGAAAATTCTGCTAAGAATAGAGAAAAACGAAAAATATTACCATTTTTTCCGGTTGTAGAGGATATCTACTATATTACTCCTGTATTCCGTCTCAATGAAAACTGATAAATAAAATAAATTACTGTCTTGATATCACATATAAAAAGAAAACTAGCCAAGAGCATATTTATACCGCTAAACTAGACTGAGATCAAGAACCCCATATCGAACACAGAAGTGAGAGTCAGTCTCTCTTGGTTTTCTGATATAAAACATTTTTTAATCTTGACATTTCTCATTTATTATGAAAAGTGACACCTTTTTCCATGGATCGATGAACGCCCTCCGTAGTAAGTATGACAGTGCGACTGTTCCTTTATTTTAATCAAAGGCGAAAGATCCGACTCAAAATTATGAGAGTGTCACCCACATAAGATAACGTAAAAAGGCAAATAAGCAGCCAGCATGCGTGTTGATTTCTAGTAAAATGTGTGATTCATTGATGATTTTGAACTGAACATTTCAGTTGCATTATTATCTTTGAACTGTATTCCAAAATGTAATTTCTCGTTTTATGTCACAACCGGAAATACTTCTTCCAGCTGCAAATATACCGATGAGGATATCATTGTTGGAATGTTGTAATTTATAATATTTTTGTGCTGTTTTCCAACACACTGTCGACATTCCGATGTGTATTTACTGCGGTCCACTTCTGTCTGACTTTCTTTATACTTATATGAAGCAGAGTGTCATACAGTGAATGCTCTCTGGCGATGTTAGTATTTCCATCGAAGTTTCATAATCGACTACATTAGGTCAATATACATTCCTGGCATTAAAGATTAAAGAGTCGAGATAAAAGATACAATTGAGAGCACTTCTTCTGCTTCATAGAACGAAATAGTACTGTCAATTAGTGATGATGGTTCTTTAAATGCTTCTTTTGTATAACATTACCATGCTAATTAAAGTATTACAAACTTCCATTTCCTGAGTAGCAACATATCGTCCTTTCCGACCTATGGCGTTTTCATTTTGTAACTTATTAGCTATACAAGGGCATAATTAAATACGAGGAAATCGTCCTGTACGCTAAGCTCTTCAATTTTCCACTAAGCTACTCATACAAGGATATTTTAAAGTGCCATTTCACTTTAATTTTGAAAATCTAAATGTTCCCACTCAATCGATGCATGTATATACAATAAATAAATTACCGAAAACTCGAAGTTCATATCAACTGTAGATAACGAGATATTTGTAATAAGCTATTTTGCGCTGCTGAGCCACACCTGGTATTGATACAGAAACGGCAGATTCTGCGACGAAGAGATGCTGACGTCATGTTTTGTATACAGACTTTAGTATAGAAGTGTCCGAGAGCAGAGTTGTTTAATAATACCGAAGAGAAAAAAATGCCTCGTGAAGACATGGGCGGGTCAAGAGAAGTTGGGGGGTTCGTTGCATTGCTACTAATTGTGGGAACACCTATGCGATGGTGTGTCAATGCAAAGTTTTCATAAGACAATTTGTTCAAGGAAAGCGAGCATAATGGGACGGTCTTACACATTATTCGACCTTATGTTCTGTGCATTTTACATCAGAAAGTTTCCCATTCGCTTTGAAATGCAACAAAGCGGTACAAAACCAAAAGAGTATTGTTAATTCCCGGAGCAATGCCCTCTGTCCAATGTCGACCAGTAAACGCATTTGATTCACCTGGGCGTGTAGGAGCAAGTAACCCTTATTTGGAAATTTTAAGCCCGAATGAGAAAATGGCAAGTGAAACATCAGCTCCAAAGTAAATCAGAGGAGAGTATTTAAGGAGAGAAGTATCAACAGTAAGTGTTGTATTATCACCTTTTTATATAAGAATATACAAAGACACTGATCAGGAGGAACAAGACAGTGATCAGGTAGAATCAGATACCCATGTATATACAATGGATGTAGATGAGGTAACTAGAAAATAGGTGATGGATTCAGGTCAGTGGGAGGGCGCAATCCCAACCCATCACTCACCCGGAATTCCTAGCATTATATAGTTCACACATAGAACTCAATCCTATAAGGTTAATTATTTTCATAAATATGAATGTACATATACATAAGATATCTGAATTACATTTTACATAACAATATTGATGAATTACATACAGCCCCTGCAGAGACACATACTTATTACCACGAGAAACATATTATTGAAATTATGTTACATTTATGAATGTTACAGAGCAACATGGAAAATGAAGATTTTCTTGTCAATTTTCAATAAAACCGAACAAACGGTCGAAATCATGTCAAACAACGTCAAAATGGATTACTGATACGGCTCTACTGACGTACGCAAGGTACCTTGGATTACATCACTTGTTTCCTCGTCACTATCATGATCTCCTTCTTCGAGTGACGATATATCACAAGAAATATGAACATCACTCTCGTCTAATAAATCTTAATAAAAGAGTCTTGTGTACTCATTGTTTTGCTTACTAAATTTCATGTGAAAAGCGGCGTATTTCTACTACGATATATCCTGTTTCCGTGAAGTGACCATATATCGTGACGTCAGCAATCTCGATTCCAGACAACAGAGATTTATTGATACTCTTGCACGCGCGACCGCGTTAAACAGGTAAATATCTGGAGTTTAATCAGCAATAGCTACTTATTGCAGCATCTGATTGTAAAAGTTTTTGCACCAATTTTTTTTTTATTTACATCAAATAATAAACTGGTATGAGAGAAAAAAATTGGTGAGGTGTGACTTTAAGAAAAGTTTGAAATTGCCACTGGTCAAAAAAAAAAAAGGATCTCGTGCTATTTGAAATCCCATTTTCCAAAATTCCAATATTTTGTGCCATGATCATATGAATTGTTTATCTTTTTGATAATATCAGATTCGAAAAATAATATTACCGATTGGATAGGTTTCTACAGATTTTAAGATGGGAGTTACATACAAGGAAAAAAAGAGAGACGCTCAATCTTCTCGGGCATCTGGTCTCATTTTAGTATATTTTATTAGGGTTCGCATTTCCTTTGATTTGGCACCATACACGACAAAGTCCGTTTATTTTAGAACTTTGAAATTGTGTAAACCCAGTTTGCATTGAACAAATAAAATGTTGTTCAATATTACCATAAAATACTTAAGTTCTTCTAGTACTGGCAACCAGGGGATATTTATCAGTGTTGAACTGTGGATTAATCATTGTCTCTGATAGATGTAATTTAATTCTCCAAACACTGCTGTCTGCATATTAGATTATTGGTATTGGTATTTAATGTCTCATTATAACATTCCATATCTTTACTGCATCATTATGAAAATGGGAGAATGATCTATTGAAAGATTTTAATTGAAATCAGAAAAACTTTTGAATTTCTCATAAACTGGTGGTCGTGCTAGAGACTCTATAGGGTAGATACGTTAAGATAGATTGGATAGGTAAAGTATAGTAACGAACGATATTTAAAAGTGATGTCAAAAAAGATATATTTCCTGGCATACAGCCCTTAATGAATAACATACACCGTTGTAATTATGAGAGGTAAAACCTAAAACTAGTTAACAAGAATTCATCAAAGGTGCATCAGCAGGTAATATAGATCGCATATTTACTCTCGTAATTGGTATTTCTGTATCCTTAACAATTCTGTGGAATGAAGAATCTGAACGGTTTCCTCGCAATGTTAGATGCAACTGTTTAACCAAGGTTAGTGGGATAGTAACAATAATACAGAGAATTATATCAGTGAAAAAAACCCATTAAGTACCAGTAATCTTTACTATCTCCAAAACATAAGGATTTGATAGGAATATAATTGAAACTGTTCCCGCTTTATGTTCAAGTATAGCAGATGAATTTTGCTTAAGTAAATGAAGTATGATTGCTTTCTTGCGTTCATTCCCTTCTTTCTTTCCTACTTTCCTTTTTTCTTTCTCTCTGCGTTACTTTTCTGTTGTTATGTATACATCTTGTAACATTGTCACACAAGATACAACGATATTTTATATACCTATATGTTTTTTGATTTCTATACAACATTGACTTTAACAAAAACTTCTCTAGTATTTTATATATCTTCTTCTCGGTTATGACAAATTTCAAAATATTTCCCAGCTGCATTGGACAATTTTGTGAGATGTGGGTTTCAGCGGTGTCTTGCCATAGGTTAGAATTTTTAAGTTACCACACTTCTCCATGTTGATACAGGTGTCGAAAAGCATACGTATACCAAGCCGATGAGTATTTCTGGGAAGTAAATTTAAAGGAACATCTACACATTTAATACCGTATAAGTGCACTTAACTTTGATGACTTTAAAGCGAGCTAAAGTCCTGGGAGGCCGTTTTAACAACAGGTTTATATCCATGCGAACGCTTTGTTTTTGGCGTAAATATACGACTAGACTAAATTTCCAACTATTTAGTATTTCATCATTTACATACATTTAACTTATATTTAATCTGAACTCGTTGCCATCCATCTACATCTATTTAATGTTGGCGCAAATCGTAGTAATACCATCTACCGTCTTTAATAAAATCAAAGAGTATATTATCCATATTTATATCCAAACCTAGTTTGCATTGTATGCATGTAGTAATTTTGTATTAATTATCATATTTTGAAATTCTTACACTGTTGTTTACAATATATATTGTTTACATAGGAAATAATAATAATACATCTAACAAAACAAAGGAAACTTTCGTTTTATTTTATTTTATTTTATTTTTTATTATTTTTTATTTTATTTTATTCTATTTTTTATTTATTTTTTTTAATCATTTATGTATTATTACTATTATTATACTATTATTATTCAATACATTTTTAAGTCATATGGTAGAGTTTAAATACCAAGAAAGCCAACCCCTCCCAAGAGATTGTATGGGTCTCTTTCTGAAAAGGTGTAACCAACAAATAGCAACTCTGTCATAAATAGTTTGCTGTGATAACAATTGAAAAACATGTCGTTGTATACCTGTGTCTGAATTTAAGGGCTGTTTCATTTGATAATTTTTTTTTCAAAGTGTTGCATAGGATTCCATGCATTTAAGGCTATCAAATGCATAGTTTATACACATGCGTGCTGCATAATAAATTAACTAAGAAATATACCTGAAGTTATGAAAAGTACAGCAAGGTTTATTTTGCACATGCGGTTTTTTCCTTATTTACGTTAGCCATACACTTGCGTCGTTTGTTGAAACACAATTCTGTCAAGTTAGAGTACAGAAGTAGACTCCATATTGTTGTAAGACTTACTTGGTCGCAGTTTACATATGTTGATGAAACAGGTTTCTGAGTTAATCAGAAAAATAGGGTGTAAAAACACGCATAATCTTTCTGATTATTTTTTGGTCTTACCGGCTGTGAATAAGCTGTATTACTATTTTAACCCAATATGATGACATTGTTGGAACATTTGACCCTTATTAGATTGTTTATTAGTTCACCGTTGAAATAATTATGAGAGATTCTGCTGGATACGTATTACTAGAAAGTATATTTTATGAATTAAGATCAGAATTTTTTTTTTTTACAAAAGTCTAGCGAAGTTTGTGGTATCTGTAACCAAGAGTAAAGACTTTGAAAGTAAGTTGTATATTTTGAGTATGTAATTCCGAAATGTTGGTACAGGCTCTAACAAAACGAACCAAATTTCATACTATATGATTGGAGTATTTGGACATCACCATTAAACAAGAGGACATTTACAATCGAAAATCCAAAGTCGTCAATTATATCATAAATGCTAGTATGTTTGTTAATGTTAGTAATATTGATGTATTTGCTAAAAAGTTGGCTCCTTCGTATTTTAATGCGTGTATATTTATGTATTTACCTCCTCGACTTGAAAGGTTGTTGCAGGACTTTTGCGACGGGTGTTGCATGCAACCAGGGGACGCTTACTCCTCCCGGGCACCTGATCTCACCTCGATTTTATTGGGGTTGCATTTGTCTGAATATGACACTAAACACGATATTGTCCCCTTTATTCCATGGATTATGAGATATGGTTTAACTTTCGGTACTTCTTCGTTTTTTACTTGAAATGTAATTCAGGCAGATAAACATCACTACTAACACTAGTGTATCTTTCTAATTCGGGATTGGCAATTGTTAATATAATGGCGGAAAAAAGAAACTTTGTATACCTAAAAATTCAATAAAGTTCTATAAAAAGAAAGCATTTTTTATCGTTCTGTATTCTTAAAGGCATACTTTGATATACTAAACGCGTAACTTAGTACTCAGTTTGTTATATATCGCGTTCGATTCGCCTTGATGGCCTTTCTGAATTTTCGAGTTTAAGTGACACGGGGTTAGTATTCGATTAGAATTTCTTACATTTATAGACAATATTCAATGTATTAAAACAGGAAAATATTGGTTTTTAGAATAAAATTTTGATTGAGAGATGCCCCGCATGATTAAAAAGGATCATTTGCGTCCTATTGGGATGCTGGAAAGTGGAATGTGTTAACGCATTGTGGTACGGCAGTTTGGAGTTCATATTAACACTGTAATTGCCTTATTGAAACGATTTTAGCAAAATGGCACCGTTCGGGACCGCCCACGATAAGGACATCTGCATCACGTCACGTCGGTAAGATACGTTTATACGGACGTCACATTTAAGTAATCGATTCCAATCGGCTTCTTTGACCGCTTTAAAAGCATCCATGAGCATCGACTGATAAGTCCTTGTACCCTAAGGAACAGATTGCGAGAGGCCAACATCCGTCCTCGACGTCCTGTTCTGCTCCAGTGTCACCGTGTTGCGAGATTAGCGAGGTTTAGAAGACATCGTTGTTTCAACAGCAGATATTGGGCGGAAGTTCTGTTTACGAACGAGTTGCAATTTCATCTCGACAGCAGTGACAGTAATTTTCGGGCTTACCGTCGTGCCGGAGAACGTTACATTGATGCCTGTATTATTCAGCGTCCCCAATACAGCGAAGGGAGCGGTTTTGTCTGTGTGGAATTATAACACATGGAAGGACCCATTTGGTGATAGTGGAGGGAAGTTAAATCGATGTACGCTACGTTGACGAATTCAATCAGTGTAACGTCTTTATGCAGTAGGACAACGCTTGACCGCACCCGTTGTTAGTGACTCTCTAAAGCAACAAAACGCGAATTTGCTACCCTGGCCTGCGATGTCACCAGATTTATCGCCTATAGAATATGTTTGTGATGAAATGTTAAAAGTCAATACCCCCCCCCCCCCCCCAATGATACGTTGGATGCTTTACATCGTTCTTTATTGCAAATTTGGTGGAACATTACCAATGTATTTCGGTATAACATGATTCGTTAAATGTGTCGTAGGTGTGAAGAATGTGTCGGTGGGAATGGCAGTCATACATGCTAACTTGTGAAACCTTTATGCTCCCTCTTACTTTCAGTAGCTGTTTGTATTAACCATACTGGACATAATTGATAGTTCATTATATTATATGTTATGAAGAATGCAATACAATATTTATAAATGAAATTCCTAGCTACAAACTTTCTTCTTTCCTCCAGTAGATATCATCTATATATCAAGATGTGTCATTAAACATATCGAAATGTTTTGATTTTTAAAATCCCTATCATAACAATATGAAAACAGGTCTGCTATAAGGGAAGCAGTGTTCATTGAAATCCCAATTATTTATTGATAAATTTGCTTTAAATAGTTCATCAAAATATAATGGCATAACATAGAAAATGCAAGTGCAATATTCGTAGGAAGTATAACGACATGTCGTAAACTCTATGTTAAATCACCAGCAAATGAGAGACAACTGTTTATTTTCGATCAGATCATAGGATACAAAAGTGTACAATGTAGAAATTTCAGATGTAGAGATTTGAGTTGTTTCAAAACTTCATAAATAGACTCTCTTATGATTAAGTGAAAATTTTATTGAACAAAATTAATTGATGATTTATACGCCACATTGCAGTTATTTAATAGTTATTAGGGGGATGTTATGAATCAAAGCAGCTAATAATACTATCAATACTGCTATATTGCAGTTCTTAGAAATGAATTGAACTCTACTTCTACGTATGTTGAAACCCCATTGTAGAAGGACAAGATCCTTTTTGACCATTGTATAGCTATATGCGACTTCATTTTAAGCATTGATTAAAATGATCTACCAATTATTAAAAATCTCCTATTTTCATTAATGTCACTAGCATCACATCTTTTGACTTTTCGACTCTTTATACAACCATTCCTCATCAAAAACTGAAGAACAGGATACCATCAATTATTCAAAACGCCTTCTATGACAAAAAAAGGAATTCGCAGGTATAAGTATCTCGTTTTAGGCCACAACAACACGTATTTTATAAAGGAACACTCTGATTCCAGCAGCAAGTATACAGACAAAGAGATTATCCAAATGTTAGAATTTCTTATAGATAATATTTTTGTGATTGTTGGCAATCATATGGGTACTAATTGCGAGCCTCTTCTGGCTGACATTTTTACGAAGCAGAATTCATACAATCTCTGCTCTCTAAAGGTAATAAACAATTAGCATCTCGGTTCAACTTTACATACAGATACATCGATGACGTTTTGTCGATTAACAACCCTGTATTTAAGGATTACCTCAACATCACATATCAAAAGGAACTCGTGATAAAAGATGCAACAGAGAGCGCATCTTCTGCTCCATACCTCGATATACTCTTAATATACTCCTATCAATAAGTGACGATGGTTCATTAGTAACCTCTCTCTATATAACAAACGTGACGATTTCAATTTCATTATCACTAACTTCCCTTTTCTGAGTAGCAGCATACCTTCCTCTCCCGCATATGGCGTCTTCATTTCACAATTTATACGCTATGCCAGGGCATGCTCTAAATACGAAAATTTCGTCCTGAGAGCGAGGCCTCTTGCCACGAAACTACTCTGACAAGGATATATTGATGTAAAATACGAAATTTTGAAAGGAACGTTTGAAATTGTCATTGAAGAAGTTCTATGGTCGTTATAGGGATCTAGTGCCATTTCAGATTCCTCTTTCAAGAATGTTAACCGATATTTTGGGACCTGACCATACAATATAACCATCTTGACTTTTTGACTACACTGTATATATATGTTTTGGGTTTTGATATTTAGCGATACCGAGTATATTGATAATTCAAATAGTTTAAACATATTTAATGCCATCATAATATGCATGGGATTGGTTATAAGTTGTACAAACTAAAACTTACGGTACCATTATCTGGAGCGCAATCTAAGTTCTCAAGACTATGAGCAAGTGCCATTCGATTATCGATATATATGCCACATCGTAAAAAATAGTGTTGGGCGTTTTCATTTCCTTCGCCACACTGGCATACATTAGAGTGTATTAGGTTAATACGATGCAGGTCATAGTTTAAGATACTACAACCGTGTCTCATGCGCGTATCAGGATATTAAGCTTGCGGTCGCCGTAACTAAAGTAGGAGGAGCGCACAGTGTTTTCACGGGGGAGTTTGGCTTTAAATTTGGATATGCCAGTCTCATTTCGTGTGGACAGAGGGAGCTTATCCCATGTCGATATAGTGGATGGAATAAAAGAGGACTTAACAAGATTCAGACGACAAAAAGGAATTGATTTATTTTCATTATTCCTCAGGTTGTACCGAGAATTATCACCAACGTGATTTGGCACGAGATTTCTGAGATAATCAGGTGCTGTACCATTTTGTATTTTATACATAAGGGTTAATTTATTATTTTGCCTTCGGATTTTCAGGGTCTCATAGCCGGTTTCAAAATACAAGGCATCTCGGCTACAATACACTGGAAGACCCTTGACAATCCTGGTTGCTTCTATTTGGTGTTTTTCAAGCCTTTCGGCATCTGTACTTGATATGTTGTCCCATACCTCAGAACCGTATTCAAATATCGGTCGAATAAAAGTCAAGTATATTCTCGACAAGAAGTGTGTATTTAATTTTCGTAGAACGGAAATTTGTTTAAAATACGAGAAATGATGTAGTTGACATGTGCAGACCACTTGGCATCATTTGAAAATATTATACCAAGGTGCTTATGGGTGGGGGATGCCTCAATTATTTCGCCGTCGAATAAGAAAGAAATACGCTTTTGTTGTACATTATATGTACTGAATATGGTTTTTTTCTCTCTTTTTCGGATTGAACTTAACCAACCACCTCTGACCAATGCTTAATTTCATTAAGATCAAAATTGTTTTCACGTTCAACAAGTAACAGCTAGGTCATCAGATACATGGGAATTGTCGGTGTCGTCTGCAAAGAGTCTCGTCAGTCCGTGAAGTCCGTCCGGAAAGTCATTAATGTATACAAGGAACAGCAGAGGCCCTAGTTCTGACCCTCGTGGCACACCAGCTTTGAAGATTTCTACCTCACTTGTTGGGTACGATCGATTAAATAATCAGTTAAACACTCCAATATTTTACCCCCAAACCCATACTTTTCCAGTTTATATACAGGCACTTTCAACCACACTCGGTCAAAAGCCTTGCTGATGTCACAAAATGTAAAACAAGCATATTCTTTATTGTCCATCGCAAGACATATTTGGTGATATATTTCTATTAATTGAGTCACGATTGACTGAGCAGGTCGGAAATCAGACTTAAGGTTATATAACAATGAGTTGGAATGTAGATGATTATAAATGTATTTGAACATCACGCGTTCAAAAACTTTCCCTATACAACTTAGAAGGGAGATTGGGCATGCTTTTCGCCCTTTTTGAAGATTGGCAGCACATAGGCATGTTTCGTTTGTTTTGGAACTTTCCCAAAGCAAATGATTTATTAAATAGTATTAGAAGTGGTACTGATATTCCATTGCACACATTTCTGAGAAGAATGTGACAAATATTATCCGGGCCAGTTGCCATCTTTGGATTCAAATTGCAGATTATGTTACAATTTCATTTTCAGTCATTTCAAAATGTTCTAAGTTGACGTCTGTCCGTCTATCAAAGGGAGGTAAATCCTTGTCGATGTTGTCTAGGTCTGTCACACTACAAAAATATTCATTAAACATGTCGTACTTCTCTTCGTCCGTATGAGCTAAATTCATTTAAGCAAGGAGAATCTTTGGAGACATTAATTTTGAAAAACATTGAACAGAGATTTCTGAAAAGTTTCGATATTAAGTTTGACACGGTGACAAATTCCTAAATGAAGATTTAAGCAGGAAGGCGTTTATAATGATAGATCATTTGTCCAAAGAGATCGCTGATCAGCAATCAAATGCAACCAAAGGCAAGGTAATGCATGCCACGACACGGGGCCTCGGTTTTACTGTCTCATCCGAAAGGCAGGACACCGGCATGACCAGAGCGGGAGTCGAACCCCGGCCTCCCGCTCAGGAGGCGAGCGCGATACCACTAGGCCACGCCGGCTTAGTTTTTTACTTTAAGATATAAAATGGCGTAAACCAGTTTTCAATCATTTCCCTTTTGGTTATAAGGGTTTCTGTTAAATTCTAATATGCAGTGAACCCTGGCTGAATTATATGTTTGATTACGTGGAATAAATGCATGGGAGTTGAGCTGGTTTTAGGCATGTTATTTTGTGATGAAAATGTTTTATTAATTGGAGCAGGGACTTATAAGTCCCTGATTGGAGTGGTTTAAATCATAAAGAATTTTGCGAGTTATGGAAAATCAGATATGGCACTATTTTAATTATGGAGTATGTATCAGAGAAGAAGAGGTGCGATATTTCGAGATAAAAGGGTAGAAAATTTACATGTGATGAGAAAATAAATAGATCAATAAATAACCGTTGTGGGAATTAACATTTAGTGATATAAAATGAATAGAGAAAAATGAGGGAAACCTTATCATTCGTATTTCAGTTAAAGATATGAGATGATTTACTTGTTTTGACTTGAAATCGGAGTTTATGTGCATGTAGTATTAATTTAAGGGTATACATGTGATGAAGATAAAGATGGAGATGAAATAAAAATGGAAATAATGAGATTTACAAAAAAGGATGCATGTGTTGGAAAAATGATGGATTAAAGGCATTTGGATAAAGCAAGGTATTAATTGTCTTTTTGATGTAAATTGACAAACCGAGACAGAAAAATAAATAAATGAATTAACGGTATGCGTGGGTAATACAAGTAAAAGGAATCAAATTAGAGGCATGTGTCATGTGTTGATACGTGATAGGAAAATCACTGTGGCGCACAAGGAATTGGCAGTTAAGTGCATGTAGTATTCACTTAAGGGTGTACATATCATGAAGATAAAGATAAAGATGAAATAAAGATTGAAAATAATAAGATTCAAAAAGGATGCATGTGTTGGAATCAATATCGAAGAAGTTCCAAACCGTTAATCATTCTCAAGTCCAAGTCCAAGGACAGATACAAAATCGTGTAAGTTTCAAAAAGGAACTGTTGTGAACCCCGTAATACTGAAAAATTCCGAAGTGAGACCATGTGCCCGGGGTGAGTAAGCGTCTCCTGTCTGCATGCACCACCCGTCACAGCAGTTCTTAAGAAACATGTCAAACAAAAGAGTTTTGGTTTCCTAATTGTACATACGAAAGTACAAAACTGGTATACAGTCATATTTGGTGTTCACTGAACAGGTCATTTAGTCACATTCCAGAATATTATCAATCATTCTGGAAAGAGGCACATCATATTTTAGTACGAGATCCCCATAGCGTCCGTAGAACTTCCTCAGTGACGATTTCAGACGTTCTTTAACATATCCCTGCATGAGCAACTTAGTGGCCAGTCGTTTGGCCCCTGGAATAAAACCGTCGTATAGAGAACAGGCTCTTGCGTACCTTATAAGTTGAGATATAAAACCTCCAAAGGCAAGTGAGGACGGGATATTGCTGCAAAGAAACGGAAAGTTAGTTATTTTGAAGTTAAAATCGTCACATTTGTCATACAGAGAGGTGTTCAAATGACCATGATGGAGTTTAAAGGCATGTGCAGTAAATAAGGTGTTTAATTGTCTTTGTGAGGTAAAAGAAAAGATATCTGACAAAACTGTATGACACAAATCACCAAGGACCTACACACAAAAACTTAATACTAGAATATACACGGAACGACATTACAAAAATATTCGATTGTACTGCGGTTACGATACCGACTTAGGACGGTCAATTGAAGTAACAAACGTCATTCAATTGGTGTGGTCAACCGGTTTACGGGCGCCCACCTTCCCACTCACCGCAAAAGCAGCACAATCAAAGGACACACATTTAAAAATGTGTAAATAACCCTCCATATGGAGAACAATGATCGACAGGTTTCACAAGAAGAATGGTCATAAAAATTTTATTTAACACTCAAAAATTATAGAATAATGTAAAGTAACACAGAGAGAAAAAATGAATTAAAGGTACACATGGGTTATACAAATAATACGAATAAATTAGATGCATGTGGCATGTGTTGAACTATGAGTAAAATATATGTAGAGCACAAGGGCTGCAGGTTTTGAAGTATGCGAGAAAAAATAAAAATGAAGAGAATAAGATTTAAAAAAAGATGCATGTGTTGGGAAAATGATCGGGTTTAAATGCATGTGGAGTAAACAAGGTATTTAATTGTCTTTGTGGGGAAATGTAACATACAGAGAGGGAAACAATGAATTAACGATATGCATGGGTTATACAAGTAAAAGGAATAAATCAGATGCATGTGGCATGTGTTGAACTATGACTGGAAATGTATGTAGCGCACAAGGGCTGCAGGTTTTGAAGCATGGATGTGAGAAATATATAAAAATGAAGAAAATAAAAGAAATTTATGTTGGAAAAGAAAAATTAAGTGCATTGCGTGTGGTGATCATGAATATACGATGTAGGTGAATGAAACTAATGATGTATGTTAAAAGCCTAAATATGTATATATGTCACACACACACACACACACACACACACACACACACACACACACACACACACACACACAACAAAACAAAAGAGTCCAACGTGCAAACAATTGTGACTGGAGTTAGATGTGCATGTGTTATATGTAATTCTAATCGTGATACATGTGGGTTGTAAAGTAAAGGCATTGCAAACTGCGTGGGTTAATGTAATTTTTATTGCAATTTCATTGTTTAGTCTTTCGCTCTGTGCTAAAAAGACATAATTTTGTGACGCGTATATGTGACGATAGTAAGGTTTCTTATTTCCTTTCCTTTATAAGTTTAACGGGCAATACTTTAAGATTATTGGAGTACGTGATCAGGCAGATAGTGAAATTATATTTCATGTTCTTTCAGAAGGAATTTCAATATTCAGAGACTTAGATATAGAATTGATGAGCTTAAATTGCAAACAAACAGCACAAAATATTCTAGGCAAAAACAGACTCTAGAAAGAGAATTTTATAGTTTTCATAGTATTGTTAATCTGGAAAAGGGTTTAGATGATGCATCACCGCAAAATGTTAGATTTTTCATTGCGTTCAAAAATTAAAAAAGGAAAACCAAAATTCACTTTACTGTATATAAGTACAGTTTTAAAGCCGGTCATTATAATTGTGCTTATACATGCAGAAGATCAGCAGTTTCTATTGATAGTTTAATAGGACACTTAAGAGCTATTTTCAGAGATCATGGAAGGGGGTCAGGTTGAATAGATGCAAAAGGATCAGGAAATCAGACTGCCGGTCCTGTCGTGGGACAATATATAGCCGAGTTCAGATTAGAATGGTCGAGAGGGACAGTAATTACAAAGGATCAATATCCCTCTTTACAGATAAATTAGCTATTGTTTTAAGATATTTTGATTTTCGACAGAGCAGTCTGTTGATATCAGACAGTGTGCTGTTATGTGAAATGACCGTTCTTAATATTTTAGCCCATTCGGGAGATAGAGCAGGCGATATGGGGGCAACTTTGACGCTTCTAATAAGAAATCTGCTTGGATATGATGGTTTAGTTTTGTGTTTATGTATATAAAAAACTGTTGATATAAGGGAATCCAGAGATGTTTTTATGCATAAAAACACAGATAAAAATTTCTGTCCGGTTCGTACTTGTTTTCTTCATTAAATTGTATTCATCATTTTGTATGCGAATCGGAATTTATCTTGAAGTGGTTATTTCTTTCGCCCTTTAAATTTCGAGTGGAAATCTTTTTGATAAACCTTTATTATCATTTACACTGAACGAGTGTCTTAGGGGTTTTTACGTACTCTGGATAGTTTTGAGGATAAATCTCAGCATGGAACTCGTAGTGTTGTGCACTTACACTCCCATGGCTTGGAATGGACATTGCTAGTATAAAATTGGATATAGAGTGGAAGTGTGATAGCATGTTATCACATTTTGCGCAAGTTAATGAGATATGTGTAAATGCAAAAGTGGCAAAAGCAATTTCGCAGTGTTCACCTGGAGAGATTAAAGATTTGTCGGTCGGTAATAGAGATGCAGTGGGGATAACTGATTTGCAGCATTCTGTTTCATAATACATCGTTATTCTGCATTTCGAAAGCAAATCCAAGACATGAAGCAAGAGAATCAAGGGGATTTGATGCGTTCCGCGTTAAAGAAGGTGAAAGAGTGTGCGTCCAGAACAACGGACTTAAATGTTGATACATTACAGACGAAAATTATGCATTGGGATGAAATAGCTCGTCGGAGTTTGCATGCGGATAGAGGTTTTTCCTCCACTGCTCTGGAGTACTTCCTTTTTCACAAAAGGCATCCAAAACTAGGTTTTGTTGTCTCCTCTATTTTCCCCTGCTGAGTAAAAAATGTATAGAAAAGGAACACAAGTTTTTAACGTTGCATGATAATGTTACTCAGGTAGAAGAAAAACAAAGTGGAAACCCAAGTGATAACACAGTATTCATGGGTAAAGTAAAAGGAATAATGAAGATGCATGTGGCATGTGTTGAAGTAAGACTGGAAATACATGTAGCGCAAAGAGGCTGCAAGTTTTGCAGTATGCATGCGAGAAAAAAAAAAGACATGTGCATGCGAGAAGAAAATAAATAATGGTATGCATGGATTATACGTAAAAGGAATAAACCAGATGCATCTGGCACATGTTGAAATAAGAAATACACGTAGTGCAAAAAGGCTACATGTTTTGAACTATGCATGTAAGAAAACAAAAACGCAATGGAAAGTTAAGTGCATGTGATGATGAATATATTTTGTAGGTGGATAAAACTAATGATGTATGTGACGATATTTAGATATACATGTATTATATTCTAATCTTGATACATGTGGCTTGTAAAGTAAAGGCATTACAAAATGCTTGGGTTATCTGTAAATCTTACTGCATGCCATGAAGATAAAAATGGAGGTGACATAAAGACTGTAAATAATAAGATTAAAAAAGAAAATTGTGTTGGAAAATATTGTTGAAGTTTACAAGCATGTGGATAACGCAAGGCATTAACTGTTTTTGTAATGTAAAGTAACATATAGAGACAGTAAAATAGATCAAGAAACAAACAAAAAATAATTAATGGTATGCATGGGTTATAAGCAAAAGGAATAAATCACAAAGGCTGCAGGTGTTTGGTAGTATGCTTGCGAGAAAAAAAAAATAGTATGCATACGAGAAAAAAAGAAGTATGCATGCGATAAGAAAAATAAACAAGTAAATTCAGAAAATTGTGGTTCACTGCTTTCGGGGTTCTATCATTAAGGGTGTAGTGACATATTGTCAAGGTTGTGCATTTCTAGACACACATGCCAAATATAAAGTCTTACTTCTTGCGGTTAAAAAGTTACATTGAAGTAGGTCAAAGATCACGGTCAAGGTCACATGATAAAAATTTTGGTACGAAGAGGTATTGCAATAAGGGACACACATGCTAAATATGAAGGTCCTACGTCTTACGGTTAAAAAGTTATGACCAAGGTTAAAGTTTTTGTGACAGACGGACAGACTAACAGACGGAAGGACGGACAGACAGACAGACGAATGAGATTTAATGTCTCACGCTTTCGCAAAATTAGTGTCGGAAATGGAAATCTAAGTGCATGTGGTGATGATTATGTGTTGAATAAAACTAGTGAGGTATGTTAAAAGTCTAAATATGTATATATGATACACTCGAGAAAAAAGAAAAAAGAGGAGTTACTGGCTCAGTTATGTGGCTGAAGTCACCATGGAGCGATACAATACATGAATATAAATAATATACTAGAACATATAACACATTACAAAAATAATGTGTAAAGAGAATATGACGGGATTTAGATGTACATGTGTTATATATAATTCTAATCGTGATACATGTGGGTTGTAGAATAAAAGCATTACAGAGTGGGTTATGCGTAATTCTTATTGCAACTTCATTGTTTAGCCTTTCGCTCTGTAGTAAAAGATATAATTTTGTGAAGTGTATATGTGACGCTGGTAATTTTCTTATTTCTTTTCCTTAACGAGTTATAACAGACATTAATGTGATACTGTGGGTGAACATAAACAAACATATAGTGTAATTCTATTTCATGTTCTTTCAGAAGTTTGATGTCCGGAGTAGCGATGATCAGATACTTAAAGATAGAATTAATGAGCTTCGATTGCTTACAAGCAGCACAAATTATTCAAGACAGAAACAGGCTTCAGAAAATAGAACTGTTTTCTCAGTACTTTAAACCGGAAAAGGGTTTAGATGATGCATCGCCGCAAGATATTACACTTTTTATTCCGTTCAAAGATTTAAAGGGGAAAACTAAAATTCACTCTATTGTGTGTCAGTCAATGTCTAAAACCACTAATTATATGATTGTCCGTGCAGAATACAGTAGGGTCTATTGGTAGCTTAATAGAACACTTAAGAGCTATTCCAATGATAGCACCGTGCCCCATATATAGATAGTGACGCTCCTTAGTGGTCACTCGTTCCGCAGATAGCGAGACTGGTAAATACATATTTGGTGGCTTGGTAATAATAATGCAAATAACATTGTGGTAAAGAGCATGTAACGAAAAAATAAATAAATAAATATATATATATATAATGATAATAATAATAGTAAAAAAAGGTATTTATATTGTTTCTTGGTTAATTTGTCAGATTTGTTAAGGTATGAGTTCTATTGCCAGTACTTGTATAGAATCCAGGATCCGCTGTTGGACGTAGAGTGGTTTGCTATCTTAAATATTTTAGATGATTGTAATCCCAGTTAAAATTTAAGATCTCCCATGTTGCCCCTCATTTTATAGCTTGGTCGTGCAATTAGCATTTTTAGTGTAGGGCGAAGAGTCATAGAGCATGTATTGATTTCTTTGCCCTTAGCAGGACATACCCATTGATAAGCTATGATGGAAAGAGAAGAACCCTTAGTTTAGTAAGTTTTCATGATGACAGTTGCTTTCAACTATGACGACCCTGAGTCTCAATAGTAAACCCAAATATTGGGTTTTTTGTTATTCCATAGCTCACATCAATTGGGACATGGGGTTGTCATTTGAATAGTACGCTACATACACGTGTTTATTCTGACATTATAAATTTATGTTAAGGGAAACTATGTGAAATATATGCAATTTCGGCACTATATCAAAGTTTAAATAATTATGAAGAAATAAAATGACTAGATGGATATGACTTTATGGCTTTGTTCTTAGCAAACAGAAAATATCCTTATTGAAAAAGGGCTGAAAGATATATCAAAAGCAGAATACACCATTTTATTCGAAATTTAAAAACATTTCCCGGGGGAGGCCCCTGGACCCCCTACAGAAGAAGGGGTATGGTCCCCTACCCACCTCCTCTCGGCACTTCATGCCTTGGATCAGCCCTTTTGACTTCCTCCAACTTCCCCAGATCTCCTTCTTGATCCGCCTCTGGTCTATGTTTCGGCAAATACCAATATCAACACCTAGCTCTCCCTCTTATCCCTCAGATTGCACGATTCGACTTTAAGTTGAAATGGTGTTTATCTTTGCAAATTAAATTTTGGGGTTGAAAGTTTCGGAAAATCCTTTAAAATGACGTATATGATCTTTTGGGAAATAACCTGCTGTTATATGAAAATTGAACAACTCTACAAAGACGATACTTCGCAAGTACCGGAATCAACTTGTCAAAAATAAGTTAGAAAAATAGTGGGTGTTTAGGGGGGAGAGGAAAGGGCGCTCAAACCCCCCTCCTTGGCAGTGACCCTAAACCCTGTATTTTGGCCCTTTTTCTGTCAAAATCCAGCCTTCGGCCGACGACGAAGGGGGAGCTGGATCCGCCATTGGATAAAGACCGAACATCAATTCACTATACTTGCTTCATTCCTGTATGTTAATTAATTTGATTCAATCAACATACACGTGTATCAATAATAGTCTTATGGATGATGGGGTGAAACAGCCGACATAAATCCAGTAAGTTTATTGCGTAATACGGACGAGTTTCTGGAATGTCGCTTTCTCTTTTGCCAAGGATACATGTACCTGGACCGAGATATTACTGACCACAGGTGACTACCTGATTTTACACCTGTTACACAATCCATTTTCTGCTAGTGCAAGCTAAACTCGATATAGAGATATGGATCGAAGCAACGAATTCTTGTTTATAAGTCCTTGATCGAAGTTACAATCATGGATATTATCAGGGATAATTTAATTTTAATAGATCAGTACGAATCAGTAAGTTATTCATGAAAATACTTGCATTATAAGCGATATGATTGTATCTGTCTTCGTTAATTTTAGGTTTTGTAAAGTAATGTTACTAAGACAACCCATGGCAAATAGTCTGTATTTCAAACAAAATTACTGACAAGATCGCAAAAAAAAGCAAAACAACTTATTAAAGATACAAATGATGAAAAAAAAAGTAGGTAGTATCAGCTGATGCAAGGACTTATAAACTTGATTAAAAGTCCTTGGCTGATGATACCAGACTATGCTGATAATAGCAATATTCAGTACACACGTCCGTGTATAACACACAGGAATGGTCTATATGGAGAATTATTTATTTATAATTTCTTTAATGTGTGTTCTTTGATTGTGCTACTTTTGTGGTGAATGGGAAGGTGGGCGCCCGTAAATCGGTTAACTATACCAACTAAGTGATATTTATTACTTTAATTGACCGTCGGTATCGTAACCGCAGCACAATCGAATCGTTAACTTTTGTCCTTTTCTCTGTTCACTTTACTGTAATCATGTTTATGTACTTGTCCTTGGTGATTTGTGTCTGAGTGGGTTGTGTGCAAGAATTCTTCGCAGTCAATGACCTCTGTCAAATATGGATTTAAATCACCATGTTAGTTGGAATTTCTTCAGTCGTGAGTCATTCTCGACATCTTATTTCAAAACAGCTTTGAAGATGTAGGTGTATGTAGATCCAATATATTCGAAAGACAATTATATACTTATAAGCGTTAGCTCGAATCAAAATCTCTCTGGTTCTGTATGTTACATCGAATGAAACAATAATTCAAAGTACAAATATAACTGGCCAAGGGTATTTATGTTTTATCTTCAATAGTCAGTATTTTAAGTTTATATGCTTCCGTGCCTTTTGACATCAGGAAAAAAGGAAAGTGGGAAATTCCCATGTCCCTACTTTGAGCACAAGGGGAAAAATATGAAAGAGGAATCTCAATAATTTCTTATTCTTTTGAAAAGAAATTACAGGATTATTCTAATGGCACGGGCACCTGATCTCACTCCATCACAGGGGTTCACATATGCTCTTCAAGTAGACATATTTTGTTATTTTCCATTTGTTTTTCATTATCACTGATTTTGTATGTCCTCTGGTTTCATGATTTTTGGACTTGTGGTTTGGATTTATCCATCATCTTTACATTTCAAAACTTTTCTTTTAAAAAAAAATCCTTTGGATAATATACTTTGTTTGAATGATAACGGAATAGATTCCATGCCTAAAGGCAAGACTCCAAAGACCCAAATATTTGCGATAACATAAAGGTTTTGTCTTTTTTTCTTTTATCTTAGAAGTTATTCAATTGAAGAAAATACAAATATCTGTAGCCTATTGACATCGCAATAATCGAAATAAAACGATAATTAATTGTAGACAGTTGCTGGTTCACCATTTAAATCAGTGCAAGGAGACATAGGACAAGACGACTTAACTAAATCTGCATAATCGTACGTATGCTTAAACATGTAAATAGAACATCATGGGGAGAATATCAAAACGAAAGCGTAGATTGCCACAGGAATAAAGCGATTCTATGAAAAAGGAGAGGAAATAAACGTCTTGTCGTTCAAAAATTTCCAATAAAAGCATAAATTTATAAAATGACGATAATGTCTATTTTGTAAGTATCATAGGTGCCATTAAGATTAAAAAAGTACGGGGTCACAATTGAATACACAAGGGCAATACACCTGCATGGACTCACTCACTTGTACAATAGGTTAACAGAATAACGTTGAGTATCAAAACAAAAACGGGGCGGTCAAAAGGTATTAATTAAGAGACTCTGTAAAACAGGAAAGAAAATTAGTGTAAACAAAATAAATATTTACATAGGAATTTCTTGGAATGCACATTCAGCACCGGACTGGTACATGTGTCCTCTTAGTTAGCTTGTAAGTAGATATATGACCGACTCCTTCATCCTTTACGTTGCAACATTTTAGCTATCTTTCGAGACAATTGTTTTGTCTTTAGACCTTAACACAGAGACACTTTTCGGAAATGCTCTTCTTTAAACTGTTCAAAACTCCGACGATAAGTATTTATCGCGGGTTTGGACAGGGAATGAGTATTAGGGACTGGATTGTCGATAGAAAGGCATGGATTTGCTTTCTTGTAACATGCAAATTTGTTGCACAATAATTCACCATTCTTATCCAGTTTAGGTCTTACAGTTTTAAGTTACACAAATGTACCAATAATGTTAAAATAATCAAAAGGGGAGATGTGTGATGTAGTAATAGGGAAATGAACACATTTCATTTCTTAATTAACAGTACATACACCCTATTCAAAACAAGATAAGATGTACTTATTTTCTTTTATCTCCTCGAAATAATATGATTGTTGATTCTGATACATGTTTTTACAGAAATTCTTTAAAACAGAAGATAAGGAAAGTGAAAAGTAAAAACGAAATGAAATCACACAATATGTATAGAGCCTACCTAGATGAACCACGCAAATTGAATTTAACTCTGCTTGACGACTTTTAGGATAAAGCTATATATACTACAAGCCTTATTTCTGAAATGACTCCTATGTCTATCAATCCAATTAGTCGGTAACCATCCCATGAAAATCTTTTATCATGGATTTCAAATCCTAATTCTCTAGCAGTTTCTGCTTTAGGCTGTTTTCTTGGAACATTTAATGAGTACATTTAAGGTAAAACCTACTTCATTTACTTGATTTAGCCGGAAGATACCGGTTGTCATATTACGTCCTAGGAGGACCTTCAAACAGTTATTATTACAACAGTGAACCCTCCAATATGTTTAATGTGTCCCTGTGCCATTTAATGGTACACCGATTGTGTTACTGACAGGCAAAAGAAGAAGTATTAGTTTAAGATTATCTTTTAATATTGAAGAAAAAAAAAATAAATGAAATGCATTGACACTCTGTCAAAAGTTTAAACCTATAGTTATATAATGATGGGTTGCATTTTTGGAGTATTGTGTAGCAATCAGCAAGATGTTTGATAATGAATCTACCTTACGGGTATCTATGAACTAAATATGAATATAACAGATGACTTGAGTATAGCGTAATCTTGTTTATTTAAGTTTATGTTGCATCTACCTTACGAGTATCTATGAACTAAATATATATATATAATAACAGTTGACTTGAGTATAGCATAATCTTGTTCATTTATGTTTATGTTGAATCTAAATTACTAGTATCTATGAACTTGTTCATTTATGTTCTTTCTATACTTTCCTGATGGTTGTAATTTACACCACATTTTTATGGAATAAATAATTACATTTGTCAGCATTAGAGGATATACATGTATTTCTTCACTGCAGTCACTGTCTAAAAGTACTGTTGTATTCCATTTGATGTAAGCAATTGTAGATAAAACAGGATGGACATTCACACAAGCACTGCAGATTAATCTCTGTGTATGTATTTTTCAATTTTGGTATGGATTATTTGATAAATATATACTGTGGCAATACTCTGCTTTAAATCTCTCACATGAGAACTTGTAATGAAAGAGGCTTACCTGTATTGCTTTAATTATCTGTAGACCTTACGGTTATTATGTGCCCTTCCTCTACCCCCCCCCCCCCCAAACTGTTTCACACGTGAATATGATATTTCTAAATTGTGTTAAAAATGATCTGGTCGAAAGATTGCATTTCTCACTAAATGACTTCTTGTTCCATGGGCATAAATGTTTTTGGTTTTACAATGGCGTAATTAATGCAATTTTGTGTTCTACTTCTGTAAAATTTTGTGCGGGTATGCATTTACAAGAATAATGAATTGATATAAGCGGACTGCACTTGTTTAAATCTCTATATTGTATGATTATGTTTTAAAATATGTACATAGAAATGAATAGAGTTTATTGCAATTATTCTTGCATTATAATCTAAACCACTTCCATTATGTAATATCATTGTGCCATGACAATTATTTATATGTTTTATGGTCCTTTTAGTTGTGACGTCATGCTGAAACTATTGTGAAAAATGTATTGATGTCGGACAAATGTCGATAAGCTCGTTGCTTGTAGGTTGAAATCTGATCAGTTGCCCTAGCGATATTGATAGCCGAATTTTTCTTTCATACATTCAACAGGCAAGAAATCAAAAACAAACTGATGGAAACAAAATCAACAAGTTTATTCAAAAATTAAAAGACTGAAGTGCATACCAAATTTCAAATAAAATGGACAACTGAGTGAAAACGAACCGAAACGCGTCTACTGAAGTATTTGTGTAACCTCTACAGGAGTGAGGTAAGGTTTCCGAACAGAGAGCGAGCATCTGCTGCTGGGTAAAAATATCCACCACATTTGCCCTAATAGAACAAAAACTGATTTCAGCTTCGTGGGAGAAAAGAATATTTCACCCAGGAATTGGACGCAATTGGTATTCATTTGAATGCCGCTAATCTGTTTAAAATTTTTACCTTGAAACATTAGAAAGATGCTATAGGTCGGAAAGTTAAAATATCAGTGGCATCTCTTTCAGTGTCCTCGTTTCTGGACTTAGAGTTTTCATGGCAAAGTAAGTTCTATTATGGTTTACATAAATTATTAAAATTCTGCAGCCCCATTTATTTATTGAAAGCATTATACTTAATGTTGGAAAGTACGAAGTAAAAGTTATGTCTTGTCTAGATGTCTCAATAAAATACAGATGTAATATACTAATTACTAATAAACAAACATATTCATGTTTTTCTGTTACTTTTTTTTACTATGTTAATCAAACTTTTCTATAATTTAAAGATACATAATGTCTAATTTTATAAAATCAGAGGTACAATAGAATATATTCCTAACCTATTTTACTTATAAAAAGATAACAAACTACAGCGACCCCAAACCTAATAAGCCTTGGTTATACAGTTATTGCTGCAGCAAGTTAGAAATACGACCCTCAAATTTAACCTACTTACGTTCGTACGAGACCTGAGAATACGCACGTGACCTTAAAATTATTCATTTGCATACGGAGTAAAACAACAATGGTGAAGATAAGAAAGAAAAAGAAAAGAAATCGGCCTTCTGCACTAAGTAGTTCGGAAAAGAAAAGAAATAAAGAATGAGTATGATGTAAAAGCATGCGAGAAGTAGAATTTGTATCACGTGCAATGCATACATTATGCAAATGAATATTTCCGAGGTCGACCGAGATGAATAAAACTGATAAGGAAAACGTGGGTTATGTAGCGTATTTGTACGCGATAGCTGCATTTAATACTGATAGGCAGTCAAAAGATACTGTGCTAAACAAATTTACGATGTTACTTTAATCACAATAGTAGACGCTACAGAAGACCATATGTATTTCTAACACTCCTCCAAGTTTGTTATGTCAAATAGCACATAAATTGTTAGACATTTAGAAAAATAAAATTATTTGAATATTGCATTAATATCTAAATCATGTTGTTTGCTTTAAACAATGAAAATGTATCCATGACACACACAAGGTATGCCTCGAATATAATCGAATATAACTGGTGCAATGTCACATCTGTTATACGATGATTATTTAACAAAAGCCCCTTAAAATCAGCAATGCAATATTAGATACATTGTATTGGAATCATAAATGTATATAATTATATAGCATGAATGCATATAATGCAGCCTCGCATTGACTACTGCATCTCCTATTGGTTCAATTTATCTGTGTTTGTTATGACAATCAACATTCTATTCTGCAGTTGATTCTATAAATATGGAAATATTATTTCGTAGATTATGTATTTTGGTCTAGACACTATAATTCAAAGCTTTTCTCTTGCATACATAATCAGTCGAATATAATTTATAGACTTGAAACCAATACCTACCTACATACCTACCTACAGACAGATAGACCCACCTACCTACGTACTGTTTCTAATTGTTACTGTTTTGCCGAATTAGTTGTAGAAGATATTTATCTGTACTAGTGATGGCAATTCATATCAAGAGAAGAGGAAACTGTAATTTACAGTAGAGTATTTTGTACAATAAGGTGCTGACATTAAACAGTCAAATAATATGCATAGTGCATTGGACATCGCACTATTTTTACGATAAGATGATAACATCAGGCACTCAAATAACATGCAAAGTGCACTGGACACCACACTATATTTAAGATAAGATGTTGACATTAGACAAATGATATGCATTGGACATCACACATGTCAAAAATTGGTTTTCTAATCCATGTGACAGTTAAAAGAACTTAGTATAAATTGAATAACTGGTATATTAGGTAGCACTGATTTCAATTGTAGTGGAAATACATCTTTATGAAAATAATGATGAAAGAACTCTTAATTTGGAAAAAATGTAAGAATCCAAAGCCAGTCAAACACAATATATCATCACACGGGTACGATTACAGATCTGCAGATTCCACCTTCCTAAATACCGCGAGGCGATGATATCAAATAGACTCCAACTGAATAACCTTTTACATGAATTATTAGCAATATGAAATGGAAAAGTCACTGAGTACTTTAAGTAAATGTAGAGTTGTCAAACAATGTACATGTATGCATATTCATTTATACGATGCCACCACTTATTAAAGACGTCTGGCAAGACTGAAATATTTGATAGCGTCTCCCTGTCTGTTTGTTTGTACGCCAACCATGTATACGAGTCAGAGTCAGATAAAAAGCAGGCGATTTTAACAGATTGTAATTTTACATTATAATAATATTATTAATATTCTTAATCAAAGTAAGTTTTCTTATCTTTTACATCTTATGCTTGCACAAAATAAATCTTAGGTGAGCGTTAACAAAGCATCATATGAAACTTTAATTTTCTCTACGGGAAATAATAAATTTAAGGAGCTTGTTGATCTTCTGAATATAAAACTCGCTTATCAAGATCAAAATGTGTGCTGTGTGCAACGCATAAGTGATCATGTTTCTATCTCTGTGAAACGATACCCCTCCGAATACACGTTATCTCTAGCTGAGAATCTAAACATATCTCTTGGGGCTTATATCTTAAACATGAATTCTGAGGTAGTTTTGGAGAACCGTTATCACCAATATGTGTATGAAAATAGTTATTTGTGAGGCGCACTATTAAATTCGCTTTAGAGTTTCTGTCCAACATTGCGCTCTAATATATTTTGTTAATAGTATGTTAGATGCAATCAGAATCCATACCACTATCTACTCTATACATCCTCACAACTTCATCTACAAAACAGTTTTTAGTGGTCAAAACACAATTATAATAAAAACATATATCTCTATCGAATCAACATAAAATCACAAACAAATTTAAATACATTTTGTAACAATACTATCCAACATTGTCAAATCTTTTACACACTTCTATCAGTTCTATATATAAATATATATCATACATACCTTTTAATTTAGTGTACCATATGCGCATTTTGACAACTTACGTGTCTTCAGTGATGCTCATGACCGAATGATTGGAATTCTCAAAATATATAAATATTTGAAGAACAATGTTGAAACCAAAAATGACCTAAAAGTGAACCAAAGAATCTAAGGACAGAGCTATGCATGAAGGAGTTACTCCTTAGTTTTATACATAAAACTAAATCAATATCATACAACAATCATATCTATCTCTTGCGTATCTTAGTATAATTTAGTACAGTTTCTGTCCAATCATTACCGATTGCATCTTTACAACTGAGAAATTACCACAACGTTATGAATAATGAAACATATTCAATTTCATAGATATAACTTGATTCCTAATGGTTGGATAGTACGAATCGATTGAATCCCCCATCTCCTGGACATACTATTGAAATAATTTGTTAGATACAAATTGCAATCTTTCTTTAAGTAATCTCGTCACTCAAACTGATTTTCCTAATACTCTTTCATTTTTTCCCGAGTCAGAAACCGTTTGCCTCTTGGACAAAACAATCGCTCCAATCTGCTAACGATGCTGATATAGGAGGATGGTGGATCCCTGCAATGGCGATAGAAAGTTATAGATATCCATAAGGGGAACATCAATACAGAGGCATGGAAATTAATCAACAAGATATATGGAATATCACGAATAAGTTACAGCTTTTGTAATTGGTTCACTGACTACTTGTCTAGGACAAAGGCTAGAGGCTACTACAACAAGTTTTTATTTGCCAACAGCTGTCATTTACCATGCTACTTTTTTGCTAGGTTTATTAAATAGATTAACATAGGATGAATGTCTCCGAGTGCAGCTTTTGGAATACATCAACTTTCAGACCAGAATGGACGCGATACTTAACTCTTGGAATACTGTCGTTATTCCCAGTTTTTACGATCACTGGGAATCTCCTGGTCATTGTGACAGTGGTCACACGGCGACGATTTCAGTGGAAAACAAATTCATTTGTAATATCCTTAGCTATCGCAGATTTAGCCGTGGGTATTTTCGTGATGCCGTTTGCAATATTTATTCAATTCCAAACCAGTGATTACTTTAAAGGTATGCCAATAAATACCGAAAAGATTATTTGTTCTTTGGCTTGGAGCTTGGATGTCATGCTTACAACAACGTCTATCTTGCATTTGATGTGTATGACAATTGACCGCTACCTTGCGATAAGTTTACCCATACGATACCATAGTATCATGAATAGGAATTTCATCATTATTCTTTTAATAATGTGTTGGACTATTCCAATTATAATTTCATTTGGCCTCATATTTGGTGAGGTACATACAATAGGAATGGATAGTTACGAAATACGACATAATGTTAGAGAACAAACTCAGTGTATATTTGCTTCCTGTGAATTCAAAGTAAGTGCAGTATATGCCATCAGTGCTTCTATTATATCATTTTATTTGCCGTCTATTTTCATGTTATTTTGCAATATAAAGTTGTTCAGAAATGTTAGAAGACGTGGTTCAAAACTGCGCGAATTAACATCAAACTATATTTTTAATTCACAAAGAGAACATCAGATTCACACGGAACTTAAAGTGGCTAGAACTATAGCTTTTCTGTTGACAGACTTTTTCATATGCTGGCTGCCATTTTTCGTAGTAAATATCACGGATCCTTTCGTGAGTTACAGTATTCCAGCCACGGTGTGGTCAGTTGTGACATGGTTGGGATATGTCAACTCTGCTATCAACCCGTACCTTTACTATGTTTTGAATATGCCCAAGACAGATATATCATGTCAAAATGCACAGCAAAACGGAAAACAAATTTTCATTCAAATGTTTCGACTGAGAAAACAGTACATATCTAACCGACCTAAAAGAAGGTACCTACATCCTAACTCTACTACGACAGATTTGGGGGTGGTAGAAGACGATCCAAGGGATCGGTGTTCGCGTACAATTGCAGAAGACAGTATATGAAGAGGTCAAATTGATATTTCCACTCTGTAGTATCCGTTCATGGTGCATCGGATTCAATATAAGATCCTTTCATGGTGCATTCAGGTTCCGTTCAGTATAGTGAAATCAGACCACAAAGGAATTGCAATCAACTACCACGAAACCTAATATGTTAGATCATGTTTATACGTCTATGCACATAGTCGTTGATTACTTACCAACCAGCAGAATTCAGTCGAACAGTAATATATCTATATATAACTGTTAATAAATTGAGTTCCTTTATGTATGTTTTAATTTTTTTTTTTTGACAAAACAGATTGTTGTAAATGTATAAAAAGGGGGTTGTTTTTATTATTTTATTTATTTATTTATTTATTTATTTATTTATTTATTTTTGTTTTGTTTTGTTTTTGATTTTTGTTTTTGTTTGTTTTGTTTTGTTTTTTGTTTTTTTTTTTTTTTTTTGTTTTTTTTTTTTTTTTTTTTGTTTTTTTTTTTTTTTTGTTGACAAACAGATTGTTGTACATGTATAAAATGTATTAAAAGGTATGAAAAGAAATAAGTAAACGTATAGAAGCATGCTTCCAAGCAGTCATGTAGTACAGCATTGCTGCCATAACGATAGACCATTATCCATGTCACTGTCTTACTGAATTCATAAGCTAATTCGGTCTTAGCTGTACTATTTTTCAAGGTGGTAGACGGTAGAATTATGTTGCCAGATGTTAATCAACACTACAGCAACCATAATATTTTAAAATGTAACTGATTTCATATGATTTTGATAAGTTTCTTTTTTACTCTACAAACATCGTCAATATGTCTGTTAATATGAATGGCTTCAATCCAGTTCTAATTATGTAAGGAACATTATACCGGAAAAAAAAACCCACTTTTTGTGGAGATTTTCATTATGACATAAATTAAGATTGTGACGTCACAGTAAATTGACACAAATCAGAGAGATAAAACTTCATTTGTCTGATATTGATTTAGGTCTAATCTATATATTGTGATTGAAAGGTATCCATCAAAGGAAAAACAATCATGCATTACTAACATTAATATTGCCTCATCAGTAATAGTGAATTTGTTACTTTGACAAAGGTGAAATAATGATATGAAAGATAATTATTTTGTTCTACTGGAGTCACTCCAGCTTAATATTTGGAATGAAATTTTGTAAGATGCGTACAACTACATTCTGTAATTAGATATTATTAGTATCAAAGTGAGATATCACACATCTACAATAAAACACAAGTGCTACCATCAACAAAGCAGGGCAGACAATTTTATATCCATAGAATATATAGAAGTTTAGCATCAAATATATACATGTATTATAAAGAAAAAAATTTAAAGTACATTTAGATTAATTGGAATGCAAAACATTAAACTTAGTAATTGACATAAGGCAGGTGACATAGATAGCATAAGACATTATTTTACAGATAAACGAACTATGAATTGCAGTACTAAGATATTTGGAGCCAGGTGTCAATGTAATATATTAGCTGATAAAAAATATAACTGCTTTAAGCCTTTAAGATATATTTGTTGGGTTTTCTCCTCACGTTTACGCCACTCCGAAATTATTTTACTTACACATTTATGGAAACGATTATGGGTGTTCATGTATTGTATAATATGCTTATATAATTACATGAAAATGAAGTTTGGTGAATACCTTTGGAAATTTAAATAAATGTTTGCTCTCTGGATTTTGTTCTCACGCTCATCTGAATCCCCAAGAAATACATATGGAATATCCTAGAGGCCCAATGTGCAACATCAAGAATGCGTCCTGGAACACAATAAATATACATAACAAAACAAAACAGTCTTACCATTATATGAAGAGTGAATAGCAACTCGAACACTCTCTTTATTATATTTCCTTGGTGTAAATAGAGGTCAGGTTGTTTTCGAGCTTTGATTGTAATATGTTCCGATTTGTAACATTAATATCAATTAAATATTTTCGCGTTATTCTTTTGAGTTACTGTGATCACGGTTTGTCTGGTGTTTGTATGTCCGTCTGTCCGTCCATGTAAACTTTGTATACTTTCGCCTTCTCCTTCATTACCGCTGTAGGGATTGAGATGAAACTTGATAGGAATGAAGTGCTAAATTTCCCCCTACAAGTAATGTTATTCTTGACTAAATTCATAAAAGGTGGATCTCTGATGGGGCCACGTAATTCATGTAGAGTATTCCTCTTTGACTAAATTCTTCAAGTCTCAGCATAATTTGACATATAGTAGTGTATTTTATGAAATGTAAAGTTTTCATTCCGAAATAGTTTTTTTTTCTCCGGATTTGTCATTTTTTAAACATGTTCATGGTATTTCTTTTATTTCCCAGTGAATATTGCCTATTAATGCATTAATTTTGTATATTATCTCTTCTTGATGAAAATGAATGTTCATGTAAAGGAATTCGACACCAAAATTCTTTCTTACATTAATTTAAAGGTGTAAAAGGAAGGGATACATAATTGCATGTTATACTCAATTCAAAACTTATGGAAAGATTTTAAAGAAACTTGGCAAAAATAAAGTTCTTAACAACAAATGTCCTTATCACCAAATCCATACCGCGATGATATGAATATTTCTGAATACATATTCCTGTAATCTTGTCTAGTTAATTATATTGATTGACTGATTGATTTAATTATTGTTGTTTTACATCAGTCTACGATTATTTGACGTATACGGTGACGGCATCTGTCTGATGCATTGCATAGAAAATGTATATCTTTGCAACAATCAAACAGTGAGGGATCTTTACGTGCTACACCTACCATGACACGGGACCTCGGTTTTTACTTTCTCATCCGAAAGGCAGGACACAGGTGTGCCTATCACGGGGGTCGAACCCGGGATCTCTAGGTCACAAGCCGAGTAACCTCATCCACTGACCCACACCGGCTTCCTGGTTAATTAGAACAATAAAGTCTTAACAAAATTACATTAATTGAATATTGGAGTTATGGTCTGCTAAATGCAACCAAATTTACAATTGAAGGGACATATTCCACAGTAAAATTCAGCTGGACATATGAAAAATATAAAATAAAATAAATAAATGAATAAATAAATAAATAATTTAGGTAGAGTTTCTCAATAATTGCTGTAGTCTATTCAGTATAATGATAGAAATTTAATCAAATATGAAAGTTTCAAAGAGATATAGCATATTGAACATTATTTTTCCTCGGGAAGTATCGTTCTCTGTCATTCGGAATTCCATACCAAAGTTAGTATTGTCCTAGTATCAAAGTGTTCTGGGACGGAGCGGTTTTGTTTTGGAGTTAGATTCTGAAGAAATCTTTTATCTTTATGATTTAATGTAGTCAACGCCTTCAGGTGGGTAATACAGGTCTACTAGAACCTCTTGGTCTAGTATGCGATTCCCACCTACGTATCCACATATTTATTTATTCATTCGTTCATATAATTATTATTTATTCATTTATTAGTCTATTCTTATTTATTTATTCATTAATCTAGCAAGGGCCCCGGTAACAATGTTGTGTTGTTGTATCACACCGATTTACTTAAAAAATTCCAAAAGACTTATAGGTAGGAGTTAGTTGTTGGTCTAATGTCCTACTTACTGTCTGTTGTACATCAGCAAATGTTCGAAGAATGCCCTTATCATTTGAGTGTGAACTTAATGCCACTTATCACAATTTAACATTTTATCGAAACCTGGCTGTATTAAGTGGATGCAACTGTGATCCCCCTGGAGAGTGCTGTAGTAACCATTTAATCCAGTGACTTGTAAAAATATATGACTTTGTAGCTATATACTTTCAGTTTTAATGGAAATGGAATTGTCATATATATCATAAATGCAGAAGGGGGCAGGAAGACTTTGCAAAAAAAAAAAAAGTCCGGCTCAAATTTTGGGGAAAAAAATAATCCGGCCCGAAAGACCGGCAAATAAAATAACAATAAATAAATAAAAAAAAAATAAGCTCTGAAATTGTGCAAAAAGAATATTCAGGCCGGTGAAAGTCTTCCAGCCCCCCCCCCCCCCCTAAAAATCAAATGGTTGCTCCCTAATTTAGAATCAATATGACATACGTGAATCCAATGGTGTAGATAAAGCTATACCTATGGGTTACTTCGAGACATTTTAACACAGAAGATTTATACGCGTATAGATTTATATGCCATACATTTGTTATCCTGAAGAAAGATATTATTGATGTATTTCTGCCAACATATATATATTATATGGATTCGGTTTTCATAGAGTACAAAACAAAAACATGGTATAGCTAAACGACTTGGCGATATGAAGGAGAAAGTACGGCGGTTTATAAAACTTAACGCTGCAACTTTTATAATTTAAGACACTGAGATGTGTTAAAACTTGTGTTGAATATTCATGAACCTGGACATCTCAGATTAAATAGGTATACGAAGAAAAACAACAAATGTTTTAAGTATTCTGCATAGGACGATATCACTTATAACAGACAAAACACAGATTCAGCCATCATGCGTCTTACCCTGTACACACAAACCGACCGATTTTCCCACGATTTTTCAATCATCATAAATGCTAGAGTGTCTAACACGCATTGCAAAGTAATATACGTGTACATGCCAAACGTGATGTCCTGTTATTATACTTAATATACCCTAATTGTTATATATCATTAATAGTATGATGTATGGCTGGTATGTGTCTATTTGTTAAGTCGAATTATGTTGAAACAAATCAGCATCACTGCGTGTGTAATCAATGTGTTCTTTAATACTATTCACATTCATCTCTATTGTTGGAGCATTTTTTTTTTTCATTTGTTTACTCAGATCTCTGGAACCTTCATTATATTATGAACTTTTGGCTTCTTTATTAATTGTAAATTCATCGTATCACTTTCCTGTGGTTTTGGCCGATAGTTATACTTGGTCTTAAATTGCATTTCTTTAAAACCATTCATAGCGAATACAGCTTGCCAGCAATGCTTATTCACCGTCAGCACCTGTTCTTACCATTATGGAAGATTCACCCGTTTATCAAATTTGTTTGAGCCTTTCCAGGGACCTGGTTTAAGATAATGGGAACTTATAACAAATCGTACGTCGGTTCTCTGTTTCGCTTCATTTATTTTCCATTAGTTCTTCACAAACTCCCCTATTACTTTAAGGTTTCCAAAGTACTATAATGAGAGTCTAAATTTTCGATTTGCCTAGTATAGTCGTCGTTTGTTCAGCTTGTTTCCTGGCTGTCGGATTATTGACGTTATCGATGTTTTCTCTTAATTTCTCATGCATACGTCGCATCAAGGACTAATTATTTTAAAGAACAACAGCTGTCCTCAAATCCGACACATGCATGTGCGCAGCATAACAAACTATGCGTAGAATAATGAGCATCATCCCTCATCTTCACAATTTATGTTCGGCACCTTCAAAATTACATATTCTATCACTTGCCACATGTAAAACATTATTTATCTATACACACTACTAATATCCTTTTCATATTACATATGATTTTTCAGTAAAATCCAGTCAATGTGATAAGAAAAATTAAGAGTTAAAGTTCTTTACAAGTGGGATATCAAGGGTTTTTATGGTTATATAAAATAAAATTCAGAGATATTAAATCCAATTCATCAAACCGATTATTACACCTTTGTAACTGAAAAGACATATAGTACAATACATGTATCTTAATATTCAAGTTCGACGTGGATAAAGCCGGCGTGGCTTAGTGGTATCGCGCTCGCTTTCTGATCGGAAGGCCGGGGTTCGAGTCCCGCTCTGGTCATGCCGGTACCCTGCCTTTCGGATGAGACAGGAAAACCGAGGCCCCGTGTCGTGGCATGCATGGCACGTTAAAGATCCCTCACTGCTTCGGGTGGTCCGTTGCAAAGATCAAAATTTGTATGCCCCGCATCAGGCAGATGCAGTCACCATATACGTGAAATATTCGTGGTGCGACGTTAAACAAAAATCAATCAATCAATCAATCGACGTGGATATTTTGGCTTGAAGATTATCATATTAAATTCAGTTTTGCAAAAATGCATTATGTTTAAATACTAAAATCACTCAGAGGCAACACTCGTATACAGACCTTCAATTTTGAAAATTGACCTTTTCACTTAAGAATCAAGAACACTAAGTTTGATTATCCTGTGTTGCAAATATCAAACGGACTCATGAAGGTGTTTTCATATCCCCCTTCAATGATTCGTTAGATGGAATATAAAGCAGCTGTAAATGATATTCTAAAACTGAACAATAATTGTAATGGAACTATATTTATTTATTTTTCTGTGTTGTCTCTAATAAATCACTGAGGATTGAAATCAAGAATAAAAAATAAGTCCAACAAATCAACCATGCAGGGTATTATTCATACTAAGTTTCATCATTTGATTCTGATGGAAATCAGCACCTGAAACAAATTCTGCAAAGTTTAAATGAAATCATTGAAATGAAATATATCAGAGGAGTCATAATGACAAAAGTACATATAACAAGAGGCCCAAATGGGCCTATATCGCTCACCTGAGCACAAATTGCTTATTTACAATAAAATGACAGCTAATTTCAGTAGAAAATTTAGCTTTTATCTATAAGATTCTCTATAAGATTTGGTGATATTTTGTGCAGTCGTTTTGAAGAAGTCCAAAATGTGTCAACCAATCAGAGCCAATGGCGGCTATCTTGGATTACGGATCGGCACGAAAAACACAAACTTGGTAGAGGACCTTGAGTACTTACTTCCTATGAGGTTGGTGAAATTCTTAGTAGCGGTTCTGGAGAAGAAGTCGAAAATGTGTCAACCAATCAGAGCCAATGGTGGCCATCTTGGATAACGGAGCGGCACGAAAAACACAAACTTGGTAGAGGACCTTGAGTACATACTTCCTATGAGGTTTGGTGGAATTCTGTGCAGCCGTTCTGGAGAAGAAGTCGAAAATGTGTCAACCAATCAGAGCCAATGGCGGCCATCTTGGATTATGGTTCGGCACGAAAAACACAACCTTCGTAGAGGACCTTGAGTACATACATCCTATGAAGTTTGGTGAAATTCTGTGCAGCGCTTCTGGAGAAGTCGAAAATGTGTCAACCAATCAAAGCCAATGGCGGCCATCTTGGATAACGGATGGGCACAAAAAACACAAGCTTTGTAAAGGACCTCAAGTAGTTACTTCCTATGAGGTTTGGTGGATTTCTGTGCAGCCGTTCTGGAGAAAAAGTCGAAAATGTGTCAACCAATCAGAGCCAATGGCGGCCATCTTGGATTATGGTTCGGCACGAAAAACACAAACTTTGTAGAGGACCTTGAGTACATATTTCCTATGAAGTTTGGTGAAATTCTGTGCAGCGGTTTTGGAGAAGAAGTCGAAAATGTGTCAACCAATCAAAGCCAATGGCGGCCATCTTGGATAATGGATGGGCACAAAAAACACAAACTTTGTAAAGGACCTCAAGTAGTTACTTCATATGAGGTTTGGTGAAATTCTGTTCAGCGCTTCTGGAGAAGAAGTCGAAAATGTGTCAACCAATCAGAGCCAATGGCGGCCATCTTGAATAACGGATCGGCACAAAAAAAAAAACTTGGTAGAGGACCTTGAGTACATACTTCCTATGAGGTTTGGTGGATATTCTGTGCAACCAATCAGAGCCAATGGTGGCCATCTTGGATAACAGATCGGCACGAAAAACACAAATTTGGTAGAGTACCTTGAGTACTTACTTCCGATGAGGTTTGGTGAAATTCTGTGCAGCGGTTCTGGAGAAGAAGTCGAAAATGCGTCAACCAATCAGAGCCTATGGTGGCCATCTTGGATTACGGATCGGCACGAAAAACACAAACTTGGTAGAGGACCTCAAGTAGTTACTTCCTATGAGGTTTGGTGAAATTCTGTACAGCATTTCTGGAGAAGAAGTCGAAAATGTGTCAACCAATCAGAGCCAATGGCGGCCATCTTGGATAACGGATCGGCACGAAAAACACAAACTTGGTAGAGGACCTTTAGTACTTACTTCCTATGAGGTTTGGTGAAATTCTATACAGCGGTTCTGGAGAAGACGTCGAAAATGTGTCAACTAATCAGAGCCAATGGCGGCCATCTTGGATTACGGATCGGCACGAAAAACACAAACTTGGTAGAGGACTTTGAGTACTTACCTCCTATGAAGTTTGGTTGAATTCTGTGCAGCCGTTCTGGAGAAGAAGTCGAAAATGTGTCAACCAATCAGAAACAATGGCAGCCATCTTGGATTACGGATGGGCATGAAAAACACAAACTTGGTAGAAGACTTTAAGTACTTACTTCTTATGAAGTTTGGTGAAATTCTGCACAGCGGTTCTGGAGAAGAAGTCGAAAATGTAGAAAAGCTAGTTAACGACGGACGACAGACGGTGATTGATCACAATAGCTCACTTGAGCCTTCGGCTCAGGTGAGCTAAAAAAAACTGCATACACTATATGACTGACATCAACCAGCTAGTGCAAGATGAGTAGCAATCACAAGAATATGGACAAACAAATTGTAATGTACCAAATATATGCAATGTGCTTTATTATACAAACAGGGCATACAAAATTCTGTTACTTCTTGCTCCTGTGATTTAATTTACTTCTAAGATTTTGATTGATTGCTGATAATAGTTTTACTTCACTCCACAATGATTTCACAGCATCGACCTGATGCATTGCATGTAAATCTATACCTTTGTAATGGACCCATGTGAAGCAGTGAGGGATCTTTTACATGCCATGTCTACAGTGATACCGCACCTCAGTTTTTTCTGTCTCATCCAAAAAACAGGACACTGATGTGCCCAGGAAGGGAGTTGAACCTGAGACCTCTTAGTCATGAGCTGAGCACCTCATCCATTGAGCCATACTTACTGCCACAAAAATATACTCAATGTCTGCACTAGATACATGTACAGTGTAATCAATAGGAAATGTTCTCTTTCTTCTCCTCATTAAACATGTCCTTTAATTCATTGTTAGATATAAATAGTAACGAAATATTCTATGTGCATCACAGAAATTTATTTAGAATAAAAGATACAATACCAATACATAATGAATTTACAGACAATGCATTGTGCTTCCATGAAATATATATATTATCAAGAAGTTTTTATCATGGATTGATATCTGAATAAAGTACATGTATGATAAAAAGACAAATGAAAGCATCAACTCATGGGACATTATCATTTTATGGCTATGAAGAATGGTCTCATCATAATAAAGTTACAACACAATACAAAATTAACTGTTCTAAAACAAAGATAAAATATATGACATAAATCTACAATATAAAATAGAATGTATAGTTTCACTATGAAATTTAAGATATCATGTTTTTTTTTCTTTTTTAAACACTTCATACACATAAACTGAATAGAAAACAAATTTATAAAATAACTTGTTTTCAACTACTCTTTCCCAATAATTCAAACTTTATCAGAATTAATTACACTTGTATGTGTAACACTGGGAGCACATGTGTATATTAAATGTTATGGCAAATATCAAATTACAGAACAGTAAATTCTGATGTAATACAAGATGTGTTTTTGTGAACACAGCTGTCACCAGTCACCAATAACTTTGTCTGCAGGCATCACATTGCAGGGCTCAAATAAGACCATGACATTGTACATGTAGCTTTTTGTGTAAAAATTTCATTTTGTCTTAGATATTGACCCCATCTAACACCCTGAGTTCTCAGTCACAGAATTCTGTTGAAATGTGACAAGATACACAGGCACCCCGTGGGGCCCTAATAATAGCATGACATTGTGGCTATTTGTATAAGAATTCATAATGTCCTAGATATTAACCCTCCCCAACCCCCTGGGTCTTGGGTCAGGGAATGCAGGTGAAATGTGAGAAAGTCCAAGATACAAATGCAGTTGAATTTTGGTGATTTTAGGGTTCAAAATAAAGAAGATATTACATCTTTCTACAAGTGGGACAGAATTACATAAAAAATGATGGACAGACAAAGAGACAGATGAACAGACAGATGATCCAAATGCTAGATGTTCCTGAATCTTTCAGACTATGGGCATAAAAATAATAAAAATTAATGATAGCTATAATTCAAGAATTAAAAACTAAAAGTTTCCTTCTTATTTCAGACAAATGTATCAAATTTTATACAAAATATACAACATTGCTACTGAGTACAAAAATTTGTTGCAGTACTTTGAATATGTACATGCATCTATAAAAGGTTAGGTCGATTCATACTCTAGAAATTAACAAGTGGTCTGCTTAAACAAAGTTTTAAAGTCTTTTTTGAGCCTTCTTTAAATCATGTGGTATTATAATATTGGAAGCAGTTTGTTAACTTTTAACCTATTTAACAAAGAGGTATGACATAAGAATCACACCTGTATCACCTTGCAATACAACTGAGGTGCTTGAGTACTGTAACAACATTATTACCCCTGGAGGAAGACTAAGAAAATCTTTAAAATACCTTGTAGAACATTTACTTCTTCCATAGAACAGCAATTAACAAGACAGAAACTATTTAACTAAAGATTATAAACAAATGACCCACTAATCTCTATCAGTTACACTGAAAACAATGGCATATAGTGTAAGGTGTTGTTATCTTTACGTATCTTTGACAAATTAAGAGTTGAGTATATTATGGAAAATAATGTATGTTGTCTGCAAACACAGTTACACAGATGTGTGATGGATGGTCTATAGAAAAGTAAACAAACAATGGACAAAAGGATTCTTATGTGTGTACTTATGCTTCATAGATGTCTCAAAAATGTACCAACATGACAATTTTACAATTATGACATCACAGAATCATATATCATTATATCAGTTAGTCATATATCAAAATCAGAAGCTACTACAAAATGATTGCATGAATGTCAATGAAGTGAAAATTTTAGCCAGAATTAATCTATTTATTGAATTAATGAAGGAAAAAGCCTGCCAGAAATGATCTTACTGTTGCACTATCTATGGAATGAATGCTGTCAGAAAGCTAGCTGGAAATGACACTACATTAGTACTATCACAAAATATCACAATATATACGTATATGACACATGACATGGGAAATGTCCATTATATCATGTAAGTTGATCCTGGATTACACAAACACTGAATGCTGATCATCTGCCATTTGTTTCATTTAAAACACAGATCTCTAGCTATAAAATAGTCAAGGAAAGACAACTTGCATGTAGTATGCTACCAGTACATATATATTCCTTAACTTACAAACAATGAATTATGAAATGTAAGTTCAATTCATAAGATATCAGAAAAACAGCATTCTGTGATTAAATTATTATTATATATTCCTTAGAATATTATACAGCATCAATTTTAATAACAATTAAATTACATTTTTAGAATATTTTCATTCCTTTAGCCAAAAAAGGGGTTTATATGCAAATGAAATTTGCTGACATAGGCAAGACAATCCCTCTTAGTTATGAAATCTGTTTTAAAACCATCCATCTGTAGACCTACAAATGTATAGTAGAGCACTAATGAAATTAAAATGCAATAATCCAGATTTACATAACAAATTTTTTACATGTGTTTCTTAGAAATCAAGGGTATATTATTTGTGTCTTGTTACAGCTGTTATGAAAATAAGACAGAAATCTCAGTTTAAAGATTTGTAAGAGTCACCATTTTTTTAACCTAGGATGCTGAAATCATTAATCAATTCAAAAAAATAAAAGTTTACTTTCTCTGATAAATACATTAAAATTTTGGAGTAGCATTCTCAAAGTACTGCATAAGAAAAGGAGAACAAATATCTGACTTACTTGTAAAAAGTTGCAATGAACATGCAGAGAAAACTGGAACACCAGTAAGCACATAAAAAGACATTACAAAAATATTTCATTGTAATGCATTTTGGGTAACGACTATTAGACTTTCCTTACTGAATTTGTATGATTAATTGGTTTATTGACCCACCTTTTCACCAACAACAAAAGCAGTACAAGAACACATATAAACACCTTTATAAGGAATTCTCTACACTCAACACAACAGTCAATGGCTTACATGTACTCAAGCTGGTGTGACACGTGAAGAAGGAGTACGGCATGAGCTTGCCTGTACAAGAACACACATAAAAAGCTTTATAAAGAATCCTCTACACTCAACACAACAGTCAATGGCTTACTCAAGCTGGTGTGACATGTGAAGAAAGAGTACTGCATGAGCTTGACTGTACAAGAACACACATAAAAAGCTTTAAAAAGAATCCTCTACACTCAACACAAGAGTCAACAGCTTACTCAAGCTGGTGTGACATGTGAAGAGGGAGTACAGCATGAGCTTGACTGTACAAGAACACACATAAAAAGCTTTATAAAGAATCCTCTACACTCAACACAACAGTCAATGAATTACTCAAGCTGGTGTGACACGTGAAGAAGGAGTACTGCATGAGCTTGACTGTACAAGAACACACATAAAAAGCTTTATAAAGAATCCTCTACACTCGACACAACAGTCAATGGCTTACTCAAGCTGGTGTGACACATGACGAAGGAGTACTGCACGAGCTTGACTGTACAAGAACACACATAAAAAGCTTTATAAAGAATCCTCTACACTCAACACAACAGTCAATGGCTTACATGTACTCAAGCTGGTGTGACACTGCACAAGCTTGACTGTACAAGAACACACATAAAAAGCTTTATAAAGCATTCTCTACACTCAACACAAGAGTCAATGGCTTACTCAAACTGGTGTGACACGTGAAGAAAGAGTACTGCATGAGCTTGACTGTACCAGAACACACATAAAAAGCTTTATAAAGCATTCTCTACACTCAACACAAGAGTCAACGGCTTAAGCTGGTGTGACACGTAATGAAGGAGTACTGCATGAGCTTGACTGTACAAGAACAAACATGAAAAGCTTTATAAAGCATTCTCTACACTCAGCACAAGAGTCAACAGCTTACTCAAGCTGGTATGACACGTGAAGAAGGAGTACTGCATGAGCTTGACTGTACAAGAACACACATAAAAAGCTTTATAAAGCATTCTCTACACTCAACACAAGAGTCAACGGCTTAAGCTGGTGTGACACGTAACGAAGGAGTACTGCATGAGCTTGACTGTACAAGAACACACATAAAAAGCCTTATAAAGAATCCTCTACACTCAACACAAGAGTCAACGGCTTACTCAAGCTGGTGTGACAAGTGAAGAAGGAGTACTGCACGAGATTGACTGGTTTTTTATCAATAAAGCTAGTAAGTCATGGTCAAAATCTAAAGCAATAATTTAATTCATGATTCACACACAAGCCCTGGTGGCTGCGGTATTGCTGACCACTCATGTTTTGTCCCTGACTATTCTCAGTAAGAAAAAAATAATAATAATCACTCCCCTTCAAAAAAAAAATATAAATAAATATATACATAATGAAAATAAAATGAAATTGATGTAACAAAAAAGCCAGCTTCAGCTTTCTAAGCTTATATGTTAAATACTAATGCATGTACTACATTAATATTGCTTCTAAATAAGTCACTCAATTGAAAATGCACATTAAATTCATCATTTTAATTCAAAGATGTACAAATTTTGCAGTATTTAATGTGGCAAATGATAAATATAACACAAAAAACAGACCCTCTGTAAATACATCTGAGAAAATAAATGATTCAAGAAGCAAAGGATACAGTTCTGAGACCCCTCTCTACTGGATCCACCAACATCAAACCACGCGGAACAAACACTGTTTGGTTCTGTTCAGCAATATATTTGTTGATTTTCTTCAGAGTCTTTAAAATAAATATAAAAAATAAATATATATATACATACATATATATTGAAACAGTAAAAATACATAAATGTTCAAGTTTCACTGATTAAGATTAAAACCAATCTTGTACATGTATTCATATCACATTAATTCAGGCCTCCATATCCAACGTCATAAACTTTTTTGCATTAAAACTTGAGCTTCGTATCAATAACAATTATATTAAATGTGTAGTCATATAGGATTTGAAAAAATTACAGATCTCTTATTGCATACCTGCCAACCCTCGAAGACGGTTAAGAGGAACAGCAGGGAATCAGGGGCACAGCCCCCCTTTGTTGCTGAGAAAATTTTTCAGATTGACAGTTATCAACAAATTCCACAGAAAAAAGAATAACAGATTATACAGCTTTTTCAACACTTTTGATAACAAACATAAGTCTCCTTCTTGGAAATAAACAAAAAGGTGAAAACTGTGTTTATAAAACACTGATGCCACAAGGCGAAGAAAGTCCAAAAAGTTGTCTATGAAGCCTTTGAGAAAAACATCGATATTTTCTCATTCTGTTTTTCAGAAACCAAAGTGTTATATAATATAACTTATAATGAAGTTATAATAAAGCATTTCAGTTTTAAGGTGTACATGTTAATACATGTTATAATGTATGATCCCGCAGAGAGAAAGTAACTGATATCAATTTCAAGCGAACAAATCATGACACAGAACTTTAATTTGAAATGTCTTATTTTAAAAACATCACATGAAAAGTTTTCAATTGTAGTGTATAAGTGCATTCAAAGTTTGAATAAAATGCTCACTAAACTGAAACTAATATCACAATTAAAATCATATGATTACCTCTCCATATCTCTCCAAACTCAAAAATAAGCTTCAGATAAGCCTTAGTATATTACATGTAAGAAATGACCTATCCAACAGGGTTTAATGGTTGATAGGGATTTTACATCGCCTACAACAATTTTTCAATCAAATGGCAACATAGCAGTTGGAGGTATCTTAACTCTTAAACATTCAAAGGTTGACAAAGAACAAATTATATATACATTAACTGATATAAAATATTATGTATATTGTATCATGAAGCAACATATTTAAAGAATAAATTACAACGTGTATAATATATGAAATCTAATTATTACTAATGTTTTTCTTTTATTTAACAGAGAAACTAAATCTGGTATTGGATTCCTTTTGATCACAGAAAATGTTCTTTATTAAGAAATAATTATAATTATTATTACACAGAAACCAGAAATATGTTCAAAGGCAATGAATACACAGCCCTGGGATATACATGTAATCAAAGCGAAAGTATTATCCAATTTGTACTGAGTTTAGCCACAGCTGAAATGTTCTACAACTACAGTACATGTATGTGTCTATATAAAAGGGTCAATCAAGATGATGAGCTGCATACAAAATCAGGATATATGAGATGAAAGTCAAGAGGAGCATAAAGGTCATAAAAATTGGTACAGTTGAAACTATTTCACAAAGATGTATTTATTCACAAAGTTTTATGACAGAGTTAATACACTGGACTCTGAAGATTCAGGTTAGAATGAAAAGGAAGGTCAAGAACACAAAATTCTGGTATGGTCAAAATACATTCAGCAATATACATATATACCAGTGAATAAAGTGGTATAAAAAAAATCCCTTGTAGTTTCCTTATACGAATTAAATAAACTCAAAATGGGATAAAAAGATGGAAAAAAGGTATGACAAACCACATATGCCCCAGCATTTTTAAGATCAGGCATACATGTAAAAAAGATAAAAACTGCATAATAAAGATACCAACCTTTTCATAATGTGTATCAAAACAAAGGTAGGATAGGTATGCAGTGAGGCAAGCAAAGCAACTCTCACAATAGTTCCGACTATTTAGACATTCTGCTTCAGAATACATGGTGTTCAGTGATGTGATGGTGCGTACAAATATTTCCTGATCAATCTTCAAAAAATAAAGAATCACAGAGTTTATACATATTATGTACAAAATTGATACGAAGATGAGCCACGCTGCATGACTTTTACAAAAAAATATCACAATTAGAATTGGAGACTGGCTGAAAAAAAGCAGCAAAATAAAAAGCACACATAAAGTAGTTGGAGAAAATTATATGAAGATTATTGGAAATGAAGAATCATTTGAGGTAATGTAATTTGTAAGAAACATGATCTTTCTCTTGGTTTTCTGGTCATACCAGTACGATTAAGGAATGAGAAAGTTAACCATCATCACACAATGTATACATTGTACATGTACAGAGAAAGCAGGGGATGCTCTTATGTCTCTGCCCTACATTAGTCATAAAGTATCGATATGCAGTATACATGTACAAACTGAGTCTGCCAATCTCAGTGACAATATTAATTTAATCTTTTGTTTTCCAGTTTCCTCATGCCCACTGACATGATCTCCCTTTCTTCACAAATTGTAAAAAGACTGATGAACATGTGAAGTAGTGATAAACCTTATCAAGAGTTGTTCTCCGGTATATACAATATAATTCAAGTCAATGATCATAAATTTCTCATAAATTATAATTTCAAGTTACTAGTGTTTAATGAAATGGCTCACCTTTCCATCTAGTTCGGCGGGAAATTTGGTTTGAAATTTAACTGCAGTTCCATCATTAAAGTCTCTATGCACAAAAATTTTGGTACAATTAGATGGAAGAATTCTGGTCAAGTCATCCATCTTGTGCCCCTTAAAATAAAAGGAAATCATTTAAATATATATGCTAGGCTTGTCCGTTTAAATGTCCTAGATTAAATCATAATTTTTACAGCAGTTTGAAAGCAAAACAAGTACTTTCATACAGCCACTTGGGCTTCAAGGGATACCATATTGCAGAAGGAGGGTGTAGACTAATTAGGATAAGCGGGCTCTGCCCAGCCTATAAAGTTTAAGACAAAATCTATAGCACAGTTCATGTCTTCAGTGCTTGCATAAGTCACATCCTACCATACTTCTTTCAAACATATCTGCTACTTCAAAATTTTATAGGGACCCTGGACTACTCCCTCCTGCAGAGCTTGTGCTTTTGACCTTGCTTATATTGCCTCCTACTTCTCTCAAATTCACCCATTGTTTCGGAAGGTTTGTCAGGAAATCTGATATAAATAACTTCGGTCTGATAAACTTTAGAGTCCTGTTAGACGGAATATCCTGTTAATGGTGATTATGCAGGGGTGACTCAACGTGGGACAAATGTTTATGTCAATTTGTTAAGGGAAGTTTGAATACATGGTAATGCACTGCAATTCTTCAGCTGCCAAAATACATGCAAGTCAAGGGTATAAGTACACTCCACGTATCCTTATCTTTCATTTATCTCTGATGCATTTATTCCTGGATTGTTGAACAATGTTTTCAAAATAAAAAGAAAATGAAATACACATACTTCTAACTTCACAATATAGAGTACTTTAATGATAATCATGTAATTTTAACAGTTATAAATGGAATGATGGAAGATATACCATAGAAGGGATATACTTCAGAGCTCGACATTAATGCTCGTCGGCTTGTCCAGTACCAGTGAAAACTTTTCATTGACAAGTGAATCCGACTGGATAAATGATTTCTCTGTAAGGAACTTTTAAATTTAAAAAAAGAAACTGAATTGTAATCTTTTTTATCTATCATATGAATATGATGCTTATGTTTTACAGAAATCACAGTGCCGCAAATACGTACCTAATTGAAGACCTACGGGTAATTGAAGACCTACGGAAGACCTATGGAAGACCTACATTTCTAGAGACATTATTATCAAAAACTGTTATTAGAAATGTGTTTCTTATTATTTAAAAAGACAATAAAGATATTTAGTTCTATAAAATCAATAATTTAAACTACATTTTCGACTAAAACATTGTGTAGGTCTTCTTTCAATTGAAGTGGCCACCATTACTATTTTATGGGGTAATTCAAAATTCATTGCAATGTATAAATTGTGATATCGTAGAGGAGCAGAAACTTTTTGCTTAATTATACATTAATATATATATATATATATATATATATATATATATATATATATATAATATATATATACGTATATAAAGGAATAAGATCAGATATGTTCTGACTATTGTGTACTGGCAGCCTTTTCGATTCACAGAAGACTTACACATTATTTGATTAATATTATGCCACAAAAACACAGTCATAGAATTTTTTGTAAAATATATGCTTTTATAACATGATAAATATGTTCATGAAATTTTTTTTGATAATAACGTCTAGGTAAATGTAGGTCTTCCACATGTCTTCCGTAGGTCTTCAATTACCTGTAGGTCTTCAATTAGGTATAGCGTTTTATCTAAAGCAAAATAGCATGGCGCCGCGCCATGCCCTTTTTATGCGGCGCCATGCCCTTTTTCTCAGCGCCATGTCCTTATTTTCCCTAAGTTATTATTTTATGAGACTAAAGAAGATCAATCTCCATTCACGTAATACGAAACCCTCAAAAAGATCGTTATTTACAGGGCCAGTATATTACGAATATCCCTTCGGACATGCCCTTTAACACTTTCCGCACATTACGTAATTATCTAAGTCAGCTGTTTGACCCGCTCAGTCTCAGCCTTAACCTGTGTACTGCACTGCTTGCTACTTTTCGGGTGTTAATTAGGGGATTTTAATCAATGTTACCTTCTTGAATTTAGATTAGGCTACATCCGTACACGAACAGGGGTTGACACAGTTGTCTGAATGCCGAAATAATAATTTTGCAGGCCAAAGTCACATCTGTTTTCGGTCAGATATTAAAGAAAATTCAAGGGTGTTTGTCCCTTAAAAATAATTATTCTAGGATTATACGAAAAGTATAACATTAATTGAAAAGTGACTGTAATTAATATGTCTTCTCTGAATATCTTATTACCGAATTGGTTTACATAGCTGGTCACGATCGCTTAGAAACTTCACTCATACGAACAAAAACTACCCATTTTAAATGCCTTACTTAATATTATTTAACTAATTTTCTCAATTTGACACCAAATATTTAGGATCTACTCTCCACATTTCCTCTGATAATTTTGAACACTGCTGAGTAATTCCGGCGAAGATTATATTTCAGAATATCTTTTATCATTTGATACAACAATATCAAAATAAGTAGTTGCAACAAGCGGAGCAAAAAAACTCACAAAGTGTAGTCATACTATCAGATGTGTCGGGGGTTTTTTTACGATCAAAGAACTGAATAGCATAACTGATTGTAAAACATGACTTTTTAGTATTTCTAAAATAAATAGAATATTTACTATCTGTAAGTCAATAAATGTGAATGAACATTATAACCGTTATAAATTATTAATATTACTTATGTACTTTGAACTGAGACAATCACTTGGGCCAGCAATTTATTTACAAAGATCGTCATATAAAGCAGTCACAAAAGTAAGTAATAAGGTAAAGGGGACAGATACACTTTATATTTTCCATTAATGCTACCAGCAATTTCCATTAAAGATTTTGACTTTGAATAATTCAAACATCAATCACACTTCATACATGTAGCAGATCCAGGAATTTATTTGTGAAGGAAAATTTGGCGGATGGGGGAGGCTGAGAGAACTTTTTGTTTTTTTTAGTAGCAAATTGTTTTCTTTATTTTCATCAAAATATTGGTCAGGTTAATTTAAAATTTATTTCAACCTAGAAATTACAACTGCACATCAAGGACTTATAAACTTGTCTATAAGACAGTCCTTCTGCACATGCATACATGCAATAGTCAAAAGCATTTAATTATTGCAATAATGTAATTGTTACAGATATTAAGTTATAGTTCCTACAACTGTGAAAAATTTATTTTGAAGACAAGATGGAAATAAAATTTTCAACAAAAACAATTACATCATATTATCAATATCAAGAGGAATTATATTTTACATATTCAAATATCATCTAAGTTAATAAAACAAAGAAATAATGCAATTTTAAACTAAATTTTTTAATATATTTGGTGACAGAATTCGCTAAATTATGTGCCCTTTTTACCAAATACCACGTTAAAAAGTGCCCTTTTGATGGAGAAATTTGTGTGCCCTTTTTGAATCCTAGATTTAACACTATAGGTACTATGCAATGCAAAGTTCTCATTTCTTCACATTTTATTTCTAAAACAAGAAATATCAATTCATAACATAAAATCCTACAACCATTCATTTCACTTGAAATCATAAAAATAATGTAATTTTAAAGTGATTCATGGACAAATTATCAACTTCTCTCGTACACATCTTTGTTTTAAACCCTTTGTTTTGGGTGATCTAAATATTAACGTTAAATGTGGAGCTAGTTAAGAAGACATGAAGACTATAGACATGAAGAACTAAGTATTTTATGTATAAAACCTCCTAGACCTAGTCCTACTGTTGTCCGACAATACACATTATGTAGGCAGAGGAAATTCGAACTCTTAATTAATTGTCTAGTACGAAACTTTTCAAGTAATTCGGTAGATCTATGAACCGATTCTTAATTTAATTTTATAATAGTTATTATAACTGTCACAAATCTATAGATAGTATATAGTTACCTGTTGGGTTGCTGCCATTCTTTATTTTCATTATCCGGGCAACTGAATAAATTATGGCGTATTTCACAATTCTCGTATTTGCGGCACTGTGATTTCTGTAAAACATAAACATCATATTCATTAGAATAACGATGTAAATACCAAAATAGAATAGATATGACAATCCTTTCAAATAAGTTTTGCATAATATAGTCAAGAGATTTTTCATTTTTTCATTCTGTTTCTGGCCATTGGGGGTCTCCCCGACCCCTCAGTCCTTTTCGCCAAATATTTCAGTACAGGACAAAAGTTAAAATATTCAAATAGTATGAGTAAAAACTCCAGATTTGCCACCCCCAAATGGGTGAGTATTTTGGCTGATACTTGACTTTCACATGTGACCCCTTTTTCGGTCGAAATTCTGAATCCGCCACTGTTTCGACGTACGTACAACCAGAGACATGTATATTATAAGCCTGTGTCTCTGGTAACTGTATTGGGCAGGTGTAATTTCATAGACTTTTCCTATTCTATAAAGAAGCAACGTTTTATTCATTCATTCATTCATTCATTCATTCCGCATTTATTTCAGCACTCTCTTAGTCGCGTGTGTTCGTTTTCTTCTTCCAATATGAAGTGTATAAAAATTGAGCGTTATACTTCATGTTTAGGTGTTTAGGACACTTTCCGCTGATTATGTTCGAAAACTGTCAAAAATATAAAATTTTTGCATGCACTGCCGAGGATGACATCGAATTCGCAGCTAGTACCGATAATATCATCTCCTAGTTTCAATTTCAGCTAGTACGTCAACTAAAAGTAGATTGGCCTTTCTTTTTTTAAACTGACAGGCTGTACACCTTGCGGCGGTTTGCGGGTGATCGTATATAGTGTATCATTCTATGGTTTGGAATACTTTAGATCAGTTAAGTAGCCCTGACTTGGTGACTTCACAAAATCTTTGAATTACAAATAAAATTTAACACACATAGATCTATATGATACATATAAACAGTTGTAAATAAATATTAATATGCTATATTTTCCGCAAACAGTGAGTATTAACTTTATAAAGAAAACAAACAAGACAATAGCGACCCCCTTTCCCCGAACAATAAGGACACAACCAGTGGCGGATGTAGGTCTACATGGTGGGAGAGGGGGTTACGAGGCTGAAGGGAGGTCCTATATGGGAGGGATCCTCTACTACCGTAAGGGGGGGGGGGGGTTCCGGAGGCCTCCTGTACGAAGTTTTTGAAAAAATATGAAGCAAAATGGAGCAATTAATCTGATGTGTATTTTTACTTTTTAAACTAAAGATAGGTTTCAATAGCATAGAATTTTATTGGAGTTTATTCCCTTGTGATATGTTGTCCGCTATCTCTGAGGTATTTAAATATTTTTTCATATATCAATCATAGTATGTTTGTTATTTCTCCAAACTAAGAATAATTCCTGTGTTTTTGCAAAACTTATAGAAATTTTAAGGTATCAGACAATATGAAAAAGTTTTTAAATAAGTGTAAATACCAACAAATTTTTTAAAAAATCACTAAACTCAGGCCTAGTGTGAATATAAGGCAAAAAATCATGCTTGACAACAAAACCTGGTCGAAGACGGGAGGTAACTCAAACTAAATTATTGCTCATGAAACCTATCATAGCCTATCTATTAGTAACTTCAATCATGTGAAGTATCGGTGGCAACCATAATCTACTAGGCGTACTACAAGAATGACGAGTTGCAACCGAGTGCGCCCTCTGAGTGTCTGAACCCCAGGTATGTCGATTCTGACCATGTTTCCAATGCCGGCAGATTGTTGACTTATTGTTCTAGTGACACAGTTACTACTTAAAGTCAGATGCATCGACTGGTATGAAGTACAAATGCTGCTGAAACCAGATATTGCCCATCGATTTCCATGTAAATGCAACTGTTGCCTAAACAAAATATGCACTAGTGGTAGAAAGCAAGTTTCAAAGAACAGTGTAGACCATAAGCGATATTGACCTGACTGATTCCTGGTGTTTTTTTTTAATCATTTTTTTAACAGGATTAACCATTTGATGAGGCTTTCATTCTCTCAAATTATGAAAAAACAGAAATTGATCTAGTTACAATTTTATTCATTTATTAGTTGAACTTATCAGTACAGTAATAATATGCATGGAAATATATTCGATTTGCTTACGAACAGGCGCGTAGCTGGTATTGTTTGGAAGCGCATGCTCATTTAGGCGAAGGGTCTAGGGGCCGCCGTTGGCCCCCCCCCCCCCCCCCCCCCGCAGACCCAGGGCAGAGCTCTGGTGAGGAAAGGGGTTAATTTAGGGCCACTGCATTGCTTGCATTCTTCTCATAATCCTGAAACAGTAAAGCAAGAAAGACTCCGAGCGATCGCCAACAGTCTTACTTTTGGATCATTTCGTACTTTTCCGTCACATACTGAAATACGGCGAGAACATAACAAATGTTAAAGAGATTCGGTTTGCAAACATTCGCGTAAATTTTTGTTTATGTTTTAAAAGTACATATCTAAGTATATACAAAATTCATGTGACAATTGTTTAATATTTTAAAAAGATATAATTCATGCTGGGATGGTGTCTACACCAGTGGCGGGGTGATCCTATACATCTGCGATAAACAAGTACAAGTGTTTTGTGCTTCGATCGTGCATTTTGCACTCATTTGACCCTTAGGACGTACTATAGACCATTCTATCGCGTAATACACGGACACGGCCATCTTTAGATCACGCGACTATCCGCCATTAGGATACTGAATAATGGCGCAATCTCCAAAGCAGAGTTACGGTCCTTGCATTCCCTTTAATCTCTGCCAACTACTGAAAGTAGTCCCTAGTCAGAAGGCAGAAAATATAGACTGTTTTGCGTGTTTTGGGGGGAAAATGTCCGCGTATTCAAGTAAATTGGGCAAAAAATGGACAATGAGGTGCAAATGATAGTGTTATTGACAAACTGTATTACATACGCTGAGAAAATATAGTGCGGTATAAATTCGGGGTTTATTTATTGTAGAAGCCCGATTAAAACTCAATGCAACATGGTAACTTCTTTAAATTTTACTAATAAAGCCACTGAAGACCAAGTCATATCGTCTAGAGGCAAAACTCTGATTTTACAAGAATCTTGTAAAATATGAGAGGTTGGCAGAGGTGTGTGTGGATTGTAAAGGAACGACAACTCTGCTTTGGAGAATGAATATGGCTATCATCAGCCTAGTCTCGTATCATCAGTAAAGGACTTTTAAATAAGTTTATAAGTACTTACTGTTTAGTACAGATCTGTTAAAATTTAAATTATTTCAGAGACATAAATCTCTGATAAATTCCATGATTGTTACTTCATTCCATGTTCCTATCAGGGGCGGATCCAGAACTTCATGTGCGGGGGGGGGGGGGCACTTCACAATTGAGGCCCAAAGGGCCAAATGGGGAGGATATGGGAGGGGTGCCCCCCACCCCCATAGGTGGGGGTTCGGGGGCCTCCCCGAGAAAATTTTGAAAAAATGAGGCAAAATGGTGCAATCTGGCGTTCTTTTTTGCATTATTCATCAACATTTTCTTGACTTCAAATACATGTATTCCGCAAAAACTCTGAAATCGGAAGAAATCGTAATATTTTCGGTCAAATATTATCATGTTCACCCCTCCCTCCCTCCCATAGGTGGGGATGGGGTTTCCCTGAAAAGATATGACAAAAATCTTGCAAAATCGTGTTTGCCATATTAGGCCCCTTTTGTTTTAATTCACGGAAATTTTATCAGGCATGGATCCAGATTTTCAGTTGGAGGAGGCGTAAAACTCGGCGCAGGGTATAGGGACTGCCTATAGGTCCCCGGTGGATGCAGGGTAGATCCTTGGTAGGGGGAACAAGGTGCAAAGTCCCCCTCCACGGAAGCTCCTGTATTTGAAATTTTTGGAGATACAGAATACGTTGTGACAGAGACATATATACACATGTATATATGTCTCTGGTTGTGAAAATAAACTATTCTAGAAATGGCTATAAGTGAAATCCACCTTGTACATCGCGTAGCTTCAGTACAAGCGTTTCAAAAATTTGTACTGAAGCTACACGATGTACAAGACGTATTTGAGTAAAATTGTATGGATAAGTAAAATCCATCTTGTACAGCGCGTAGCGTCAAACATTTGTAACATTTGCTGTACACGATGTACTAGTAGCCATACGATTTTACTCGCCTGAGGCCAAGTGACCAAACATTTGTGTGCTGGATATTAATTTGGATTGCACATATATTTCGCTTCCCTTTGGAAGATATTATATATGGATCATAAACGGGGATCAGGGGAGATTTATCATGAAATTGATCGTGAGTGTAGCGAGTCAACAATTTTTTTTTCAACTGCAAATTTAAAGAAGTATGAGAGAATAACTGGCGATCGAAGCGAGCCAGCGAAATTTTGGAAATTTTAGACAGAAATGCAGTAAAATAGGCCCTAAAATAGACTATGGTGCCCCCTTCGGCGGGCATTGCCGGGGGAGGGGGGGGGGGCACGGGGCTGGATCCGCGCCTGCCTATGTCGAGTGGTAGCTTGTACTACCAGAAAATGGATTATGTAACTGGTGTAAAACCAGGTTATCACCTGAGGTCAGTAATATCTCAGCATAAGCTAGGTATCCTTGGCAAAAGTAAAAGCTGCATTCCAGAAACTGTCGTCCATATTACGCAATAAACTTACTGGATTTATGTCGGCTGATTAACCCCATCATCCGTAAGACTATTATTGATACACATGTATGTTGATTGAAGCAAATTAATTAACATTGCATACATGAGGGAAGAAATGCAGTGAATTGACGTTCGTTTTTTATCCAATTGCGGATCCAGCGCCTCCTGTGCGGGGGTGGGGGGGGGGGTGTTCGAGGGGCGAATTTTGTCAATTTTAACAGATAATTGGCCAAAATACAGGGTTTTGGTAAAATTTTGGGTCACTGCCGGGGTTTGGGCTAGCGGCCCCTCCGCTCCCCATAAATCTGCCACTGTTTATGTAAGTTATTTTGGACAAGTTGATGTCGGTACTTGCGAATTACTTATGTAATATTACTTCTTGCTTTATAAGAAATACATATTGTTTAAACTAAGTATCGTCTCTGTAGAGTTGTGATCAATTTTCATAAAACTGCAGGTCAAGTTCCAAAAGATCATATACGAAAAGATTTTAAAGGATTTTCCGAAACTTTCAACCCCAGGTCACAAGTTTTTCAAGTACGGATAGCCTGAATTTGGAAATAGTTAAGTAGATGATATTTCTCATCCCCGAATACAACAATTCATCTGTATACTGAAATTTAGTGATAATCTATCTGAGTAAAAGTTACGAAAAATCTTCGTTTGTGAAATGGTCTAGGTGTTGATATTGATATTTGCCGAAACCAGAGACATATATATGTCTCTGCCGAAACATAGACTATGTTTTGAAAGTAGTCTATGTCTCTGATATGTATTTAATAAGTTTTATTATTATTTAATAATTATCTAATTAATCTGTAATACATAAATACATCATTCATTACTGAATAAATATTTTAGCTTGGTGACCAACATTTTTGGTAAGGCCGGAGAAAGGTTCCTTTTGTTTTTCTGTTTTTTAAATTTAAATTTTAAACTAAAATTCATAATGGACTATAAAACAAACACGTTTATTAATTTTCAATCCTAGTCACCGATCAGACCATTCAATTAAACGTTAATAAACACAAATATTGTTTTAACCACTACGCTCATAGGTCATTTCACTATCTCGATAATTTTTTTCAGTACCGTAATGGCGGATACGACCGCGACACCTATCGGTAAAGGACAGACAAATATTGAGTAACTGCCCAGTAGAATGGTTGTTTTGTCCTTGATTCGACTATGAGGTAGTGGATGGAGGTTAAATGAAGGTCATAAATTTAAAAAAAAAGTACTATAGTAGATGTGTGTGTTTTGACCTTGATTTTACTTTGACTTAAGTGCACCAATTCAAGTACACCAAGGAATAGAATGTACTAGAGTAGATTTGGGGGTTTTTTTTTTTTTGTATTAATGAACAAGAATACAAACCTCAAAATATTTCTGCGAAGAGCTGTTTTTCTAAAAATATATGGTTGATCCTTAAAAGCTCCCCCACCCCATTTATTTATTTATTTATTTATTTATTTATTTATTTATTTATTTATTTATTTATTTATTTATTTATTTATTTATTTTTGCTACTGTTCTTAACAGTAAGGACAATGCTCGAGTCTCCTCCGTCTCGTATTCGCTTGATATTTTAGAGCCGATCCACAAGAATCCCCGTTCTGTGTTTTGTTCTTCTTTTGATATGAGCTGTGGCTGGCTCTCTTATGATGAAGACAAGTCTGCTTTACATAATGATTTAGATGACGGTAATCACGACAAAGAATTATTCTAACAGAACTTTAAGATTCTAAAGCGAACGAGGAAACGGACTGTGAACAAGTATTGATATAATACAATTCGCGGACGTCTCGGGAAACATCCCCCATATTCTGTCTAATGAAAACAAATCCTTTGGCGGACGTGTAAGGAAACATCCCCTGTGTCAAAAAGCAGTGCCCCAAAACCAGATTAAAATATGGTGGGGTTTTTCGGGGATTTTTTAACGGTTGCTGTAATGTGAAGACCTATGCATGAGTGAACTTATGAAAAATCGGATTGAATCGTTTGGGGTGATATGATGACCTATGTAATATGAGTGCACTTAATGCATAAAAAGGATTGAATTTTTAGTGTAGCATTCTTCGGAAGAGGGAAACACACAGTTTTCTTTTAAATAACAAAAACCTAGAAAGCAAGGTGATAAAACATTGATTACAATAATAGTGATACTACATTGAATCCAGAGCGATGTACACATATGACCTATCACTTTATCTCTTATGGTGATATCCGAGACATTCATATTTAGAATTAAGAACATTACACCTTGATTTTTCAATGTGATATTACATTTTGGCATTGTTTTGTCTTTTTTATCAATTTAATTTTATTCATTTATTTCTTTTATTTATCTATTTATTTATCTTTTAATTTATTTACGTATTTATTCATTATTTCTTTTTATTTGTTTTATTATTATTTTCCTTTTTATTTTCTCTCTTTTTTTTTTGGAACTTTAGAACTACCAAATCATAGATTTGATTAATTGTAATAGTTCTGAAGATGCCAGGCAATACATTCATGTGGAAGTTGTTAATATCGAAAAAATTTATAAAGGAAATTATTGGAATGCCTAAGGACACTTATTGTATTTCCCTACAGCAGACAACTTTTTGTAATGAATTGAATTGTTAAGAGAAAGATTTCGTACTTCAACTAAAAAATCTAAACGTTTAGCACTGGCCAATCCAGGATTTCCGAAAAAAGGGGGGCACATATAAAAGTCAAGTATTAACCAAAATTCTTAACCATTTTGGCCGCCTACTGAATGTTTTTAACATCATCATCTAGATATGCCTTGTAGATTTGTAGTGAAAAGGGAGAGGGACCGGGCCCTATCCCCGCTAAATCCGCCGCCACTGTTTAGACCTTATTGACATACAGAAGATCATTCTGCCTTTGACTGAATTTTTACATGTTGATAGTTAATTGTTGACCCTAGAACCAGATAGTTTCTATATTTTTTCCCAACCTAACGGCGTTGTGTGGGTAGCCTTAACCATATAACATCAATCTTATTGTTAAAAAGCGGGTTTAGGGACATTGAATCGCGGACAGCCAGTTGACATGTCTTCAAACCTCTTTTACATAGGCCCGTATGAAGCAATTCAAAAGTGGGGGAGGGAGGGGGCAAAGTTGTAAACTCAGAACAAAATTTGCAGTATGATACCACTGGTTTAAGCCACTTTTTGTACCAAGGAATCTTTCTTGAATCGCATAGAGCTAGACAGTGACCATAGGCGGATCTAAAACAATTTTGAAAAAAGGAGGGGGGGGGAGGGGCTGGAATTCCCCCCTCAGTTAATAATAAACTCATTTCCACCTCCCAAATATGGATAATCTGTGTTCAGGGCCGGGCCTACCAATTCAACTTGGAGGCACCAAGAGGAACAGGAAATTGCGCCTATGTTTGCATGAGTAAGTGTTTTCCATAGCCGGAACACTATTTATATTTGCATGATGAAAATAACTTCTGGTGTTGACGTGCAGAAAGAAAAGAACAAATTTATACATACTGCTGTAATACAACTTATAAAATTGCAAATCCATTGCATGTTAAGAATAATTTAATGAAAACAATTTAGTAAATTAGATAACAACCTATGAAACAATTCTGATCGGCCCAAAAAAGTAACCCCCCCCCCCCCTTCCGTGTTTCCTACGGCCATGTTATGTACATGCACATATCGTCTTCTGGTCTTATTACAATCCTCGTACCCTTATTTCTGACTTGCCTATTGCATCTTGTTGACTTTCGGCCAGTATATTTAGAATTGTTTTCACTATAATACGTAACTAGTCTTAACATTGGATTCCTTCATGTTCCCATCTCATGTTATTACATGTACTCTGAAATCTGAACAAGATCTTGTCTAATCCACTACTTGCCAAACACTTTGTTCCAACACAAATACATTGTACATACATGTAATTTACATTGTACATACATGTAATTTACCTCGGAAATGAGTCGTAGAAAAAAGGTATAATCTTCAGTCCTGTAAAACAACTTATTTGTATATAAATATACACATGAATGTAAGTGTTCATATTTAAAAAAGAAGTAGTAAAATCACCTTTAGTCTACCTTTTCCTTTCGCACTCACAACGCAAGACCTCAGCTTTATGTGGTATCTACGCAATGCTGTTAAAGTGGTTGGCTGTCATTTTCTTAAATTTCACAAAGGTTATTTTCGTTATTTTGGGAATAATACTGACGTGTCTAAAGACCGATAAAGTGTTGTAATATACACCTTACCCTATTTCAATGCCGGTGTGGCCTATGGTTGATAAGATGCTCGTGATCGAGAGGTCCCGGGTTCGACTCCCGCCCTGGGCGCACCGGTGTTCTGTCTTTCGGATGAGACAGTAAATACCGAGGTCCCGTTTCACGTAAAAGATCCCTCACTGCTTCGGATGGGTCCGGTCCAGAGGTCTTAATTTGTATTTAATGCATCAAGTAAATACCGTCACCATATACGTGAAATAATCGTGGTGTGACGTAAACAATTTTCAATCTATCAATCAACTATTTCAATGAAATACTATGAGGGATATGTATCCAACTGATTTCTTTTTTTCATGGAATATAATTCTGGTTTGTAACGCGCAAATTATATTTACATTACTATTATAGACTCTCCGTGTTTAACATGGGGATTCTAGTAGTAAGGTAAATATTCCAAATTTCTGCATCAAAAAAATTAATAATACTGTGGTATACATCCACTACACATGATTTTATTTCCAAGAAATTTTTCTGGTATAGATGAGAATATATGTCTAATCTAGAATAATAGTCCTCATCTGTTTCATAAAAGTGATAAAGTACAGTGGAAAATAAATTAATGAATAAAGAAGAACAACAACAACAACAACAACAACAAGAGCAACAACAACAACAACAACAGCAGCAGCAGCATGAACAAACCCTATTAAGACAACGAAGAAAGTATCTAATCGTTATCTTTTAACGGAATAAAAATCTATTTACATATGAGATCTTACACACTGTACAATATCACTATCATTTGAATAAATATACATGTTTTCAAAAGTTTTTCTTTCACTGTTCATGTAAGGAGATCTTTTTATCATAATATATTAGGCCTTGTACAAGATTCATCGATTCAAATATAAACAACCATGACAATAGTATAATAGACGATAATTTTCATCAGCTAGAGTACATTTCTTACCTAATCTAATAACTGATATCTATCGTCCTATTTCTTTCAAAATTAGCAATATCTGATTTTACAAAATTTATATGAAACAACCCATGCAATAAAACCATCCGAAAGAGAGAACACCGACGAACCACCGGCGGAAACGAACTCGGAACCTCTCGGGTATGATCTACGCACTTTTTCAGCTGAACTATGATGGTTCCAAGAGTTAACGAGAAAGTATTGAAAATACTGTCTGTGTATTGCCAATCACCACCATTCATGATATTTTTCCGAAGCAGTTATGATTATCCTCCACTTCTACTAACTTTTTTTTCTGAGTCATAAACATTATAATTCTGTTTTAACTTTATTTCATTTTCTGCTTTCAGTCTTTTTTATCAGCCATATTCAACGATGCGAATTTGTGATAGGATAAATCATGTCCGGAAGATTTTTTTTTCAAATACCTGTATAATTTATAAGTGGAAACGTGTGATTCGGCAAAATGTAGAAAGATAGGATATTGCAATATCTGGAAATCATCAAAGTTATTCCGATGAAGTATAGATCTATTCGGCTCCGTGAAGATTTGAAATTTAGTATGACGTGACGCAAAACAATGAATAGAATATGTTACTGTTTCTGAAGATTAATAGAACATGAAAATAAATGAATTACTTAAAATAAATAAATAAATAAATTAGAAAATTAAGAGACAATAATGAATGAATGAATGAATGAATGAATTAATTAATTAATTAATGAATGAATTAATTAATTAGTCAGTAGATTTAATCGCTAAATAAATAGATAAATACAAATGTGTATTATAACACCCAATTTTTTTTACTAAACCACAATGAAATATAGTGAAATGTTCGTTTAATTTATATTGAAAAAATGAATATAAATATTTTTCGTATAGAAATTATATCATTTTCAATACAGATTTGTAAATCCCTTCTGAATTACTCATTTGTTGGAAACATTTACTTTTTAAACATTTACTGGATTTCCACCATTTTCGGCAGAAAAATTAAAAATTTAATACCTTCCGATAGCACTACGGCATGGCTACCATGGAAAACGAAATATCTCAGCCTTATTTCATACAGATATTGTGTTGAACAAGATAGAAATTACTCATTTTGTATTGATATTAGTATAATTATTCCTAAATAAATCAAGATGTGATAAATCCGTCTCTGTTAGTGGCATATGAACACATTAAGAATATCCCTTTAGAGAGGGTGGCTATTTCGGCATGGCGAGATTTAAGCTGGGGAAAGCTTTGCGTTGGCAACGTCAATCGATACATTGATATGAAGGCAACCCTTTGTCCTAATCTGCGCTCAGCAATGAGATCGCATGTTGTTTTAACCCTGGACCCTGTGTATTCCTTACTGCGCTAACGAGATGGTACTCAAAGTGCATACAATATAGGCGCTAACCTAATGTATTTGGATCTAGCTTTACATTACCTCTTTTATTATAAAATATGTATATCCTAACCTTATATAACCTCTTTTATTGTACGACATTATATCCTAACCTCACATAACATATTTTATTGTACGACATGTATATCCTAACTCGCACATCCTCTTTTATTGTACGAAATGTATATCCTAACCTCATATATTTTTTTTATTGTACGACATGTTTATCCCATTCTCACATAACCTTTTTTTTTACTGTACGACATGTATATCCCATTCTCACATAACCTCTTTTATAAATAAAAGAATTTATTAATTTAAAATATTTATTTAAAAATAGATAGATAAATAAATAAATAAATAAATAAATAAATAAATAAATAAATAAAATAAAATAAAAATACTACTTTCTTCCTCACTGGACTTTTGGCCAAAACATACGGAAAGAATGTAGTGTTTTTATTGTATTTATACAAGCAACGACTGTATTGTAAATAAATAAACAAATACAATAAAGTTTCCAAGAAATATTAAAATATATGCAATAAACAAGTATTCAAGTATATGCATTTACATGTACTTTGTAAATAAATACGAAGGCATTTATTACAACAGAAATGTTGAGACCTGTACTAGTAAAAAAAAAATGTCGATTATACTGTAATGCAATCTATTCTATTATCAAAGCCCGACTTACAAGTAAAGTGGATAGAGATCCCTTAATTCCCAGACTTTCGTTTTTCAATAATAATACAAGTTGTAATTGATAGTGTAAAGTCAATGATAAACCATTATTCAAATCGAAAACGCTAGCGGCTTTTGTTCAATATAATCTATTGATTTTATAGATATAAAAATATGCTCGAAATACTTGAGTTTAATGTCATACATTACAATTTTTATGCAAATTACTCTCAAAAATTCATTAACATTTTACATAATCTAAAACTGTAATCGTCTCTCCATGTGCTATATCTATTGCATAAGACAATATTTTTCAACAAGAAATAAATGAGATATTGATTTTCTATTACATAGTGTCAACATTATACTTGCTGATAATTCATTTGCGATAACTAAGATTCCATTTTTGTTTCCATTTAGGGAGAAGTGGGAGGCGATATTGGCCGGCAAAGATGGGTTTGTGTGTTAATACCACAGGATAAGTTGCTGAATTTCGTGTAGAGTTCCAGGTGGGTAGCGGTGTAGGTGAGGTAATCGTGAGATTTTCCAAACAACACCTTAATACCCAATAACGACATCAGGCATTAGATAAGATAATCTTTAGGAATCTATCTCTCGAAAAAGAAATCCAAATCTTATTTCATATACCCTTGATGAAAGGAAGCCCATGGTATCACATTTAACCGGATTTAACAGCCACATTTTAAAATTGTTAATATTTGATGAATCCAAATTCGGTCGTTTTACTCAGACAACAACAACAACAACAACAACAACAACAACAGCAGCAGCAACAATAATAATAATAATAATAATAATAATAAAAATGATAATAATAATAGTAAATATAATAATAATAATAATAAAAAATAATAATAATACCGATGATGATGATGATGATGACGACGACGACGACGATAATAATATTAATAATAATAATAACGATGATGATGATAATGATGATGACGTCGACGACGATAATAATAATAATAATGGTAATAATAATAATAATAATAATAATAATAATAATAATAATAATAATAATAATAATAATCATAATAATAATAGTAAAGATAACAATAATAAAATAATCATAATAACAACGATGATGATGATGACGACGACGATGACGATGATAATAATATTTATAATAATAACGATGATGATGATGATGATGATGATGACGTCGACGACAATAATAATAATAATAATAATAATAATAATAATAATAACAATAATAATAATAATAATAATAATGCATCCCAACACAAAAAAAGACTAGGCATTAATTCTATGTATTAAATTTAATTTATTTTTTAAGATTTGTTTCGAATAATTACATGTTATGAAGGTAAGGGCCACTTAAAGGTTAAAGGTAGCAAGAAATATTCTTATAAATAAAGTGTATACAGGTATTCTTAGTATAATATTCTACTTAACACTGCATTCTTAAATAATATTTTACTTGAAAATCTAGATATTTAAAATATTGAAATTGGGTTATCTTCAACGACACACATGTATGATTATATAGATGTATATACTATTACACTATGCTGTTTGAAATTCATTATCATACCGTAAACGAATTGAGCACATGATCTGTGACATCAAAGAACATATATCAAGAAAAACAATACAGTAGCTACATACATGCTTGAATGAATTTGCTTTAAAAAATAAAATAAAATGATAACGCTAATGTGTTTCGTGATAAACATAAGCCTTAATGAGCGAAAAGGAGTGTAATCGTGTGAAAACATTTCACACTAGACACCTCAGAGATGAAACAAAGCATAGGCCCACCCTTGATGATAGATTAGTAAACACTTAACGTGTTACGTTATGCTTGTTGACATTGAACAGTAGCATCAATAACAATTACTTTTATCAAGTAGCAATGGGTGTACCAGCTTGCACGAGCAGACCCATACTTTTTCCGGTTTTTTTCCACAACTAAAGTTTAAAAATATAATAACAACTAGACTTCCTACAGATTTGCCCTAAAATGACAGATAAAAATGTAGACTTGATGATATGATTCAAATGAATTTGATAGCTCAATCCTATATGGTATGATCATAGATATCAAATATCAAATATCAAATAATCAAAAGTATCGAGTGCCTTCACTTCGTCTTCATAGTTCTTTGGTTTCAAATATTCCCTCCATTACGAATCTCTGGAATAACTTAAAATGATGAAACAAAGCTAATTTAGCACAATTTAAAGCAGCGCTATATGACATAAACGGTGGTTACATAGTACCAAAACATTTTACTGTAGGGGAACGTAAAGCTGATATACATGTATTAGTTACTAGATTAAGAAATCAATGCAGAAATTTAAATGCCGACCTCTTCAGAGTAAATCTAATTTCCTCGCCTAGCTGCCCTTGTAGATGTCTCACACTATATACTTACCTGTCCATTATACTCGAACCAACGTGTAACCTTAGACGCCTACTTAATAATTTTTTACCCCTAAAGATCGCCGAAATTCTGTCTGGTAATGACAATTTAACTTTTGAAGAAAATACACATATTCAGTTAGCAGTACAGGACTATGTCATCTCATCAGGAAGATTCTAATCTTAAAAACCATTATTACGCATATTCAGATCATTATCATTTGTATGTATATGTATGTGTATTTATATGTATGTATGTAAATATGTATGTGTATATGTAGTGTATATGTATGTATATATGTATTTATACATATATTATACATTAGTCATATTTCCCACCTCCCCGTACTTTCACATTTTTGCACACATCAGCACGCCCCTTTACCTTCATGTCTCCTTTGCACAATATCATATAAATCTAAACATCTCTATGTTATACTTTGTATCGCCACTTACCGGATTAACATACCATGTATGTTGTATACACTAAAGGAGAGGGCATTATCTAATGTTGCCAAACTTGTAGCCCAATCCTTTTCATTGTATTCATATATTGAATAAAATATGTTTAATCTAAAATAGATATTGCGATATCTGTTACACCGATTATATGAAATGCATCCTCTAATGCAAACCAAGCTTAAATTGATATAAGTGTATGATAAGAAAATACTAGTGCACTTTCGAAATGTACAGGATAAGACACGATGCGCAGTCTTATCAAAATATAGAATTATCGCTGCATGAAGGTCGATTAAGGGGACAGAACTCGGCACCCACTTGCCCTTTGATAACCCTTGTCATAACATCAGGTGTTCCGAAGAACAATTCTCATACTATGTGTCATGGGCATTAAAAGACAACCAAGTAATGCCAAGTGATGTAAAATAAGTATATATACATATATCGAGAGAAACCTTTATCAAAGATTTGAATATTTATTTTCTTATCGAGATATTGTCTCAGAAGTGTAGCCGTTTGAATCTAAGATCCATTAGTAAAAGTGAGTGATAATTATTAGAATAAACTGTTTTCGAACACATGTGGTTTTGTGTTGATGAACAATATTCACATCAAGTAAACACTCGGGTTTCCTTCCGTTAACATCAGTCGAACAATACTTATCAATGCATTAGGCATCATTGAAAACGAGAGGCTTTTATAGAACACTTACTGGTTTTGTATACAGTAATACTAAAACAAGAAATTACACTGGCGACAGCATGTGGTTTTCACGTTACACGTGCATTTACCCCTTCGCGTGATAAATTAATATTTATTTGAATGTACAAATTTTCTAATTTGATCAGTTTTATCACTATAAAATCATCTTTCACAAAATGATGTATGTTTTAGGATCTACAAAGAAACTAATATGATAGAAAGTAAATGCAGAAGTACATGCATACAAGACTTGGTGAGCGTTTGCAGGAGAACATACATAATGCGCATATTCAATAATTCCAGGAACCGCCTTCAAACAAGATTACAAGACTTGTCATCATTTTGCGCCAATCACATTACAGATTCAAAGTAAGTAGGCGTGGTATCCGATACCAATTAAATCTCCACTTCGGTTTAGGAGGTGTTGAGAGAGTTGGAAAGCATATAAAGTGGTCATGTTAGATATCGAGGTACTTTATAGTAAATTATTCACAAATGGCGTCGTTTTCAATTGAAAACATTTTAAAACCCAAAGTAAAGATAGCCAATGTATTAGATGAACGTAAAAATGAGAAAATATGTAATGTACTGTATACAGGGAACTCGAACGATTGTGAGAAATACGATTTGGATATCCTCTCGGACTCGGAGTCTTCTGCGTCATCGGTATCGTCAGTGACGTCATATTCGTGCTTCTCTTCCACTGAAAACTGTTCAATTTCATCTAGTTCAGAACTCAGCAAAAGGGAGACTACTGAGGACATCCCACAAGAAACATTTATAGGTAAGTATTGTACTTCATGTAATGTATTTACTCTTAAATATGTAACAACATTTAAAAAAAATATTCATAACCATTTAATAATAAACCAATGTTAAGAAATTATAATTATGTTTTAAATTTATTTTTAAATCATTTTATTTCCGAGTAACATAATTATTTGATAGATATATAAGCAAGAATGGTGTTGCATTAACATAAAGTTTTGAAGATAAAACAAGTGACAGGAAGCGGAGGAAATTATGAAAGTTAATTATGATTATCAAGCTAAATTGTTTACTGGCTAAAAAAAGAAAATATAGAGAAAATTCACCGAATCTAGTTTGTCAGTTGATGGCGATGTCTGCCAAAGATGAACGGAACTCCAGGTCTACGTCTGCAGGTATATTACTTTAGTGATGCTGTCGTTTACTCATGTTCATTTTGGTAAATGGGCACGAGTGCGCGACTATTAATGTGATTTATTTTTTAAAAAAAATGTCAGTAAGCTACAATATTATAGTAAGATCTGAGCGGTTGGTTGGTTGGTTGGTTGATTAGTGTTTTACGTCGCTTTCAACAATATTTCAGTTATATCGCGACATGGAAGCAGGAGGTTACCAACCTCTTAAACATAGTGGCGCAACCCGGGAATCGAACCCGGATCGTCGGCGCCGCAAGCCAAGCGCTTAACCACTACACCACGCCTGCCCCAAGATCTGAGCGGAAATTGTAGATCAAAATGTTAACATTCTTAACAACTCCTCATCTTAATGTTGTAGACGTTGAAGAGGAAACAGACCATTCATCATATGACCAATCAAGTGTTGTGCTTGACGACGAGATAGAAAAAGAGAGACTACAGCCTAAACAGTCCTCTGTGAAACCACGAAAGAAGAGATCGCGTGCCGCATTTTCACATGCGCAAGTGTTTGAACTTGAACGTCGCTTTCGCCATCAGCGTTATCTATCGGGTCCAGAAAGGACAGATCTTGCACATTCTTTAAAACTGACAGAAACACAGATTAAAATATGGTTTCAAAATCGTCGATATAAAACAAAAAGACGTCAATTGCAACAAGAAACTTCTTGTTACGGAATCGCCAAAAAGGCGGAAGTGACTTTGCTAGTGCAGGATGGGAAACGAGTTTATAATCCTCTGGAACTACATAGACCAGTGTTGTATCCATCCGTCCCTGTCAGTGGATTTACACCACAGTACTGTTGTTATTTTATACCATAGACGATTCCGACAAATTTAGGAGATGTCGGTCGGTTATCTTTCGCCCATAGTATGGTTGTTATTTGATACTATTGATAATACCGACACTGGTCGGTCACTCTCTGTTAATACATTTCATACACAGTGCTATTGTTATCCAGTATCATAAACAATTCCGACGTCCATGTTACATGTACACACATCCGTCAGTTCATGTTAATGGATTTACATTACTGCCCCGCTGCTATTTCATACCTGTGGACATTACTGACCAACAGAACATCCCGATTTATCGACTCGTGTTTTTGAATTTAGTCCACTGTACTCTTGCTACATCATACTACAGATAGTCCCTATACCAACAGAAAATGGTTACCCAACTTTAAATTTGTCTGTGAATTTTGTCAACAATTTCGCCGCCACTTTATACATATGAAAATTTCTAAAACAGGAGATATTTGTCTCTCAGTCTCTGGATTTTGTCCTTAATGATTTTGCTATTTATACCCTGCAAAGTTGTAGGGACAAACTGGAATTAGGTCGCCTGTCCAGGTGTATACAAATAAGTTTTCCACTTTTTTCATTCATCATTTTTAGAAATTGGACTGAAACTTTGTTAAAAGCTTTAATGCCAAACATAAGCCACCGAGTTAAAATTTTGTCCTAATTTTTCTTTATCTTTATATACTGCCTGTGTGGGCATTAAGTCTGCTTCTATAGCATATGATAACATTATGACATTAGAGACACATAGGATATGTGCAATGTATTTATGATATTGTGTGTGAAATACATATATCATATATATATATATATATGTATTTTCATAAATACCAAATTGGATATGGAATTTTATTCGTGATTAATAAATTAGGGAAGGAAGGGGGCGCTTTCAATTTTACTAAAGAATTTGGAAACAGCAGTCTTTACTGATATTCATGTTTCTTCTCCTGCTCTGAAAGTATTTTGTGTGCTAATTGGAAATCACTGTAGACAATGTTAAACAAATTTATTATATATAAGTCCTATCAATAATTATTAAGATGTTTTAATCATAATTAAATAACATATATATAAAATATCAATATATGTTTCGAATTTAACTCAATTTTAGATTACGCTTAATGAAGGGTTAGGTCATCACTAAGTTTGATAATTTACATCTTTAAAAGAAAGTTTTGCTGAGTACATGTAGCAGTACATGTAGAAATAATCGTAGTTATCCCATGAAGCAGGGTTTCAAACGATAAAACCGTTCCTTACTAAAACTGAGAATATTCAATATAAATGTAGGGTGAGTACAAACAACAACAACAATAGTACTAACAACAAAAACAACAACAATGGAATAATGTTGGATATAAATTCTTATATTTATAAGTAAATATGCACACAAGATTAGATTCGACTGATAAAAATCAAAATACCTGCGAAAAAAAGATTCACGGTGATAAAGTTTGTGTAATGGAGACGTTTTCTTTTGTTTTAACAAAAATACCTCAATGGTACACACGTGATCTGAATAATTTTATATGTTTATAACTCTTAAAATCTATTATATCAATTACACGTGCTTGTTTATTAATATTATGAATTGTTGTATTATGCTCTGTGTGTTGTTTATGTTTCTGCGAAATAAAAAAAAAAAACTCAAAATGCTCAATATTAATTTCATATATTTCAAAATATTTTATAAACATGCCAACACATGGAATGAAAGTAAATTAAACGCAAATTCTAGAAATAAAAACGTATGAACATTTGTATTTATTTCTCCATATAAATGTATATGCATTGTACCCGTGTTCCTATTTCTCGTGTATATGTATACATTGAAGGTCCGTTAGCAATAATCTCGAATGGCGTGTGATTTTCAGTTTACCGAGGATTTTTTTTTTTTTTTTTGAATTTGTTGAATAATCTTTATATATCAAATACAATAATTTCATCTACTATTCAGGCATTGATTATCCAACCCTGATAATTCCATCTCGGCCATTCGTTATCTATTGTTTATGATCATACATTTGGAGACCCTTTCTCTCCACTTATTATTGCTCTTGAATTCCGGAAATTAATCAGCGACATCACGACAGGTTCTTCTTTCACAATGCTTTCCATCACTTAATTCATTAGCGGCCCGGAGAGAATTGTCTGTCCTTCTTTTTTTGTGTTATGCACAGAATCGCCAATGATAAGAATGACTTGTTAGGAGTAAAGAGGCACCATGAATGCGATTAAGATATAGAATGACGAGCGACAGGTGGAGCAATTATCATTAAGTTGATTGGGTAAATCACAACACGTTAGGGGCAATCGGTAAGGCTTTGCAAATCACGATATGTTAAAACAAGATGATTTTGATGCTTTTGTGATCAATCATTTCACCACAGGTATATTAAGAGCCATAATTATATATGAGTTTGAATCATACATGGAATTAAGCAAGGTCATACTCTTTTTTCAAAGATATATTTTCTTTCTTTCTTTCTTTCTTCATTTTTTATTATTATTATTATTATTTTATTATCATAATTATCGTCAAAGAAATTAACCTTTAATTTCATTTTCAAATTGACTGTGGAATCAATATGGCGGACGTGACTAGCGCTCAGGAGATATCCATGACGATATGTCGATATGTGTTTCTACTATGTTTCACCGACGCACCGCTTACTAAGTTGAGGGTCGTGAAGTAATCTCTATTTTGGTTGTATATAAGTTCGGTACATGACACATTTGATTGGTTTACATACAAGTTGTGATTTTCATGCATACTTTGTTCATATATTCTTTAACAATGGGTCGGCTTTTGGCTAATTGTAGTCGCATTAACTTTCTCCACATTATTCCCAATGAAGATATGTGTTCAGTACATCGTTACGCGCATTTAATGCACAAGTTAATGTGCCATTAAGTAATGGTAATGACTTATAACAATCGAATCATGGTTAGAAAGGGTAACGCTATACCCACAATGCCAGTACGTTATACCAATGGAAATGGTAAGAAAGGGCAACGCTATACCCACAATGCCAGTACGTAATACCAATGGCAATGCTTAGAAACGGTAACGCTATACCTCAATGCCAGTACACTATACCAATGGCAATGCTTAGCAAGGGCAACTATATACCCATAATGCCAGTGCATGATACCAATGGCAACGCTTAGAAAACGTAACGCTATACCCACAATGCCAATACGTTATACCAATGGCAATGCTTAGCAAGGGCAACTCTATACCCATAATGCCAGTACGTGATACCAATGGCAACGCTTAGAAAGGGTAACGCTATACCCACAATGCCAGTACGTTATACCAATGGCAACGCTTAGAAAGGGTAACGCTATACCCACAATGCCAATACGTTATACCAATGGCAATGCTTAGAAAGGGCAACTGTATATCCACAAAGCCAGTACGTTATACCGATGGCAACGCTTAGAAAGGGTAAAGCTATACCCACAATGCCAGTACGTTATACCAATGGCAACGCTTAGAAAGGGTAACGCTATACCCACAATGCCAATACGTGATTATACGTGATTATAAAGATTTAATATTCTGCGACAAATTTGATTCGACCAGCACACTGTTCGTGGGTGATGGCAGAAGAGACGTGTTTTCCCAGATTACTGAAATGATAAATCATTACAGGTGTGTGTCGAACTCATTGCCATTTAAACGTATTTTGAAGCATTAAATCATCGTTTTAAATCAAGCGTTCGTAGTATTATCATGTACATACTACTGCTATGCCCTCTGTGTAAAACGGACACAGACGATGAATTCCATTTTATTTTAAAATGCCCGGCTATCATAAACTAAGAATTAAGATTAAAAAACCTTACTTTTGTTTTTAAATTAATTGCTTAGCTCAAATAATACAAAAATGTTTAACATTGGAAAATGTAATAAACATATTATTATACTATAACATTTATAACCTATACTAGTGAGAACCATAATAATTCATATACTTGACCTTATTGTATCCAATCTAATTGTATATTTCATTTTATTTATGTTAAGTGTAATGCTTTCGATGAATAAACTATACTATACTATATTATACTATACTATACTATACTATACTATATTATACTAAACTATATTATACTGTACAATACTAAACTATACTATACTATATTATACTATACTATACTATACTATACTATACTTCACTATATTATACTATACTATATTATACTATACAATACTAAACTATACTATACTATACTATACTATACTATACTATACTATACTATACTATACTACCGAATTTAACACACTAAACTCCGAAAACGATATTTTGATGTATCCGACATAATTTACTAATAAGAAAGATATCGCTGAGATGAGTTTGGTATACGTATGTCAGCCAAGAATCATGCAATCTATATTAAAATTTCTATGATTTCTTACGCAAAAAATTCAGATTTGATTAACAGTCCAGCGAAAGACAGATATCTGTCTATATATCTATATATGTCTGGAAAAGAAAAAAAACCCCAAACTTTTGATAATGATAATTTATCAAATTATTGAAAAGTTAGAATAAAGACAAGTAAAAAGGTTTAGAGAAAATTAAACACATGAAATACATTGTAAGTGAAGACATAACTGTGAAAGTGATGGTCAGGTCTGATATATAAATTTATTTGGAATCTATTTACATATAGTTTAAAATCAAGAAATGACACTTGTAAAAAATCTAAATAGTTTGAATTCCATTTCTAAAACAGTGATACAAATATATAACATGAGTGGCTAATTTCCATTTAAAGTAGATATAGATGTATCAATATTTTAAAAACATTTTAATTATATCATTTCCAAACAAACTGAATGTATTACACTTTGACTAGAAATATCAGTATAGTAGATTTTCATTGAAAAATAGACCAAGTCTAACAATAAATACCATAGATGTAAAGTTTGGTACATTTTTATACGCTCGTCATTAACGGGACGTATTGTTATGGCGCTGTCCGTCCGTCCGTCCGGGGTCATGTTTCCGGACTTTTCTTGCCGTCTTTCAAGATATTGAGTTGAAATTTGGTATATAGTTTTATTTCAAGCGGCATCAGTACCAGTTCGAGTTTTGTTACGATTGGCCTACTTTTGACGGATTTATGGCCCTTCGACTTATAAATTTCAAGATTTTTTTTCAGAAATTGATTAAAAATCTATTTTTGTCAAAACATTATGAAATTTATCATGAAACAAGTAAAATGTACCAACTATCACATATATTACGGGTTTTAATATCTTTTTCTTCATTTTTGAGAAATTTATAATTTTAGGGGGGGGGGGGGTTGACCATATGTCCTAGGTCATGTTTTCCGGACTTTGTTTTGCTGTTTTTCAAGATATTGAGTTGAACTTTGGTATATAGCTTTATTTCAAGCGGCATCAGTACCAGTTCGAGTTTTGTTACGATTTACCTACTTTGAGAAATTTATAATTTAGGAGGGGGGAGGGTTGTGACCATCTGTCCAAGGTAATGTTTTGATGTCTTTCAAGATATTGAATTGAAATTGGGTATATTGCTTTATATCAAGCGGCGTCAGTACCAGTTCGAGTTTTGTTACGATTGATCACTTTTGACGGATTTATGGCCCTTCGACTTATAAATTTCAAGATTTTGTTTTGAAAATTCATTAAAAATCTAATTTTTGTAAAACATTATGAAATTTATCATGAAACAAGTAAGATGCACGAACTTTCACATATTTTACAGGTATTGATATCTTTTTCTTCATTTTAGAGAAATTTATAATTTTAGGAGGGGTGGGGGCGGTTGTTAAGGGGGGGGGGAGGCTTGTACTAAAAAATTCAAGTTTTTTTTGCAGGTCAAGTTCCAAGATGGGTTTGATAGGACCATTTCTGCAGGAGTTATTGCCCTCGAACTTATTCCTATGATAAAATGCTATGAAACGCAATTAACTTTAGTAAACGTCAGATGTTTTTCATAAAAATCAAACCAAATTGATCCCGTCCGAATTAAGCGACAGGCGTAGTATGCCACTTTAGGCGTTGCTCTTGTTTATCATATGAAGAATATATTTAATAGACTATATATAAATCTAGATGTTTTAAGATTCATAAGTATAATTATATAAAGAAGTGTTTCTTTCATCACTATAAGAGATATATAATTGTATCACAGATCTCTCTCGTTTTCGTAGAGCCTTGCAGAAATTATACGGTAGTGATGATTATTGAACATGATAATCTTTTTGTTTACAGTCTATGATAAATCACTCTCAAAATTCGATATGCATAAATAGTTTCTGCACATACATCACGGAGCACATGTTGAGGTGATGAAATATGTCGCCTCTCTATCGAGGTTGTTTATCACCGTATAATTTCCCTCTCCTTTTAATACGTCATCAGGTCTTGTGGTAAACGCATTATGTACCGTTTTCAGGCGGATTCTTATTTAGCGTTTCAGAATAAAACTCCAAAACATTTGAAAAGTTCTTAAAACTAATTGAATCCTGTCACCACGTCTTAATTTCATGACAACTGTTATTTTCGTTAATTGTTTCAGTAAGTGTTTCGTGTGTATATATTTTCCAGAAAGTGCATTCCAGGGGGAGTTTCACTAAAGGTCGTAAGCCCAAACGTAGACGTAGACGTATACTTTGCGACTTAATTTACGCGTCGTCAATTGAATTTTTCTTGAAGTCTATGTTTATACTTTGGTAAACGTTGTAAAAGGTGTACGTTACGTTTGGAACTCTTCAGGAAGGAGAATATTTCTTAGCAAAGTTTACGTCTACTTCTACATTTGTGCTTTCGACCTTTAGTGAAACTCATCCCAGATGAATATTTGTTTTATTAACTTTCAAATGCATGATTCTTTAAACATATACAATATTCTGGTATACACATGAATCGTCTAACCGTATGTGAAATACTTTATTTGGATTTTTAAATGTAGATAAGTTAAACGAATTAGAAACGAACACCCATCCACCCCCCTTCCGAAAAAAAAACCCCAAAAGCAAAATCAATATTAAAAAAAAATATACAAAAATTCAAAAACAAAAACAAAACTAACAAAAAGAACCCCCTCTCCCGCATTTAGAAAAAAAAAACCCCAAAAACAAAAAGAGACATAAGTCTCAACCAAGGGAAAGAGAGAAGAAAGTCTTATCCACAAATTAAGTCTAATGTTGAATGGAAATCCATTGTGTATGTACATGTATATTGTATATACATACATATGTATTCTCAAATTTTATTTCTTGATTTATTTTCATTTATCTATTATTATTATTATTATTATTATTATTATTATTATTATCATCATCATCATCATCACCATCATCATGATAATAATGTTAATAATAATAATATCAGCAATTTGTTTGTAAGTCCTTGACATCAGTCTATTATGAGTTTTTGTTCCACACCTATTTTCTTTATTTTTGGGGTGCTTTTATTTTGTTTTGTTTTGTATTCTTTTTTTTTTTTTGGGGGGGGGGGGGGGGGGTGTTGTTTGTTTGTTTTGTTTTATTTGTTTTTTAGTTTAGGGGACGACCATTTGATTCTAAGGGGGGGGGGGGGGGCTGACAAATTTGTTCGATTCAGATTATATATTTTCAGATCTTTGAAAGATAGAACATTTATTTCCTCAATGTCCTGGGACAGATTATTTATTTTCCTGACTTTTTTGTCGTCAATAAATACTAGTTAGAATTGCATTGTTATATACCGGTATGTCTTTTACAAAACACATGCTAATATAAAGTTAATTCAACAAATAATATGCAAACACTATTCTACTTTAATTTCATAGGTCCTTTATACTACTAGTTTCTATAGTAAAGTGTTGTACAGTCTCTCTCCGTCTCTGTTATCCAGGGGGAGAATTTCCATTTATTTATTTATTTAACAATTTTAGAAGGATGTATGAGGAAATGTTGCCGTTTTTTTGGCTTCCTGTCCGATTGACACTGTTTTATTCGTTTTTGACTTACCTGTACTTTAAATTATTGTGGTATTTTAATGAAAAAAAATATTTCTTAAATATTTTTGATACATTTGATATATTGATTTTTCACGTTTAACTTTGTCTTCACTATTTCTATATTAAATTTGAGAAAGCTTGGTAGAAATTAAGCAAAGATGTTCCACATGTACAGTTTTACATGTTTTAAAAGTTTTAAAGACACTGAAGACTTATGGCCATCTACAATCATTGTGCAATGTTTTCGATGTCTAAGGTGAATAATATAGGACCATTTGGGACTCTTTTTTACTTTTGTTATCATGTATGTTAAGTGAAGATATACATCTTCGTTGGTTTTCCTTTTGTTCTCATTTTAAAGTTGTTTGTGTTTATTTTACATTTGAATAAATGCGTTAAAATCATTTGACGAAATCAATGTCCTGTTGCACTGATTTGAATGAAATTTAAAAGAAATGAAACACTGTCAACAAATATGACCACCATAAATTTTGAAATGTATATGATTTGATTTAAACATCAACTTTGCATATGTGCTCAGGTGAGATATGAGACAATTTCAATTAGGACCCCCGGCTTGTAACGTTAAAATATCGGTGTTTCTAGCATATAAACGAGGGACAGACAACACAAGGGGAAGTTGGGGAAAAGGATTGGAAATTGGAAAATCTCTCAGAAAGCAGATGGTAAAGCCCTTGTCCCCTGTCTGCTCCTCAAAATGGACATGCAAATATATCTTTTAAAAAGCAACAATTCTATTAAGTTTTGTTGAACATATTGAATAGCACAATTTGTCAAGTGCTATAAATTACGCTGAAATATGAGTTATACAATTAAACTACTACACATTATAGTATAGGGTGCAATCTGGCGAGCGAAGCAAGCTGGAAAAAATCAACATATTTTCTGTAGAACATTCAGCCTTATATTTGCATGATCTGGTATACATGTATGCTAGTAGCCAGAATATTTATTTTCATTTCAGTCAGGGGCAGGCGTGGTGTAGTGGTTAAGCGCTTGGCTTGCGGCGCCGACGATCCGGGTTCGATTCCCGGGTTGCGCCACTATGTTTAAGAGGTTGGTAACCTCCTGCTTCCATGTCGCGAAATAACTGAAATATTGTTGAAAGCGACGTAAAACACCAATCAACCAACCAACCGAATCATTTCAGTCAAAGCCAGATTTTTTATTTCCAGCATTTTCAGGGTCAGAATATTTATTACCAAAAAGTGCCGACCCCCCCCCCCCCCCCCCCCTCAGAATCAGATTGTCGTCCCTTTATGTGCTTGCTTTTCAAGTATGAAAATATATATGTCCTTTACCCGTATTGACGCATCAGCAGGAAGAAGGATGTTGTAATAGCGATGGCTATAACAAAACTACTGATAGACCTTCCCGTATGGAGCATGTTCCATGTCTGTATGCGCAAATCCAGGTAACCACAAACTGTCCACCGAGCATCGAATTAACGAGGATATAATAGTATGTCAATACAAGGCAAGTAGTTGGCGCTAAGATATTAACTATCCAAGAGCCCACTAAATTACCAAGCATTCCTGTCCATCAGGCCGGTGTAAATAGTGTAATAGAGTAACAACACTCCATGTTCCAGTAACCAAGTATCCATAAACACATCTAAGGGTCCTTCATGTCGCCGACGTCATCGTCACGTGCTGTGCTTCCCAGGGATAACGGCATATTAATCATGATCATGTGATTGGATTACAGAATATGGACAGATTGTGGAGTGTATGATATACTGCAGGCGGGTGGATTTATCAAGGTGTTGCTAGTTGACTGTAGTATCTAATGCAACGTATCCAGACTTGCTATCTAACATTAAAGAGAAAGATATGAGTACAGTCATTATTTAAATATGATGATACGTTTTCTGTAATATGTTTTTAGATTGATAATTTTCCTTCGATCTTACTTTACGTCACACCCTGATTATTGCACTTACATGGCGATGGCATCTGTCTGATGCACTGAAATTTAGACCTATATGCCATGGACCAACCAGGAACCGTGAGGAATCTCTTATGTACCACGTCTTACGTGACACGTGACCCCGGTTTTGACTGTCTCATCCGAAAGACAGGACACAGACGAGACATCAATAGAAGTCGAACCAAGAACCTCTCGGTCATTATACACCTATACTGGATAAACTGAGCTATCTTAATAAACATTATCAACAGGACTTCCGCAAATTTCTGGTATTACAGCGGTGCTTTACAAGAGAATACATGTCAATGGCGTAGGAAAAAAGGGGGGACAGCGGCGGTACGTGCACGTTTTTTTTTTTTTTTTTTTTAATTTTTTTTTTTGCTTTTCACTTTTGGAGGGTTGTGCCCCCACTTGTCACATATTTCCGGTGTTTTCTCTTTGATGTGCCTGTGCTGTATCAAGATATTTGGGAAGGAAGTGATTATCGCATATGCGATAATACGAGCTCCGCCCAGTGTATTATTGCATGACAGACTCAGTAAGCCTACTCAACGACAGACAAGATTTCCAGTATGGCAATGCAAATAAATTAGTCAAACATGCATGAAAGAGATTTTATTTCATTTGAACATGAATTTTTTCACGGAAAAAATAAAAACTGGTTCAAAATACAAAATAATAATAAACAAAGTATCGATAGTTCATACATCACTGTCACTGATTGGAAAAGATATTCACAGTACAGTTAGAGATGTTTATAGGCGCAAGAGCCTCTCTCGGAGTCCGAGTCGGATTGATGCCAACGACGGGCACGGGCGGATCGGCGGTCTTCACGGTGAAGGCAGATTCCGGTTCCACTTTCACGGTTTTTTTCGGCGGATCCAGCAATTCGCTAACATGGCGTTCTTGAGATTGCGAGGGACGCTTGTACGCACGCACTGCGTTACTTCGGTGGCCTGTACGTCCCATGATCAGCTGTTCATCCACCCCATTTTGAAATAACGTAGTAGCACAGCTCCGCTTACCGGAATGATTGGTATATTTGCCTTTCATACCAGCTTTTTCTGCCATAGTTTTTATAATAGTAGAAAGTTTATTGACACCTACCGCTTGCGAAGAAAAGCGCAACTTGTCTCCCGCTCCACCTAGGGGTCGCTTATATAATGGTCCGTTGTTCCCGACTAAATCCAAGTTAAGATTGTACATGTCATATAAAGATCTATCATTACCGGAATCAGTGAAAAGTTGTGTCAACGTAAAATCATCTATCGGCTCTAGATCCCCTTCTTTTTTGGTCACCGCACTCACGGATCTCCCTTCAAAATCTGTAAATAGCTGCGTCAAAGTGAATTCATCGAGAGCGTCGCCATCTTGGTCCAGCTTCCTTTGCAGATTACTGAAAATGCGGGCTGAAGTCCGTGACGTCATCGCACGCGCTATGCGCCGCGAATATGTGACAAGTCGGTCATCTCATACAAATCCTCGTAATTATTCAAATATCAACTGGGGTAGGCGTGGCTTGTAATCACTCGCGCGCTCCGCGCGCTCGTGATTACAAACCACGCTTACCCAGTTGATATTTGAATAATTACTCGGAAAGTATGAGATAACCAATACTTTTCACTGCCGAGCTACGCCACTGCATGTACTTTCATAGGATTATTATCAGTGACATTTACTTTGAAAGGTGTGACCTTGTCAAGGTCGTGGTACACTACACACTGCGTAATGAATAATTATAATAAGTTTAAAGAAGATCCCAATGTTATTAAAACCATATCTTTATTCCGCTTCTCTATTTGTCCAAATGCGGATAAAGATCTGTCGAAACTCTGTAAGGGGTCATGTTCTGGTGAACTCTGATGACGTTTCAGTCACCGAAACCGTTATTTCCCATAGCCAATCAACGACTCGGCTAGGCACGTGATAGTGACGCAATATGTAACAAACACTGTTCAAACTACCTTGTGGGTCACGCATGCTGTGAGTGTTAATTTCATTCTTAGGAATTTGTAGCCGATCCACTGATTGGCTGAAAATGAGAGTTCACCAGAACTGACCCCTTACGGAGTTTCACCAGATCTTTATCCGCAATGTGACAAATAGAGAAGCGGGATAAAGACGTGGTTTAAACCGATTGAAGAAGGTCCTTGCTGAGGATTTTTGAACCGGATACTATTATTTGTCATACCAGTAATCACCGTCACCTGGACCCGAGATCAAGATTATGACACGTACACTATCACATAATTGAATCAGAGTTAGCATTTAAACCTGAGTTACAGCAACGCCTTGGAAGATTGATTGACTGAATATTGTTTAAGTCACTCCACGATTATTTTACGTATGTGGTATCTGGCTGATGCATTGCATACAAATTTAGATCTATGCAACAAACCCGACCGAAGCAGTGAGGGATCTTTTACGTGCCACGCCTACCGTGACACGGGACCTCGGTCCGAAAGACAGAACAAAGGTACGCTTAGAGTCGAACCCGGGACCTCTCGATCACGAGCTGAGCACTTTATCCACTAGGCCACACCGGCTTCAGCTTGAAGGACTGGAATAAATAATTCTGGTTAAAGAGGGTCAATGAGACCTTGACCTTGGATGACCTCAATGATCACACTAGCGCCTATTCTCAGGTTCGGAGGATTTCTACGCTGAAATCAATAGAATATCACCAAAATATTTTGAACAAAGTCTGATGAAGAAAACATGAAAAGGCAATGGAGTTTAATCAATTGATTATAACAGATATAACGACATCGAGACTTCACCTGCAAAACTACTAAATTCAAATCGACAATAGACGACACGTTATGACTTGCCACTGAATTAACTCGAAAATATTCTACTACACGCGTATTAAATGTAAAGATGATGAATAAATCCAACCCATAAGTCAGAAAATCATGGATCCAAAGGTTGGTTGGTTGGTTGAATGGTGTTTTACGTCGCTTTCAACAATTTTTCAGTTATATCGCGACATGGAAGCAGGAGGTAACCAACCTCTTAAACATAGTGGCGCAACCCGGGAATCGAATGGATCCAAAGGACATACAAAATAAGTGAAAATGAAATCCAAATACAAAACAACGAAAACTGTCTACTTGAAGAGCATATGTGAACCCCCTTGATGGAGCGAGATCAGGTTCCCTGGGAGAGTGAGCATATCCTGTTTGCTAGCAACACCCGTCATAAGAGTCAGATCGTGTAAATTCTATATATACTTTTATATGCAGAAGTCAAAGTAGGTAACCTTCTAGTACAGAAGGTGTCAAATGTGTAAAATGATCGGAATCGGTCTCAGTCCAGAATATCATTTAAGAGTCTGGATAACGAGATATTATATTGTGTAATAAGTCTCGTAACGGCCATAGAACTTCCTCAGTGACGTTGTTAGTCTAGCACATGAGTAGCTTTTCTGAAAGTCGCCTAGACCTCAGAACAAAGTCATTGGAATTTGAACATGCTCTGGAATAACGTATTAACTGAGATATGAATACGCCGTATGCGGGCGAAATCCAAAATAGACCTCAGAACAAAGTCATTGGAATTTGAACATGCTCTGGAATAACGTATTAACTGAGATATGAATACGCCGTATGCAGGCGAAATCCAAAATAGAACGAAATCCGAGCCATATCTTACTACGGAGCCATTTCAAAGAAGAACAAGCTGTGTTTGTGAAACACTAATGCCCCCGGCGGCACCAAAGTCCAAAAAATTATTTTAAGCGTGAAGGTCATTGTCAAGGTCAAAAGGTCATCGACCTTGGTGTTATTTGAAAGGGCTTTATTAGTTGAGTACGCATGTCAAATGTGAACTCTCTGTCTCTCACGGTTCAAAAATTATAGTGAAGATTAAAGTTGACGACAGACAGAAAAAAAAAACCAAACAACAAATAAACAAACAGAAAACAGATAAGACAAAAACAATATGCCTCAGATCGATCAATCCAAGGGCATAAAAACTTTTTTTTAATCTCGTTTGAACGAGAAATTTTTAGTGGTAAGTCGTGGGCATTTAAATTATTATTGTACGCATTAGATGTACAGTACATGTTTTAACATTACTCATGTAGGTATACAGTATACAATAAAAGACATATGTAAAGTCAGCTTCTGCCCACTCCACCGCCCATCTCTTCAAGATCGTTGTCCGTAGAGACTCGGTTTGAAGTATTTGGACAGAAGCATACAGAGTATTGCTGAAGCACGACGTGTGTAAGAGGCAGGCTTGGTGTAGTGGTTAAGCGCTTGGATTGCGGCGCTGACGATCCGGGTTCGATTTCCGGGTTGCGCCACTACGTTTAAGAGGTTGGTTACCTCCTGCTTCCATATCGCAATATAACTGAAAAATTGTAGAAAGCGACGTAAAACACCAATCAATCAAAAAACGACGTGTGCCTCTTCTGTCTGACTTTGTAGCTGTAATAATTGTTAGCTCGCCAGGACAAATGTCTGGAGAGCTAGTGTCACATCGTCGGCGTCGTTGTCCGTAAACAAAAACTTTAACCTAGGTCATAAAATTAAAACCATCAGAGACAGGGCTTTAATATTTCATATGTGTATTCTTTTAACAAGACCTTTCATTTGGTACCAAATTTTTGACCTTGTGATCTTGACCTTGAAGTTTGGCATACTTCTAAAAATTTTAACCTTGGTCATAACATATGAACAGTAAAGAGATAGGGCTCAAATATTTCATGTGGGTATTCCTTGTGACAAGACCTTTCATTGCCTATTAAAATCTTTAAAGTTTTGACCTTGACCTTGAATATTGATCTACTTACAAAAAACTTTTGCTATTTAAATTTGATTGCCACTGGCGAGCTCTGCTGTCTTTTGCAAAGTTGTTATCTGTTTTGAAATCGATATAATATTTATATCTGATTAGTATAACAGCTGCATAGGAGAAAACTTGATCTGAAAAATTTTCATCTCCATTACCTGTAAAGATGGTAGAGATAATAAATTCTTTATTGTGGTAATAAGTGTTCAGTGGTGGAGGATAACACTACATCAGGATCACTTTATTTATTTGGTAGCTGTCAGAGTTTAGTGATGGAGGATAACATATCGTGATCATTTCACTAATATGGTGGCGATCAGTATTTAGTGATTGAGGATAACACTACACCAGGATCATTTCACCTGTAAGGTGGTGGTCAGAGTCTAGTGATGGAGGATAACACTTCACCACAATCATTTCATCTATATGGTGGTAATAAGTGTTTAATGGTGGAGGATAGCACATCATGATCATTTCATCTATAATGTGGTTGTCAGTGTGTAATGATGGAGGGCAACACTACACCATGACCCTTTCACCTATATAATGTCTCCTGATATTTTGTAACATGCGACAAATATGTATAAAGAACTGAGTAACGTAAACAGATTTAAATGGAACAATATACAATCAGACCACAAAACCATATCTTTATTCAGTGGATCGGCTACAAATTCCTAGGAATGAAATTAACATCCACAGTATGCGTGACCCACAAGGTAGTTTTTGAACAGCGATTATTGCGTCACAATCACGTGCCTAGCCGAATCATTGATTAGCTATGACAAATAACGGTATCGGTGACTGAAACGTCATCAGAGTTCACCAGAACATGACCTCTTACAGGGTTTTGCCAGATCTTTATCTGTAATGGGACAAATAGAGAAGCGGAGTAAAGATATGGTTTTAGTCAGATTGCAATCAGACCTGCCATAAAAACAACCTGTATCTAGTAGTCATATGTCTTAAACGACCACCTTCCTTTGTTCCATATTACTAACCATCTATACAGAAACAGCCTGTATCTAAAAGAGGTCACTCAGTTAAATGACCCCCTTTTCACCTTGACCCTTTGGTAGTCACTAAAAACAGGTTAGGCTGTAATAATTTCAGATCCAGGAGCACTATAAACTGCTGGATGGTGAAAATAATTGAACATTGTGAAACACATAAGTTTTATTTTTATTTCTAAAAGTAAACTCCTCCTTATAAGAAACTTATTCTTAAATTTTCCATAAAATCATTTGATACAATATTTGAGGAAAAATGTGGTATTTTCTAATACTTGTGTACTGAAACTAGTGAACATGATCAAATTAAAAATTAGTAACGTCTATTCACAATGCAGTATGAATATACTGACAGATTTTTTGTCTTGTGCAAATTTTGATAAAATTTCAACAAAAGCTTCAAGAGGAGATATTAAAAGATGCTGAAATAGAAAGTGATGTTTACTTCGATAAAAGACACTAATGATTGTTAATGAAGGACATGAAAAGGCAAAAGTATTATATAACGCAAGAATAATATTTTAAAATTAGTTGCCACCTCTTCACCCCAACTGGCAAAAGCTCACAATTAAAAACTTTAATATTAGCTCGTAGAGAATGGAAATTCCGTCAGTTTGAGAAAACAAGTCAACAATATCAACATTATCATTGATGACAATACAGCAAGGGTCTGTTGATAACCAACACTTTACACTGATCAATGATAACAATACAGCAAGGATCTGTTGATAGCCGTCACTTGACAATGATCAATGACAACAATACAACAAAGGTCTGTTGATAACCCACACTTTACACTGATAACTGACATAACAGTCAGCATCAAACTTTAAAATTCACACAAAAATTACATCCTCTTTAACCATTTACATCTTCATCTACTGCTCCTGATGTAAGTCTGTTTGAATGTTCTCATTGTTGGTAATGATATTCTACTCACATTGTGACATGAACATTGCATTGCACAGTTCCAGTTATAGTCCCTGAACACAGTATTTCACCTCATGAAAATATCAGTATTTCTAAAGCTAGAGTTGTCCCTGGAAAATGAAACATTTGGTAACTCAGTTACTGAAACTTTGAAAACAATGTTGTGCTACAAAACACTACACATCTTAAGTTTTTCTTTTCAGATTAAACAAATTTCTACCCTAACAAAGCCCGTGCTGTCTAGTGGATAAGGTGCTCGGCTCGTGATCGAGAGGTTCCAGGTTTGACTCCCGCCCTGGGCACACTGGTGTTCTGTCTTTCAGATGAAACAGTAAAAACCGAGGTCCCGTGTCACAGTAGATGTGGCACGTAAAAGATCCCTCACTGCTTCAGGTGGGTCCATTGCAAAGGTCTACAGTTGTATGCAATGCATCCGGCAGATGCCGTCACCATATATGTAAAATAATTGTGGAGTGACGTAAAACAATAATCAATCAATCAATCAATCTACCCTAACAAAAGGAAGAAATGTGCCTTTAATGCTCTCCTGAATACTTTGAGCAAATAAAATATTTTAAAAGCATCAGAATGGTCTCTAACAAAATTTTCAGAACACTTATTTCAAAACTGAACCAAAAACAACATCACATCATTCTTATGCACAGCGACTCTTTATGATAATCAAAGAAAACACCTGAAAATGTGCAAAAAACAACAGTCTAAAAAAATTTCATAATGTGTCAAATTTGGTTATATGTAATGAAACCAAAAACCACAATTCTTCTTAAGACACAATTCTAGATCACTCTGGTGAATTCAGTTTATTGATCTATGCAACAGATGACTTTACAGGTCTGAAGAAAAGTTTGTTACAAGAGGGTGCCTTTTTGGGGCCTATGTCACCCTGCCCTGGATTCATCCTTTGACTGATCTGGTAGTAGGGAATCTTGAGTACTTCATACTTTCTAAGTTTCCTCAAAATTTTTCAATTAGTTCTGAAGAAGAAGTCCATCGAAGCTTATCATTACATATTAATAGTATACCCATTCTTCCCCTAACCTTTTAAAATTCTTACAAACTTGCAAAAAATTCTTAAAAGATTTGTATTCCATTTCTTTCTTTCTAAGTACATTATTTACAATAAAATCCATTATAATACAGACATTATTGCATTATAAAAAATATGAAAGGATAAAATCTACTTCAAAATAGGCAAAATTCACACAGTTCAAAGATGTAAAAAAAGTCAAAACTTTGATTTTAGAATGGAACAAAAAACAATTACAACTTCTTAGGACACCCTACTAGATCACTCTGATGCATTCAGTAGACAGTCTGATTGATTGATTGATTGATTTTTGTTTTACGTCACACCACGTATATTTCACGTATATAGAGACGGCATCTGCCTGATGCGGGGCATACAAATTTTGACCTTTGCAATGGACCCACCCGAAGCAGTGAGGGATCTTTAACGTGCCATACATACTAAGACACGGGGCCTCGGTTTTTACTGTCTCATCTGAAAGACATGACACAGACATAACCAGAGCGGGACTCGAACCCCGGCCTCCCAATCAGGAGTCCGACGCGATACCACTAGGCCACGCTGGCTTTAGCCAGTCTGAAGAAGGAGTTTGTCAAAGGAGGGTACTCTCTGAGCATATGTCTCCCCACCTTGGATCAAGCCCACAGGTATACCTGATGCTCTACAAGTCTATTGTTAACAAAAGCAATAGAATATTTTGCCCAGATAGGGGCACTTGATGTTAACGATGGACTTACAGAGGATCAAATATCTGTGATCCATTCATTCACAGATCTGGCTTAAAAGTAACAACACTTGCAGTGGACCTTGAAACACTTGAGTAGTTCATCCGTATGAGGATTGATAAAAATCCCTCCAGCAATTCTAAACAAGTTGAAAATATGAAAAGTGTATGCCAAATGAATAGTGATCACAATACAATGTGGCTCACTTGAGCCTTCAGCTGAGCTGAGCTAAAAAGTCTCAAAGAATAATCATTTTCAATAATGAAGACGAAGGACTTACTTGATACTATCATTATGTGTTTTGTATTCCATAATTGTATTTGGTGGTAAATTAAGCACTCTTTTTAAAGTGTCCCTGATCCTAGATGTTGTGACTTGGTCATTTGCTGTTCTATTCCATAATGATAAAATATCCTCCTATAAACAAAAATTTCTGCACGATAAACACAATAAACTTCAATTATTCTAAACATATCCATTCAACCTTACCTAAGTCAAGAAACCCAAAATATCACTCACTTGAGTATCTATTTTTGTTTTAAGTCTGTGTCACCTATATACATGTACATTATATATATATTGATATTTCAGTCTTTGCACTGAGAGTCCTGACTCTTTTCAGATACTTTTCAAGACATAAATTACCATGTCCCAAGTGATTGGCCAGATGCAAGTCTAGTATGCTTAGCTGGAAAAATCAAGTGACTCTGACAAGCTGAACAAATCCAAATGGAAAGACAAAGTGATTTCTATATAATGTTTGAACTCTGTTCACAGATAGTTTTAAAATAAGACAGGTGCGCTGATCAGGATAATGTTATACTGTATAATATACAGAAAATAATCTAAATAACATTTGACTTGATTTCAGTTAGCTTCAATACACACCTGATAACGCATAGAGATTACTGCTCCACATATCTCTTCCCCAACCATGAACTGTTCCCCAAGCATAGCTAAAATCAAATTTTCCCAACAACGTGAAGCTAAACCTTTCTTCAAACGCACTATCCATTTTCCTCCTCTGTTATTGGCAGTGTCCTAAAACAATTCAAAAATATGATATTGATCTTGTTATACATGTACCTTAGTTTATATTCATATCTGTATAAAAAGAAACAAGAGGACCATGAAGAATCCTTACACTTATTACTTTATACTTGAAGACATACATGTACATGTAAGACAGTATTGAACCATGCCTCTGGTAACAGTGGTATGTCAAATGCCTGTATTTTTTATATTTCTTGTTTACGTATGACCTAATTGGCCCCTAATAGTAGTAGTAATTAGTACATGTATGAGTCTTAATCTGGTTTTTTTTTCACAGACTATGGATTGATTTTAGTTAGACTCCAGGTAAGCCAGCTCCCTGCAGAATTTTATTTTTATTTCACCAACGGTGGTACTGGTAAGAAACAAAAGTTCTGAAGAGTCTTGACTATAGATGTAGAAAAAGTGAGGGAAACACCTATTCAAGTTTCTCAAGATGGCGAATCATGGTGGATTACATAAAACCACTTGCATTTGTCAAGTATCAATTTATCAAATGAGAGTGTCATATTTTGGATACATCTGAATAAATGACATGTACATGTACATGCTGAAAGAAATGTTCACAGCTGTTCACTTTACTTAGCTTCTATAAGTAAGTATCTGTATTTCTCTAAAGTAAAATGTTGTCTAGAGGTATATGCAAAATATGTTGCATAAAAAATACATCATTTCATTTCCAAAAGGAAATTTATAAAATAGTAGAACCATTTTGGCAACCAGAGTGCCGTAAGTGGTACCATAGTATGTGTTATGATATGAAGAAAGTGGATATCCAAGAACTTCTAACTACTTGTAAATGGTTTCGTGGATATTAAACTTTTATGTGAATTAAGGGAGTTATGTATGCCCACTTGAGCCTTTTGTTTAAAATATTTTCTCAAAACTTTGCTATATATGGCTCCAAATCACTGAGGCATGACAAATCATGCCGGTTTTCAAAAGGAACCAAAACTTCATGCAAGTAAAGATTCACGAAAGTTTTGTTGAAATCCAGTAAGAAATTATCAGTCTTGTAAGATGAGGAACAGACGGACAGACAGAGATCGCCATACCACAAGATGTCCCGCCTTACTGCAGGAGTATAAAAATGACAGCAAAATACTGAAAATGTACAGCATTGTCTTGTCTTCTTACCTCCCACATGGGCCGTATTCCTTCCTTGAACAAATGATAATCACTATGACCAGACAAATCACTGGCACGTACCAGATGAGAATAATATTTCCAAAACTGTTCTACCTGTGTATATAAAATGTAAGGTATGGTGACTGCTTTTTAGATCATAGGAATGAAAGGTTTATAAACATGAAAAATGATCTCTTCTTCCAAATACAAATCTCGGATTACTCATACATTATATTTTATACGTATGATGATGTTTTATTTAGGCACAAGACTGATTACATTGTGGACCACATAAGACTTACAGAAGCAAATGTTCCCACCAGTTTCAAGTTCTGATCATAGCTTGAAGGTGTAGAGTGTTTGCCAGGAGATTTTCTGGAGAACCAAAGGGCATAATTGAACTGCAATGGATGCTCACCAGGTCCAGGTGTCTGAAAGAAATCATAGAAAATAGTACACCTTACTACATAATAACTTAAGAAAACAGAAGAATGAAATGTTGGTAAAGCAGTAATTTAGTATTTTAGTTTTATTATAAAAATCATATTTTCTTAACTTATCACTTATTCTGTGTTACTATAACTTGACCATTATAGATGTTTTTCCAATTTAACGTGATGTACGGGGCCTTATGCCAGACATGTTACTTTTCACCTCGATTTTCATTATAATGTTAATGCTAGCATAGTGACGTCATAGTAAAATGATGCAAATTTTTACAACAAATTATGGTAAGTCTGATATGGAATGAAATTAAAATCAATAGGAAAAAGTCTATTAAAAATGTGGCAAACCGGAATATCTGCTCTAAGAGCTCACCTGGTAGAGTGTATATGTGGTACAGGAAGATCTGAGACTGAATCCCTATCTGCCTATCACTTTATCATCCTGCTTATTACATTACTAAATTACGAACTTGTACTACCAAAAAGGAATATTATTTGCTTTGTTATTATTATCTATATACAAAGTAGAGCTGTCCTAATGGTCAAATATCCCCAGCGGCAACAAAGTTGTAACATGCAATAATTCGTCCCAAGATACATCACTGGTGTAAGTGTAATGGATGTCCCACTTGTACATTTTGAGAAACTTGCTTTGTGAAACTTCTTCTCAATTAACTGGCTTAATTAAGTGGACAGACAAACGGACAGGGTGATTCCTATATACCACCCCCACCCACCCACTATAAACTTGGTTTGTGGGGGGTATAATTATGTAGAGATCATCATATACATATTGTATTCTTTTATATGTACTGTATGTACCGTAACTGGTCTGGGCCTAGGAGAGGAATCACCATCTTGCCCATCTCCTACATCCTGTTTATTGTCTGCATTGTCCTCTTCACCACTGTCATCTGCTTGTAGACTGATAAACAAGAAAGACCTTCATCAAGTTAAAATATATAATCATTAATTTGGGTAAATAACATCAGATTAAGCAGATCCACAGAAATCTGGCGTAAAAATAGATTATTGTTTCCTGTCATACTGCCAGTACTTTTAAAACCCAGGAATGTTAATATTCACATTGGGACATACATGTACATATACTTGTATATATGACATACAAGATTCATATACATCCCTGACCCATGTGTAAGTGTTCTAATACACCTATCTTCATAGAGCTGATAATCACAATATCATTTCAATATACAGACCAAGTTGATTTGTAAATTATCATCTGCCTATCAAGAAACATGGGGTTTAGGAAATTAGAAGGGGTGCTTTAATGTGTTATTTTTTGAAAGCCTTATATTCAGCATGACATCAAAGTATATAGATATACTCCTGGCCTAAAGCAATATTGTTTGGCAAATATTAAACCTGATGTGTCATGTTTTTTAGGCCATGTTAAATGTTAACATATAAATGCAATGCATTATAATATGGCCAAGTCTAGTGGGGAAAATGGTTTTTTGTGATAGCTGTGTGCTTGATATGAAATCAAACACACAAAAAAATGTTTATCTACATTTCTGACAACAAATTGAAAATAAAAAGTAATTATGTTGTGCTGCTGGAGGAAAGGCTGGAGGTGATGAGAAACTGTAATTTTGCTTGAAATGGCATACTGCTCTCACCAGCAAATACCGGTAAGAGGGTCTGAAAATTTGCAAGGATTTTTATTTCAAAATTTATCACCAAGAAACCTATATATTTTAACATGTTCAATCAGATTTATTTGATTTATCATGTCAGAAGTAATACATGTAATTTTTACACTCTTATAATTGATAACAAAATAAAAAGTACATGTAGTGTGACAAATACAAAATTTGATAGAATTAATGTGGCCAAAAACAATTACTCTGTGAAAGAAATAACCTTCAAAATGTCTTAGAATCTTAGAAATGCTGCCAGATTTCTTTCCTATATGGTTATATAATTTCTATCAAGATTTTCATTCCAATTTGAATTTTTTGTCATACTCTTTTGTCATTTACTATGAAAAGTACCACTCAAATTGAATCTTTGGCTAAAATCATTGCATACTTGCATGTACTTCAATATGCAGAGTACATGTAATGTTATTTTCATTTTCCGTTAAGGCTGAGCTGTTCAGAATATTATCTAGTCAAGTTTTCATGACTGTCTGCTTTAATTTTCAAATTCTCCAGATCTTTTAGGCATATAGATTTAGTGGCAGGATAGTTATCAATGTTATCTCCAATCTGATTAAAACCATATCTTTATTCCGCTTCTCTTTTTGTCCCATTGCAGATAAAGATCTGGCGAAATTCCGAAAGGGGTCAGGTTCTAGTGGACTCTGTCGACTTTTCAGCCACCGAAACCATTATTTCCCATAGCCAATCAATAACTAGGCTAGGCACCTGATAGTGACGCAATATGTAACAAACACTATTCAAAGACTACCTTGTAGATCACGCATGCTGGGGATGTTAATTTCATTCTTAGGAATCTGTAGCCGATCCACTGATTGGCTGAAATCAGTCTGAGAGTTCACCATAACATGACCCCTTACGGAGTTTCACCAGATCTTTATCCACAATGGGACAAACAGAGAAGCGGAATAAAGATATGGTATTAATCAGATTGCCATCTCAACATTTATGTATGAAATTATGCAATTGGTGCACAAGTATATTACATTCTGATTCTCAGTCAGTGTGACTTCATTGTCTATACTTGCTTTATGTTGCTACCCAAGGAGTCTGGTAAAAACATACCGGTACGGGGTAAACCCAGGGTTTATCCTAAGCCATAATACTATGAGAATCTAGAATCACTTCGAGTCCCAGATCAAAAGATATCAGTTGAGGGTGACATACGTCGACATAATCCCAACCTCAGCATCGATGCATGTCACCTGAGACTGATATCTTTCGATCTGGGACAAGAGGTGATTCTTGATTCTTTTTCTCGCAAAATAAACCCTCTTTCTACCCCCTTTCAGTGCTTCTTCTTTCCTGACACTTTACACATCTTAGTCCTAGTTTCAATACTACGCTAAAAAAATAGATCCTGGTAAGGATTACGTACAGTAATACACCGTGCTAGATCGTTGTTCCAGATCGATTGATCTAGAAACCGACTTCCGGTGGAATTCTTCAGTCTCATATGCGAGAAAATTTAAGTTCCTCTGTATCAATTTTGCAACATATGGTCTTGTTCATAAAATACAATCAGAAATGTTCAATTTTGAATTGTTTAACAGAATTATGAAAATATTTTGATTATTCCTTTTTACCAGAATTGTTCCAGCAATATGTATTCCTCCATAAGATAAAGTCTTATACTGGACCCCAATTGTTCTAAAAGCTCATTTTCAAATACCCCAATTTCCAACTTCAAGATACCGGTAAGAATCATTTTTTAAGACTTAGAATGGCAAATATTACAAACTCAGCTGTGATGCATCATACATGTACGATATCTCAGTCCGTATAGCATCTGAACGGTAAATAAAGGCTTCTGAGCATGACTCTCAGTTTAAGGCCTTCAATTTTCCTCCCTATCCTCGAAGTCAGACTGGTCAAATGACCCAATTTGCATTATATTTGTTGGGGGATAAGTCTTGGGATTTATCATCACTTTCTATGAAGAATCTGATATTTTGAAATCTCATTGTTAAAAACTGCAGTACTATAAATTCGAAGAAGGAAAGAGAGTTAATCGTCATGAGATTCCTCAATGAATTTCTGAAGTTTTAAGACTGATTTACCAGTTGTGCTCAAAATAAAATTCAGCAAAGTTGAATTGCATTATGGTCCATGATAAACACCGAGTTTATCCCCCAGGTCATCCTCGGAATGTTTCAGAATTATTTTGATTTAGATCTTAGTGTGATGTCACATCGTCTTTGAGAATTATAGAAACACATGGATTAGGAAACTTACTATGTAGTATACATATGTTATTCATATTTGAAGCACTCTGAATGTTTTTAATAGTACTATTACCTCTTTTCTGAAAACCCATTACTGTTATATTTTCCATTAATTCCTTTGTGGGTCTTTAATGGCATTTTGTAAGCCTTTGCTATTTTATAGACGTGTACGAATTCCTTACAATACAGTACCAAGCAAATGACGTCAACGTCGTCATGTTTCAACCGTTTCCGAGCCCGGCCGACAACGCCATTCTGATTCAACAAAACTAGTCATACCCCGTTAGCACAGTCAATGTTTACATGAAGTAATATACAGAAACAGAGTCATAAATACATACAAAATGAGCAACTTACGCATCAAACTTGTTATTCATTTTGTTGAAAGTTTCGCTGTTTAGATATATATGAATACTTCCGGTTGAATTTTACTTTCACTTTCAATTGTTATGAAGATGACTGAGATTAGCACCAAACAAAAGCTACTGCAGCTTATTGATGATATAGAGTTAATTTCCAAGTAAAAAGCATATACATGATATATTTCATTAATAATGAAGGGATTAGGAAAATTGCGTATTGTACTTAAGTTTTGGATTTACAGCTTTCTAAAATTTGGCATTAAAATTTTGTATCATATAAAAAGAGAAAGGTACATGTAGTTGCAAGAAATGGGAGATAAAATTTGTAAGGAAGAAATGATGTAGTTACAAAAGAACCCTTTGTTCACCCCATCATTTGCTAGTGGATGTGAACATAGTAAATTAATCATGCTTCTTTTCTTTACTGATCACTGAGGATGGATGGGCACACAACTACACATACAATATCATATGTGCTTATGAAATTAAAGTAATTTGTTCAGAATATAACCCAATAAACTTACCTATTGTGAAGTGGGAAGTCTGGCACTGAAACCAGTTAGCCAGTAAAGGAAATATGGGTTAATTGAAAATGCAGGGTATATTGGCCTAATTGTCACATGTATGTACTGTTACTCACTTCATTGTTTACCTCTGTGCCTCATTTAAAAATTACATGCAGCTTCATTAAAGTTCCAGTATTTGTGTCACCTGTACTGGGTGCAAAACAGTATACCATATATGGATAACATATGCGCGTCTGTCTATCCATTTTGTAGCAGTCACACTTTATTAGTAGTCACAATTAACTATCAAAACTACTGCAAGTGACCTGCGGTCCTCAAACATTCCAGCTAGTACAAAGTAGAACTTGTTATATATAGCATGTATACATGAGGTGTCAATCGAGAGTAAATATTGCAGTGCACATCTTCATATATGGTATGTGTTGTTTGTTACTGTAAGGTAGATAATGCATAAAAATATATAATATTGCTTCTTAACTATTGTCAGAGCTGTTAAAAATAACCAGTGACAGCTAAGATGATGTTGAAAACTACATTTATATATCCTTAAATGCAGTGAACCAGTTTTGTTACGAAATTCTGAATCTGATGAAGTTTGTGGACCCTTACATATATATTTCAAAAATTCATAGAAAAAAAATTGATGAGCGATTCTAAAAATTCAAACGGATTTGAGTTTTAGATATATAGCTTTATAACATGGAATCATTTCTGTCGTCACCACAACTGTCTAAAATTTTCATTGGTTCATGCTATCATATCATATTTATTAATAGATTAAGTAGACAAATTATGAAATATACTTCATAAAAAGTAATAGTAGCTAATATAATAGCAGAGACATATCTCTGATAATAGTAAGTAGATCTAATGTAATCAGAGTTATCATTCTTGAAAAATGGTGATCAAAACAAAAAGAAACCCCGTAATATAAAAGGACTTTACATAGTTAATATGTGTTGAATCTGTTTAGAAATTTCTATAGACACATTTTTTAAGTCAACCTATCGATATATATCAACAAATATACATAATATCCCCTAGAAAGACAGTGGGCTTACAGTGGACTTACGGTGGGCTTAAAATCTTCCATGGGCTTAAAGTAGTCTGACCCCTAGTCTAGAGAGGACGGGTACATAGAATCAGAGACGTACATATCTAAAGATATGTATGTCCCTGATAGAATCACTGGAATTACCATATAAATGACCGTATTCACCTTCAGATTTGCCATTTTGTGAATTAATAATGATAGATCTACAATATGTTCTTAGAAAATGTATTTCTGTAAATTGTAATACCTTAAACAGGTTGGGGCAACCTCTCATTTGAGAGATAATCACTCAAAAGAGTAAATATCACTGTTTTCAGTAATCATTTTCAAGGAATGAACAGAGGTAAACAAATACTAAAAATGTTAAAGTTCAAAATTTTGACTTAAACTTAAAAGGGCACATCTTTATAATATACTGAATATAAAATACAAAAGAAGTTGAACTTTTCAACTTACCATTTTGGAGTTTATAGCTGCAACATTTGTGCAGCTATAAACTCCAGAACAGTAAGTTAAAAATGTCAACTTGTATTGTAAACTATATTCAATATGTTGTGAACATGTACCCTTTTGAATTTCAAATCATAATTCCAAAATTTCATTTTTAAGTACTTGTTTACTTCCGTTCATTCCTTGAAATTGATTACTGAAAACAGTGATAGTTACTCAATTGAGTGATTATCTCTCAAATGAGAGGTTGCCTCCAACCTGTTAAATCTTTATCTGTGAAAAAAAAATACATAAAACTTATCTTCTTCTGTTTTTGGTGTTGATTTTCGTTATTGAGACCAGGTTTGCTTATAAGAAACATATCAATCTAATATAATTTTTATTCCAAAGATTATTTTTATGTTTGTTGCACCTGCAAGTTAAATATGTTATCTTCAGGGATAGAATATTGTGCATGGTGGCAGGAAAATTTCTGTACATTTTTGGATGTTTATGATACATACAGACTCTGAGGTGTTTGCCATAATTACATTGACCATCACTTGTCGGCACATGTATGATGTAAACTTAACTTAGTATAAAGTGATATTTTCTGGGTACATTGGGTCATTATCAACTCACAAAACGGTAATTCCTGTCCAAAGAATGGTAATCCCTAACCCTCTGATGGTAATTCCAGTCATTTATATGGTAATTTCGGTGAATATGGGTAATTCTAGTGATTCTATTTACCGAGTACTGAGTAGTCTAGAGGAGTAGATCCACATCAGTACTTGTAGCCTACATTGTAGGACATATTAATCAATGTGTAGAATCACATCACATGACACTTTAATCAGCCAAAAAGAACACTCACTTGATTCAGCAGTCAGTAATGTACTAATGACAATATTAACCGACCCACTCGGTTGCACCCCCAATTACTGAATTAGTAGTACTATTATGTGTACATATACATGTATTTTAGAAAGCTCGAAAGTGGAAAGGGAAAAAGATTCCCATGATAAGTCAACAACACTGTCTTGCTTCAAACTCAAATTAATAGTCAAAGTGGCACTCAACTGAACTGACGTCTCTTAACTAGTGATTTATGTTGATACATGAAATCTCCTCATCATGCCTCATACAGACTTGGAGATAAGCCTTCATGAATATGGATGAACATCATTATCAACAGAGGACGATGTACTGAAAGCACATATAGGACACCTTTCACTACCAGTGTGCAGCACTTAATCAATTGCTCTATGCCCATTTTGTAGCACTGGATTAAAAATGTGTACATAAAGTATATCTAGATCATCTTATCTCTTCATTGTAATTAATCATCCATGACATCATTGGATAACTTCTTAAAAAACAACACATCAAATTTCATACGTACTGAATTTGCCATCAAAAATTTCACTCATTTCTGATATCAGCAGTCAGCAAGCACCTTCTATAAGAATTTGTATGGTGGATCTCATACATGCCAACAAGTGTTTACATGCTGTATTACAACTGTGCCTGTCACCTTATGAATTAGATTTTCAAGTGGCAATGAAATAGTTCATAGAACATCACCCTTGATCCGTCATTGCCAGATCTTGATGATACATATAGTATGTGTAAATGCAGAGCATTGTTTTGATCAGATTAGTATCTTCCTTGTGGTTTAACAATACACAAAACTTCTCTTAACCTGGTAATAGTGATTTTCCCATACTACTTTAACAGATAATCTTTATATGAAATACCAAGTACATAAAACGAAGTACATATAGTGTGAATTCAAGTATATGAAAAACCTTCAAGTTAGCTTTGCAGACATTTGTATGATTTTCAATGAAACAAACATATAAGTAAATGGTCATTTGAGCATTGCTTTCGGATTGGTTGGTTAAGAGTTATTATCTTTGTTTCTTATCTGACAAGTAGCATTCAATCTCATTTGTCAGAAAAGAATAGGTGCATGTATTTCATTATTATCTGTCTCTATCAAATATCTGTTTATAAAATAAAAAAGCAAGTTCTTTTATCAAGGCATATTTCGAAAACTCCATCACTGTCTCAGGTGGGTGTGTTGTATAGGTAGCAATTTTGAGGCCATGCACAGATCAGATGCCACTTTTAAACAAGTGAAATAAATTTTGAATTGTGTTAAAAAACCTCAAATAAACATCACTTGACAAAGCTGTCTGTATGCCAATCCCCGCAAAATTAATAATTCTTGAAATCCAGGTTTAAAATTTTACATCTCGGACAAAGTATCCCAGGTAAAGTTGGTTAAATTCTCATAGATGTACCGGTAGCTGTGTTTGTATCACTGTGAATATTACAATAACAAAACCATATTCATTCATTATTTTTTCTATTTTAGGGAATTATTCGAGACTATGGCAGTACCCAAATCAATGCAAAGGCCAGATTCCTTAGACTCGATGAAGTTGATAGAACTTGTAACTCATAAAGACAGAGAGATTAAAGAAACGCTAAAGCTAGGTACTCATATAAACAGAGTGTTGTCATGTAGTGTTTAGTAGTTTAGTAATTTAGTCTCAATATCATCTATATTGTAGCCTGCTTTGACCTGTTGCTCTTTGGATGATCTTAGTGTCAGATTGGTCTGGTGTGGGTAAATGAGATGAGAGGCTAAGAAAAATTGTGTCTGCACATCTCTTTCTAAGGGGACGACCATTTGATTCTGAGGAAGTTGGGGGCCTGGCAAATTTGGTCGAGTCAGATTATTTATTTTCAGATCTTTGAAGGATAGAATATTAATTTCCTTAATATCCTGAGACAGATTATTTATTTTCTCGACCTTTTTGTCGCCAATAAAAACTTGTTAGAATTGCATTGTAATATATGCCATTAACACACATACTTCTATGACTATATTTTGTTAACAGAACACATTCTGATATATGGTAAACTCAACAAATAATACAAATGTATATGCAAACACTACTTTAATTGCATAGGTCTTTATACTACTAGTTTCTATAGTGAAGTGTATAGTCTCTCTCAGTCTCTGGCATCCAGGGGGAGAATTTCCATTTATCACTGTAGAACTTAGAAGGATGTGTAAAGAAGTGTTGCTGTTTTGGCTTCCTGTCCGAAGGATAATATTTTATTCGTTTTTGACTTACTTTGAAATATGTTATTTTATTGAAAAAAAGAGCATATTTTCATAAATGTTTTTGATATATTGATTTTTCACATTTTTAACTTTGTCCTCACTACTTCTAGATTAAATTTGAGAAAGCTTGGTAGATACTAAGCAAAGATGTTAATTCCTTATGTACAATTATACATGTTTTAAAAGTTTTAAAGAAACTGAAGACTTATGGCCATCTACAATCATTGTTCAGTATCATTGTGCAATGTTTTCTATGTCTAAGGTGAACAATATAGGCCCATTTGGGAAACTTTTTAATTTTGTTATTATGTATGTTAAGTAAAGATACACATTTTTGTTGATTTTACTTTTCTTCTCATTTTAAAGTATGTTTGTGTTTATTTGACATTTGAATAAATGTGTTAAAATCATTTGACGAATGTCCTGTGGCACTGATTTGAATGAAATGAATGAAATACTGTCAACAAGTATGACCACCATAAATTTTGAAATGCACATGATTTAATTTGAACATCAACTTTGCATATGTGCTCAAGTGAGAGATGAGACAAATTCAATTAAGACCCCTTTTGGCCACTCATTTTAACGTTGAAATATCGGTGTGCCTGGCACATAAATGAGGGGCAGACAACACAAGGGGAAGTTGCAGAAAGAAATTGGAGGCAAGGGGACGTGAATAACACTATTCTAAACAAGAATCTAAAGAGAAAACCTCTCAGAGAGCAGATGGTACAGCCCTTGTCCCCTGTCTGCCCCTCAAAATGGACATGCACATATATTTTGAAAAAAGCAGCAATTCTATGAAGTTTTTGTTGAGTATATTGAATGGCACAATTTGTCCAGTGCTATGAAATCCACTGAAATATGAGTTTTAATATTAAACTACAACATATTATAGTATGGGGAGCAATCTGGTGAGCGAAGCGAGCCGGAAAAAAATCAACATGTTTTCTATAGAACATTCAGCTTTATATTTGCATGATCTGATATATGTACATGCTAGCTGCCAGAATATTTATTTTATTTCAGTCAAAACCAGATTTGTTTATTTCCAGCATTTTCAGGGTCAGAATATTTATTTCCAAAAAGTGCCAGCCCCCCTCCCCCCTAGAATCAAATGGTCATCCCCTAAAACATTGCAGAGACAAACAATATAGATAAGTGTACATGAAAGGTTTTAAGAGAATGACCTGTGACTCTGCTCTATGGGCCTATAGCAGTTGTACATGTATATTTTACCTGTTAGCAATGCAGTTTTTTAAATTTTTGCAGTGGAATGTTTTCATGGATCAATTCAGCAAGATGCTTTAAAAAACCTCTTTTTTCATCACATCCTCATCCTTCTATTAATCCAAATAGAAAAAAGTTAATCAAGCAAGTAAACTGTAAATTGCATCAAATCATAAAATCAATAAATTATTACAGCTCTAATACATATACATTTTTCTCATTTTTTTTAAGCTGCTGAGCAAGCAGAGATCCAGAAGACCATTGATGAACTCCAGCAAGCAGTAGATAAGAGGGATTCTGATATCAAAAACTTACAAAAAAATCTCAAAGAAGCAGAAACTATTTTGGTAATTTTCTTTAATTAAATTTTGAATCATTTTAATGTAAGGCTGTGTTTAAGTACTTTCTGAAGGTTGAACAACCTTTAAGTTATTACTTACAAAATTTGTATGCCCCGCATTAGGCAGATGCCGTCACCATATACATGAAATATTCGTGGTGTGACGTTAAACAAAAATCAATCAATCAATCAATTAAGTTATTACTTATCACAAAATTTGTGCTGTTTAAAATGTGAAAGGCTTTATTAATCACACTAAGAGTTGGACAGTAGTAGATGGTAATATTTCTATTCTGTATCGGATACCTTTTTGGAAACTATAGTTCATACTTGAATGAAACTTATATATGTACATATATGTGTACTTTTATATGTTTTGTTGCCAGTAAAGATAAAATTGCAAAGTTAGTGCTTAACATCTGATAAAAATGATAGACTTCCTATTAATTATCAAGGGCTGTGCTATTAAGAAGCAAAAGGTAACCAGAGAATTAAACCTTGCTCGGCAACAAGGTCAGACATTCACCAGGATTAAAATTATGGTATTAAATGCCTTGGTTTTGAAAGATTTATTACCAAAGTTTGTATAGATTGAAATAGTTCATTATTATGAAAATATTGGTGTGGTATCATTCCATTTAATTCATAATTGTCACAAGATTGCAGGTAATCAGGTATTTTGTGGTATACCACCTGGGTATATAGTACTCAAAGTTTTATCTCTTTTTCTTAATGATGATATACATTTTTTGTTATCACAGTATCAGTGTTAAAAAGATGAAGTTTGTGCATGTATATGTGGGTTTTTTTTCATCGTCGTTGAAGTAACAGTACACATTGGGATCACTTTGTTTTACATTCATCTGTCCATGTTCATCTGTCTGTCTCTGTGATAGACCTTTGATAGTAGGTGACACATGTGGAACACTTTAGTTTAAATTCCTTGTTACCCAATGACTCATTATGTTTATATACCTTCTGTGTTTAAACCAATATCAATCAAATATTTCAATAGAATTCATATGTACAGCACATGAAAAAAAGAAACACTGTCTCTCATAAATTTTGATATCTTTCCTAAAAATCTTTCATATAAAATTTTTTTTTAAGGGTGAGCATTAAAGTTTCGGGTATATATGTATTCTATATTGATTACATTTTCATTCAAGGCGACAGCAATATATCAAGCAAAGCAGAAATTAAATGCAATTAATCAAGCAAGTAGTCGGAAGATTTCCTCTGAAGAATTGATCAAGTTTGCTCATAGAATCAGTGCCAGTAATGCAGTAGCTTCACCACCCACATGGGCACCAGGTAAATGATCAAAAATTCAGTTTGGTTTTTTTTTTTGTCATTATATTTATTTTTCTTCTTTTTACAAGAAACTTTGGATGGACAATTAGAAAAGTTCGCTTATTTTATGTGTTTATTTGTTGTCCAATATAGGTTTTATCCTTCTTACACAGTCTCTGTTATGACCCAGACAAGGTATAAGGAACACATCAAAAGCACAGGGGTGACCTTACATTGAGAAATTCATAAGACGTAATTCGTAATAGACTACTGCAGTAGTAATACGTCAATAGGTGAAAGGGATGACTCGTATCACAGAGTTACCAACATCAAATCTCGGTATCTCTGCTAATTTTTACGCTTTGTCAAAAACCTAGTACCGATCGATCGGGGAGAGTCTCTTCTCTTTGTATATATACACTTTGTTACTGTTTACCCATATAATCCATCTTTTTTGCACGATTATTTCATTTTGCCTCCAAACGGACGGTTAATGGATACATCGTGCTATAAATAACGCCGCAATATCCTTTAATCCGAGTCACAGCAAATCTCCTAGCAACGCATCGTTCATGTACTCTCGGGACATACCATTAAGAAAGTAATCGAGTCAGAAGATATACAGTAAAATCTGCAGGAAAAATAACAGCGATCAATAAATTATGGCCCTCGTCTGCTCTTCTCAAGATCGCTGTCATTTTCCCGCAGATTTTACTGTATATCTTCTGACTTGATTACTTTCTTAATGGTATGTCCCGAGATAACACGAACGATGCATTGCTAGGAGATTTGCTGTGACTCGGATTAAAGGACATTGCGGCGTTATCTATAGCACGATGTATCCATTAACCGTCCGTTTTGAGACAAAAGGAAATAATCGTGCAAAAAAGATGGATTATATGGGTAAACAGTAACAAAGTGTATATATACAAAAAGAAGAGACTTTCCCCGATCGATCAGTACCAGGTTTTTGTCAAAGCATGCAAAATTAGCGGAGATATCAAGATTTGATTTTGGTAACCCTGTGATACAAGTCATCCCTTTTACCTATTGACGTATTACTACTGCAGTAGTCTATTACGAATTACGTCTTATGAAATGAATTTCTCAATGTAAGGTCACCCCTGTGATCAAAAGGTGGTATGCTAAAACCTGTACGACATGTATATCTCTACAGTGGTTAGAACAAAAATTAATGTTTATGTCAATATAGGCTGAACCAAATTGTGGGTTCTTCCCCTTCCTTGCTTTCTTTGTCTGATTAGAAAGATTGCTGACATACATTGATTGTTTTTTCATTTGTTTTAAGAATTTTCTCATTTTTATGTGAATTTATTTTTGTAATAGTGTATCTGTATTTCACAAATGCTACCATATTTTATCACCGACTATGTAACTTGTTAATGCAGGTGACCCTCGCAGGCCATATCCTACCGACTTTGAGATGCGACATGGCTTTCTTGGAAAAATGGCAGATATGCCAAATAATACAATGATGTTACAATCTCAGGGATCCTATGGAGAACCAATGAGCAGTAATCGTGCACAGTCATCTGGTATTTTACTGTCTTACAATTCAAGTATCATTAGAACTGTTATTAATCTGGACATTTGCTGTAAGAATTCAAGGTTTAGAATTTAGTGTCAAACATGAAATCTAACAACATGCATGGTAAATTATCCAAGTTAGGGCATTTTGGCACTGTACCTGCCATAGGTGGATAGTTTTCTTCAGGTAGTCCAGATTTTATCCAACAACTGCAGTCTTACTAGGCAAGTGGAATATTCCTGGTGCAACTAAAAATTGTCTTTATTTTACCTATCCTTAGTGTGCCTTTTGTCATAGTGCCTGACTACAAAGCAGTATTGTAACAAAGTATTTTGATGTAATCCTTAAAATTAGTACATTTTTTTATGTGCTGATTATATTTTCTATTTATATTTAATCATGTATTTATCAGTAGGCTCAGGGAAGATTTAAAGAATTTCTGTTTACTCAAAACAAGCCAATCATGTCAATATTGATAAAGATTATTCAGCGAAGGTTTGAATTATTTCATGATTGTATGCAGATTACATCATTTCGTCTCGTATATAAATATTGTAATTACCAGCAACTTACAATACCTGATGGAGAACACATTTTATGTTGCAGATCATCCACCATCAAGTACACCTGTATCTTCATCATCATCGTCATGGCAACCTCCACCTGATTTCCATCATTCACTAAGCACTGGTAGCTCTACTGGTCAAATATTGTCAGATATTAAAGGACACAACAAAGAAAATGAAGATGTAGGCTTCATGTCTAGTGATTCATCAAGTAGTTCCTCAAGTGATGAATAAATCTCTTAATAGAAAACACTGCCTTTGTAGTTTGTGATATTAACTGCTGACTTTTCTTATGGAAAATCCCAATGTAAGATATTATCCAATTTGTCCCAAACAGAAACCTTAGTTTCATGAATGAAACTAATGTTCTATTGGTCCCATAAAAACAAGCCTTTAAGGAAAAGAGGTTTGAAATGAGATTTAGTTAAGTTTTGCACATTTTGAAAATGTGTATTACCATTAGTTCCCTGCCATTGAAACCGGTGGGGACTATTGTGTTTGTCGTTGTCTAATCATCTGTCAGTCCAGATGATAATTTGAGTTAGGATTTACTATTTTGTTGATATTTTACAGTGACAATTTATGAAGAGTCCTTGCAAGTGACTGTGTATGGGGTCAAAAGGTCAAATATGTTGATCACTTGCTAAAAATAGGATTGTGGGTTTCCAGATGATAACTTGAGTTAGGAATGACCAATTTAGTTGATACATCCTCCATTTGTTTATGAATACTTCTGTTGTGGGATTGTATGTCTGTCTGTCCAGGTCACAGATGCTAAAAGTAGAGTTTTGGTTTCTAGATGATTGATTGAGTTAGGATTGACCAATATTGTTGAAACTTTACACTGTGATAGTTTATGAAGAGTGCTTTCATGGGATTGTGTTTGGGGATAAAAGGTCAAATATGTAGGTCACTATTGCTAAAAAGATTTTGGTTTCCAGACGATTGCTCGAGTTAGGATTGACCAATATTGATGAAAATTCACAAAGTGGTAGTTTATGAAGTGTGCTTGCCGAAGATTGTGTTTGGGCTCAATAATATAGGTGACTGTTGCTAAAAATAGATTTTTGAGTTTCCAGATGTTAACTCGAGTTTGGAATGACCAATTAAGTTGATACTTCATATAATATTAGTTTCTGAGCACTTCTAGAGTAGGATTGTTTGGGGTCATAAGGTCTAAGCATTTCAGATGATGACTCCAGTTAAACTTTTCTTTAATACCATATCTTAACTAATGTACCTAGCAAAAAGTCAGATGATAGTGGTTACTGGCTCACTAGTGTTAATTTCCTATGTGTTACAACAAATTAAGACATTCGTCTCAAACACACTGTTAACAGCAGGGGACAAGTGTTGCATGCAACACTTACTGTAAGCTTGTTTATTGTCCCCCGCTTTTCGCGAAAGTGTGGGGATATTAAATCGCATTCGTCTGTCACAAAAACTTTAACCTTGGTCATAACTTTTAAACCGTAAAACGTAGGGCCTTCATATTTGGTATGTGTGTCCATAATTGCAATACCTTTCCATTGGTATCAAAATTTTTTATCGTGTGACCTTGACTGTGACCTTTGACCTACTGCAATGTAACTTTTTAACCGTAAGATGTAGAGCCTTCATATTTGGCATGTGTGTCCCTAATGATGCTGCAGATACATGTAGACATGCACAACCATGACAATATGTCACAGATCACTGCACCCTTACTGATAGAACCCCGAAAGCGGGGGACCACATTCTTCTGAATTTTTGCCAATTGAAGCTTAAGAGAAGTAATAATAATATAAACAAATTCCAGAGGTCACCATTTTGAATATTGTATAGGTGTACCCTACATAATGACCTATGATCTTCATAGATAATGATATCATTAAATCCCTATACAGCTATTTTTCAAAATGATTTTTAATCGTAAACTAACAAAAACTCTGAGAAATCCGAAACCTCACATTTTATGAAGTTTTCGTACTAATCGATGGGAAAGATCTAATGGCATGAAGCATTTGGTCTATCTGTACAGAATTCAGGAATTTTGTCTTTGTAAAAACAGTTGCTGCCAAGGATATGGAAAGTTTCACCACGGTACACTACTGCAAGTGCCATAGTGATGCAGCTTAGTTACTCGTATGTTTTTCATAAACAGAATTTGTTTATTTTTCATTTTTCCCCCTTTCTTTGGAGTATATAAATTAAAATGAATATTCAGCACTTTCTATGTCTCACAATAACTTGGATTTGGGTGATAGGAATTTCATGATTTTTAAAATGATACATGGATTAGGTAGAGGAAGATCTCTATTTTGAGATTCTTGCACATTGTTGTCACGGAGTTGAGGAAATTAGAATTTACATATCCTTGTATAGTAATAATTGAAATGTGACTATGTTTTTTGTTTTCACATTCAGTCGAGTTTATCTTGTAGGAATTTCATGAATCTTACACATGATGCTTGGATTGGACAGGGTAAGATCCTTATAGATTTGACATCCATTCGTTTTGTTATCGAGTTATGGGACTTTGAATTCATAGATAGTAAAAACGTCAGGACTTTCATATAATGGGAAAACTATAATACATACTTGTCTCCTTTTCATAACTGAATTAATTTTGATAATGCAATTAAACCCTCTCCTTGAAATATGTTGTGAGAGTCTATGTGTATATTGAATCCGTTCTGAAATATCATGAATATCCTTTTTCTCACATTCCATCAGGACCAATATTTTGCTTTCATATAACAAACGTTAACTGACCATTCAACCTCTAGAAGAACTACAAAATGATGTCACTGCATTATTAATGCCACATAGTTTCATTCTAATGTCAAAAAGTTTGCAATGACAGGACTCAATTAGCAAACGTTTTATTGGAAGTGTGATTTGTTCTCTTTTCTCTAATAGCAGAAAATGCATGGCCCTTTCTGATATGTTAGTATTCAGTTTTATACAGTGTACAACAGAGTGACCATCTGTAAAATGTTCTTATTCAAGATATAAAGCATTTCAAATCGATTTGTAGTAGAAGTGCAATGATTAAAATGAAAAAAAAAACACTTCAACTTAATACAGTTTTCTTTATAATGGGTATAAAAACATAAAATTTTATTTACAAAAAATAATTAGTTCAGGTATTGTCTCCATAGAACAACCTAAAAAAACTCCTGTGTTTCATGAATTACCTCAATTTCATTTATCATCAATTATAATTTCTAAAGATACTGGTGCATTGTAATTCCTAGGCAATATTAAAATATATAAATATTTCGGTTCTTAATTAAAAATAAGACTAGTTCTGACTTCATTTTATTAATATAAAAGTCATAATATATTCCGGTAATAATGATTGATGATCTATCAACAAACCAAAGAAAGACAATGATTTATTAAAATTAATGATGAACACAAGATAACAAAACACATTTTGTGGCATCAATTTACAGATCTAGAAAACTTCATTCATTGTCATAAATATTTCTAAGTAACACAGACTCAGTTTGACAGTGAAATAACATTTAAAACTGTATAGATTTGTGTGTGTGTAATCAACCATATTAATGTTATCATAATATGGTATGTAGTTGTGTGTGGGAAAGTCTTCAACAACTGGACTGTAAAGGTCCTGACAAAACCGGTGCTGTTCTAAGCGGACAAAGGATATCACTCTACGAATGATACCAAAATCAACAAGTATTTGCCTAATCCTATTGTCAAATGCATTTGAAATACAGTCTAGAAACTAATTTCAACAAATCACCATGAGACTTTGACTATCTATGACAATGAAGTTATAGCAGAGAGAGATAAATTTTGTTTTGTTTTCAACTGGCAATTAATGAAATAAATACCCTTAATCGATTACACAAAACCAGTTACTCTCTTAAGTCTCTCGGGGAAAGGCAACTGATTTCAAGTGCCTGTTAAAAACCATAAAGTGTATCAGCAGGTGATCTCTTTTTGTCAATTCCTGCTTATGTAGGAACATTAAAAAACCTTTATGTTCAAAGCGTCTATCAAAGTAAGAATGTCATAAATCATAATATTATAAAATAATATATAATCATGACATAAAACAGTATTATAAAATCGTAACATTAACAATATTATAAAACCATAACATCTAACAATATCATAAAATTATAAACTATTTAAACATTTGACATCATAATAGTACTGGATATCTACCGGTACTATTCAAAGGACCGTTTTCCAATTTTAAATTCTGTAAGGTACTTTATACCGGACAAAACACCTTTTGTCGGAATTTTCTTTATGAAGCTGTTGCTTGGATTGTGACGTCACAATAATATGTGGCAAATCTGTCCATTATTGCCCTTACATCATGTCTAATCGGAAAAAGGTGAATTAGACTAGTAATAACATCTGATAGTACAATAGAATCATGACATTTGACAGTATTATAAAATCATGACATCTGACAGCATTGTATGGTCACGACATCTGATAGCATTACATACTCTTTTATTTTCGAAGGAAGGGTGATTGACTTCAATTTCTTTTCAGTACACTCGCATAAGACTTTACGCAAACGAACCCTACATAGATGTTGCAGTGAAGGCACTTGAGTCCGCCAACAATGAAGCAAGTCATTTATTTTTGGATGACTAGTAATATTTGTCCCTGTTACAAATTTCCGAAGCCACTTCTCTTTTTTCCAGGCTATTCCACAATGAAGTAATATGTTTACCAAATGAGGATTCAACCTCTCGCACGCTTTACGTAGAGCTGTAACATCGAACGGACTCCCTAAGTTTGGGTCAGCACCATGCATTAAGAGCAATTCTGCTATCTGTGTCTTACACATGTCAATAGCACGATAGACGGGGGTTTCCAATGTACTAAATGCTCGCACATTCACGCGACAGTTTCCTTTGAGGAGAAGATGAAAGACGTTTCTAAATTCCTCGAAATCATCGTATATTGTTATAGCTAGATGTAAAGGTGTCACCTTAAAATTTGGTTCATACAAATTCACGTTACAACCTGAAAGAAGAAGATATTAAGTAGTATGCACATGTAATATTTTCTAAAATCTGACGAAAGTAGAAATCACTGAAACTGCATTTACCGCTCAGCAAGTTTAATCTTTAACAAGAACAACGAAGCCGGTGTGGCCTAGTGGATAAGGTGCTCGGCTCGTGATCGAGAGGTCGCGGGTTCGACTCCCGCCCGGGGCACACCGGTGTTCTGTCTTTCGGATGAGACAGTAAAAACCGAGGTCCCGTGTCACGGTAGGCGTGGCACGTAAAAGATCCCTCACTGCTTCGGGTGGGTCCGTTGCAAAGGTCTAAATTTGTAAGCAATGCATCAGGCAGATGCCGTCACCATATACGTGAAATAATCGTAGAGTGACGTAAAACAATAATCAAACAAACAAACAAACAAGAACAACGCCATCGTAACATATGTCCCCCTGGTTATTTTGTAACGTGGGCATAACTCACATGGCCACTACATTGGAGGTCATCTACTCAAATCACCCACAAACAAATTTTTTCCATTCAAAAGATTTCGTCTAATGATTAACAGATATGTCACTTGTCTTCATTTAATTTATACATCAGTATTAACTGACACAAAACAAAATCAAAATAAATATGCCAAAGACTGGTATCCTAATTATAACTTATTAACCTGCCCTAGATATCCTTAAGATGTATCTGTATACCAACTATCTATTCAATATATCAAGCTGTTCCTGAGATAATGAGCGGAAATTGCTAATTTTTAGAAATTTTCTAAGTCCAAGGGGAGTACTCCGACAAAAATTATTGAGCAATAACCAAGTTTAATCTTGACCTAGATATCCTTAAGATGTATCTGTATACCAAATATCAACTCAATATCTTTATTGGTTCAAGAGATAATTAGCGGAAACTTTAAATGGACCGACCGACCAACAGCAGCAAAACAATATGTCCCTCCCTCTTCGAAAGGGGGGGGGGGGATAATTACATCGTCGTGGTTCTTATGTACTAGAGGAGTGACCAGCAAAGTATACTTTCTGTATGTTAAAGAATATCACCTTACATTTAGAAGAACTGCTCATACTAAAGTAGAAGTTTTGTTCCTAAAATCGGTATCTTTATTAAACTTCTAAACAAACGTGTATTCACAGAAATAGTATCTGAATATCCACAGTGATCAGACCATGACATTCTGACATACTGACCATGATGTAATTTGCACATACATTATACCAGAGACACACAACACATATGTATGTCACTGCTTATACACTGCATACTTAATAACTCTTCCAAGCATAACACCGAATATGTAACATTCTACTACCTGCGGCCACCAGTCTCTCTAGGACCTGGATATGATGCAAACGAACAGCTATGTGGACAGGACTCTCAAATTGTTTATTCAGAATATTCATTTCACTCCCTACAAACAAATTATATCAAGTTACATTAATATTAAACTAATAACACCTAACTCCTACGTTGCAAAACATGCTGTCGTATAATTTTCATCAGGAACACCAACTTTCTACAAAGGGCAAAAATAACTGTCACTGTCAATAAAACTCGTAACAAGGTAATATCATCAAACTTTACCGTTACCTTGATTTCTGAGTCACGGCATTGGGTCAAGGTCATGACACGCGCCTTGTCAGAAGGAACATGTGTGCCAGGTATGAAGGTACAGAACTACGGTATACATAAAATATGGCCGGGATAGTGTCTCAAGGTCATAACACAGCGCCTTGTCATAAGGAGCAATAGTGCCCAGTATGAAAAATGCAGAGTTAAAACAACACCTTATGGATCAATTACTCCGCGGCAGTAAAACATTTCATCATAGGCTCACTTACCTTAAGACCTTATGTCAAGACTATGACACACTTGTGACATGGATAATAACTGTGCATTATAAAGCAAATGCATGCTACAGCTATAGTCTTATGGGCCAAACATTGTTTTTGGTCGTAGGTTCACTGTGATTTCTATCTTCCTTATCTTGGAGATGTGACTTTGTTACCAATGACGCACCTTTCAAGTTGTACCATGGGTAATATTCATGTGAAATATCAACCAGATCAATAGTACATAGTAGTTGTTTTTATATGACAAGATATGTTTACATTTTCTTAACCGGACAGATAAACAAAGTGATTCCTATATACAATTTACCAAACAAATGTCGAGTGCGGGGGAGGGGGTGTTTAAAGAAGAATCAATGGTGGTTTATGGTCATACATTGACAATTTAATACACCGTATGTACTTATTTGTTCACTTAAGCGTAAAATGCAGGTCAAAGGCGGCAATCTCAACTTATTTAATGGTTTATATATCTAGATGTATCAATAGTATAATCTTGGTCTACCTAGAAATCATATATTCAGTCATATCATAAGATGGAAGCAGCAGGTGACAAACAAGGAATATGTTAGAATATTTAGGCATTGTAGTTCATAATACTTAATAAGATAAATATGATTGTGGGCCGGCACTAGCCGGCCGGCCCATCCTTTGATATAAGTTTGGGAAAGTTGCATGCGTTTCTGCGGTACAGTAAGACCACACCCCCAGGATTTTACACCAATGATAATATTGGGATTTTATTCACTGCGGAGAGAGCATGTGTCACCTCTCTGACCCAGTTTGATAGATATATGTAAATGTAGTACGTTACAGCAGAGAAGTATTAAATTTGTGGGAATATTTTCTGGGGATGGGTGTTACCTTACAATTTTTAATATTTGACGCGCTTTCTTCATAAACAAAAAATTATTACTCGGTTGCCTAAGTGACTTTTGGTTAATAGCCAATCGGAACGTCATCGCCATTTTTTACAAAAAATATATCTTTTTTTGCGTACGGAAATGGTCGAGTTGTTATATTACGACCGAATGATAGTGTGATGTAAGTCTTACTAAAACTTTCAGAATACAGAATGCTACGCTAAGAAGGACCTATTATATTCTACAATTGTTTCTTCTGGCAAGACGATAAACCTTAATTAGTATTTATAAATTGAAACTTGAGAATAAAAAGATTACCCACCAGCACGGCCACACCACTATCAAAAGTTAACCAGTGAAGGGTTGATTACCTCAGCATACCTCCATACCTTTTACGTGACACGCCTACCGTGACAGGGGACCTCTGTTTCTACTGTCAAATTTGAAAGACAGGTCACCGATGTGCCCACGGCGGAAGTCGAATTCGGGACCTTTCGGTCACCTCATCCTCTGAGCCCACCGACTTAAAACATATAGCAGATGATATGGCTGGTAATTTTAAAATTACATTTCCATACTAACTGCAGGCTAATGTGTACGTCTGATAAACTCGCTATTGCCATGCCTTATGTACTGAATGGGCTAAATGAACCCAAATATAAACTATTAGCTGAAAAGGAAGTGATGCTGGAGATTTATATGTGTGTGGTCGATCATCATGGTCTTTATATGTCTGCTAATTATCAGTCACATGGCTGTACAATACAAATTTTAAAACGTTATTCTGTTTTTAAAATTCTTTGCAGTTTTATCAAACATCCCATTCCGGCCCACATTTTGGTGATTGCACCAAATTGTTTCTTGTTACATACATATACAAGTGGATTGATCGACACAGTTACATGGACTCTGGTTGAATATGAAACCGACATACGTACGTATATCTCATGCACTTCAGTGATTATATAAGAAATGCTGCTACTCAAGAATTACTGCTACTTAGCTAATCTGCATACATATTAAAGCTGTAAACCCTATGTTCGCAAATTATAGTTAAATTTATTCTAAATTGTTTTGATGGAAATACTGTACTTTCCGGCAGGGATACTGGTTATACCAGTATTCTTAAGAATACTAGATTTAAATTCGTTCCAGTATTCTTCTAGTATTCTTCCAGAATTCTTTAATCAAGAATACTGAAAATACCAGTATCCTTGTGTAAAGATTTAATAATCGAAATTCTTAAATCAAGAATACTGGAAATACCAGTATCATCGTGTAAAGATTTAATAATCTTTGATGTGTTTTAAAAGCTTGTTTCTTAATGTTCTGGTGGCATACTGGATTTACAAGTATCTTTGTGTTATGAATGAAATCGATTTTTTATCAAAAACAAATTTGTTTCTTTTTTAGGTAAGATTAAATGGATTGGAATAAAGAGAAGACATGTATTTCTTGTCACTTACGTATTTTGCAACCAACTTATTACGTGATCTAAATTGGAATGAACTTGAAGAGTAACTTTAAAAGTCTGCATTCAAGTCTGCTAAAGTTAGTTTTTACTGAAATTCTTTTTCTTTTGGAGTCTCCCTTCATCGTATTTGTTTTGATTAAACTGCGCATGCGCGAAGTCAGGTCCTGGTTGTATTTATGGAATACCCACTTTATTTACGAAGTATTTTCTTTTTATTTTGATATCTCCGGGGTTTGAAGCAACAAAAAATGTTATTAACGCAAAGTTAATAACGTCAGCCATATATGAAAAATACAGTTTTTGTTTTACATACCATAATTTTTGAAATTATACCGAATTGTAGGGTATACAACTTTAAATAATCCGCTTAACTTACCTATATTATACACAGAGTCAGTAAATCTCTTAAGAATGTACAACATGTATTTACTTTTAATCAATTCTAAAAATATCAATGTATATATAAATAAAACGGAAGTATTGGACTTCCTGCCATTGTCACCCTAAAGACAAATAGTCTACAAGAAGTACACATGACACCTTTTCAAGTCACATGCCACACCACTCCGTGTCCCTGGTGCCTTTCAATAACCGGACCCTGTGGCTAAGGGAAGAATACCCTATAGAAAAGCCCTGGACCTCTAAGTGGGGGGTTGGTGCTGGGCCAATCACCCAACATCGTAAAAAATCTTCAGGATAACGGCAACCTTAGAAACGTTCATAATGACTGCTATTTCATAGGACAGTACCTTTCATGGCTTTGATGTAGTATAAATTAGATAAAACTTTTGCGACATATTTGTTGTAGTGGTTGAGTGCTTGGCTTGCGGCACATACGATCCGATTTCGATTCCTGAATAACACCACTATGCTTAAAAGGTTGGACACCTCCTGCTTCCATGTCGCGATATGACTGAACAATTGTTTGAAGAAAAGTAAAACGCTAATCAAATGTAAAAGTCGCTATTCTAAATCAACTCATACGCATAGAATATGAATTTACACGTACTATGTTTTCTTGTTTTACGTGACACCGAGATAATTTTATTTAGATTATGGTAACAATATCTGACTGACGTTTTGCAATGACATTTCGGTCTATGTTACGACATCACCCTCAGCAGTGAGGGAAATTTAAGTATCGACGTTTATCATAACACGGGACCTTGGATTTTACTTCTATATCCAAAGACATGGGTTATAAAGAGCCGCCGTCCGATGGGACTCGAGCCCGGGGCCTCTCGGTCACGAACCAAGAATGCTACCGACAGCGCAACTCCGGATTAACTTGTAGTGATAGATATTATAAGTAAATACATATATACCCTCTCTAAGCAGGCGATCGACAAGAACCAAGTTGTTGTTTTTGACAGCATAATGTAAAGGGAGATTGTCTTTGACATCCATACTGTTGACACATATTCCTTGTGTGATTAGGAACTGAGCTGTGTGTGTGAAATCATTCAGTACTGCTATCAATAACGCATTTCGTCCTGAAATACACATACTGTACAATTATATAAGAGTTTCGTAAGAAACGAATCAGAAGACATACTGATTGCATGAATAACAAGTCTGTGACAAAATGATATTATAATGCAATATAAATTTTCTCGAGACATGTTGATGAGGATTCAATATTTTGAAAGCCAGAATGGTTATTTTCCTAATACATTGTAACTACATACACACTGTTATTGCTATAGAATACTGTAAAGGTTTCTTATCATCTGGAAGTATACTTCAAAGGAAGTAAGAAAAGTTTAAGACATTACAACATACAACGAACACTGAACGACGGACCTTGGACGACGGACGGCGATACCTCGGATTTATTTACAATATCGGTATAGTTTATGTATAACATTATTAAATCAAGAGCGTGCTGCAACAGTCAAGAATTCTTTGGCAGTAAGCCAATGGAATCTTGTCTGCATATATTTAAGAAGACAAACCTTACTTACTTTTTCTTTTATGTTTATTTAAAAAATCCGAATAATCCATCATCTTCATAAATGATAATGTCATAAATGATAATGTCGTAAATGTCGCGTGCAACTTTGAAAAAATAACCATTAGTATTACTACAATAAGTTTTCAATATGTACACTTTTTATCATTCAGTGGTACTGACGTGTTCATTAAAACATACGATTTATTTACGTATGTCGAAAAACCGTTCGGCCGCGACCGCAATTCTGATTTCCGATTACCGACACGGAAGACAAATGTTAAAATAACTCGGAAAATCGCAGATAAATAAAATGACTAAAATGTGACACAGTTTATTTTTATCATTCAGTAAAAAATACCAACGGGATAAAAGGGATATAATGAGTCAGTACAATGTGTATAGTTTTTCTCTCGTTGTATTCACTAAATACCAAACAAGACAGTTACACATGACGGTGTGTTCCCTTTTCATCTTTGTTGTGAATTCCATGCAAAATGACAAGCGAGCTGAGGTCAAATGGTGATGGGTTATTAATTTGAGATTAATTTGTAATTTTATTACAGTTATAAAGTTCAGTGTAATAAAAGTAAACATAATGTAAGGTTTTCTCTTCTTTATCTATGATGTATGAATTTTCATTTGCATAAAAATTATAGAGCACTACAAATAAAAGTTGTTTCATATTTTCAAAAGTAATCAGTTGATTGTTTTTAGCGTTATTCATTTAAATTATATCATCAACGATATGCAAGAAATCAACCTTAAAGAAAAATCCATTCTATGTTCATTGAAGTGTTACAGCAAGGTCACGTCCTCAAATTTCGCATCAGTCGAGATCTCGTCAATGTCTAGATCCCAGGTTTGACGTAGATGTCTTTAATAGTAATGCAAGAAATCAAGTTATACGCAAATTGTTGACGCCGGACAGACTGACAGACAAGGTGATTTCGCAAATTTATAGACCGGACTTGCTTTGCAATGCACCATGAAAGAGGAGTTCAACCTTGTAAATGTATAATTAACCTAGAGTGATGAATTTGGTCAAAACTTGTGCATGGGAAATTTGAAAAACTCTCATGTCTACATAAAAAATGGCAAACACTCTTTTTTTTTTTTTTACAAATTTTCGGCCTCCTGGCCTTTATCAAGTGGGGAAAAAATGGAAATATGTACAATTTTACGTAAACTCCAACATACGATTATATATAGAGTAAGTGTCTTATTTTGTGTTTTCATGCAGGAACAAAGTAAATGGCTGATGCATTTATTAGGTATAATGCGCGTTGTGCATATATAACGATATAATTTTACTTTAGTGTTATGTTTACTGTACAAAATTTCATTAAATGACTGCTGATAAACATAAAACATAGCTGGATTAAGAATGTTGAAAGCATTTCATTGAAATGGAATTTTCATATATATATATATATATATATATATATATATATATATATATATATATATATATATATATATATATATATATATATATATATATATATTCCGGTGCAAAACAAATTTACCTGAGGTGACATGTGTAGGCTTTAGACCGTGCCTGGTTCCACATCCGAAATTGTAATAAAACAGCAATATTCGTCATCAAACCCTGTTGGAAATTTCGTTTACAACCTGAGGGAACGACCATTTGATTCTGAGGGGCGGCTGGCAAATTAGGTCGACTCAGAATATTTATTTTCAGATCTTTGATAGAATATTTATTTCTTTAATATCCTGGGACAGATTATTAATTTCCTTGACTTTTTTGTCGCCAATACTAACTTGTTAGAATTGCATTGTGATATATGCCATTAACACACATCCTTCTATAATAATATTTTGTTGACAAAACACATTCTAATAAAATGTAAAATATTCAACAAATAATATGTAAACACTTCTTTAATTGCATAGGTCTTTATACTTCAAGTTTCTATAGTGAAATATATAATTTCATTCGTTTAATCGAAGTGAATTAGAATGAAATTAATTTCTCTTAGTTTCGAGATTGTTATATGGTCATTTTATTTTCCCGCCAAGCGTGGGAGTTGTTCTAGGTTGGTTCTTTCGACACGTAAACGCTCTGTCGTACGTGTACACGTCTATACCAATTTCTGCTATTTTTTTTATATAATTTTCATGAAAAGTTTTATCATGCTTAAATTTTTTTTGAATTCAACTAATTTCAGTTTAAAATGGTTCGAACTATTAATTCAATTATAAGGATTATATGTTTTTGGGTGATTTGCTGTGATGCAATAATCTATTTACTTGCCAATTTGAAATGTTTTGTTTATTTTATATTAAGGTATTTAAATGTTTTTAAAATCTGTTTGAAGGTACTGAAATGATTATATAGAGTGTATATATAAATGTATACCTTATAGTACATGTATTAAATTATAATAAAGTTACATCTAACCCTGATGTTTCAGACTCTTTTCCTTCGTCGTGTTCTTGTGAAAATTCTAAATATGTTTATAAACCGGCAGGTCATGTTATTACTGGTGACCTAAACTGTATTTCGGACAAGAAATTGCGCACCCTTTTTGGAAAAGGACCTAAATATAGGTTACCGTCCAGGATAGATTTCAATAAATGCCTTGACGTTATAGAAGATGCTTTAACTACATATTGTAAACGTTGGTGTAAAAAAGAACAGGTAAAGGTTCATGCTCTTAATGATTGGAAATACGAAATTTTAAGAATTGTCGATATCCGTATTAAGAACTTTACGGAAAATCCGCATTTATTTCAACAGCCTAATACACTGACGGCAAATTCTGTTAAAAGAAGATAGCTGACTTACATGCTAAATAAGTCTTTGTTCCTGCTGATAAAGCAGGTAATAACATAATAGTCGTTTGAAAACTATATTATATTGAAGTACTTAAAAACGAATTATACTCCACTCATACATATGTGGAAAGCCCTACCTCAAAAGACAGCACCTTGCACGATCACCTCATGAGCATGTCCGACTTCAAAATTTAAACTGATAAATCTGATCTACCAACCATATATTGGCTCCCAAAACTACATAAAAGTCCATATAAATCACGTTTCATATCTAATTCTAGCCACTGCTCTACTACGGTACTATCGAAGCATATTACGTCTGCTCTAACTGCTATAAAAGATCATATTATCAAATATTGTGATGTCGCATTTCATAATAGTAACATCAATTACTTTTGGTCGATTAAAAATTCTCATGAAGTTATAAATATAAAATTCAAAGCGACTCAAATTTCTACATTTGATTTTTCTACATTTTATACATCTCTGCCTCATGATTTGATTAAAAGCAAGTTGCTGTCTCTTATACAATGGTGTTTTCACAGAGAATCTAAAACGTACATATGTACTTCCAATAACTCTGGATTCTTTTCCAACAAACAACATACTTCATATAAATACTGGACTTGCAAGGAATTATGTAAAGCACTAGACTTTCTCATGAATAATATTTTTGTGCAATTTGATGGCAAGATATATCAACAAATAGTTGGGATTCCTATCGGTACTAACTGCGCGCCTCTGATAGATTTATTTCTTTGTTGTTATGAGAGGGATTTTATGGTTTCTATTAAAAAATCAAAACGTTTTGACCTCATTGACAAATTTAATAATACTTGCAGATATCTGGATGACATTTTGGTTATCGACAACTCTGAATTCGAACAATTTATATCAGAAATATATCCACCAGAGCTCACATTGAATAAAGCTAATACTTGAGATAAATCTACACCTTTCTTAGATTTAAACATCAAAATTATCAACCACGTAATATATACTAATATTTATGATAAACGTGAGGATTTTGGATTTCCTATTGTGAATTTCCCTTACTTGGATGGCGATGTCCCTCGACTCCCATCATATGGTATCTATATATCTCAATTAGTTCCATTTGTCAGAGGCTGCACCGATGTTTTGGACTTTCATAAACGAAATTTACAAATTACTACTAAACTTTTAACTCAGAGTTACAGATATCACAAGCTAAGAAAAACATTCGGCAAATTCTTCAGATCTTATTCAGAACTTCTATCTAAATTTGGAAATATTTCTTTTCAACAGTATGTATCCAATGGTATTTCCCATCCTAATTTTTACGGTGATCTCGTATATAAACTAAGGAAAGTAAAAGGCTCCGATAACGTTATTTTATCATGTAATAAAATAGTCAAACGTCTTCTAAATAGACAATATGATATCGAGATCATCAATAAGACTATAGGTCTTGTATTTGGCCCCTCTACAGCCTTATGCAGACTTTTACTTGAACGCTGCACGCTGACTAACAGGGCGGTGGGGACTATATGACGGGCCTTGTCCAAACCTCTTTCAGAGGAGACATGGTCCTGAACCTCGTCCACTCTGACTGTTAGTTGGGACTCCTACAGATCTAGGGTCTTAGCTCGCTTTCAAACTGGCAGAGCACGATTTACCATGTTGATGTCGCATATATTTTTATACCATTATGTGGTTTACAATACCTTACGTGTTTATATTTTTATGACCTCTCAATATGCGATACCTGTTGACCCTTGTTCTTTACATGGAGGATTATTTATAAATTTTTAAATGTACGTCCTTTGATTGTTCTGCAGTTACGGTGAGTGGGAGGGTGGGCCCGTAAACCGGTTAACCACACCATTTGTTTGGCTTTTGTCAAATTAAATGACCGTCCTAAGTCGGTATCGTAATTGCACTACAATCAAATATTTTTGTAATGTGTTATATGTTCTAGTATATTATTTATATTCATGTATTGTATTACTCCATGGTGACTTCTGCCACATAACTGAGCCGGTAACTCCTCTTTTTTCTTGAACATCTCGACATTGGGTTATACCTATCCTAATTTGGAATTATCTTGTTCGTAATAAATTAATGAATTTGAATTTATCTTTCGTTTTGTTTTTCATTGATTTATTATAATCAATGGAGAGTGTTGGAGAAGTATAGTCTCTCTTACTCTCTGGTATCCAGGCGGAGAATTTCCATTTATCACTATAGAAGGATGTGTGAGGAAGTGCTGCTGTTTTGGCTTCCTGTCCGAATGATAGTATTTTATTCATTTTTGACTTACTTTGAACTATGTTATTTTAATGCAAAAAAAGCATTTCATAAATATTTTTGATATATTGATTTTTCACATTTCTAACTTTGTCTTTGCTAATTCTAGAATGAATTTGAGAAAGCTTCATAGATACTAAGCAAAGATGTTCCTCAAGTACAATTTTACATGTTTTAAAAGTTTTAAAGAAACTAAAGATTTATGGCCATCTACAATGATTGTTAAATATCATTGTGTAATGTTTTCTATGTCTAAGATAAAAAATTTTGCCCATTTGGGACTCATTTTAATTTTGTTATCATGTATGTTAAGTGAAGATACACATTTTGTTGGTTTTTCTATTGTTCTCATTTTAAAGTTATGTTTGTGTTTATTTGACATTTGAATAAATGTGTTGAAATCATTTGATGAATGTCCTGTTGCACTGATTTGAATGAAACTTAGAAGGAAAGAAACACTGTCAACAAATATGGCCACCATAAATTTTGAAATGCACATGATTTAACTTAAACATAAACTTTGCATATGTGCTAGGGTGAGAGATGAGACAAAATCAATTAAGACCCCTTTGACCACTCGTTTTATATATTATTTTATATTTAATAAGAGTGTGTCTGGCATATAGATGAAGGGCAGAAAATACGAGGGGAAGTTGGGGAAAGGAATGGAAATTAGCGGCAAGGAGACACGAAAGACACTATTCCGAACAAGAATCTGAAGAGAAAATCTCTCAGAAAGCAGATGGTAGAGCCCTTGTCCCTGTCTGCCGCTCAAAATGGACATACATTTTGAATAGCGTGATTTGTCCAATGCTATAAATTATGTGAAATATGAGTCATACAGTTAAACTACTACATATTATTGAGTCTCTTTTCGTGAAACAGACTTATTTCCCACTTGAAAAGGTATCTGACGTAAAACAACTATGATGTCATCAATTTCCCATGAAAACGTCATATGTGGGCTATCATTTCCCTGAGGTTGAGATCAGTTTCCATAGGATCTGATGACGTCGTAAGTGTTTTACATCAGATACCGTCCCAAATGGTTAGTAACTCTGTATAACCAAAAGACCGAATAGTATAGGTAGCAATTTGGCGAGTGAAGCGAGCCGGAAAAAATCATATGTTTTCTACAGAACATTCAGCTTTATATTTGCATGATTTGGTATACGTACATGCTAGTAGCCAGAATATTTATTTTATTTCAGTCAAAGCCAGATTTTTTATTTCCAGCATTTTCAGGGTCAGAATATTTATTTCTAAAAAAGCTAACCCCCCCCACCCTTTTCAGAATCAAATGGTCGTCCCCTTAGTGGTTTACAATACAAATGATTACCTTGTTTATTTGTACTGGAAAACTCGGTCTTGTTCTGAGCTAACTTGATAATTGCGTCAATGTTATTCCGCTCCACAGCTTCTAAAAGCGATGGAATACTGTCCCCACTTTCCACCATGTCTAATGTGACTACATTTTCTAAGTGACAACGTTGTAGGTCTAAAATGAGAAAAAAGTATGCATATATTCATTGTATCAAACTTCATCCATTGTAATATCCTCAAGTTATACAAAAGCAAACTATATACAATTTATTGACGGAGTGAAATATCTTCTGAGTAACATACAATAATACAGAGTAATATCCAAGTGATAATTACGCACCAGACTAGGCGAAATCACATTGTAGAAAAGACGAAAGACGTTTTACTACACAAATCAGAGACTGCATTTCTATTTTCCTATTTACTGAAAAAGAATGTGTTCACATTATCTTTTTATCGCGTTTCTAGAGTTTGATCTGAACTACAGGAATGAAAAAGCGTTCTCGTAGAAAAGAGAAAACAAGTTTTAAACAAGTGCAACGCTTAGCGTGGCATAATACGCTCGTCGCTTAATTCGGACAGGATCAATTCGCATTTGGCATGATTTTCATGAAAAACATCTGACGTTTACAGAAGTGAATTGCGTTTCATTGCATTTTATCATAGGAATAAGTCCAAGGGCAATAACTCCTGCAGAAATGGTCCTATCCAACCAATCTTGGAACTTGACCTGCAAAACAAGAGGCCCAAGTGGGCCTATATCGCTCACCTGAGTACCTAGATGATCAGTCATGCATGAAGGAAGAATTCATTTATTTTTGCATTAATGTGACTAAGTCAACACAGATGTTGAAAATATGTCAAATTTTATTTCAGGCTAGAATAAAAAACAACACTTTTTTGCACTTCCACTCAGGTGATTTTGATATTAAGCATTTCCTTTGTCTCTGCAAGATGTCATTCAGGGCAACAAGTTAGTCATTTTCTTTAGGTGGGGCCTTTTGTTGACTGATTTCAAGTCTGGGTCATGAACAACAATTGTTTCAAATATTGTCCAGATCTAACTTAAAATTGCCTAATTTCATATGTTGAGTGTTGAGAAACATCTAAAAACTTATTTAGATGTGTAAAGAAATGAAAAAAAAATTTTTGACCACAGCTGGATTTGAACCGCTACTCTCCATATTTCAATTACCAAGTGGTATATGTACCATTGTGAGAACTGCTTTTTAGACATGGTGACATTATCTGTTAACCAATTTGGATGAAATTTACCATATTGATAGAGGACCTTTAGTACTTCATGTATTCCATGTTTCATTAAAATCTTTCATGCGGTATAACAGCAGAAGTGAAAAATGTGATTGAATTGTTCCTATACACCCTCATTTGGAAGTCTTAAAAAATTCATAGAAAATCCAAAAATTGAGATATTGACAAAATTCTTTCAAAGTAACAATCCTTACCATAATTATGATCACAATAGTCCATAAGAAATCATCATTATCAATTAACTAGGAAATATGACACTTTTTTTCTGCATTGAAAAGAAACGTTGAAAAAAAATTCTTAAATTTGATTTTGGAAGGGAACCAAAATGACAATACATCTTCACTCATCCCTCTAGATCATTTCTATGCATTCTGTTTGTCTCTGTATACAGCCCGTATGAAAAAGAATATTGTTAAAGGAGGGAACTCTTTTGTGACCTACTTTTGACTATGGTGGCGCCACCTGTAAAGAGGTCTGGACAAAAACAACAGAATTTGAAGAGGATCATAAGTGACTTATTTCTACCAAGATTTATTAAAATCCTTCAAACAGTATTGTAGAAAAAGTTGAAAATGTGAAAAATGGCCCCCCCCCCCCCCCTTTTTTTTTTGGAAGTCTTAAACGTAAAATTCCTAATTTCATATGTTGAGTGTTGAGAAACATCTAAAAACTTATTTAGATGTGTAAAAAAAAAAAAAAAATTTTTGACCACAGCTGGATTTGAACCGCTACTCTCCATATTTCAATTACCAAGTGGTATATGTACCATTGTGAGACCTACTTTTTAGACATGGTGGCATTATCTGTTAACCAATTTGGATGAAATTTACTTTTCTGGAAGTCTTAAAAAATTCATAAAAAATCCAAAAATTGAGATAACGACAAAATTCTTTCACAATAATATTCCTTACCACAATTGTGATCAAAATAGTCATTAAGAAATCATCAATATCAATTAACTGAAAAACATGACACTTTTCTTCATTGAAATGACTAAGTCCAGAAGCACGTCAAAAAAGCGTAAATTTCTATTTGACGGATCTTAACCCCGAACACAATTTTTAATAACCCATCTTTATAGATTGTTGAAATGCAATTAGTTTCCCCATTTATGTACTGGTTCTGGAGAAGAAGATGTTTGAAGAGGGGTACCCTTTTGGGCACTTTTGGTCCCGCCCTGGATCCACCCCTGAGGGAATCTGGATCCCGAACACAAACTTGGTAGAGGACCTTGAGTACTTACTTCCTATGAGGTTTGATGAAATTCTGTGCAGCCAATCTGGAGAAGAAGTTGAAAATGTTTCAACCAATCAGAGCCAATGGCGGCCATCTTGGATCACGGACTGGCATAAAAAACACAAACTTGGTAGAGGACCTTGAGTACCAACTTCCTATGAAGTTTGGTGAAATTCTGTGCAGCGGTTCTGGAGGAGAAGTCGAAAATGTGTCAACCAATCAAAGCCAATGGCGGCCATCTTGGATCACGGATAGGCATAAAAAACATAAACTTGGTAGAGGACCTTGAGTACTTACTTCTTATGAAGTTTGGTGAAATTCTGTGCAGCGGTTCTGGAGGAGAAGTCGAAAATGTGTCAACCAATCAGAGCCAATGGCGGCCATCTTGGATCACGGATCGGCATTAAAAACTCAAACTTGGTAGAGGACTTTGAGTACTTACTTCCTATGAAGTTTGGTGAAATTCTGTGCAGCAGTTCTAGAGAAGAAGTCGAAAATGTGTCAACCAATCAGAGCCAATGGCGGCCATCTTGGATCACGGACTGGCATAAAAAACACAAACTTGGTAGAGGACCTTGAGTACCAACTTCCTATGAAGTTTGGTGAAATTCTGTGCAGCGGTTCTGGAGGAGAAGTCGAAAATGTGTCAACCAATCAAAGCCAATGGCGGCCATCTTGGATCACGGATAGGCATAAAAAACACAAACTTGGTAGAGGACCTTGAGTACTTACTTCTTATGAAGTTTGGTGAAATTCTGTGCAGCGGTTCTGGAGGACAAGTCGAAAATGTGTCAACCAATCAGAGCCAATGGCGGCCATCTTGGATCACGGATCTGCATTAAAAACTCAAACTTGGTAGAGGACTTTGAGTACTTACTTCCTATGAAGTTTGGTGAAATTCTGTGCAGCAGTTCTAGAGAAGAAGTCGAAAATGTGTCAACCAATCAGAGCCAATGGCGGCCATCTTGGATTACAGATCGGCAAAAAAAAACACAAACTTGGTAGAGGACCTTGAGTACTTACTTCTTATGAAGTTTGGTGAAATTCTGTGCAGCAGTTCTGGAGGAGAAGTCGAAAATGTGTCAACCAATCAGAGCCAATGGCGGCCATCTTGGATTACGGATCGGCATAAAAAACAAAAACTTTGTAGAGGACCTTTAGTACTTACTTCCTATGAAGTTTGGTGAAATTCTGTGCGTCAGTTCTGGAGGAAAAGTCGAAAATGTGTCAACCAATCAGAGCCAATGGCGGCCATCTTGGATCACGGATCGGCATAAAAAACACAACCTTTGTAGAGGACCTTGAGTACTTACTTCCTATGGAGTTTGGTGAAATTCTGTGCAGCGGTTCTGGAGGAGAAGTGGAAAATGTAGAAAAGTTAACGACAGACGACGAACGGACGACGGACGCTGCACTATGACAATAGCTCACTTGAGCTACGCTCAGGTGAGCTAAAAAAAACTTGAAATTTTTTTAGTACAATCCCCCACCCCCCTAACACCTCCCCCCCTCCTAAAATTATAAATTTCTCAAACATGAAGAAAAAGATATCAATACCTGTAAAATATGTGGAAGTTGGTACATTTTACTTGTTTCATGGTAAATTTCATAATGTTTTTACAAAAATTAGAATTTTAATGAATTTTCAAAACAAAATCTTGAAATTTATAAGTCCAAGGGCCATAAATCTGTCAATAGTAAATCAATCGTAACAAAACTCGAACTGGTACTGACGCCGCTTGGAATAAAGCTATACACATGTACCAAATTTCTACTCAATATCTTGAAAGACGGCAAACAAAAGTCCGGAAAACATTACCTAGGACATATGGTCACCCCCCCCCCCCTAAAATTATAAATTGTAAATTTCTCAAAAATGAAGAAAAAGATATTAAAAACCATAACATATGTGATAGTTGGTACATTTACATTATATCATTTTTCATGATAAATTTCATAATGTTTTGACAAAAAATAGATTTTTAATGAATTTCTGAAAAAATTTTGAAATTTATAAGTCCAAGGGCCATAAATCCATCAAAATTAGGTCAATCGCAACAAAACTCGAACTGGTACTGACACTGCTTGATATAAAGCTATATACTAAATTTCAACTCAATATCTTGAAAGATGGCAAAAAAAGTCCGGAAAACATGATCTAGGACAACCCCCCTCCCCTCTAAATTATAAATTTGAAGAAAAAGACATTAAAAACAGTAGCATATGTGATAGTTGGTACACTTTACTTGTTTCATGAGAAATTTCATAATGTTTTGACAAAAAATAGATTTTAATGAATTTTTTTTTTAATTTTGAAATTTATAAGTCCAAGGGCCATAAATCCATCAAAAGTAGGTCAATCGTCACAAAACTCGAACTGGTACTGACACCACTTGAAATAAAGCAATATACCAAATTTCAACTCAATACCTTGAAAGACGGCAAGAAAAAGTCAGGAAAACATGACCCCCGACGGACGGACGCATGGACGGACGGAGGTCCGGACGGACAGTGCCATAACATAATACGTCCCGTCTAATGATGGGCATATAAAAATCAAAATAAAATGAAAATAAATAGAGAATCTTAATAAAAGCAAAAAACAAAAAATGAAACATTAATAACAATAATAAAAATATGAAGTTTTACACATTTCAAAATGGCCACCATAATAGCTATATGATCATGACTACGTTATCCAAGCGTTTTGAATGAGTTTACCTGGTATATCGGTAATATTTTTCATGTAAACACTCTTCAAAACTGTTACACAATCGAATTAAAAACCCAGGATTAACTAGAACTGTCCTTACGGGACAAATATCCCCTGTGACACCAAAATTCAAAATAGGTATAGACCAAGGGCAAAAGTAATGGTTTTTAAATGAAAGATCTGTTCATGAGGAATCTCATGTGCAATATAAAAGATCTACTTTTTATAATTCAAAGCAGAAACATCAGATACATGGTAAAGTTTCAGTTCACAAATATATCAGAGGCAGCAATCTCTTTTTTTTTCAGAAGTTATAGCTAAGGTTAAAGTTTTTAAAAGTAAGTCAAATGTCAATGCCAAGATCACAAGGTTAAAATTTTGGTACTAAAAGAAAGGTCTTGCAACAAAAAATATACATATGTAGTATGAATACCCAGTCTCTTTTGGTTCAAAAGTTATAGCTAAGGTTAAAATTTTTAAAAAGTAGGTCAAATGTCAAGGCCAAGGTCACAAGGTCAAAATGCTGGTGCTGACTGAAAGGTATTGCCCCAAGGAATACACATATGTAGTATGAAGGTCCCATCTCTTTTCTTTCAAAAGTTATGGCTAAGTTAAAATTTTAGAAAGTATGTCAAACATCGAGACCAAGGTCACAAGGTAAAAAATGTTGGTATCGACAAGGTCTTGCCACAAGGAATACACATGTGTAGTATGAACGTCCCATCTCTTTTCTTCAAAAGTTATGGCTAAGGTGAAAGTTTTCAAAAGTATAACAAATGTCAAGGCCAAGGTCAAAAGGTCAAAATTATTGGTACAAAAGAAAGGACTTGCCACAAGGAATATAAATGTGTAGTATGAATACCCAGTCTCTTTTGGTTCAAAAGTTATGGCTAAGGTTAATGTTTTTAAAAAGTTCGTCAAATGTCAAGACCAAGGTCAGAAGGTCAAAAATTTTGGTACCTAAAGAAAGGTCTTGCCACAGGGAATATACATGTGTAGTATGAATACCAAGTCTCTTTTGGTTCAAAAGTTATGGCTAAGGTTAAAGTTTTAAAAAAAAGTAGGTCAAATGTCAAGGCCAATGTCACAAGGTCAAAACTTTTGGTACCAAAAAAAAGGTCTTGCCACAGGGAATATACATGTGTAGTTTGAATACCCAGTCTCTGTTGGTTCTAAAATTATGGCTAAGGTTAAAGTTTTTAAAAAGTATGTCAAATGTCAAGGCCAAGGTCACAAGGTAAAAAATGTTAGCACCAAAAGAAAGGTCTTATCACAAGGAATATACATATGTAGTATGAATACCCAGTCTCTTGGTTCAAAATTTATAGCTAAGGTTAAAGTTTTTAAAAAGTAGGTCAAATGTCAAGGCCAAAATCACAAGGTCAAAAATTTTGGTACCAAAAAAAAAAGATCTTGCTACAAAGAATATACATGTGTAGATTGAATACCCAGTCTCTTTTGATTAAAACGTTATGGTTAAGCTTCAAGTTTTTAATGAAAGGACTTGAAAGTCCTCAAGGTCAGAATTGCATGGTCAAGTACATTAAAAGTAATAAAGTCGTGATCCACCAAGAGATCACACACCAAACGTGTAATGTTTAGGATCAGTATTGACAAAAACACGGTCTGCGCACAGGTGCTCGTTTTCATATAAACAACGGCTCCGCCCTGTACATCTCTGTCTCGTACTATATAGTTATCTCATTCTCTCTAATCACTTTTGATCTTGACAGTAGTGTGAAATTAGCAATCTGGACAGTCTCCCGCTGTACATGTACATTTAGGGAAAACCGCATCTGCACATGTAGATCTATAAATAACTGGCTATTTTTAGTAGCATTACACATCAACAACTACCAAGACGTTTGTTTATCGTTGGGACGAGAAGATTGTAGAGTACTTTGAATTCCACTGCTATAAAAAGAAGCGATATTCTCAAGTTTAATTAATTGTAATACAACGGATACTAGTACGGACTAGTAGTGTACTTCTTAAATTACGGCACAGCTACACAATAATGTCAATCGTACTTTTTCGGGACTTTCCGTCGAGTATTCGGAAAGACTGCATGTCCTCCAGCGCATGAATATAACTCGTCTAAATCGATGGAATAACGGCACATCTATTTTCTCATCTGATCAAACTTATCTTGTATTGACTCGTACAATATGAATTATAAGTACTAAAAGTAAATCTAATCACACTCTTTCTAAATATCGACGCACTTTTTATACACGAGGAGGTATTTTCTGCGTTCCAAGCGTTCACCACAGCATATTGTAAAGACTAGGGTCTGGAATTGCTATGCAATTCCGACCAAAAAGTAGGTCAAACATCAAGACCAAGGTCACAAGGTCAAAATTGTTGGTATCGACAGAAAGGTCTTGCCACAAGGAATACACATGTGTAGTATGAAGGTCCCATCTCTTTTCTTTCAAAAGTTATGATTAAGGTTAAAGTTTTTAAAAAGTAAGTCAAATGTCAAGGCCAAGGTTACAAGGTCAAAAATTTTGGTACGAAAAGAAAGGTCTTGCCACAAGGAATATACGTTTTTAGTATGAATACCCAGTCCCTTTTTCTTCAAAAGTTATAGCTAAGGTTAAAGTTTTTAAAAAGTAGGTCAAATGTCAAGGCCAAGGTCACAAGGTCAAAACTTTTAGTACCAAAAGAAAGGTCTTGCCACAAAAAATATACATGTGTAGTATGAATACCCAGTCTCTTTTGGTTCAAAAGTTATAGCTAAGGTTAAAGTTTTTAAACAGTAGCTCAAATGTCAAGGCCAAGGTCACAAGTTGAAAATTTTGGGTCTTGCCAGAAGGAATATACATGTGTAGTATGAATACTCAGTCTCTTTTGGTTCAAAAATTATGGTCAAGGTTAAAGTTTTCTGGACGGATACCGTAGATCAACAGACAGACAGACAGACGGACGGACAAGGTGATTCTATATACCCCCCGCAAACGAAATAATAAACGGCTATTTAAAAGGCCATCCCAATCTTTAGAAAAGTAACCATAGCTGTAACCCTCAATACCATCAGCAAGTACATCCTTCAAAATGTCATGAAATATCCTCAATGAGTAATTGTAACGACATTTTAAAAATATTTCAGATTAGTTTGATATTTCTCTTTAAAAAATATAAAGATTTAAACAAAAGCTAGATCTATATATAGACAGGGACGTATATAACACATGTGTTATATATGTCCCTGATATACATAATTAACATTCATGTAGAATAAAAATGTGTACCTAAGAAAATAAAAAAAAGAATATCTAAATAGCAAAAGTATCCTAATTTATACTATACGATGAAAGAATGATAACCAGTAGTGGATCCAGAGGTGTGGAAGCCCCCACCCCACCCCCCTTGTTGTGACCCAAAATTTTACCAAGAAACCTATATATTTGAGCATATTTTGGTAAAAATCAGCAAAATTCTTGAACACCCCCCCCCCTCTCCCATTTCCAGACAATGGGGGACGCTGGAACCGCCGCTAATAACATACATAATTCATTGTAAAACAGATATATATATATACATATAATAGCCCAGAGATGCTGAAATCTGCTGGTCCACACAACATGAATGGTATAAATCAGCCATGACCGGCAAAATTTTGCCCAAGCCGGTCCAAATGTCCACCGTCACTTCTGACCCCAAATTTTTGTTTTGGTAAATGCGCTCTTTAATAATCTGGATTGGTTACATGTTTACTTTAAACCTCTGTATATTATATTGCTGCACTGTAATTTCACTGAAGGTAAAAACTGAAGCTTGGCCCATCAAATTCGTGTCGGGGGATAAACTGAGCCAGAAAAGAAAGCTTCCCATGAAAGGGGCAGAAAACAAGGCAGTGAAATATGAGAAAAACAAGATTCTTCAGAATTCAAACAGTCTTGGAAAAAGAGGAGGGGTTGGTTATTGTTTTGAGGAGGGGGAGGGGATGCCATGCAAGATCTGTATCAATGTTGGCGTTTGTCCTTCAAGACAGAAAAACATATGAAACTTCAGAACAGGGTCAACAAACTACTGTTTTTCAGAGATTTCTACACATGGGTCAGAGAGTAAAAGTGAGGACGAGTTTGGGTGCAATCAAGATGAAAAAGAGAATGTGAGTTTGTTGAATGAAATTATCCATGAAAACTAAATTGAATATGACTACAATCAACTATGTACACCTTAATGAATTAAAAAAGTTAAAAGTAAATAAATCATTTATGTAATTTAACAGATGTTGTGAAATTGTAAATTTCTGAACTTCTAACAATGCGAGTCACATTCTTCAGACTGGAAAACTTCCATTTGGGCCTGCAAAAATGATGAGGATGCCAGTCCGAATGACCTGCATCTTTAACAACATTTCAGCATCTCTGGCTAAGTTCGACACGTTCGTTAGGTTCGGCCTTTCGTCCCACCGGATCTACATGTATATACTACTATTCTGACAGTGACTCGGATTCTGACTGTTAATCCGATCTGTCTGTTAGAAACTGAATTTTATGTCATAAATATATATCGGTCTTTAGTGCTTAGTAGAGATAGTGATACATCTAGTTTCATGAATTTCATGAATAAGAATAACTTACAACTACATAACTGTTTAAAAGATTTTCCGATTTTCCGATCTTCTATATCTGTATATTTCAACTTGTACTTTCATTTTGACAACTGACCGAAGCTATCGGTACAACACTACATACGGATGAAAACGGTTATGCACACGACTGTCGTGCAACTCATTCAATTAATAAATAAAAATAAAAATAATCTCTACTCTGGTCACACAAAAAAAAGATAATCGAAGTCATGTCTATTATCTGATTTATTTCCTAGCCAAATGCCGATAGCAGTGTGTGTGTGTGTGTGTGGGGGGGGGGTTCTTCATACGACTGGACATTATGCGTTTCTTCCACACGATCGTCGTGAAGACTCAAATCATTATCGGCACAATGCATAAGTATTCCGAGCACCCCCCCTTTCCTACTGTTTCCAGTGCCGTCCCACATCACTGTATCTCTTCATAGTTATGAAATGACGGTAATGTTACGTCCATGACTGGCCACTGGTCATGACATGTATAAATATCAACAATTATGGGGATCAGAGATCGTGACCACCAGTAAGGAACATCCACCACACTGGACAGAATATAGATCCATGCTATCTATCAGAACAGTAGGCTGTAGAAGCTTTAGCATATCGGACCCGCTGAGACATTTAGACGCCATACGCAGATGATAAAGGAATAATGCATAGTTTACCGGTTATTTAATTGACTGTAAATGTATACATGTATTCAGAACTGAAATTAAAGTATTCGAACAAATATTCAACGACTATTTGTAGCCATTTTCACAAATTATTTTTTAAAGATTAATCGCAAGTTTTTGACTTTCAAAATTCGTAAGTGAAATCTAAGTCCTTTTCGCGAAGGTACTCGTGAAAGAAACCTTATATTAGGCATTTCCCATATGCAACCAATTAGCACATATTTCTTTCCAACTACGGAAACTAAGTTTGTAAATATAGTCTGCTACAGTGTGTAGGATAAGTAAATATACAAAAACCAGATCGGATGAAGAACTGCGGGCATTGGCCCTTTCTGTATCCGAAAATCAACGGCAGAGGAAGCAAATTAAAAAGGGTGGGAGGGGGCAACTTTTTACATTAACGATATAATTCTAAAAGCAAAATAATAATAATAATAATAAATAAATAAATGGTGTTTTGTCTTTCTTGGGAGACAGTAAAAATATAGGTCCTGTGTCACGAAAGACATGGCACGTAAAACATCCCTCAGTGGATTGTCCGTTGGAAAAATATAGATTTCTTGTCCACCATTTTGTACAATGTATCAGGCAGATGCGTGAAGTAATCGTGGAGTGATGCAAAACAAAATCAATCCCAGTATATTATTGGGTATAGTTTCACACTGTGTCCAATATATGAATGGGAAGGGTGCTAAGACTCCAGCTGCACGTTCGTATCCCAAATTTTTGCATTGACCTCCCCTGTCTTTATGGGTATAAAGACTAATCTCTTGAAAGTTTTAGACATAGAAGTGTTTCAAGTTCATTATTCACTGCTAACTTTGAAGTTTTATTATGTACGCATAGGAAATCCTAGAATAATAAATGCTATATTCTTTCCGAAAGGGAGATGGTCATATTTATTAATGTTTATATTAAAGTTGACTCTTAAATTCCATTTTGTACAATATTGTAAAAGGCAATTCAAAGAATTCTGAAGACCATCATTTGCAGTATTATCGTAGATAGCTAATAACAGCTAATAGTTTACATTGGTATTGTGTATACCATAAATGTCAGTACAGAACTTCTGAGGATGTTTATAAAGGTCATTGGTAAATACATTGAAAAGATATATTATCGCCTTGTTTCACCCCTCAAGTAACAAGAACGATTCTCATTAACTACTTTCATTTTTGCACTATATGAATATTTGAATACATATTTTTGATCACGTTAAAAGTTTTCCACCAATGCCTTTTTTTCACATTCACTATGAACTATGCAGCTTGTCTATTTCAATCTTTTTATAAATAAATGTGTCACATGGGTCACAAGATTTAATACACTGAGGTTATTTGAAAATAATTCCAAACATGTGGTATTTTCCCCAGAAGAAAATACATTATTTAAGAGGATTATTAATGTTATGAAAAGTATATTTGAGCTACTCTTTCTAAATTCATTGAATAACATTGTCTGAACCAACACTCTTACCACATAAACATTTTTGATTCCTAATTTGACTTCATTACCCGTGATCTACCTTTATTTTTATAAAGCCATGATGAGAGTTATATTTCCTATAAAAGAATTTTAAGACATGGTCATTGGAAAAGCAATATATTTTGCCTATTGGGTTACTGTCCTTCCTAACAGTGTTCGCTTAAAACTATGATTAAATTAAATTCTATTTATACGTATTGTTTTACATGTATTTATTCTAATTCATTATTAATCTGTAATAAATGTAGTCATAATTTTGATATATATATATATTTTCTATACATTTTGTAGATATTTATAGCAGAGGATTTCCAAAAGTACCTCTTTGTTCTTATCTATTTTTATATACAGGAAGTGCAGTTACATCATAAGGGTCAATTTGGGTCATTAACATGTAAAACATATCTGTATTGGTTAATTAGAATAAATACATGTAAAACAATACGTATGAATAGAATTTATTTCAGTTATAGTAATAAGCGAACATTGTTAGGAAGGACAGTGACCCAATAGGCAAAATACATTGCGTTCCCTCTTCTTTTTCTTTGTCATTGATAAAGTGATTTTGCTTCTCCTGAACCACTTATTATTATTGTAAATAATAACAAACACAAGATTAATTAGAATAGGCACGTATGACGCTACATGTCTGCGCTTTATTCTCAATCAAACTGTACAAACTTATTCATATAATCATACTCAAACCCATCACCAAAAATTCTAGACATCCATTTAATAATACTATATAACCATCTAATGTATAATATACATTTTTATAAATTTCAAACACTTGCTTTCTATTCTAAATGCATAACAAACAAATCAGCCAACCCTGAAAATCAAAATTTCATCAAAAATAAAATTTAGCTGTTACCACAAGGGCATCAACGTGTCGAATGACTATTACTAAACCAATATTTACTCACTTCGCACGCTTGGCGCGAAAGCTTACAGCGCCCTCTACAATAATAAATACAACGGGAGAAATAAATTGAATCTTATTCATAAATTCAAACGATAGAAATTTCATTTCTCCTGAACCACTTATTATTATTATTGTAAATGATAACAAACACAAGATTATTTAGAATAGGCACGTATGACGCTACATATCGAAACAAAGAATGGGAGGCAAAAGCAAAAAATCATTAATATCTGTGAATAATACTAACAAATAAAGTTTAAATCCCCAAATATTGGGAAACAACTAAGCGCTAGGACAGATCATCTTTAATATAGTATAGTATAGTTTATTTGCAAAGAACCATATGGTTTATATGCATACAAGAAGTACAAAATTCACTAAAGACATAGAGAGTGAACGTTCAGACATATGAAGATTAGCAGTTAACTGTTACACAGTAAGTTAGAGATAATTAAATTGAAGAGGACGGACAATGAACTAACCATACATATAAATGAATATATATAAACATGTATATACAAACTTTACTTAACCTAAGGGATCGAAACTAAATAGTAAACACATAATAGAAAACAACAATAGGCAAATCACACTCTCAGATCTCTTATTTGAGAAGCCTGTTTCAGAAATCTCCCAAAGTTAAATAACTGTTTTTTGTCTTTAATCGAGAAAAGACGTACAAGTTTGAACATTGAGGGTCGAATCCAGTAATATGGTTTAATATATACCCTTCGGATATCAGAGTACGCAGGACAAATAAGAATAAAGTGATACTCGTCCTCGACCGTGTCTAAACAAAAAGGACAGACACGATTATTTCTATCTACCCTGTTATATCTACCTTGTTCGATACAAAGTGAATGTGAAGATAATCTAAATTTAGACAGAAGCACAACTAAATCATCTGGAAGAGATTTATGAAGATAATATTGAAGCGTAAACGAGTTGGTAAGGTATCTGTACATGAAACATTTAGAAGAAGTTTCAAAGAATACGTTTCTCTCCTGGAGAAAAATATCAGTCAGTCGCTGTTTGAAAATATACAGGAATGCATTCTCATCTATAACACCTTGATCGTTCCAAACTTCACCAAAACCAACTGTACATAAGATATTTTTTACATTAAATAACCAGCTGTCCATCTTTGGTCGTTTCTCCATCTACCATGCCTTTTAAACAATCTATCAGAAATACCTCTATTAGCAGCCTCTGATGCACCGCCAGATCTCAAACTATGTAAACCAAATTTGGAAATGTCTTTAACAAGAGGAGAAAAGGCTTCAATAAATAATTCTCTCATTCTTGAATACATTAAAGGTTTATTTTCTTTCATAATGATATAACCATCTTTGCATTTAGAAAGATTTCTAAAAACGAAAGAATCGGATTCTTCTTTCCCAAAACAGGACAAAAATTCTTCAATATTAGAAACGGGACATAGATTCGAACCTGTTCTAGAGATGATCAACCAGTTACCATCTCTATAAATATCTGTCTTACTTTTTTCAATAAAAATAGCCATATGAGTAGGGAAAAACTGAAAATCACATAAACGTAAATTCAGTAATTCTGAAGCTCTAAGAAATCCAGCGTATGAAATAAGACAAGCACAAATAGTTCTTTTATTGTACAAATTGTCAACAGAATTTAATTTATCATACATCTTTTGTACCAGCTCGGGTGTTATTGGTTCCTTCTTTTCAACAGCAGAACTAAGACGTCGTTTAGCTTCCTCAAAAACTCCTCTGACAATATCGGATTCAGTCGGAGACGAAACACTCACGATACTATGCGCCCACTTTATCCCATAAAAAGCACTGATCGCAGGGCTAGCTGACTTTGATTGCTGCACAAGACTTGCTAAATATAAAGCCACACTGAAAGCTTAGCTGGTAATAATTCTTCATCTGGTATGCCATGACTACTGGCCCACTTTTTCCACCGAATGAAGGCATTATAATGACATTTGACAGTTCCATCAGATCTACTTTGAAATAGCAAATCAGGAATTAAAGACACTTTCTCTGCTTAAGCTTCAGGAAGCTCCAAAATGTCATTCTTAAAAGTCTGTATAAAAAGACGTAAAAACACATTAATTAAATATAAATTCATATTCTGAAATTCGGTCTCATTCCAATCATCTTAAATGGTAAATCTGAATTACCAAATATACCTTTGCATTTACCAGCAACATAATACTCTTTCTCAGTAGGCAAAAACATATAACCTACAATATTTCTACTTATCCCACCACCAGTAACACTTTTCTTTCTACCGTCAAACCCATCACCACTTGTATATATCAAAGGCCAAAAAAACTGGCCGATTCCCATTAAGGTACAACAACCGTACCATAAACTTGACATTGCTTCATATACCTTAGTACTTTGTGTATCAAACACGGAGGGGGAACATACCAACCGTTCACCCCACTCCAATCTACAGTAAATGCATCTATACCAATAGCATTATCTGTCCAAAATCTAGAGTAAAAAATTGGTAATATATAATTTTCATTATTTGCTAAAAAGTCTATCTCATGAGGGCACCAAACAAAATCTAATTATTCAAAGATTGTGTCCGAAACCCTCCAATCATCCCAATCTATGTATTTGCTAATATAATATGCTGTTTCATTTAAATTGCGTGGTATCCACCCAATATCTAAAATCACTTTATGCTTCAAACACAAATGAAAAATAGACAGAGCAAAAGTCTGTAATTCACTTTTCATACTCCCTCTCTGTACAATACTAACAACATTCTGATTATCTGATAACCATTTTACATTTTTGTTTGCTAAAAATGGCAAATAGATTATAAAACCTTATAAACAGCCTTCAGTTCCCTCCATGTGGAACTCTGGACACGCTCCTGTTGTGTCCATATACCGTGACAAGTACTAGTGGGGTTATTTACAATATAACCACCATACCCAGTACCACTGGCATCTGAATATACAATACTGTGATAAGATAAATCAGTTGTAAACTTTCTCTCATTAATATGTTCTAAATTACTCTTCCAAAAATTTACCTGACTTAAACTAGATTGGCTAAAAACAATATCAGAATACCAAGATGTAGCAGCCTGTATATCAATACTTAAAGACTTTGTGATAATATACACAATATTTCCCAAAACGTAAAACATAGAAATAATCTGACCAACTAAACTAGCCATTGCTTTCATATTCACTTGATTTTTCTTTTTAAACTCAAATTCAACATTCTTGATCGTATCATAGAGTTTCAAAATTCTTTTCTCGAGAATTTTTAATAAGCTGATTTGGTATCAATAATGTAACCTAAAAACACAATTTCTGTATTAGGTAACCATAGCCATTTATCAGGTTTTGGAACAAACCCAGATGCTATAAGATCTCTCTTAATCTCATTACTTATTCTGTAACATTCATCATAATCAGAACTAAGTCCTAAACCATCATCTAAATATGTAAGCACATGTTTTCCTTCTGATCTCCATTTCTTAACCAATGGTCTCGTCAATTTTGTAAAAATGTAACATGCGGAATTCAGCGAACGGAAGAACATTAAATCTAAATTATTTCACAATACCATTAAAATTCCAAGTAAAACCGAAAAAGGTAGTATGATCTGGAAATATATCTAGATGGGGGTAAGCAGAATGTAAGTCAAATTTAAATAAATAAGAAACTTGTGAAATGTAATGCATTGCAATACGAATATCTTCAAATTTGACTTTAGACTTCCACAAATGTTTATTAACATGACGCAGATTTAGTATCAATCTCTTTTTACCATTACTTTGAATAGAAACCGTGAGCGGGTTAACCACATAGGGACGAGTTGAACACTCATCAGTAAGACCTCTAGCGATAAGATCACTGATCGCTTGCTCTACAAACAAATTGTGCTTTAATGCTGATTTATTATTGTTTAATATTCGTTAACCAACTATCGAGCCTTATGAAACGCCAATATGACACCACAGACAACAGTGCCATATCAGACTCATCCTTCGGAGACCCTCCAGCAACGTCATCCCCCAAGAAACAGCGGCAACAGGAACGGCAGAAGCTAGATGAGAAACTGAGAGTGATTGTCATCAACTTCCAGAGTATAAGGAACAAGGCCACAGATTTACAATCGCTAATCGACTCAACCCAACCAGATATCATCATTGGCACGGAGACATGGCTAGGACCTGACATGAACTCATCAGAGGTCATCCCTGTGGAATATGAAGTGTTCAGAAGAGACAGGCGGGACGATCCCCACGGTGGAGTACTGATAGCTACCAAACGTTCCATGGTAAGCTTCACAGCCCTGACTGGAGAAAACTGTGAATTCATCAGCGTCAAAGTGGAGCTTAGACATGGAAAGTCAGCCTTGATATCAGCAGCCTACAGACCACCAAATAGAACAGATGAGGAGTATACCCAGGCGCTAGTGACACACATCACAGCAGTCAGATCTGACCATAAATCAGCCTACTTTCTACTTGGAGGAGATTTCAATCTACCTGACATCGACTGGGAGTCTGGTACCATCAAAAGTCGAAATGTCCCGAGACAGGTGAATGATGCATATCTCAACTTACGAGATGATCTAGCCATAGAGCAAGTAGTGACCTTCCCTACCAGAAGCAGCAATATCCTTGACCTCCTCTTCACATCACATCCATCCTTGATCGACAGATGCAAAGCCCTACCAGCGATTGGGAAAGGTGATCATGAAATCGTGATGATAGATCTCTCTCTTCATACATACCATCAGCAGTCATGCCCCCGAAAAATACTACTGTGGGACAAAGCAAATAGAGAGGTGGTCAGTCAGCATATAACAACAGCAGTGAACAACATCATGGCAAAAGAATACACAACAGCCAACGACATATGGATTGACTTCAGAGGATCCATATCAACGATAGTAGAAGACGCCATTCCCACCAAGATCAGTAGGAGCCGATATTCAAATCCATGGATGACAACTAGGGTCAAACGCCTACTACGTCAACGCCAGAAATCCTTCAGGAAAGCACGGCACACAAAGAACCCTAAGGACCAGGCCCGATATCGACAACTAAAGGCAGCAGCACAGAGGGAAATGAGGTCAGCTCATGATGAGTTCATAGACCAAACAGTATGTGGAGAGATGCAGAACAACAGCAAGAGATTCTGGTCATACCTGAAGAGCAAACGTCAGGACTCACAAGGAGTAGCCCCACTGAGGAAGACAGATGGACTCCTGTACAGTGATACTGAATCCAAAGCGGAAATACTCAACCAACAATTTCATTCCGTATACACGAGGGAGGATATCACATGGATGCCAAACAAAGGTGCAAGTCCTTATCCAGCGATGCCTTCAATCCAAGTCAGCCAAGCAGGAGTCCACAAGTTACTCAGGAACATCGACTCCCACAAAGCAACAGGACCAGATGGAATCCAAGCCAGGCTTCTACATGAGTATGCAGACCAAATAGCTCCAGCATTGACCAAAGTCTTCCAGATCTCATTGGATTCAGGCACCATCCCAGACGACTGGAGATCAGCTTCTATTGTTCCAGTGTACAAGAAAGGTGATAAGCATCAGGCCTTCAACTACAGACCAGTATCCCTGACCTCCATCTCCTGTAAATTACTGGAACACATCATCCACAGCCAGGTAATGGACCACTTCGACCAGCACTCTATCCTCAGCAACAGTCAACACGGCTTCAGATCCAAGCGTTCCTGTGAAACTCAGCTAGCCATCACCATAGACAGTATTGCCCGCACTTTAGACCAGGGAGGCCAAGTCGACATTGTTCTACTAGACTTCTCGAAAGCATTTGACAAGGTGCCACATAAGAGATTGCTACATAAGCTGCAGTTCTATGGTGTACGAGACAACACTCTGCTATGGATTAAGGACTTCCTGAACAACAGACAACAACAAGTTCTTCTAGACGGCCATGCCTCATCTAGTGCAGATGTCCTATCAGGAGTATCACAGGGAACAGTACTTGGCCCGCTGCTCTTCCTCACATTCATCAATGACCTCCCAGAAGCCACCAAGTCAGAAACCAGGTTGTTCGCAGATGATTGTTTACTGTACCGTCCGATCAACAACACAGAGGACAGCAACAGGCTACAGCAATGACCTTACAGCACTTGAGAAGTAGGAAGAAGAGTGGCAGATGTCCTTCCATCCGGAGAAGTGCGTGGTCATACAGGTCTCATCAAAGCGGAGAACAATCAGTGCAGACTACAGACTACATAGCCATAAGTTAGAAGTAGTGGACTCCAGCAAGTACCTGGGAGTTACAATCAGCAGCAATATGAAGTGGAATAAGCACATTGAAACCATCACAGCGAAAGCCAATAAGACTCTAGGCTTCCTGAAGCGAAATCTCCGAGGTTGCAGAACATAAGCACGGGTTAGAGCTTATGAAGCTATTGTACGTCCAACGCTGGAGTACGCTGCCTCCATATGGAACCCTCACACTAGCGGACAGATCAACCAGATAGAGAAAGTCCAACGTAAAGCGGCACGATTCGCTACAAGGAACTACTGGGATAGGAAAGCAGGCAGTGTCACCAACATGGTCAACTCCCTGGGATGGGAACCACTACAGATCAGAAGAGTAAAGATCCGCCTTCTGTTGCTATTCAAGATCCAGCACAATCTAGTGGCCATTCCAGCAGAACAATACCTAATCCAGACAGACACCAGGACAAGGGGACAACATACATTTCGCATCCCAACAGTGAAAAAGGATGTATACCGGTTCTCCTTCTTCCCGCGAACCATCAGGGATTGGAACAGACTTCCATCAGCAGTGACATCAGCATGTTCCTTGGAGGACTACAGGACTGCAATGGGCAACATACCACCTGCCCACTTCAGCTTAGGATGAGGACAAAAGATTTTAACTTTTTAACTGCATCATACTGCCCTGAGAGGCTTTTATCTTGACTGCCACATGAAGTATAACGCTCAACTTTTGAGTACACTTCGTATTGGAAGAAGAAGAAGAAGTTACAACAGAAGGAGGAGTAGTAAAAAATGGAATTTTATAACCAGAAATTATAGTATCTAAAATAAATGTATTTGTACCAATACTTTCCCAAAATGATAAACAAGATTTAAGTTAATTTCTATTGAAACGGTAGGCTCATACCTTCACCATTCATATTTTGTGTGGGAAAACTTTGCTGATAGAAACTGGGTCATTGCATCCAAAAAATGGAGTGACATGCACAAATCACTTACCTTTTCAACTAATTAAATCCTTTACTATTCATATCAGTGAAGGTATGAGCCGACCGTTTCAATAGAAATTAGATTTAAGTCTACCTTTAACAATAATCTCTGCTTGCCCTTGTTCGTATTCAAAATAATCATAGGTGAACTTGGTATCAAAACATAAATACTCATCTTTTACACCTTCGATCAGCTTTGGGTTTTGTTGTTGTTGTGAATTTCGAGTTGTATGGACATTGGTTTCTCCAGTGTGAGAATGACCCACAAGAAAAGCACGCTCCTCGTTGTTTCTGCTTAGATCCACCATAGATGCTGTCCTGTTGAAATACCGGTTGTCCAAACAACCATGGAGAAAATAGGGGCCACGAAAGGAATGCTGAGTAGGAACAAAGTCGTTATTCCCAGCCATGCGATGATCAAAAGTCTTTTAGCATTTTTAGAACGCTTTTCTTTACCTTTCTTAATTGCTCTGGACTCTGCTTTATTAATTTTGGATTCATCATCAGAATCACTTGCCACAGGATTTGTTTGGTACTGTTTAACTGTATCCCAACCTGCCTCACTACTATCCGCAATTCAGATAAATTTATTTCGTTGTTTCAACTTCTCCTCAATAGAAAAAGACAGTTCAGTAACGTAATCAAATTTAGAGTGTTCGATTCCCCACCTTATCTGACTTACTTCTTAAAGAATCTCCGAGTTAAGCATATATTGAATTTTATTTCCTTCTGATTTCCAAGAATAATGCGAATCAGTTTTTAACTTTTTTACCATTTGCGCCGAACCTTTCACTTCTGTTCGAATCCCGAGTAAATCCTCTGTAAGCTTTGTTTCAAGCTGCTTTAAATTTTCTCCTTGGGACTTCACTACATTTAAAATATCCCTCAAAGAGACAATCTGGTCCTCAGATATAGGCTCCATTAAATACAAATGTATACTCAGAGCGCAGAAAATTTAGCTGTTACCACATGGGCGTCAACGTGTCGAATGACTATTACTAAACCAATATTTACTCACTTAGCACGCTTGGCGCGAAAATAATAAATACAACAGGAGACATTAATTTCAATCTTATTCATAAATTCAAACGATTGAAATTTCATTTTTTGATCCTCAATGTATATTCCAACTTCTGATGCATTACCAACTAGATATGTATTTGTTTTATAGGTTGAAACAGGGCGTCTGACTCTACTGAGACCTAACGCCTGCCCTGGGGCGTAGGCCTATGGCAGTTTAAAGACTTCTGGCTGTGGTCTAATATAACACGACATCCATAAGACAAATGTCCCTCTTGTCCACAACGATAACATACTGGACCACCTGAGTTGTTATTGTAACCAGCTTGGTATTCATCATACTGGTTATTGTCCTGGTAGTAACCATCGTAGTTGTAATACTGTTAACGCCTATCATGCCACTGTCTTCGCCTTCTGTCCTCTGTGTCTATTTCTTCTATGCTGTTGTGAACTAAGTCTTCACAAAGAGCACCTTGCACGATCACCTCATGACCATGTCCGACTTCAAAATTAAAAATGATAAATCTGATCTACCAACCATGTATTGGCTCCCAAAACTACAAAAAAGTCCATATAAATCACGTTTCATATCTAATTCTAGCCACTGCTCTACTACGGTACTATCGAAACATATTACGTCTGCTCTAACTGCTATAAAAGATCATATTATCAAATATTGTGATGTCGCATTTCATAATAGTAACATCAATTACTTTTGGTCGATTAAAAATTCTCATGAAGTTATAAATATAAAATTCAAAGCGACTCAGATTTCTACATTTGATTTTTCTACACTTTATACATCTCTGCCTCATGATTTGATTAAAAGCAAGTTGCTGTCTCTTATACAATGGTGTTTTCACAGAGAATCTAAAACGTACATATGTACTTCCAATAACTCTGGATTCTTTTCCAACAAACAATATACTTCATATAAATACTGGACTTGCAAGGAATTATGTAAAGCACTAGATTTTCTCATGAATAATATTTTTGTGCAATTTGATGGCAAGATATATCAACAAATAGTTGGGATTCCTATGGGTACTAACTGCGCGCCTCTGATAGCAGATTTATTTCTTTATTGTTATGAGAGGGATTTTATGGTTTCTATTCAAAAATCAAAACGTTTTGACCTCATTGACAAATTTAATAATACTTGCAGATGTCTGGATGACATTTTGTTATCGATAACCCTGAATTCGAACAATTTATATCAGAAATATATCCACCAGAGCTCACATTGAATAAAGCTAATACTTGAGATAAATCTACACCTTTCTTAGATTTAAACATCAAAATTATCAACAACCTAATATATACTAATATTTATGATAAACGTGAGGATTTTGGATTTCCTATTGTAAATTTCCCTTACTTGGATGGTGATGTCCCTCGACTCCCATCATATGGTATCTATATATCTCAATTAGTTCGATTTGTCAGAGGCTGCACCGATGTTTTGGACTTTCATAAACGAAATTTACAAATTACTACTAAACTTTTCACTCAGGGTTACAGATATCACAAGCTAAGAAAAACATTCGGCAAATTCTTCAGATCTTATTCAGAACTTCTATCTAAATTTGGAAATATTTCTTTTCAACAGTATGTATCCAATGATATTTCCCATCCTAATTTTTACGGTGAATTCGTATATAAACTAAGGAAAGTAAAAGGCTCCGATAACGTTATTTTATCATGTAATAAAATAGTCAAACGTCTCCTAAATAGACAATATGATATTGAGATCATCAAAAAGACTATAGGTCTTGTATTTGGCCCCTCTACAGCCTTATGCAGACTTTTACTTGAACGCTGCACGCTGACTAACAGGGCGGTGGGAACTATATGACGGGCCTTGTCCAAACCTCTTTCAGGGAGACATGGTCCTGAACCTCGTCCCCTCTGACTGTTAGTTGGGACTCCTACAGATCTAGGGTCTTAGCTCGCTTTCAGACTGGCAGAGCACGGTTTATCATGTTGATGTCGCATATATTTTTATACCATTATGTGTTTTACAATACCTTACGTGTTTATATTTTTATGACCTCTCAATATGCGATACCTGTTGACCCTTGTTCTTTACATGGAGGATTATTTATAAATTTTTAAATGTACGTCTTTTGATTGTTCTGCTGTTAAGGTGAGTGGGAAGGTGGGCCCGTAAACCGGTTAATCACACCATTTGTTTGGCTTTTGTCAAATTAAATGACCTAAGTCGGTATCGTAATTGCACTACAATCAAATATTTTTGTAATGTGTTAAATGTTCTATTATATTATTTACATTCATGTATTGTATAGCTCCATGGTGACTTCTGCCACATAACTGAGCCGGTAACTCCTCTTTTTTCTTCCACTGTTGTTATCTTGTTGTTCCTTGCAACCTTTTGTTCAATCATCTCTTTTCTGATTCCCCTTCTCAAGTTGGTTGACCTTAGTAGTCAGCTTTTGAATCATTCCCTTCAGCTCTTGAAAGTCAGATGTCTGTCCTATGGCTCCATCAGTTGACACAGCCATGTATGATTGAGTCTTCTTGCAGCTGTGCTCCTGCTCCATCAGTCATACTCCCTTTCGAAGCTCATCAAAATCCTTGATTTGGTCACAATTAAAACCACGTATATCTTTGAGTCATTGATGAAGACCAATAACGAGATTTCAGTTCATCATTCGCCTCATTTTGCTTCATCATCCTTTTATGACAGCTTTACGAAACATCTCTTCAAGACGACAACTCCAGGCTATGCTATCCTCATCTTTCTGCGTACTGATGTAAAATTCTAAGATCTTCTCACCTCGTTCTAATGTCCCAAAAACACTATGCATCTTATCCAAAATATTATTGACCTTTGCCTCTGGACCAAGACGCATTGCTACTTTTCCCGCATCTCCTCTCAGTGATCGTCGAATGACCTGAGCAATGGACTCATCACTTTATTTTTCCATGATAAGACAGTTCACCTCATATCGCCACAAGTTGTATAACATGTCCTGCTTGCTACCGTCACCAGAGAAACATGATACCTTGGTGATGGGCAAACTTTAATATGGTCAAACCAGTACCCGGTTCTTCCTTAACTGCAGCATTTCCATCTTCTGCTTTTATCTGTGTGACATATTCTACGATCCAATGTTTCATGTCTGATGCCGAGTCAGCTTTGGGCTTCACATTCATTTCTTTAAACGCTGCAGCAATGGCTTCTAATTCTTCTTCAGTCAAATCCGTTTTAGCACTTAATTTAATACAGTAACAATGTCCACTTTCACAAACAGTTATCAAATCTTACAATGAATACTAAGGGTTTTTACACGTACAATCAATACATTAAATAAATGCAAGTTTATAGAACTTTAGTATTTAACTAATATATAATAAAATTCCAATGAAACAAATTAACTTTGTTCAGAAAAATTCAAATGTTTTAAATAAAATTACAGATACATGTTTGAATGAAGTCTACAAATTTAAATTATAATGAAAATGAGTGAATCAAGTGCAAAACATGAATCAAAGTAATTTTAAAGATGACTAACTCTTATGTACCAAAATATCAAAGAAAGATAACTTTCATTCAAGGAGAATAACTCTTGACTGACCTATAATAAATTAAATGTAATAGATTCAATGTGAACAATCAAGCGTGAAATATTTTCAGACAGTACCCTGATATCTAGGTAACTTGAGTAGTATAAGGTACACAAAATATCTAGCAGTTTTTACAAATCTAGTTATGAA